>CM060933.1:75317500-75932500 GCA_030765085.1 Allium cepa | reverse complement strand
AAGGAATTGATTTTACTACTTATACTAGTGCATGAATAAAGCTTTGTTGTTGCTTTTAGCATCTGATGTAGATTGTTTTAGTTTGTTGTTCGACTCTGGCCTTTATCTTCTTTCGGTGTGAGTATCTTCTGCTCTTTTGATTTGGGAGCATTTGTGTTTGAATGTGTAGTTAGGAAAAAAGACAATGCTTGTGTTCTAATGTTAATACAAGAGGTCGAGTTAGAATAAAGATAACTGTAGAATGTTATATGCCCGAGTACCTTTTTATACATTAGAGTGTGTGAGTTATATTTGATATGGCTATTGTATTTATGTTGTTTTAGTGTATGATATCTGGTGTGCGGGTTCTAGCATGAGTATAAAAGGAAGATGTGGGTACATAAATATACATATACATATACATGAGTGTGCTTTAGTGCTTTAAGTTTATCTGCAATTCAGTCATATATTATATTCATGAGTTTATAAAAAATATAACTTGAGAGCAGGTAATGTATTACAAAGGAAAGCAAGTTATCTAGTTATATATATTATGTAAAAATTGGTATAGGTCACGTTTTTCAATGAAAAGCAAAGTTATAAAGCAAAGAGAAAGTTTATTTATACTAAACATAGATACCTCTGTTTGTTTTATAGAGCTGGAGTTGGTAGTGATGATCAGGCGTAGGAACATATTGGAGGAAGGCATCCAGACAATGAACTATGTACTGATTAACAATAAATCTCTGCATTGTGCATTGTGCATTGTAACATGCTTGCCGAATTATGTACTGTATGTTGTAATACTATTGTTGTTGCTACTGCTGAACTATTGTAACGACCCATAATTTTACCACTTTAAAAATGAAATATTTGATTAATTTTAAATATAGCTTTATAAGTTAAAAGAACTTGTTTTAATTTTATAAAGATGATAAGAAATTTATTTTTAAATTTTGTTTACATAAATAAATAGTTTGAGTTAAAAAACTGAAAATGGCCGGAAATTGGATCCCGAAATCTCAACGGTTTGACAAATGGAAATTATTTTAAGTTGTTGCAACATTGTTTGTACATGCACACACATACCAACACATATGTGTATCACAATTAATCGGTCAAAGCTAAAGAAAATATCTAAGATATTTTCATAAAAATTAAGTGAAAAAGGTAACATTTAATCACCATTGTAATTGCATTGGTTGATCTCTATGAACGTTTCATCTGATCGGCGGTGGAGAAGGAAACTTCTCTTAGCTTAACACCCTTTCCTGAGACATATGAGCTCAGGAGTTATACGTTTGTAGAAATCAGTTCTGTGATTATGGATTGGCAACATGGCATTCAAAGTGGAATGTGCATGAGTAAGCTAATCGTTACCTCAAGCCTCACTATCCGAAAATGAAAAAAACATGGTAGATGCGGCAGAGCTAAATGGGTCGCCATTAGCGTATAGTCATCATCTTTCTAGATATATTTATTCGCGCTATGACATCGGGTTATAAATTAACATGGTGTATGCAAAGAGAGCTCTCGGATAGGTCGGGAACGATCGGGGTGATGACATAGTTGATACTATCTATGGTAAAGGTAGTCGGTTCTGTGTTGGTAGAGGTTGAAGCCTCAGGTGCATTTTTCTAGAGTTGTACTATCAAAAGGTAGTCCCTTATCTTGTCATCGTATGAAAATCCACTCTCCAATAAGAGCCTTCAAAGAGCCTAGTATGCTGGAATTTAATAATGTAACAGTTTCGGCTAAGATTGTGTATGCTTACTTGAAAAATGTTTTCAAAAGAATGTCACTAAAAAATAATATCCACAAAACCTACGTAGCAAATTTTTTGTTATCATAGGGAAAAACCTATTCCGTGTTTATGTGCAGTGGGGTCTTATGAGATACCTTTTGTTTTCAAACATTGTATTTTGATTTTCACACACCAGTCCCATGATTGACCCGAAGTGTATTTTCTTTTCCTCTTAAACTCCGGGTGCCCTATTTTCTTGGGCATCCAACTAGTTAGATAAGCTTGGAGCATTCTGGAATGTAGCATAGAGCATTTTAGGTCTTTTGTTGAAGTCATCCATCACTTTCCACAGTGTCTATATTATGTGTTAGTATCTACCAACACTGTAAGGATAGGTCGTTATAACTATACTAGCTGGGTTAGTACCTGTCGTAACTTTGATGGAACAATTTGGAGTAACTGCATGTACTACTCATATGTACAGCTATGTATTGAATACGATGTAAGATTCTATTATTGTCTATCTTCTATCTTTATTTCTTTACCCCATGATAATCCACCTTTCCGACATTTGGATTTATGGCACGTGAATACCGATGATGTATTAGTGTCAATTTCTTAGGGTCAAGGAGGTGGGTCGTCACATTCGGTATTAGAGCTTATGGTTGAGTGAATACCTAAGCCTAGATGGGTCAACTCATTAGAGATAGGGTTAGTATTATCCTAGAATGAGTTTAATTTAAGAGAGCGCATATTTGAATTTTTTTCCAAATAAGTTTATTCGAGTTTATACTGATTCTCTAAAATAATTTTGTCTGTATTTTTAAAGATGTTCCTTTACTATATGCAAATAGTAGGAAATGGGTAATAGAAGAGGACGAAGGGGAGGTATAAAAACTACGACCACTAATGGTCGATCAAATGCTACAATAATTGAGGAAGCCGTAATTCCCATGCCACCTCAAGTTAACTTTGCACTCTTTGCAAAGATTATACCAGCTTGGGGAAAAGCCATTCCAAGGCACATAATCTATTATTGAAGTTCAAGCCTAGCTCAGATCCTATGAAAAAATCATTAAAGGATTAGACATTGATAATAATCGAAAGAGGTTCTTGGCCTCCTAACAATTGAAGGATGGGGTTCTAGCTTGGTGGAAGTCCGTTACTCTTAATGAATTTGAAGATAATTTCTCTTGGGTAAGATTTAAAGCAGTTTTGAAGAAAATTGTCTCGCTTTGGGCCTGGATTGATAGACACGCCTCTGAAGAAAAATGAGATGTTCATTTCTGGGATGAAGGAGAAGTATCAGAATAGGATGACCTCCCATGTTAAAAAACCTTTATGGATTTAACAGATATGGGTTTCCATTATGAAGCTTTGGATAAGAGGAATCCAGTCGCAACCCAAAACAATAACAACAAGAGGAAGTTCAATAACAATGAAAAGAAGCCATGGCAAGGCAAGTTCGCAGGAGGATCTCAAGAAAACTATTTTAAAGATGTTGAATATTATAGTTGTGGAAAGAAAGGACATTATTTAAATTACTACAGGAGTCTCAAGGTTCGAAGGCAGCAGCAAGGACCTGTCTCTCCTGTGGTGCAGTAAAGACTCTGCCATCAACTCGACCATTGGAAGAACAAGTGCCCGTTAATGAAGAAAGGAGAGCAGATTATGGTCTATGCTATCAAAGACGAGTCTTTAACCTCTACCGATGTAAAAGGTAAGGGTGTTCTTAAAGGTAATATTTATGTCAATAATGATTTAGTTAAAGTATTATTTGATATTAGGGTTTCCTATAGTTTAATTGATAAAGGATTGGTTGATAGATTAAAACTGATCACAAAAATAGTAGGTACCCTTATTTGCGTGTCAAATCCCATAGGTGGTACAATTAATCTTTATATGATTTGTGAAAACGTCCGAGTTACTCACCTCTCCTAAAAAAATTCACGCGACCTATTTGTTCTTGACTTTATTGAGTTTGAAGTTTTGCTCGGTATGGATTGATTATCATAGAATAAAGTTGTCCCTGATTGTGTTAAAAGGATGGTAACTTTATGGACCAGCTTTCGGAAGTTTATAGAAACATCTTATGAAGAACCTAGTCCGATAAGGGATAGTTTCATGTATGCACTAGACTTATCTCAAAAATATTTGGAGACAATACCGGTTGTCAGGAATTTTAGGATGTTTTTGAGCAAGTTAAAAGTTTGCCCCCGCATCAGGAAATTGAGTTCCAAATTGACTTAATTCTCGGTGCAAGACCTGCTATTCACCCTATTAGAAGGATGGCCCCAGAAGAAAAGATTGAGTTGGCAAACCAAACTGATGAGTTGTTAAAAAAGGACTAATTAGACCTAGTCGCTCAAGTTGGGGCGCAGCGGTAGTTTTTATAGCTAAGTCTGATGGCTCCCTAAGGCTTTGTGTAGACTATTGAGACCTAAATAAGCAAATGATTAAAAACAAGTATCCTCTTTCCCACATAGATGACTTATTCGATCAACTTCATGGTTCTCGAGTATTATCACAAATGGATTTAGCCGTAGGATTCCATCAACTAATAATAGTTGAGGACGGCATTCCATTAACTGCATTTAGGGGTCCAGATTGCTTCTATGAATGGTTAGTTGTGCCTTTTGGATTGACTAATGCACCCACCTATTTTGTAGACCTTATGAATAGAGTATTCAAAGATGTGCTAAACAAATTCATGTTGGTTTTTATTGATGATATTCTTATCTATTCCAAAACCGAGGAAGAACACGAAAGGCGTTTGGAGATTGTGGTGGAAATATTGCGCAGGAAAGTACTTAAAGCTAAATTCTCAAAATGTCACTTTTGAGATAAAGAAGTATGATTCCTTAGGCATATTGGTTCAGGAGAAGGGATCTCAGTAGATTTAGAAAATATTTAGCTATACAAGATTGGAAGCAATCACAAACCCGAAGGACATCCGCAGCTTCATAGGATTGGCAGGATATTACCGGAGATTCATTCAAGACTTCTCCAAAAATTTCTCCCATCTAAAAAAATTGACTATGAAGGATGTTAAATTTGAATGGACACCATAATATGAAGAAGCATTGAAGGAACTCAAGAGAAGGTTAACTTCTGCTTAAGTCCTAGCTAATGCTGATGAAGGCAGCATTTTAACTATATATGCTGATGCTTTCGGGGAACGAGTAGGTGTTGTTTTGATGCAGCATGGAAAGGTCATCGCTTATGCAAGCCGACAACTAAAGACTCATGAGAGGAATTATGCAATACAAGACTTAGAGTTACTAGTCATTGTGTTCGCATTAAATATATGGAGGTATTTTCTACTGGGTGAAAAGTTCGAGCTCTTCACAAATCTCAAATCTTTGAAGTTTACATAGAAGGACTTAAATACGAGACAACAACATTGGTTAGAATTTCTCACATCATATGATGTTGATATCTTATACACAACTGGGACAGTCAATGTAGTGGTATGCCGTTATAGCTTATTTTGTGGTACATCTAACCTTAATTAATCGTATAAAAGAGAGTCAGCTCAAGGATCCAATCATTTCAAGAATAGCAAGGGAATTTGAAGAGAATATAATACCAATAATATGGATAGGATTCAAAGTAGATGAGCATGGAATCTTAAGAATGAATGAAAGGATATGTGTTCCCAATGTCGATGGGATAAGGCAAGAAGTTTTAACAGAATGTCATAATTCTCGACTTTCTGTACATCCCGGAGTTACTAAAATATATCGAGATATGAAGAGAAATTTTTGATGGGATGGCACGAAGAGGGATACCTCTATCCATATTAGTAGATGTGCAAATTGTCAACAGATCAAAAGTGATCAGCAAAAGACCATTGGATTGCTCCAACCTCTTGAAATTCTGACTTGGAAATGGGACCAAATATCGATGGATTTCATCGGTTGCTTACCCCGATCAAGAAAGGGAAACGAAGGCATTTAGGTCATCATAGATCGATTAACCAAGAGCGCATATTTTATCTTAGTAAAACCAATGAGAATTGCTGCAAGTCTGGCAGAAATATACATGACGGAAGTAGTTCGATTGCATGGTGTCCCCAGTAGTACAGTAAGTGATCGAGACCATATCTTTACTAGTAAGTTCTGGGAGGCATTGCAAAAATATTTAGGAACTAATCTAAACATAAGCACCGCATATCACCCCCAGACCGATGGGCAAACTGGAAGAGTAAATCGAGTGTTGGAGGATCTTCTAAGAGCTTGCATCTTAAATTTTGAAGATTCATGGGAAAGCTACCTTCATATGACAGATTTCTCTTACAATAACAGTTATCGGGCTAGTATTGGCATGGTCCCATATGAAGCTTTGTATGATCATCCGTATAGATCCCCAGCATGTTGGATCGAGACCGAAGATCGATTAGCACTAGGTGCTGACACGATTAGAGAAGCTTCAGAAAAGGTTGACATGATAGAGAAAAAAAATGAAAGAAGCCTAGAGTAGGCAGAAAAGCTATGCTGATCAAAGGAAAAGAAATTTAGAGTTCTCAGTTGGAGATTAGTATTCCTAAAAGTTTCTCCAATGAGAGGAGTGTAAGATTTGGTCGAGCAGGAAAGTTAGCACCTCGATTTATTAGACCTTTTCCTATTCTCAAAAGGATTGGACTATTATCTTATCATGTGGAACTGCCTGAAAAGTTGTCTAGTGTGCAAATGTCTTTCACGTATCTCACATACGAAAATATGTGCATGATCCGGAGCAAATTATAGAAACTGCTGCCCAAGAAGATTTAGAAGTTAAACCTAATTTGGTGGTTATCATGCGACTGATGCAAATGGTAGATCACAATGAGAAGCGATTAAGGAGGAAAGTTGTAAGATTGGTTAAATTCCAATGGAGTGGTGACGGAGCAGACTGCACATGGAAGATAGAGGAAAGAATGCGTAAATCCTATCCTGAGTTTAGAATAGATACATAGTTGTATGTGTTAGGTGTACTCACCGACTTGTGATGATGTCACTTGCTATATCTTATACATGTGTATCACTTCGTTATATATATATATATATATATTTGTCTTTGAGTTATCTTGTTCTTATCCTTAATTTCGGGGACGAAATTCTTTTAAGGGAAGAAGTGTGTAATGACCGTAATTTTACCACTTTGAAAATGGAATATTTAATTAATTTTAAATATAGCTTTACATGTTAAAATAACTTGTTTTAATTTGTTAAAGATGATAATAAATTTATTTTCAAGTTTTGTTTACATAAATAAATATTTTGAATTAAAAAGTGAAAATTACCTGAAATTGGATCTTGAAATCTCAACGGTTTGACAAATGGAAATTGTTTAAGTTGTTGCAACATTGTTTGTATATATACACAAATCACAACAGACATATATGTGTATCACAATTAGTCAAATTAAAGCTAAACAGATTATCTAAGATATTTTTATAAAAGGTAAGTGAAAATGGTAACATCTAATCACCAGTAAAACATGGAAAGCAAACATCAATCCACCATCAATGCATGTCATTCCATGCTTAGGATATTTTTGCAATATGTCTTATCGCATTACATATCATTAGTGCATGCACTTGAGTATGGTGACAAGGATTTGATGTTGAAGTGATGTGGTGAAAGAGATATTTTGATAATATCTAAGGGTAGTTTAGTAATTTGCCATATTTTCCTAAGGCTATAAATAAGACCCTAAGGCTTTAAAAATCATCATATCTCATTCCATCTTCTTCTTCACCTCTACTTTAATGGCTTCCATCACCTCCGTCCTCTCATCCATTGTCTGAACCATCTAGAAGCAAAAGCCCAAGTGATCGTGAGCTAAAAGTTCGAGTTTGCAAAGCTATAGCCAATTTTTAGTTAGTCATTTAAACCCGAGGTGAGTAAACTCCTAAACTGTTGTATAATACGCTATTGGATGTTATATATGTTTATTATGATTATAGATGATGGTTGTTTAATATGAATGTTTAATATACATGCAAGTCACGGAAACACACGTCGATAAGCACAAAGAAAATCACTTTCCTCTATTTAATGAATTAGTGTACATGGAATGTTAAGCCTCTTTAAAATTATTTAAAAATATGAAATAAATTGTAAAAATATTTTAAAATGGTTTAAAAGTGATTTGAGTTATAAACATGAGTTTCCAAATGATTAAAAAAAGTCGTTTTGATCAATATAGCTTAAAAAGAACTTTCCGCAGCACTTTTCTATAAATTTTGAAATGTAACGCAACCGTTCTTTTCCAAATCTTTTGTAAATATTGTCAAATGATTAATAAATTGATTTAAAGATGATTTGAAGGATTTATGGAATGGTTAAATATTAAATGATTTGGGGTTGATCAAATTACTTGACCGCCTTATGGTTATAAGAGATGTAGTGTTTAGGCTTCAGTTTGAAAAACCATTTTCCCGCTCTCCCTAGCTATCCGGACAGGCTCGACGGATGGGATAGTAAATTTGATTTACTCAGATCAAAATTTTCTAAAGTTAAAGGATATAATTCTCCAGATATAGGTAAATTGAATTTTGGAGATAATCTTCTTATACTTGGTATTAAAGTACGAAGAGAGAACTCATACTATTCATCGAATTTAAAGGGTGCTTTCAATGTTTTTCTGCCCATAGTATTTGTTGAATACATGAATTTGATATTGAGTAGAATTAGATGATTTCTATAGATTCTGCTCACTTAACATTTATTGGTTTTGGATTAACATCCTAGATAACATGCTTTTAACCGAATTAAAATTATGAGTTTTGAATTAGAAAATCTTTATTATGATTTAATGAAATGAATTGGAAATATTTTTCTAAGTAAAATATGAAAGGGTTGGAATTATTCCATGATTTAAAAAGGTTAAATTAACCAAAAGGATATGATAAATGAGGCTTGATGATTCAATATACTTTGAAAAAGATAAGGAAATATTTCAATGAATATATCTCTAAGATATATATATATATATATATATATATATTAATGAATAAAAAATGAATTAAATGGAATGATGATTGATAATCACATATGAACTTAACATCTTTTTAATTAATGATTGGTTCGGAGGAACCGGGGTCGGATTTGGGTAATTCCTATCCAAAGACCACTTCGAACCAATTTACGTATAGAATCTAAAATATGTATATTGATTAGATTTAGTCACTGTTTTATTCATATAGTAGTAGTAGTCTCTTCATTATGAAATATGCAATGCAAGGACTAATCACTTCTAATCCTATGAGTAACTCCCGATAGGATGAGGTAGGAGAGTGCCTTCGGTTTGTTCTATTCCTAGACAACTTGCATGGACGAAAGTTTGATGTTGCCATTGTAATTACATTGGTTGATCCCTATGAACCTATCATCTGATTGGTGGCGGAGAAGGAAACTTCTCTTAGCTTAACACCCTTTCTTAATACATATGAGCTTAGGAGTTATACGTTTGTAGAAATCAGTTTTATGATTATGGATTGGCGATGTGGCATTCAAAGTGGAATGCGTTATGAATAAGGTAATTGTTACCTCAAGCCACACCATCCGGAAATGAAAAAAAACAAGGTAGATGCGACCAAGCTAAGTGGGTCGCTCCCATTAAGGTATAGTCACCACCTTTCTAGATATATTTATTCCCACTATGACGTCGGGTTTGAAATTAACGTGGTGTATGCAAAGAGAGCTCTCGGGTAGGTCGGGAACGACCGGGGTGATGACATATTCGGTACTATCTGTGGCAAAGGTATGTCAGTTCTGTGTTGGTAGAGGTTGGAGCCTCAGGTGAATTATTTTAGAGGTGTACTACCGAAAGGTAGTCCTTTACCTTGTTATTGTATGGATATCCATTCTCCAATAAGTGCCTTCGGATTTTGACGGTAGAGCTTAGTATGCTGGAATTTAATAATGTAACAATTTCGGCTAAGATTATGTATACTTACTTGAAAAGTGTTTTCAAAAGAATGTCATTAAAAATAATATCCACATATTCTACGTAGCAAATTTTTGGTTATCATAAGGTAAAAACCCATTCTATGTTTATGTGCGGCGGGGTCTTATGAGATACCTTTTGTTTTCAAACATCATGTTTTGAGTTTCTTACACCAGTCGCATGATTGACCCTGAGTTTATTTTTCTTCCCCCATAAACTCCAGGTGCCCTATTTTTCTAGGAAGCAACTAGTTAGGTAAGCTCGGAGCATTTTGGAATGGAGCATGGAGCATTTTGGGTCTTTTGTTGAGGTCATCTATCACTTTCCACTGTGTCTGTATTATGTATTAGTATCTACCAGTAGTGTAAGGATAGGTTGTTATAACTATCCTAGCAGGGTTAGTACTTGTGTATCTTTGATGGAACAATTTGGAGTAATTGCATGTACTACTCATATGTATAATTATGTATTGAATACGATGTGAAATTCTATTATTGTCTATCTTCTATCTTTATTTCTTTATCCCATGGTAATCTACCTCCCCGGTACTTAGATTTACGGCATGTGAATACCGAGAATGTATTAGTGTCAATTTTTGAAGGTCGAGGAGGTGGGTCGTCACAACTAATAGTGTAACATATTGTTGTTGAACATTGTAATTAAAAGAAATGTTATGTTTGGTTTTTGTATCTATGAAAAATATTTGGTTTAATGATATTTCTTTTGTGATATTATGTTAAATTTGTAAATGTTTATATCGAGTATGATAATTAAATGACTGTTACTACAGGAGGGTCGAAAAAGCAATATTTTTTAAAAAAATATATTAAAAAAACAACTGTTTTGAGCCGTTGTAAAACTAAAATTAGCAATGGCTCAAAACCATTGTACAATAAGGGTTTACAATGGTTTTGAGCCGTTGCTAAATACGATTTCGCAACGGCTCCCAGCCGTTGTGACATCTGGTTTTGCAATGGCTACAAGCCGTTGTAAAATAATGTTTTAAGGGCTTTAAGCCATTGCTAATTATAGCTTCACAAGCTTAAATCCATTTCTAATTTTTCACCAATACCAATTTAGCAACGGCTCTAAACTGTTGCAAAATCCGTTTGCAACGGCTTAGAACCTTTGCAAAATGGCATATTTGGTGTAGTGTGTGGATAAATTCCGGCGTTTGTAAAAAAAATATTTTCGACATTGCTAATTATTAGTTAATTTTTGTAATTAATTATCATTAAAATTATAGGGTGTTACACACACCTTGGAACTGTACTATCCGCTTCATATATAATTGGGCCAGTTTGGCTGTCGTTTTACTTGACTTGACACGTATAAATCTAGCACTTCTAGTTAATCGATCGACTATGACCCAAATGCTATCTTATCCTAATCTAGTCCTTAGCATTCCATCGATGAAATCCATCGGAACTTGCTCCCACTTCCATTAGGGAACGTCTAGCGGTTGCATCAGACCACTAGGCTTCTTTTTCTCTGCCTTAACCAATTGGAAGTTCATGTATTTTATGTTGAATTTCACAATGTCTTTCTTCATCCTTTCACGATAATAGGTTTGCTTCATATCATGGTACATCTTATTACCGCTAGGATGTACAGTCAATCTTGAATGATGGAACTCTCATAGCACCTTACCCCTCCACCCATTAACATCAGGAACAAACAATCTCCCATCTTTACAGAGCCAACTGTCTTGGTCAAGTCTGTACTATCTCATCTCTTCAGACTCTCCCTCCAGCTTCAATCTTAGCATTGATCTCGGCTAAGTTCCTCTGATTAGTACCAATTCGCTCAATCAGATTAGGTATGATAGTCAAATTTACCAATATCCCTAACTCTAGCTTGCATCTCAATCGAAAATTATAACCAACAATATACTGTAGCTTCATCCACTCTAGGAACATAACTCCCAAGCTAACATGTCTCCTACTCAATGCATCAACAACTGCATTCCCTTTTCTCGGTGTATATGCAATATCAAAGTCACAGGAGGCTGAGAACTCTAATCATTGCTGATGGAAAAGGTTAAGATCCTTCTACGAAAAGAGGTTCTTCAATGATTTATAGCCGATGAACAATTCGAACCTTTCTCCTAAAACATAATGCCTTTAAATCTTCAATGCAAACAAGTTGCTAACTTTAAATCAAGGGTCGAGTATTTCTTCTCCTATGGCTTCAGTTGTTGACTAGCATATGTAATAACATTGACCATTTGCATTAATACTGTGCCCAATACAGTACTACAAGCATCCGTGTATACTATCATCTCTTCATTCCCACTCGGAATGGTCAATATTGGTGCACTCATCAACTTTTCCTTCAGACTCACAAATGCATGTTCACATCTCTCATCCCAAGTAAAAGTATGATTCTTCTTCATCAACTAAGTCAATGGTGCGACTACTTTGGAATAGTCCTAGATGAATCTCCTATAATATCCAGCTAAACCTAGGAAACTTCTCAAATCCATAATGTTTTTGGGTCTAGTACAACCTTGAAGTGTTGTAAGTTTTGGAGGATTGATGAAAATGCTCTACTTAGAAACAACATGACCCAAGAATCACACTTCTCCCCTCCAGAAGTGGCACTTCGAAAATTTTGGTTCGGTCAATGCTCTTATAAGACATCAAGCAGAATCCTCAAATGCATCTTGTGTTCTTCGTCTATCTATGAGTAGATGAGAATATCATCGATGAACACAAGCACGAATTTATTTAGCCGGCCCTTAAAACTAGGGTTCAAGATATCAACGAACTATGCCAACACATTGGTTATCCTGAACGGCAAAGCCAACGATTCATGAAAACTTGACGGTATACGAAATGTTGTAATCAACACATTCTCCTTCGCTACTCTTAGTTTGTGAAATCCCATTGCAAGATCCTACGGAGAAAATACTCTTGCACCATAAAGCTGATCGAACAAGTCATCAATACATGAAAGTGGATACTTGTTCTTCCTTGTTACTTGATTCAGCTCATGGTAATCTACACACAGTCCAAAAGAACCATCGTCCTTTATGGCGAATACTATGGGTGCTCACCATTTAGATATACTTCTACGAATGAGCCCTTGTCGCAATAGGTCATTCAGTTGCACCTCAACCTCCCGCTACTCTCTAGGTGCCATCCTCCTTAAAGGCATCACTATCGATTTTGCATCTTCAACCAAATCAATATGGAACTCGATCTCTCCATGTGAAAATGTTTTGTCACCTCCTCAAATACATCCGGATACTCCCTAGCAATAAGCACTGATGACCACTCACCGTGTGGGATATCGAACGTGTATAGAAAGCTAGTCATCACCTCATTATCGGATGATAGTTTTAGTTTAGTGGGTTGGGATTCAAGGTCGATAGAGTTACATAAAAGAAGTCTGGCCTTCATCTAGAGGCAACCAACAGTTGTGTATACTTACTACTGATGTAATACATCTCCAATTGTAGGACCCGTGGTGAAGGGATATGCATATAGATAGGCGGGGGGAAATATACCTATGGTACGCCTCAAATTTGCAGTATTAATTGGTCCAGTATTTTTAAAGGAAATAGGGTCTGCTTTATTTCTAATAAGAGGTATTAAGTAATCGAAAGGAGCATTTTTCTTGACTTACTAAGGTTAGTCTAAATAGGATGTCAGCTTTGGAAAGTTAGTGGGCTATGCTAATAATTTATACCTGTATTTTGTAGTAGGTCCGGCATATATGCTATGACCACCAGTGGTCCTGAGCGAGTGGTAGCAAAGACTTTATGTCCTGATGGATTTCGCTTCCTTCTAGCGTAGAATCCGTATGGAAGGCACACAGACCTCGAAGTAGATTCTTAGAAAAAAATAATTTATCGAAAGTAGGCTAGTTAATCCTTAGATGAGTCTTTTGGATGCGTCCGTAATACAATAATTAAATTATAAAGTCGTATATAGGTGTTATTGATTTATGCAGCTAGGACCGATTGACTAGCTTTTACATTGCAGAAGGCCATCTTTGGGGACTTGGGGTATTAAATGGTCGTTGGGTCTGCCTCCTTCCTATTTAAGAAGTATTAAGTGACCGGGGTTTTTGAGCAGTGAAATGGTTAGACATATATGGAGATAGACGTATACTTATAGTTATACCTTGTAGATGGTTAGGTTAGGCATATCATACATGCACATAAAATTTAATGAATTAGCCATAAATAATAGACATAACACTTAAATGAAAATCAATCGGCATAATTTAATGGTATGGGTAAAGTATATAATTTTCCAATTATCAAAACGTTGTTATGACCCTGTCCTCGTTATAACCCACATGATAGACTTGGTAAGATAGGATACTAGTGCAAGATGGGAATGGTAGATGTACAAGTCTTCTTATTCATGCTTGGGTCAGACAAGGCAATTAAGTATACAAGGAATGATATTCCGAGGTAGTAGCCTTAATCAATATGGAGGTTATACTATATTTTCAATTCCGCTGTGAGTATATATTAATCGTACTATGATGTACTTGTGTTTATTACAGGTAGCCAAAACCAACGATCTATACCTTAAGGAACTTGGGTTTCGATTTAGTAGAAATTCGGGTCCATTAAGGTACGAATTGTTACCTTTGATATCCGAGCTTAGCTTAGTCAATCATAGGAATTAGCATATGTCGAAAGAATGTGTACCAACCCAAAATTTAAGCTGTAATAATTAATTAACAAATTAATTAAATAATAAATAACTTTGTGAAATTTACAGATTTATGACACAGAAGTTGTACCATTGTGTCCATGATAATTTTCTAGCTAATTTCCATATATAGATTGTCAAAATCCGAGCTAGAACAAAGATGTTACAAGATAAACAAGAAAACAAGGAACGAAATAAATTATAAAGGGTCAGGTCGACCCCTGGGGTCGGCCTTCCCTATAGAAGGGTCGACCTATAGGTTGACCCTCACCACACAAAGGTCGACTTGACGGTCGATCGACGTGTACACTTGGACGAACAATCGTCCAAGTTCGAGCATGACGTGTTTTGTTGATTTTATCTCATCTGGTCCATCTGTGCTTCCATCCGACGGTTCCCATTGAGCCAATGACATGATTGTGCTAGATTTAATCTTCAAATCCAACGTCTGAGATCCACAAGTGACACTATAAATAAGACCCTAGGCCTAGCTATTTTTCTCATTCAGATTTTCTCCATTTGGGTCCATTGCCTGAGGCTGTACCCTAAAAGGAATTCTTTTCCGAGGAGAAGATTTTTTTAGTTAAAATATTTTATACACTATAAGTGGATTTGGGAAGGCCAAGGAAAGAGCTAAGGACCACAGGTGAGTGTTTAAGTAATTATTTTTAGATTTTAAAGTAATTTAAAATAATAGGGTTTTCAACAGTTGTAGTTTTTCTACAATTTTGAGACTGCTTTTATACAAGTTGTTTACAGTTAATTTTCAATGTTCTTTTCAGTCTTTTTTATTTAGCTATTTTATTCATTTACTTATAGTTATTTACTGCCATTTATAGTCATTTGTATTTATTTGCATCCATTTCGCGTTAGATTTCATCCTGTAAATTTTAGTTCTTTTTATTCCTTTTATGCGAAAAAATTAGTAAAAAGTGGATAAGTCACTAATATGGACTAAATTTTAGGAACACTAAAATTATAGAAAATTGGACGTAAGTAAGTAGAACTGTAATAAAAGAATATATACTGAAATAGGCAAATTTGTCATTTGCAACTAAGTTATAACTAGTAGATTATATCTAGAAAGACAAGACAAAAGAGAAATTATAACATAGATTATAATTAAATAAAAAGAACAGAAGGAGGCTTATTTTAAAGACTTACACTAAGTTAATAAGAAAAATAGCAGAGATAATAGAAGAGGCTTATTTAATAGACTTAGAGTAAGTTGATAAGCAAATAAAGCAGAATGAACAAAGAAGCTTATTTAAAAAGACTTATATTGAGTTAATAAGCAAAGATAGATGTAGGGCCCATAATCAATAGCATTCCCTTTTAGACTAGGACTGATGGTTTCACAATAGGTGTGGCTGGGAATGACCCTTTCAGAGTAAGACTGATGTTCTCACAGTAGGTGAGGTTGGGCATAACCCTTTCATGCTAGGATTGATGGTCTCATAATAGGTTGGGTGAGGTTGGGACACGCTTATGCTAAATAAAGTAACCAAGGGGTCAATAGATAGAAGTTCAAATCAAGGAATTTGGGCAAGGGGTGCAACTAGATTTTGTTTGGTTGGATCCGAATTGGCAGCATTCCCTTTTAGGCTAGGACTGATGGTCTCTTAACACACTTAGGCGAGGCTGGGCATGACCCTTTCAGACTAGGACTGATAGTCTCAGAATGGAGGAGGTGAGGCTAGGCACACTTGTGTTGTTTAGGATAAGAAGGAGTAATAGATAGTGCGAGCCTAACGGTGGTCGTGCGTGTGGCCTCGGTGAAGGGAGATAAGTCGCTATTGAGTTTCAGAGCACTAGCAGCTGTCTTTTTGCCGTGGGACCCATGTTTGGGACTAGCTTACAGTGGCACAACAAAGATATAAGGCCAATCAAAGGGTAGAATTAGGAATTCAGCCTAATTAAAGTAGGATTAGGAATTCAGCCTAATCAAAACAGTAATCTAAGACAAGTGCAATCAATCAAAATAATCAAAGCAAGTAGCGTTTTATTCCAGCTTTATCTTTTCCTTTATTTCCTTTTTATACTAGAACTGTCGATAAGTCTATTATCTTTATCTCACTTAAAAATACTAGTAGTTACCTCCACTCACCAGACTTTTAGTCTGATCCACTCCTCTATTTTCTCCTTTCCCCTTAGACCAGAAGAGGCAGGGACAATAGATTTTGGACTCTTGGAGATTTCAGTTGCAGAGATTTTTCTTCAAGTATTCTACTTCTTCTTTTTCAGTTTTTATTTCATTTTCTTGTACCAGTACTTTCCTTTGAGAGGAAGAGTAATTTTATGTACTTTGATGTTATGACCGAGATAATGTTTTTATTAGATATGGATATTTGGTATTTTGAGACATATTTGGTTTTATGAAGTTTAGCTTATAATTAACTTAATGTTTTAAATGTTTCCGCTGTTTTATTTATTCCGTCTTGTGATTCTTAGTCTCTGTAAAGTTTTTAGCTATACCTATAATGCATCATACCCTTTAGTATGTCCTTCTGGGTATACTAAGGGGTATGGGGTGGTTTAGAACGTATTTGTATTTTTATCTACCATTATTTATAAATTATATGCCTAACTTTATAAATTATGACTATAGAAGTAGTTGCAATCACATTCCAAAAGGATGGGAACGACGACCATGAGTTGGAAAAATAAGTAGAAATAAATTTCTACTCCTATCCAAGTTACCCCATGGGGCGGAGTTCATGTCGTAAGGAGTGGAACACAAAGAGCATGAGCATGAAATATAGAAGAATCTCGAAGGTTGGTTGGTACTTGACTCATTTGTTCGGCGTAGGCTGCCTTATGATTATGGATTTTAATGGATTGCTGATTGAAGATGCATATTTCATCTAGACAAATGGGAGGTAAGAAATTATATGTTATAAGCATCCAGAACTAAGGTATAAAGAAGGAGTAGAGAAAGTTCTCACATGTAAGTATGAATTAATCACCACTAGAAGGTAGCTGGATTTTTGATGAAGATTAAGTAGGGAAGAAGGAAATTCGAGAAGGAAGGACAATTAATGCCCATTTCTAAGTCCAACCCCATGTAAAATAATTTGATAAAATGGGTTTTTGAGAATTCCTTAAAATATTTTGAGTGGATATTTCAAAGGATTTACTATGAAGTTGTTTTGAAAAAGCAAAGAAATTTGAAAATTCATATTTTGAAAATTTATTGAGTTAAAAGTTTTTGATTTAAAGGTTTTTGGTAAAGAGGGTTTTGAAATTTTTAGTTTAAAATTGATTTAGCCAAAATCTTTGGATTTTGAAGATTTTTAATAAAGGGATATTTCATTTTTAAGTAAATATAAAATAGAGTTCAGGTTGGGGTCGATGATTTTTTCTATTTTGTAAATTTGGAGGTTCCATTTTAAAATTCATATAAGGGGTGGATAAATCGAAATGTACTTAGTTCAAATAAGGTATAGAGAGCATAATGGTAGGAACATCCAACAATTTAGATAGAAATAGCATTAGGAATTTATATATAATGATAGGATTGGTAATACAATTAGAAATAATACTGAAAAAATAGGAATAGGATAGGAAGAATGGATAAATTCTATGTATATGTAGTAATTGTGCATATATTTTAGATAGATGCTTAGATAGATGTTGCAATTACGCATATCTTTTAGAAGTCCTCTTCTTGTGCTAATAAAATTTCGTCAAAGGTGGAAGTAGAAATAACATGAGTAGTAAGAAAATACTAGGATGAAAGTTAACCTCGTCTACTTCACTTTTCATTGTTTAAAATTATAGAATTTTTTTTGAAAAAAGTGTCTTGATATGATAATTGAGTTTTAAACATTTTGAGTCAAAATACTACTTTTAACTCAAGTAAATTCCTTTGTAGAAAGTCATTAAAAAAGTAAAGTTAGTTAGAAAAGGGAAATTTTTCATGGCTCCTTTTTAGTGGCCAAGCAATTTTTGAATTTGATAAAAAGTTTTCAAAATTCATATTCTTAAAGGTAAAAGTTCTAGATCAAGTACTTCACGATTGTGAAGTTTTAGTTTTACGAAAAATGGTGAAACCCAAACCAAATTTTGATATGGAGTAGATAGGGATGACTACCTAAGTAAGACAGGTTAAAGGTTTAGACTATAGATAAAATAGCTATGGATGCTCATAGGGTTGCAACAAGGAATCCCCATTGAATATAACGAATATTGGAATGAGCCTAGGAATATTGTATTAGAAATGTGTGGAAGCCATGAGAAAAATCCTCAAAGAAATGGGGAACGGTACCAAAGTACAATTTTACGAGTCATAGGGTATACTCGCATGAAGGATCAAGGTTATGGCGAAAATAAATACTAAAGTTGGAGGATAATGTCAAGAGATTGTGATTGAGAGAAGATAGTAGTATGGCAGGATAATAGGGTAATAAGATGGCAAACCTACAAAATGGATGTTGGTTGACTCAAGGTTAGATAAGGCGAGGTAGGTGGTAGGAAAATTATTCCACCAAGCTAATTCTGAAGAGTTATTCTAATGAGCATAGTTTATAGTTCTTATCCACTACAGTATGGGAATGCATAATTTATCCCATGGTCAGGTGTATTAATTGAAGTAATGGTTAGACCTTATTTATTAAAAGTCAAGGAGGTAAGTTAAGTCATGGTTGAATAGCGTACTAGAAATGACCATCTTAATTTAATAAGGAATGTTAGGGCCACACCATCATTAACCCCAGTTAATGATGAATGACACCTTCTAGCAAAATATTTCCTTTAGGGTTTTTGGGTTGTAATTGCTTGTTGTTGCCCTTAAGTTAATTGAAAAGCATAAGGTAAGGTATGAGATATGTTCCTTTTTTTTCATTGCATTGTTTTTATGGATGGTATTAGACTGCTATATATATATATATATATATATATATATATATATATGAGGAGGGTTCAATGACACCCCAAATAGAGCAGCACCCCCATTGCCCCTTGGTTTCTACCACACAATCCATGAAGAGAGAGAAAGCCTTATTATTTAATTGGAATCTTGGTGGAAATCAAAGGGCAATAGGGGTGCTGCATTGTTTGGGGTGCCACTGAACCCTTATATATATATAGTGTAAATAAGAACAACACTTAACTAGTGATAAATTGTAGGTATGACAAGAAATTTATGAAATAAATAAGGAAATTAAGTTACCAACTGGAAATTAAAAATGCTTTAATCCGAATAACTTAAGGATTTTGGGGGAAAATAAATATTAGCAAGCAGAGGTTAGGGTAGAGTGGTTGCGAAATCATGGGTTACTATCCCTATGCCTTGAAAGCTGAAATTTATAGATACGCTTATAGGTACTTTGTTGTTTCAGAATAAAATAAAAGGGTTCCCCAAATCTAAGATTAAATGCACAACACTAGGGTCAACCATATACATTAACTCATAGACTGGGTCCCTATTATCTTAAAATATGCCCCGATTCATTTTAAGGATAAAGCGACTAGTGTTTTGGAAAAAATGATAATTATAAATGGTGTTTAGATGCTTTTGGAAATTTGATTTTAAACTATTTTGCAAGTTTGATTGGAAAGGGAAAATGATTTTTGATGGAAAATGAAAAGTTTTCAATTTTCTAGTGCCACATGCTTGATGTAGGGAGGGTTGACGTGTTAGTGAATGTGAATTTTACTGTCCAATGAGGGTCATAGTATACAAAACAAGGGAAAATGTTGTTTATCTTTCGAATTTCTCTTTCCATATCATGTAGATAGTAAACAAAAGCTTGCGGTTAGATAATTATGCTTTAGAATCCAAAAATAAACTTTCTTATGCATTCATACTTGGAAATGTTTTGGAAGCAAAATAGAAGGTTCCAAGGTACAATGGAATAGGTATCCAAAAGAATGGTGGAATTGTAAAATTTTCCACCTAAGTTCCTTTTCCAGCATAGGAGTATAGATTTAGAAGAAATGGATTTTCAAAATTTTTGGATGTTAAAAATTGTGTGCTAACTTTTAGATTGTAGGGATTGGATGAAAAATTGGTTGAATCGTACCCCTACTCTAGAAGTGTGAAAATTGTTGTTTGAAAAAGGATTTTCGAAAACTTGTGAAAATATAGAATTTCTAGCGTCTCTAGGTTGTTTGCATTATATTTTCAAAAAGATTTTGAAAAAGAATGCATTCCTATGAAACGCTGATTTAGAGTCATTCTGCATGCTTGTTTTATATGTTGTGATACGCCATGCACTTGTACACATTTAGCTGTAAAATTGGTTGTACACTAACTGGTTGGATAGCTTAGACTGGTTGCGTGCTATGTTACAAGATTTAACCCTTGAGGAATTTCAGAGATGAAACTCCTTTAAGAGATAATCCTTATAATTTCGAATGGAGCAAAAGTTTTATTTTTTAGGTAATTTATGGAAATTTATAATGGTAATCCTTTTTGAAAGGTTAACTCCGATAAAGTAAAATGTGAAAAAGAATGTTATAGTTTAGAAATTGATAATTAGAATATAAGACAGGATATATGTAAAATCGCGCATCTTGAATATATACATATACATATACATATACATATACATATACATAGACATATACATATATATATGTATGTATGTATGTATGTATGTATAAAACATTTTTTACGACAATATTTGTACTAGTTAGTATAGCATATTAAATTAGGACTAGAAAGGAAGGAATGGGAATTCCAAAATTTATGGATATTAACGACAAATTTAAAGGGCTATAACTTTGTATTTAATAGAGAGTTAAATAAATTAAATAGGGACTAAGTAGAAAATTTAATGTGGCATTGGTGAGAAAATTAAATAGGTAGAATAAGTGGATTTTGAACTGGGTAAATAAATAGTCGTTGGAGGTTACCTAATTTTGACGTCAATTACTAACAATTGTGGACAATTAACATTAATTAGACAAAGATGAAGGAAACCGAAGCCTAAGCATATAAAAAGGAATAATTATGAAGCGAACAAGTAAATATTAATACTATCAAATACAAGTAGAAGGCAATATAATTTTCATGATAAGAAATTATATAGCTTCAATTATATATTTAGAACAAGCATGAATTAGTGGGTCTAGCCCAACACTTAGGCTTTGGGTGATAGGTTTTTTTTAGTGGGTTAGGATGCGAGGTTAGTACAGTTACACAACTTAAATCTATCCTTCCCCTAAAGGCTACTTGTAGTTGCGTATACTTACTACTAATGTGAGACATCTCCAACCATAGGATCCATGGGGAAGGGATATGCATGCGTACAAGTGGGGAAAAATATACATAGTGTTCGTCTCAGATTGGAAGTATTAAATGGCCCGGTACTTTAAGGAAATGAGGTATGCTTCATTTCTAATAAGAGATCTTGTCTAACGGAAAGAGGCATTTTCCTTGACTTGCTTATGTTATTCTAAACATGATGTCAGCTGTGGAAGGTTGGTGAGCTTGTTAGTAGTTTGTACCGATGTTAGATCTAGCATATAGGCTATGACCTCTAGCGGTCCCAAGCGAGCGGTAGCAAAGACTTAGGTTATGGCCTGACGGATTTTGCTTCTTACTTTGGTAGAATCCATATGGAAGATGCACTAACCTTCACGTAGATGGTTAGACAAAAATTAATTTATCAGAGGTGGGATAGTTAACCCTAGATGAGTCTTTAGGATATGTCAGTTGTACGAAAATTAAATTATAAATTATAAAGCCATATATACGGGTCATCAGCTGTGCAGTTAAAGCGCTCGGCAGATTCAAAGCGGTGGAGGTGCAAAAAGTCATAGCGGGGATACAACGAGGATATAGCGCGATATAGCGGATAACTCAAAAATATCATATAAAACTCGTACTTAATGTTTTTACAAATATATAAATGGTAAATAAATGAAAAATTATCATTCAATTGAATTATAATTAGTACATAAATGATTTTAAACAAAAACATATGCGAATATACTTTAAATAAACGTAAAACTGTTATATAACATAATTGAATTTAGTAGAATATTAGAGTATTTTGAATTCTGAAAATATATTAAAAATGAAATCAAATAAATTAGTTTCATAATTTCTATAATGCATAAATGCAATTTTTAAATTCATTTTATTAAAGAAGATATAGCGGAAATAGCAAAATATAGCGGGAATAACGGGATATAGCGGAAATAGCGGGGATTAAAGCGGAAAGGCTATATTTTGAGGCTATATGGAAAAATCGTAGCGGTAGAAATCCGCTATGGGATATTGCGGGGTTATAGCGGGGTAATAGCGGGGCTTAACTACACAGGTCATCAGTCTCTGTAGGTAGGATTGAATAAGTAGCGTTTAGGTTGCAAAAGGCCCACTTCAGGGACTTGAGGTATTGATTAGTTATTCGGTCCGCCTCCTCCATATTTCAGAAGTATAAAGTGGTCGAAGATTTTGGGTATTAAAATTGTTAGACATATATGCGGATAGGCATATACTTATATAGCTATACCCTAGAGAAGGGTAGGCTAGGCATAACGTATGTACACATAAGATTTAACGAATAAGCTATAAATAATAGACATAGCACTTAAATAGAAATCAATTAGCATAAATTAATGGTATGGGTAAAGTATGTAATTTTCAATCACCAAAATGGTATTCCGACCCCCTCCTTATTACAACCTACAGAACAAACTTATAGAGACCAACATTGGAGCAAGATGGAAATGGTAGATGGAGAAGTCTTCTTATTCATGGTTGGCACAGACAACACAATCAAATATCCAAGGAATGATATTCCGAGGTAGTAGCCTTAGTCAATATGTATGTTATATTATATTTTTCAATTATGTTGTGAGTTCATATTGACCGCACTTTGATATATTGTGTTTAATACTAGTTACCAAAACCAATGATCCTACCCTAATGGACTTGGGTTTCGATTTAGTCGAAATTCGGGACCATTAAGGCATGGGTTGTTATAGTAATGCATTTGGCTTTTGGGCGGGTGTGTATTTTTCCCTTTTAAGTCATGCCATCTTTGTAATTTATTTGATTCGATTTCAATGCTACGTTGCTAGTGGTATATGAACTATGCACTGTTCATTTGCGTTCAATATAATTTTCCAGCTTCGTAAGCTATATCTTTTTTATTCCTTTTCATTGGAGATATGGCTCGTCTTGTGCTCCTGTTGACTTAGGTAATCTATTAGCTTTATACACTTGAATCTGAATCTGCACAACATATATATTTATAGAAGAATAATGGTGTAACACATATAGTTTTTAACTATCATTTAAAAATCTTGTACATTATTGTCTTAGTTTTATCTGCTTATTTCTTTCAATTTTTTCTTATCAATATTGGATACTTTAGTTGGACACCTTATCTTTAACAAATACCTATAGAAGAAACATGCTACAATTTGGGATGTGTCAAACCCGAAGCTCCTATGGTGCTTGAAGTTTTGAAAATAACTCTAAAGAGTTGTAGCTGCATGGTCCTTGCGTCAGGTGACTAAAGATAGTAAGTGCCAAAACCATTGATCATTAAAAGAGGCTCCTGTCTATTTTTTCCTTTTAGTTCCATATTCTATCTCTAATGGCGGCTTCCACTGTAATCACTACAATTATCCTTCACTTCCAAATGTCATCTTAAAGTCAAGGTGTCTATCTCTATCTCAAATTGCATTAAGAATGATAGGTTATTTTAATCAAGTATAGAAATTGCATCTTAATGGTTGCTAGTGAGGTTAATTGTTTATTACTACCTTCATCAATAAATAAAATTTAGTTTTTCCTAACATGGAATTCGAAAGATTCCACTGAAGTAAAATTGTTTATTAAATTACATATAAATATATAAGAATAAGCACAATACTTAGAAACATTTATATAATTTTCATAGATTATCTAAGTATCTGATCAGGTGCATTGGGTGGTAGAGTAAAAGATGAAAATTTAAAAAAGATACTTTTCATTACATTATGCACTTGAATTTTTATAGTGTATCATGAAAAACGTTGTTAATGTTAAATCACATTTAATATTTTACTAGATAAACATAAATTGAATTTTAAGCTATATTTTAATACAATTATATTAATAGTATAAATTTTATTTCTAATGTTACTACTTTCTCAAAATTATTAAATAATGTAATTTATTATTAATCCAAATTTTTTATTCAATTGTAAGTTTAATAATAAAACTTTTTAGCATGTATACATATTTAATGATATATGCATACATATAATATTAATTTCAAAAAAAAATAGTTAAATAATAATAACCAAACAATGATCTTATTATATAATTAAATAGCACTTTTCAATAATATCTCGTAAATTAATATAGTAGACTTAAATTATTATAGTTGATTTTAGACAAATATCAATTATTTGAATCAAGAGAATAAAATCTTAACCAATCATACTTATTAATGCTATTGACATCTACATATTTGATGGTAATGTTAGTACTAAAATGTCTAATTAACAATATCTGAAATAAACATATAATTCATGTCAAATAATAATGAAGTAACCAAAAATTAATAATGAACTCACCGACGCAAGTCTCCCGTAAAAAGGAGTTCGAATATAAGAGTTATATGTGACTTAAAACCTGGGGACTAAAGTGTAAAATAATTTTAACTAGGATTATATAATACCCTAGTATTTAATAATAAATCAAAAAGAGTACTTTAGTTATTCCTTAAAGGAAAAATGGCCATTTTATAGAAATTAGAATTTGATGATGAAATTTGTATCATTATGTAGAGTGCGTTTTTCTGAGTGTTTTACCTTAAGTTTGTCTGAACCGAAGGTCGTACGGGAAAGATATGAGCAATACAGGTTTTAGGTTCATATTAGGCTAAATGGACTTGGCCTAATTATTTGGATGCAAATTTAAATTGATGATTCTCTCAGTTATAAATAGGTCCAAAACATAACCATAGTTTCTTTTTAGAGTTAGTTCTTCTTCAATGTTTCTCGCTTTCCCTCTTCTTTAATGTTTCTCTCTTTCCCTCTTCTTCTTTAATACTTCAAATGGTGATATCACGCACAAATCTTAATGGAATCTGAAAATCTTGGTATCAAAAATAACCGTGGTGGTAAGGACTATGATATGGTGTTGATTTTGAGATGAAGTAATGAATTTATGGGATGCACTTTCCCGATGGAGGTTACTTCTCTTCGATTTTTTGGGATTTGATCCCTTAAATCAATGTGAGTGGATCATTATTATGCATGCATAACGCAATTAAAATAATTCAATATTGTTATGGGTCTAATAAGGAGTTAACTACTAATTAATTGCTAAGTCGTATTGATTAAATTGATAATTGAAGCGATAATTAAACTTATCATTAAATAAACTGAATAAAGATGAGTCTATAATGATTTATCAACTCCTGACAAATATGATATTGAATTAAAGTTAGAACAACTATATGATGTAGTGTAACGAAGCTACAAAGAAGATACAAAATGAAGATACAAAAGGTTGAATAAAATTAATAAACTTCAGAAATAATGAAACAGAATGAAGATACAAAGAAGAATGATGAATAGGATAAAAAATCATGCACAAAAGTGCATTATCGGTTGATCGATCATCGACAGTACGTATATCGATAACCAAACTGTTCGACTAATTATTGATGACTAGTAAACCGATTAAACATGGGTTGGGTCAGTTGAACCTGAACCTAACCTGGCCCAGTCCAAACAGGAAGCATTTGTGATAATGAGACTTCGCATGACACTTTGGGATACTTCAGATGTGCCAATGTGGTGCACCCTTGATGTAGAGAGGCATATAGATATCATTTAATATGTATGTTCCTAAGTATATGATATTGGATATGTTGTTGGTTTAGTAATATTCAGATATAGTATCGAGTTCATATTAACGTAATAGTGGCTGTTGGACAAGTTCAATATGCAACAGATACGTAAAGTGGTTATTTATGAGGCATATGTGAGGCTGGGAAGAGTTATCATAGGGAAATAGTTGTTTCTTCTGGGTTTACTTGTGGGAAATGATTGTTCCTTCAATGATATAGTAAATAATTGTTTCTAGGGAATTATATGTCCCCTAGATAATGTGGATGTCGTTGTTCGTATAGTTTGAGTATATAATTATGTATAGTAAATGATGAAGTGTATCACGACCTTAACTATGTAGTCAACCTAGTCATAGTGTTGATGATAGAGTTTGGGGTATGCTATAGAGGCAATTATGTAATTTATTACACATATCTAACTTGTTGACTAATCTTATTTGAAATAAAGGAGTTTTCTTTCTATTATATACTTGATATAATGTAGTTACATTAATTAATTAGTTAACCAAAACTATATTTAGTAGAAAATCCATAAATGGTACGTTTTATGATAGTAGTTATAAAGTGTTATAACCATGAGCAATTTATCACAACAAAAATAAATATAACATTTTAAATGTTTCTAGTTAAGATGCATTGAGACTGGATATCGATGTATCCTTTGAGACTAGAGTATGTAACGCTCTCCAAATATTGGACAGTATATTACTCATGACTGTTGAGGGCACCTAGGGTACATACTAATATTTACTAGATAACTATGCAACGACACATTTGATAGTTTTATGCCGGTTAATATAACCAAGATCAAACAGAAAATATCGATGTAAATAATTTACACGGTTCTTTTAACTTGAGAATACTATGAATCTTCAATATGAAAGCTTCGTTTTGGTTATAGTCAAATAATGGCACAACGTCCATCAAGTGACTAAGTCGGGTTAAGTGAAAGCATTGGACGTGAAGCACTATTTAAGAGAGGATTCGTCTCCTCAGTTATATAGGATTAGTATCACGGTCAATTCAAGTCAACCCAAAGTCAAATTCTCTGACTAGGGTAGCTCGATTAATAATAATTGTTATTATTGAACCAAGGACATTGCTTTTGGACTATAGAGTTGAATGCAGAGGAAGTTGGAATTATTGACCATTACCAAATTCAATAAGTGATATAGTTTTGACGAAGAGAATTGGTGTAAATAATTGCTACAATTAGATAAGCTTAAAATAAGATTTTTTTTTGAAAATGAGTAAGCGATAAATTTGCCATAAAGTCACACCACCTGCTGAGTGAAGTATAAACTTTAACATTCGAATAGTTTGATTTTAATCGCTGATCGAATTTAAACCCAAGAGTCACACAACCGAATCGATGAATTCTCTTAAGGCCGAATGATTTAATTATTTCATAATTATTATAAATCGATTAAATTAATTAATATTTATGAAATATTAATTATAAAATTTGGTTACGATTTGAGAAATAAATTTGTTGCATGTATTTATAAAAAGTTATAAACATATTGATCGATATGAGATATCGACCACAAATTTAGTTGAATATCATTATGTATATTTAAATTAGGTTAAATGGGATCAACCCATGAATTTTAGAGGTGAAAGTTGTTGGTTTTGATAGAGGAAAGGGGCAGCTACCATGAATGAGATTAGGGTTTTGAGATGTGTGGTTGAGATCATTATTTGCTCTTATTCTACCCATATAAAAGCTAATCTCAAAATCCTAGCCAAAGGCTAATTCATTTTTGAGCCCTCACTTTCTTCTTCTTCCTCATTTTAATGGCGGCAACTCTCCTTTAAAATCATTCTAAAATTCTAAAATCTAGTTTAAATTAAAAAAATACCAATTTGTAGTAGAAGGTATCCAATCCCAGATTAGCAACATGATTGGTTGGGAACTATTCTTAGAAGTGAATTCATTGTTCAACATAGGCTCAAAAGGCTTCGTTAGGAGGTAACTTTTATTTGTTATTATTGTTTTGATTTCAAGTTTATCACATGAATGTTGATTTACATCCAAATCACTTGTTTGTATCCAGATCTTTTTATTACATGCGTTTGTTACAATTGGATTGGTTATGTGCTTGTTGTAGTATTTTTTATTGATTTATTGTTGAATTTTTTATAGAAAAATTAATTTTGATTTATACTAATATATATAAATAAATCCAGATTAAATGTATACTGGTTTGCAAATTGTTTATATGTATAATTGTATACATGTTTATAACTTGTATATATTTAATCTAAAAAAATTCTTATGATGTAATTTAAATCATAAAATATAAAATTATTTTATTGAATAAGCATATACATATTTTATTATTATTTAATGATTTTTTTGAATTGATTATTATATATAAAATAATTAATGGTTCAAAATTTTAATTTTATATTTTTTATATTCTTACACCATGTATGATGCTTACTGTAAAATTTTAAGATTTTTTGAACTTAATTATTATTTTTCAAAATTAGTTTACATTTGGCCTGCAATCAATTATTTAATTACAAATATGAATTCAACTGATAAAATTCTTGAAATTTTTCATAAGCATTAGATGTTTCACACATATAACTTCAAAAAAATTTAAACTTTTAAAAATTAATTCAATATTTTTTATAATTAGTTTATTTTCAAACTGCAGTTAATTATTTAATTAAAAATATAATTTCGGTTGAGAAAATTCTAGAAATTTTTCTAAGACCAAAATATGTCTCATCTACATTCAAAAAAGTTTCAAAATTTTTCAACATGATTTCATATTGTTAAGAATTAATTTGATTAAGGGTTATTATCAACTATTTAATCGTAAATACTATTTTAATTAAAAAAATCCATAAATTAATCTTAAGCCCAAAATATGTTTTCGGATTTTCTAAAATTATAAAACTTGTATTTTTATCATGTGATTATTTTATATTAATTTATTATGGCAAAAGCTATTTTATTCAATAATATATATGTGTGTGTGTGTGTATGTGTGTGTGTTCATATACATATATTAATATCATATTTTGACATATTATGCAAGCACATATTCGATTGAACAAATTACACTACACATAAAATGAGCTAATGTGTCCGTTTCAATGTAAATCGCAACATTTATATATGAGCACATTATACCCTTCACGGTTTATGATGTTACACATGCATACACACATATATGTATCTATGTATATATATGATTCATATATATATATATATAATGCTTATATAAATAAATAAAACAAAATCAAATAAATATCAAACTACAATTTGTATAGTTAGAATACTTATGGACGTAGAATAAATCTAGCCATGAATAAATTATTAATTAATGACATTTGACGCATTAATCAATTCAAATTAAAGAGAGAAAATGAAAGGTTTCTCTCTCCATTTAATGCAATTAATACTTTTAATTAATTTTTTTGAGAAAAATGTGTGATCCTCTACGATTAAAGGAGAGCACACATGCAAATATGGATATAACACGAATATATGGTGCTTCCAACATGCCTGGCAGGTAACAAAAACCAAAAACACATACAACAAATCTTAGCTTGTAACGACCCGCCTTTTTGGACAGTTTAAACCGACGATCAAATACACATGCCGGTTCCAAACCATTCAAAAGGGCAAATGGTTATTAGGTAATTAAGAAAAGAAGAGAAAACAGAAATAAAAGAAAGGAAACAACACAGAATCTTGCAGCTGAACGATAAAATATAATAGTCAAATAAACAGTTCATGAAGCTGTTTACTATACTTTGACAATTATTTATACAACATTTATCAGAGTTATACATATACAACAGAACAATTAAAATAATGCAGCAGATAGCATGATGCAAGGGTAATAATAGTAATAGTATACCAAATCTTCGTCTTCATCCTCCAGAATAGATCTTCAAAAATCTGAAAAACTCAGGACTGACCCGAGCGTAATGAAAAGACAAAACACTCGAGTCAGGACTAAAATATCCTTATGAAAGTTAAATCAATCGTAAATAAATATGAGTGTAACGGCGTCAGAGATGTTTACGGGGTTTGACATCTCATATCTAGTGTCAACGTGCGTGCAATAACTCAAGAGATGTTACGGGATTTTCCATCTCTCAAGGATCCGTTAAACTATCTACTAGGTAGTAATGTACGCTAAGTAGATAATTCCTATCAGTAATATAAAGTATCAAAATAGTGTTAAGGCGTTACCATAATCCCCCTTAACACATTTTTATAATGCCATAGTCTATACAGCACCGTAAGCCCCACCGTAAACTGGTGGTTATCAGAGGGTACCCCATAGGTATAACACAAAACAAAACGTAGTGGTCGCGAATAGGATAATCAGTATGACAAGGCACATGAGGTGATACCAACTAGGATACTAGTAGTTGCGTGATCCGGACTGATGTTGAGCATAGCAAGCAGCTACCCCAACACCGCGAAACAACACTCCCAAATAAAGGGGTGCACCCAAATCGAATCACAAATGTAATAGATATGGTATCAAAGAAGTGTGTCCACTAGAGATGGCGAACCTCAATGGCCCGGCGCGGCTCCTGTTTTAGTCATGTCAGGGGTCATCCAATATCGTTCTCTTTCTTCAATCAACGCGTTCACCAAACCATCCACTTCATTCTAGATCAACACTCCGCGTATAATATTTATTAAAGTGGTTTTCGGTATCGACAGAGAGCATGTCCATATCTGATCCCGGTCTCTTTAATAACTACGTATTATTACACCGTTGGCTCTTTTATATTTCAAATCGATTCATAATTGATATCAAAATATCATATTCGCTTCAAAATCAAATCCATTTCAAATATCATCGTATCTATTCAAATGTAAGCTTCCGTTTCAAAAATCATTTTTCGCATCAATATCTCATTTCGATTTCAAAATCATTTCGAATTTCAATTTAGGTTGCAACTTCATTTAACCCAATTCGTATTTAAATTCAAGATTTAAATATAAACATTTCACCTAATTGACCAGCTTAGAATTTTAGGAAATAGTTTTAAGTAGTTTAAAAGTAGTTTTAAATAATTAAAATAATTAGAAATACTTAAAATCTTAAAATGGATTTGAAATAGATAAATCAGTTTAAAATAATTTAAATTGGGTTAAGTAGATTCAAAATAGATTAAAATAGTTAAGTATTCAAAATGGTTTATATAACTGAGTAATTTGGAAAACAAAATAAAACAGCTTCAAAACCAAACCGTTTCAATTATAACTTCCCAATTCAAACAATTTCAATTTCCCTTCTACCGATTCAATTTCGATTTCGATTCAATCAACGTCAAACTTGGACTTCAAATTTATTCAATTTTATATTCACTTTCAATTAATTCAATTTCAATTCATATCGATTTGGAGCTAGATTTTCAAGAATATCCATTTATAACACTTAACAAAATTATCCATCAATATTGAAGTTTAAATCCAAATTTTCAAATATGATTCAATTCCAAGCTCGTTTTCAAAATATCATTTTTATATCACTTTTACTTCGTAACATTCAAAAATCGAATTAAGGTTCAATCTTTAAACAAATAAATTTTCGAAATTCAATCATATCCCGATTTTAAATTCCAAAGTCTCCACTTTAATTATTTAACGATTTCTTTTAACCAAAATTTATTTCAACATTCCAAACTCAATTTTTCGATAAATTCGATTTCTATAAATTATTTCTATTTATAACTTTTAAATCAAACATTTAAATAAATTTCAAATCGGCGATTTTAAAAATTATTAATTTAGCCAATTCGGTGTCCGTATATAATTTTCTATCCTATGGCCAAGTAATTATTTATTTCAATTAAATGTCAGGGATGAATATATATCACGTAAGTCAAATCACAGTTTCATATGTATGCATAACAGGATATATATATAAGCAAATAAACATCCAAACATTTAAATATCAACCAATAGCATCTATCGAAATACATCATCCAATAGACAATACAATTCATGGCAATTTCATAGTTATCCATGTCAGGTAATTTAATCGCAATTCAATTTCAATTTCAATTTTAACTGTCAATTTAATTTTCAACGGTTAATTCAAATGACAATCTATATGACAATTAAATTCTATCAAACAACGACAAATAAAATTTATCACTTCATAATATCAAATTTAACTAGCATAAAGATATTCAGTACGTTGTGAGCGTTATAAAACACTTACCTTGATTTTTCCGTTGTCGCCGAGACGTTCCGGTTTGGAACTAAACCGGACGACTTCCAATTTTAGCCCAAATTTCAGCTGTCTCCAAATTCATCCAAACTAGTTTCATTTCGAAGCTCTCATCATTACGATCGCAACGCAAAAATTCTCGTTCCAATCGGACCTCGTACGTAGAAGTTATACATTTTTAAGTTATCGACACGAATTTATAAAACAATTTAGATAGATATTAAAAAAATTATCCATACCCAAGCAAAAAGGCCCAGCCCACTCAAGCTTCTTCCCCAAACTCCCTGTAGCCATTCCCTGTACACGAAACCATGGTCGTGCACCCTTCACGATGATACGGAGCTACACTACATAACTCAACGAACCGACAATACCATCCAACTTCTCATCGAAATCTCCACCATCCCCCATCCCAAACTCCGAGCTCGGCCACCTCTAGAAAAACGCGACTCGTGCCCAACTGCACGCACGACGCGAAATGTCGCGCATCCCAAACCATAGCCGCACACCACCAAAACTTGCTCTGAGATGCTATCTTCGACGACGAGTTCAAATACGCACTCCAATCCGCGAATCGATCGCTGAATCCCTCGATTTTTCAAACCCTAGATCACTTTGCTCACGTTCGTCCTCTCTGAAGTTTCCCAAATCATAGCCGCACCCTCCAATGACCATACCAAATCGAAGAGAATTCAAAAATAGGATTTTAGGAAGAGGTTTGGGATTTTTTCATTGAAAATTTTGCAAGAAATAAATTTTTAAAGTTGGATTTATGTTTTCTCCCTGCCTGAAGCTTGCGTGCAGTTATTAAAAAGGGAAGGAGAGACTCTTGCGTATTTGAATGGGTCAAAGGTACAGTGAAAAGATGGGATAGCAGCTTAAAGGGAGATTGACTAATTAAAATATTTATTTAAATTTCAAAATACCTCGATCTACGCAACTCGAAATCTCGAACTCCTATTAGGGCATGCCGCTAGGCGTTCATAATGTTATACCCCCTATTCTGGACGCAATGGAAAAGGTTTCGGAAGCTAATTCGATCGTACGTGCGAGTTACGAAAATAAACGATCAAATTTAAATTTAACCGATTAAACGAATTTCTATGTGTTTTGGCTTTCCCCGGACAAACGGTAAATTCGATTAACACAAAATTTGAAATTTTACAATAATATCACATTACGGATCCGATGAAACTGGTTTCGTCGAAATCCGAGACTGTTTGAAAAATGAGTACTTTAACTCGTCAATTAAATATTAAAATATTCAATTTTCACAAATTTACTTTTAGTTCGATTTTAAAAGTTCTACAACATCATTCTAACTTTAATATGATAAAATAAAATTTTATAAATCATTTTTAATCATATTAAACCCGTTATTCAATTATCCAATAAATTCCAATTTTAAAATCTTATTAACTCTATTGTAATCCCAATATAACTTACATTCACTTTGGCAACCAATTTGAATCATATTAAATCAAATTTCAATTATTCACTCTATTTTCATATATTAAATTTCAATATCAAATTAATCATATCAAATTCGAAATTTAATTATTCAAACATTTGTAATAATGAATTTAAATAAAATTTGATTATTCTTAAATCACTATCTTTTGAAATATTCAAACGAATTTAAAAATTTAACTTTTGAAACGAATTAAAATTATAGAACAACCATTTCCATTATACGGTTATTCAATTCCCATTATTAAATTATTCAATAAATTCCAAATATTAAATTTAAACAATTTCGATTATCCAATAATTCATTATCTTTTGAAATATTGAAATTGAACTTATAAGATTCAACTTTTAAAACCAATTCAGAATTTAGAGCACTATTTCATTTTACATTTATTCAATTATTCAATAAGTTTTAAATATTAATTTTAAACAATTTACCTGTTCAATATTCAATATTTGATTTTAAATAAATTTTACTTATCAATCAATTACTCTATTATACCCAATGAATTCAATATTTATTATCCTATTCAACTATTGATTTCAAAGGTATTCACTAAGTAGCATTTATTTTCAATACTTGGATAATTATTGTTGCAATCCATTCTAGTTATTATTATTCCAACGAATTACAAATTTTTTTCTAACATTAAATCGCGAAATCTTATTAAATTAGCTATTTTAATTATCGAAAATTTATGGGTCGTTACACTCTCCCCCACTCAAAACTTTTCGTCCCCGAAAAGGAAAACGAAGGGAAAAGGAACTAAGTATAGAATTCAACATTAGATATATTTTATTCAAAGTTACCTACTTATAAAACGATGAAATTCCATCTATAAAGTCATACTGCGCTTCCACTAAGTTACTCCGAACGGCTTTCTAACTTTAAAAGTTAGTTATCAAAACAAGTTATAAAAAATTTTAAAACTTGAAAAATTTTCTAACACCCGGATTTATGGAAAATTTCGGTAGAGTCTCCTTTGCGCGGCTCGATCGAAAAAAAAATGACAGTATATATATCACAAATATACATCTCATCAAGTGATGAGGCATCCCGCAGGGAAAAAGTGTAAAAGTACGGTATGTAATCCGAGATATGTACCTTATATATTATTAGCGAACATATACGGCTAATATAGCGCGAAAGCGAGCTCCAAATGCGAAGCAAGCGCAATCCGCACCTACTAAACACTCAACAAACCATGAGAAACATACATATATGAAAATAATATCAATATACACCATATAGCAACATAACAACTACATGTGCCAACATAGCAAATGCAACAAAACAACAAATGCATCCACCAAATCAATTATCATCCAACTATCATCCAACAAATCCATAACCAATCAATATAAATTCACTTCTCATTAATATTTGCTTACTTGGTTTTCAATTTTAATCACAGTTGATTCATTAACGTTGGATTTTACTAACATTCATTCTCAATTCAATTAGTTAACATTAACTAATTTATATTTTCATTAGTTCACTTCCAATTTGAATCAAATTAAATTCTTTTAAATTCATTTAACTTCCAATTTGATTTCAATGATTTATAGCTTTCAATTTCATTAGCACTTAATGAATTATACACAATCACTAACAATCATATAACAACCAAATCATACCCAACATAACCAATTTATTAATTTTACATTCAATTTGGTTTATCTCTTTTATATATATATATATATATATATATATATATATGTATGTATATATATATATATCCTGTTATATAATTTTTAAAAGAATCATTTTATATTTGGCATCTTAAATTTCCATTATTAACTTTAATTAAGTTTGTAAGCCGTACATATATCATCCGTGAGCAATATCAATCTAATCGCTTATTCGATCACACAATTTCACTTCCAACTAGTATCGTTCACCTGACTCTCTAGTGCGGACTCAGATTTGGTTCCTTGATTGGAAACTGTTACTCTCCTTGCATAGCCATATACTATGATAGAGAATTCCAGAATCAAATTAAAAATCCATATCTAGGGTTCGCCGTCGAAAATCGAGTGAAAAATCCTAACTTGGATCGATATAAATCATCTCGAAATTTTGTGCTCGAATTTGGATCAAATCGTTATGCGAACAAAATAGTATACGTACAACTTATGTATCACCTTTCAATAGATTTCTATACAATTTATCTATATTAAATTATTTTATTGACTTTCATTTTATTTACAATTAATTATTCACAATCCATTATTCAGTTAATATATCCATTTCTTTACATAGCATATTCTTCAACATTATCTTTTCTTAAACATCATATCATAGAATTTGCCTACTCAAGTTCATTTTAAACATTCTATATAATTTAATTTAATTCAATTTCATTTTCCAATTGATTCTTAGCTATACCAAATTTCTTTGTTTACATTTACTTCATATTCATAGTTTTAGTTAATAACAAATTTACTTACGGAACATTTTATTAACCAGCACTTTAGTCTATTAATCATCCTATAAAAGTCTAACCTCTCATAAATGACTTTTCTTAGTTTACAGTTATCTTAAAGGTTACAAATTCAGAAAAATTTTACAACCCCTTTGCAATTTATATTTATTTTCTATAACCAATTTACAAAGATATAATACGATTCATTTATCTTCATCCTTAAGTTCACTTACTTGTTCCATTTATCCATTCATCATTTCATGCTATATTTAAGTATTTATAATTTTTTTATCACAACCAAATTTTCCATTTATATACATTTTAATTCCTTTTGAGTTTTCCTTACTTGTATATTTCAATTACTTTCAGGTTCTGTTTATCTATACAATATCTCATTACATATCCAAAACATCATTTTAACTTTTTACATTTGGTAAGTCTTGTTATATGTTATCAGAATGTAATTTTGGTATTATACAAATTTATAGAATTTTATTTTTCTTAATTAGAATGTTCACAAATTTAATTTGTTTAAATCCTCTTTACCTTTCAACTTTAAAGTTTTCCCAAAACAATAAGCTTAGATATCTTAATCCTTTATTTTATAAATTCTGGTTATTCACATTTCATTTGAAAATTACTAATTAACATAACTTAGAAATTTAAATGCCCGGTTCTTTCCAAATCGTTTGAAATAAATATATACACTTATATCTTTAATATATCAAATCATACCTTTGGAGTTTAAACCAAAACCCATTTATCCAAAATAATTTCGAAGAAAAGAAAAACTTCTTAGAAGTCTCCCCCACTTTGAGACTCGAAAATGAACGTCGATGATGCTGCGCAGTCATTACCGAAATTATTTTCCAGTGACAGAAGAGAGGAGTACTGAATTCATTCCTTCTTAAAAATCCTTTCAAAATATTTCTCATAAATATTTTCCAACTAATATCACAATATATTTTCTTCAAAGCTTTGTAAACTATTTTTCAAGATCTCCGGGTCTTAAATTCAATATTTTCCAATTTAAATCTATTTTAATTCATAAGTCACCTTTTTAAAATATTCTTATAAGAATTTCTTTCTTAAAACATTCCACAAGTTGTTTTTATCATTGTTCATTTTGTAATTCACATATTTATTAAATTACAATATCCAATTAATGATAATAACCAATATATCATTTCTAACAACCAAATAAGCTAGATAGATCACAATAATTTTTGAAAATAAATTCTTTATATACAAAATATAATTAGGGCAAAATTATTTCATTTACCCAATCTCAAAACAATACTATGTCAAATTGTTCTGTTTAAGTGTTTAGAGATCCCTATCAATGACGTTAATTACTCTATTGACCAGAATCCATAAGCCACTCAACAAATAAACCGACACAATATAAAAACATTTTATATCACTAACAAATACGCTCTCTCATATATATACACTCAGCGACTCATCATAGGGTATAACTACCCTATTTATAAAGAGTCAGACCCCACAAAGCTAAGGTTATCGCTAAACCAAAGCTCTGATACCTACTGTAACGACCCGCCTTTTTGGACAGTTTAAACCGACGATCAAATACACATGCCGGTTCCAAACCATTCAAAAGGGCATATGGTTATTGGGGGTAATTACGAAAAGAAGAGAAAAGAGAAATAAAAGAAAGGAAACAACACAGAATCTTGCAGCGGAACGATAAAATATAATAGTCAAATAAACAGTTCATGAAGCTGTTTACTATACTTTGACAATTATTTATACAACATTTATCAGAGTTATACATATACAACAGAACAATTAAAATAATGCAGCAGATAGCATGATGCAAGGGTAATAATAGTAATAGTATACCAAATCTTCGTCTTCATCCTCCAGAATAGATCTTCAAAAATATGAAAAACTCAGGACTAACCCGAGCGTAATGAAAAGACAAAACACTCGAGTCAGGACTAAAATATCCTTATGAAAGTTAAATCAATCGTAAATAAATATGAGTGTAACGGCGTCAGAGATGTTTACGGGGTTTGACATCTCATATCTAGTGTCAACGTGCGTGCAATAACTCAAGAGATGTTACGGGATTTTCCATCTCTCAAGGATCCGTTAAACTATCTACTAGGTAGTAATGTACGCTAAGTAGATAATTCCTATCAGTAATATAAAGTATCAAAATAGTGTTAAGGCGTTACCATAATCCCCCTTAACACATTTTTATAATGCCATAGTCTATACAGCACCGTAAGCCCCACCGTAAACTGGTGGTTATCAGAGGGTACCCCATAGGTATAACACAAAACAAAACGTAGTGGTCGCGAATAGGATAATCAGTATGACAAGGCACATGAGGTGATACCAACTAGGATACTAGTAGTTGCATGATCCGGAATGATGTTGAGCATAGCCAGCAGCTACCCCAACACCGCGAAACAACACTCCCAAATCAAGGGGTGCACCCAAATGGAATCACAAATGTAATAGATACGGTATCGAAGAAGTGTGTCCGCTAGAGATGGCGAACCTCAATGGCCCGGCGCGGCTCCTGTTTTAGTCATGTCAGGGGTCATCCAATATTGTTCTCTTTCTTCAATCAACGCGTTCACCAAACCATCCACTTCATTCTGCATCAACACTCCGCGTATAATATTTATTAAAGTGGTTTTCGGTATCGACAGAGAGTATGTCCATATCCGATCCCGATCCCGATCTCTTTAATAACTACGTATTATTACACCGTTGGCTCTTTTATATTTCAAATCAATTCATAATTGATATCAAAATATCATATTCGCTTCAAAATCAAATCCATTTCAAATATCATCGTATCTATTCAAATGTAAGCTTCCGTTTCAAAAATCATTTTTCGCATCAATATCTCATTTCGATTTCAAAATCATTTCGAATTTCAATTTAGGTTGCAACTTCATTTAACCCAATTCGTATTCAAATTCAAGATTTAAATATAAACATTTCACCTAATTGACCAGCTTAGAATTTTAGGAAATAGTTTTAAGTAGTTTAAAAGTAGTTTTAAATAATTAAAATAATTAGAAATACTTAAAATCTTAAAATGGATTTGAAATAGATAAATCAGTTTAAAATAATTTAAATTGGGTTAAGTAGATTTAAAATAGATTAAAATAGTTAAGTATTCAAAATGGTTTATATAACTGAGTAATTTGGAAAACAAAATAAAACAGCTTCAAAACCAAACCGTTTCAATTATAACTTCCCAATTCAAACAATTTCAATTTCCCTTCTACCGATTCAATTTCGATTTCGATTCAATCAACGTCAAACTTTGACTTCAAATTTATTCAATTTTATATTCACTTTCTATTAATTCAATTTCAATTTATATCGATTTGGAGCTTGATTTTCAAGAATATCCATTTATAACACTTAACAAAATTATCCATCAATATTGAAGTTTAAATCCAAATTTTCAAATATGATTCAATTCCAAGCTCGTTTTCAAAATATCATTTTTATATCACTTTTACTTCGTAACATTCAAAACTCGAATTAAGGTTCAATCTTTAAACAAATAAATTTTCGAAATTCAATCATATCCCGATTTTAAATTCCAAAGTCTCCACTTTAATTGTTTAACGATTTCTTTTAACCAAAATTTATTTCAACATTCCAAACTCAATTTTTCGATAAATTCGATTTCTATAGGTTGATTTCTATTTATAACTTTTAAATCAAACATTTAAATAAATTTCAAATCGACGATTTTAGAAATTATTAATTTAGCCAATTCGGTGTCCGTATATAATTTTCTATCCTATGGCCAAGTAATTATTTATTTCAATTAAATGTCAGGGACGAATATATATCACTTAAGTCAAATCACAGTTTCATATGTATGCATAACAGGATATATATATATAAGCAAATAAACATCCAAACATTTAAATATCAACCAATAGCATCCATCGAAATACATCATCCAATAGACAATACAATTCATGGCAATTTCATAGTTATCCATGTCAGGTAATTTAATCGCAATTCAATTTCAATTTCAATTTTAACTGTCAATTTAATTTTCAACGGTTAATTCAAATGACAATCTATATGACAATTAAATTCTATCAAACAATGACAAATAAAATTCATCACTTCATAATATCAAATTTAACTAGCATAAAGATATTCAGTACGTTGTGAGCGTTATAAAACACTCACCTTGATTTTTCCGTTGTCGCCGAGACGTTCCGGTTTGGAACTAAACCGGACGACTTCCAATTTTAGCCCAAATTTCAACTGTCTTCAAATTCATCCAAACTAGTTTCATTTCGAAGCTCTCGTCATTACGATCGCAATGCAAAAATTCTCGTTCCAATCGGACCTCGTATGTAGAAGTTATACATTTTTAAGTTATCGACACGAATTTATAAAACAATTTATATAGATATTAAAAAAATTATCCATACCCAAGCAAAAAGCCCCGGCCCACTCAAGCTTCTTCCCCAAACTCCCTGTAGCCATTCCTTGTACACGAAACCATGGACGTGCACCCTTCACGATGATACGGAGCTACGCTACATAACTCAACGAACCGACAATACCATCCAACTTCTCGTCGAAATCTCCACCATCCCCCATCCCAAACTCCGAGCTCGGCCACCTCTAGAAAAAAGTGACCCATGCCCAGCTGCACGCACGACGCGAAATGCCGCGCGTCCCAAACCATGGCCGCACACCACCAAAACTTGCTCCGAGATGCTATCTTCGACGACGAGTTCAAATACGCACTCCAATCCGCGAATCAATCGCTGAATCCCTCGATTTTTCAAACCCTAGATCACTTTGCTCACGTTCGTCCTCTCTAACGTTTCCCAAATCATAGCCACACCCTCCAACGACCATACCAAATCGAAGAGAATTCAAAAATAGGATTTTTTTTTAAAGTTGGATTTATGTTTTCTCCCTGCCTGAAGCTTGCGTGCAATTATTAAAAAGGGAAGGAAAGGCTCTTACGTGTTTGAATGGGTCAAAAGTACAGTGAAAAGATGGGATAGCAGCTGAAAGGGAGATTGACTAATTAAAATATTTATTTAAATTTCAAAATACCTCGATCTACGCAACTCGAAATCTCAAACCCCTATCAGGGCATGCCGCTAGGCGTTCATAATGTTATACCCCTATTTCGGATGCAATGGAAAAGGTTTCGGAAGCTAATTCGATCGTACGTGCGAGTTACGGAAATAAATGATCAAATTTAAATTAAACCGATTAAACGAATTTCTATGTGTTTTGGCTTTCCTCGGACTAACGGTAAATCCGATTGACACGAAATTTGAAATCTTACATTAATATCACATTACGGATCCGATGAAACAGGTTTCGTCGAAATCCGAGACTGTTTGAAAAATGAGTATTTTAACTCGTCAATTAAATATTAAAATATTCAATTTTCACAAATTTACTTTTAATTCGATTTTAAAAGTTCTACAACATCATTCTAACTTTAATATGATAAAATAAAATTTTACAAATCATTTTTAATCATATTAAACCCGTTATTCAATTATCCAATAAATTCCAATTTTAAAATCTTATTAACTCTATTATAATCCCAATATAACTTACATTCACTTTGGCAACCAATTTGAATCATATTAAATCAAATTTCAATTATTCACTCTATTTTCATATATTAAATTTCAATATCAAATTAATCATATCAAATTCGAAATTTAATTATTCAAACATTTGTAATAATGAATTTAAAGAAAATTTGATTATTCTTAAATCGCTATCTTTTGAAATATTCAAACGAATTTAAAAATTTAACTTTTGAAACGAATTAAAATTATAGAATAACCATTTCCATTATACGGTTATTCAATTCCAATTATTAAATTATTCAACAAATTCCAAATATTAAATTTAAACAATTTCAATTATCCAATAATTCATTATCTTTTGAAATATTGAAATTGAACTTATAAGATTCAACTTTTAAAACCAATTCACAATTTAGAACACTATTTCATTTTACAATTATTCAATTATTCAATAAGTTTTAAATATTAAATTTAAACAATTTACCTGTTCAATATTCAATATTTGATTTTAAATAAATTTTACTTATCAATCAATTACTCTATTATACCCAATGAATTCAATATTTATTATCCGATTCAACTATTGATTTCAAAGGTATTCACTAAGTAGCATTTATTTTCATTACTTGGATAATTATTGTTGCAATTCATTCTAGTTATTATTATTCCAACGAATTACAATTTTTTTTTCTAACGTTAAATCGCGAAATCTTATTAAATTAGCTATTTTAATTATCGAAAATTTACGGATCGTTACATAGCTACTCCTAAGATGAGTCCCGGCAAGGCCATCATCCATCACACCCCAATATCGAGCTCCGGCATGGCCACTGCCCGATATTAAGGTGTTAGAAGTATCTAGGAAACTAGAGGAAAAACAAAAGCTACAAGACAAAGACCCAGACTAGTGAGGAAACTCCAACCAACTGAATCGGAAGAGGTGAATAAGCAGCTGCACTGAAGTGGGTCTGCTGAAAAGAGAAACCGCTCTAAAGTCTATGAACAATAGAAAGGGGGTACCAAATTGAAAAATATATCCTCCAGCATGTGGATACTCTGCTCTGGTGAATGAGCATCTGCACTGAAGTGGATCTGCTGAAAAGAGAAACCGCTCTGAAGCCTCTGAACAGTAGAAAGGGGTACCAAACCGGGCAATATATCTTCCTAGATGAAGATACCTTGCTCTGGTAACCTCTCTACCCTCTGATGTCCAGCAATCTGAAGAAAGGAAACCTGCTAAATGAACCTGATATTCTATCACCCATACCTGTAACTGGAAGACGACTAAAGAAAAAATTAGAACTATACATATATATGTATATTTACATAATAAATATACATATATATGTATTTAAAAGGAAGGATTTAAAAATCTAAATAAGACCAACTGGACAATAACAGAATAAATGAAATACCTAGAAACCAATATCAAACAAAGACTAGAACAAATTATTAAGATGGATCTATCTTATGAATCTTTAATCATAATTAAGTTATGATTATAAGTGATATCATCATCTAAATTCGAGAAAATATTAATAAAACTATTATTGATGTTAAAAAAATTGTTGTTGAGTTTAAAAAAATTGATATCATGATTAACTTTATTAAGGTAGGTTTTGAAAACGATACTTTTAGCTAATTTATATTTGGGGTTAGAGATCCAATTAAAACAAAATGAAGAAATTGTAAAAATCAGTTTGTTTAAATGACAATTATTGTTATTGAAAATTCTTTGATTTCTTTCAAACCAAATAAACGAACTAATAATAATGAATAAAGTGTCTAATAAAAATCTGATATTCTTTTTAAACTTAAATCTATAATTATTCCAATAGAATTCACAATCTGAAATTTTAGTTGTTATATTAAAGTTAAAAATTTTAAGACTATTAATTAGAATGTAATTAGAATCCATACAATTAAAGTATAAATGATTAATGTCCTCAAGATACATATTACAGTAATAACATTTTTTATCATTTTGAATATGTTTTCTCTTTAAAAATTCAATTGTATTAAGTTTTCCATGAAGAATTAACCACATATGAATTTTAGATTTGGGAGGAGCATTAGATTTCCACATATATTTAAATGAGTTATTTATTGTACCCGAAAAATTAACGAATCTGTAAAAAGAATTAGATGTATATTTCTTACTCTTATCCCATTCCCAACTAATAGAATCATTATCGTCATCAATATTATAGAGATTTAATCTGGCGTAAAGCAAAGAAAGTTGTCTAACGGTTGAATCAACTAAAATTCAGTTAAAATTGAAATTCCAAGGAGGATCATTATCAGAAGAATAAACTTCATTGATTAAAGCATATTTAAAGTTACAAATTTCATACAGATCCTTAAATTCTGTCTTAAGAGGCAATATCGAAATCCAACGGTTATGCCAAAACGAAGTACGATTACCAGAATGAACAATTGTGTTTAATCCTAAGTTAAAAATCTCACTACATTTTAAAATGTTTTTCCAAAAGTTAGATATATTATGAGTGACAGGAGAATCAATTTGATATAAATTGCTATTTCCATAATAGTAATATTTAGAAATGATCTCTTTCCAAATAGTGTTATCATTAAAATCTTTAATTTCCAAAGCCATTTACCTAACAGAGACAAATTCATATTACGCAAATTAATAACACCTAAACCGCCTTCCTCTTTGGCCTTACAGACAGTGTCCCAATTTACTAGACATTTAATATTATTATTAGAGTTTTCGCCACCCCATAAGAAATCTCTTCTAATCTTATCGATTTTATCAATAAGCCAATCCGGGAACAAATGTAAGGTCATCCAATACATCGGAAGAGCTGATAAAACCGAATTTATTAAGACTAGTCCACCTGCTCTGGATAGGAATCTCCCATTCCAGTTAGATATCTTATTTTTAATTTTATCAATGATAATAAACCAATCGTCATGTTTAAGTTTGGTGGGTCTAATCACAAAACCAAGGTAATCAAAAGGAAAGTTCATAATTTTGCAATTAAAAGTATTAGCAACTAAGTTTTCAACTTTATCAAAATCATTTAAAACTAACATGGAAATTTTGTCGAAATTAATTTTAAGACCTGATAAAAGTTCAAAACTGTAAAGGATAAACTTAACGGTAATGATGTGACTAGGAAGATGGGAAGAAAAAAGTAAAGTATCATCCGCATTGAAGAATCGATAAACCATTACGCGAAATTTCATTGCCTACACAACCAAGAGAACCATTATCCACTGTTATTTTAATAATTTTAGCAAAAACATCAGCAGCTAAGTTAAATAATAAAGGTGATAAGGGATCCCCTTGCCTTAAACCTCTCTTAGATTGTATTCTATTGCCTAAAATACCATTAACCATAATACTAGAGTTTCCAGTTCTAAGCAAAGTCAAAATCCAATCGGTGCATCTATGACCAAAACCTCTAGCATGAAAAATATCAACAAGAAAATCCCAATCTACCGAATCAAAAGCTTTAGCAAAATCAAGTTTTAAAATCGCACAAGTTATGTTATTCTTACAACAGTAATTAATATATTCTTGGACAACTGCCACACCATCAGTGATATTTCTCTCTTTAATAAAAGCCGATTGAGAACAATCGATTAATTCATTCATTCTTTTACTAAGTCTATTAGCTAGAACTTTTGAAATGATTTTAACTGAACAGTTAATCAAAGAAATAGGTCTAAAATCTTTTAAGTTTTTAGCGCCTACTTTTTTATGTAATAAAATAATGTTTGCGAAGTTAAATCTCCCTAATTGCAAATTACCGTTGTAAAAATCATTGAACATATTAGCTAAGTCAAATTTTAAAACGTCCCAAAAAGTATTATAAAATAAAATAGGGAACCCGTCAGGTCCCGGAGATTTATCACTTGGCATGTCATTTATTGTTTTTCTAATTTCTTCTTTAGTAAAAGGATTATCTAACTCTGATAATCGATAATAGAATCAGGTGGATACAGATCTATCCATCTAACATTTATTCTATGATTGATTTTAGAACCAAAAATATACTTATTATAGTCTGTAAAAGCCTTGTTAAGATCTCTTTGATCAACTAATACTTTATTATTAACAAATATAGAGTTAATTTTATTACTGCATTTTCTACCATTAGCTATATTATGAAAAAATTTGGTATTATTATCACCTTCGTTGATTCATTGAATTCTGGATCGCTGTTTCCACATAACCTCTTCCTTTTCTAAAATAGAATTTAATTCATCTTTTAAATTAGCAAAAACATTAGTTCACCTATATTTAAAGATCTAGATTCGTCCAACCTTATAATTTTAAGCATTTCATTAAGAATATTTTCTCTTTTAATTTTTAGATTTCCAAAAATATTTTTGTTCCAATTTTTAAGAAAACTCCTAAGGTCCCTAAGTTTAGAAACGAAAGCTTTAGCAGGATTATCCTTATTTCTGATATTATGGAAACTCAAAGAAACCCTTTTCCCTTTAACTAGATTCACAAAGTTAGATTCCAAAAGCCACATCTTTTCAAATTTAAAATTGTTAATAATAACTCTATTGCAATCACAAGTAAGAATAATTGGACAATGATCGGAGTATGTATAAGGTAAATCATTGACTCTATAGAATGGTAATTTGCCTTCGATTTCATCACTAACAAAAAATCTATCAAGAAGAGCCATGGATGGAGACTCTCTAGCGTTATTCCAAGTAAACTCTCTATTAGAAAGGGAAATTTCAATCAAATTAGAATTAGTAATAAATTGGTCGAATTCCTCCATTGAAGAGTAGTCCCCTTTCCTAGGATAGCGCTCAACAATGAAACGCGTAACATTAAAATCACCCCCCAAAATCCAAGGACCCGGTGCAAAGGATCTAAAATCAAGGCATTCATTCCATAAAATTCTACGATTAATTTTAGAATTAGGATCGTTTACATTTGAAATAGTTAAAAAAGAATTATCAGAAAGATTAAGAAGTAAAACATGAAGAGAATGCTGTTTAACAATACATTGAAGTAATTTAAAATAATTATCCCGCCACCCTATCATTAAATCCCCTAAAGTACCCACAGAAGGTAAGAAAACCCATTTTATAAAATGAAACCCACCTGATCTTCTAAAAAAATCTTACATCAGGACAATAAATTTTGGTTTCTTGAAGCAAAGCAAAGTCAATCGAATAATCTTTTGAAAACGCTCTAACCTTATCACACTTATTCACGTCGTTCAGGCCTCTAATGTTCCAACTAATGATCCTCATAAACCAATAGATCTACTAATTCCTTACGTCTAATGAACTCCTTATCCATCTCGATATCATAGAAAATAAAAGATGTATTATGGGCTTACTGGCTAAACTCAACAGAAGATAAACTAACTAACGCGTATTTTAGAATACGTATTACCCAAAATAGAAATCATACTTGAGCATGAATCTGTAACGCCATTTAAGGCACTCGAACCAGGTAACTCACCTATAGGCCGCGACTGACTACTGCGAATCCTAGCACTCCGACGGATAGATCCAGAAGAGACTATGGACTTCTTACTCCCACTCTTCTTTGACATGGGAACAGAACTACTACCGCACTCCATTCTTTTATCTAACAAAATATTTGAGACCTCTACTGAAAAATTCTCAGAAGAAGAACTCGAAGCCGCCACAGAATTCACTGCTGCATGACTCAGAGGAAAAGTAGAGTTACAGTCTACAACGCTTAAAGAACTGCTCGAATTCATTCCCACTAAAGACTCAGCTATGACCATATTTCCTTCAAAAGCATTGAATTCTTCACCCACAACTTCTGAATTTTGGATGCCAGAAAAATATGTATCAAAATAATCTCTAGATTCCAGATTTAACTGAACTTCTTCATCCAATAAGCCCAATTCCAACAGTTGATAAAAACTCAATATTATCTGGAAATTCTGAATTGCTAATCTCCTGTATGTTGGCAGCCTTATCCCCCTTTATCCATTTCGAGTTCAATGTAGTATCCATGAAGGTGGATAAGTGATGCACAATAATAGTAGAAGATTCAAAAATGTGATCCATTTTCAGGTTTATTTTTACTTCCTTAAAATCCTCTAGATTAACAACAGGTGCCAGAGACCATACTTCATCAAATATCACACCCATATGATATTCTACCTCAACATTAAAGAAATCATAAAGTTTCTCATACAAACATAATCCAACAGAGCCTCCCGCAATGTTAAGATTTTCGTGAGTCAAATTCGTATCCGAGATAGAAACTGGGTCTTCATCAGAAGGTTTCAATAACAGGTTGGTCCTATCAAAGCTCATAGTATCATCTATTTGAGATTCTGGAAAAATGTTATCAAGGAGCCTTTCATAAGAAACCTGTTCTGAGCAAGATTCCAATCTCCTATTTGATTCGCAATCTATAAACTCATCCAAATTTACTGCTGGTAAAGATAATAAACAATCATCTAAATTCTCTCCTTGCTGGAAGATAGCCTCATCTTCTAAGAATGCAGAATTTCCTTTATTCAAGAAAAGCCCAGCAATGTCATCCCCCATCTTAATATGAACAGAGGTATCAGAGCGAAAATCTTCATTGCCATTATTTAATTTCCAGACTTTATTAGTAACTAAGACGCCATCTTGTGAAGATTCAGTAACCAGGATTGAGTCTTCAGCAGATTCCGCTCCAATTTCAAAAACATCAATGTCTTCAACAGCTAAACAATTAAATCTATTACCTGTTTTTAACTCAAAAGTAACTGGAGATTTAGGTCTATTACCCTTGGCGCGGTTGAAATCACAAAGTAAATCATCTGCATTACTCTTTACTGCAACATCCAAGCTAGCATTGTTTGCATTAATAGGAGCAAAAGGATTTGGATTCATAGAATATTGAATAACAGAGAAATCTGTAAGCATTGGATCAAACTCAAAAAAATCGTCTTTGTTAGAAAAAGCCAATAGGCCGCATTTCATATATGCTTTTGCCAAAAAATCATCGGAAACCACCTCGCAAACATCAGATTTTATAGACGATATTTCTGATTTACCAAAGTATTCTTCCGAGCCTTCAAAACTGTCTTTATAACCCGTACCGATGTAAGGAGAGTTAATCACATCAAAGTGAGAGAACAGTTCCTCTAAAAGCTGAATCCCATCTGTTCTCTGTTGGCAAAGATTATCCAGTAGAATTCTTTTGAGCATCATACATTTTAAGGTGAATTGGAATCCATGGTCAATAGTTGCGGCCCCGATTCTATAAGCTTTGGATTCAACAAATAGGAGTTTTTTTCACGACTGACATCAAAAACAAATTTTTCAGTACCAGGGTTCGCAAGATCATATTTCAACCAGGAAGAGTTCTTCTTGAGATTTGAACAACCTTTAGCAAGAAAAAATTGATCCATGCTCTTATTCTCCAATACATAAGCCTTAGTTTTCTTCGGACAAGAAAACTGCTTATGGCCAAACATTCCACAGAAAAAACAGCGGATTAGATCGCAACAATCGACTGCCATATGGAAAAAAACACCACATCGAAAACAATGCTTAAACCCCTTCCTTGATTCAATCCATTTTTTTCTTTTTCGATACTGAAGGAGGTCGAGAGAAGCAGATTGTTAGGACCTTTTACGACCTGAGCATAAGATCTCCAAGGATAACGAGTACGATCTCGAAAAGGAAAAGATGAATCAAAGCGAGTTTGATTAAGAGAAAGCGATTGAGAGTTAAAAAAATTCGAATTTGAGGACGAAGCGATAGGAGTTAAAAATTCAGATTTTAGGAAAAGAAGTGAAAGGTTTCATTCTTTATACATTAACTAAATGTTAGTTGTATTTGTTACACCATACATTTGAAATTAAAAACTTTCCTTTAACTAATTAAAATAAAATAAATGATTTTATTTAAAACAAATTTAGAAATGTTCTAAATAAATTATGCTTCATAGGCCCAATTAAGATCCAATTGGGTAAAATATTTTGAAATTCACTCATTTCTTTCACTGCGGGCTAGCCCGGTTCCTTCAATGGTATCAGAGCCCAATAGCCTATGTAGTCTAAATTAGTCATATTAAGGCTAATTAATTAAGCTTGCCCACATAGTACGGTATCTTGAAAGGTAATGTTTAGGATTGAAATTGGGCCAATCAAGTACATAGTCTTACCTGGTTACCAGCCATGCCTAAATGGTGATGCGAGCCTAAAGGTTGCAACTAATAGGAAAGTCTAACTTGAATTGGACCTTGGGCTAATTTTCAAAATATTTTGAAATTAAAGTTAAAGATTTTAAATTTCACTATTAAATTTAAAATAAAATATGTTTATCATAAAAGTTATTATATAATATAATTTTTCAAAATGTTCGAAAATAATTCACATTAATTTCAAATTTTAAATTTATTAATAAGATTAATAATAATAAATTAATTAAATAATATAATTAATTAATGAACATGTGCGTGTATTATATATTGAGATATATGTTATGTTGTTTTTAAATTGTTTAAAATAGCATAAGTATACATGTATGTATGTGAACTAAAATTTGAAATTAATATAATTTAGTTAATATGGTTTAACTAAATAAATTAATTAAAGGTTAATTAATTAAAACATAAATAACCTATATATGTGTTATACTATAAAGGTTATAACATACGCTATAAAGGTATAGTAGATATGTCTAATACAAAAGTCATATTGGAATACTAATATAAAATAATTAAAGAATTAATTAATTAAAACTAATTAAATAAGATTCAGTTAATATAATGTTATACATAAGGCTATTATATAAGTAATATGAAATATAAAAGTGTTATAATAATAAAATTTATATAATATGAATGCATAATTGAAGGTGGAGCATTAAAAAAGCCTAAACAGACTTAAGGAATAAATACATACATATATGTAGGTATACCGTGATTTATGATGTATCCGACACTTGAATCATGAGAGTATTTCATAAGAAATACATTATTCCATAAATCGATATCACTTTATATACTATATTGAAGGTAATGAATCTTTGATATAAAATTGTTCTCTATCATATATATATATATATATATATATCAATAAATTACTTGCATACTCCTTGGTTGTTGAGCAAACCTAGACTAGAGATGTCATGTGTAGTTTTATTAAGTAAGATAAATAATGTATTTGTTGAGCAAACTCAAGGTACGTATATTATACTTAGGCCATCGCGATATGGTAGGTATGAGTAAATAATCTCTTTCGATTTGTTGAGCAAACTCAAGGTCAAAATGAGATTAGGACAAGGTAACATGGTCTAGAATTTGTATGTGATACAACTGACAAGGAGTTATCCATCGATCATGGAGCTATGACTTATTAAGAAAAACTTAAGGTCATAATTCCAAGACGGACGAGTCTTAACACCAACTAATGAAGTCGGAAGACTTCTTTGTTTCACTTAGGGTTTGGTGAAACATAAAAGACTAGCGGGTTCCCTATTAGAAAAATGAAATGATAACATTTAACCTTTCTAATATTGTAAGAACATATACTATATAATGTTATAATAATCTGTATTTATAAATTTGTGCATTTAATAGGATTGATATCATGTTTACCAACTGAGATATACAAACGAAATAAAGATTGACAAATAGAAATATAACATATACATACCAATAAAATATTATTGCATATTAATGTTTCAATACCTATGCAAGTGACAGATATTACAACTACTCGTATTTTGGTGACTTACGTTTTTGTTTCGTCTAGACCATGTATTACATTCAGTGTGTTTCGAACTCTAAGAGTAATATTAGAATATGGATATTTGATCCATATCAATCACATATAAATGTTATACGGTGAATAGTTAAAGAGTTTGTAATGTTAAATATTTCAATGAATTTTATTCATCCGAAAAACCAAATAACCCTTAGTGCAAGATCAAGTATTCAATTTGATTGATTACAAAAGGATCATATTATGTTACCTATAACACTAGACCAAAACTACAATATAAATCTAATAACTCAATCACTAAAATGTCAGTTTGATCGGTTTACGCAAAGTGCAACATATTTAATGTTCCTAAAAGTTAAGGATAATTGAATGCCAAGATTTTTCGTCTCACAACAACCAATATGCACACAAAGTAATTACATGGTTAACCACTTCGGTTTGGAATTAACAAATTTAAGTGTTGTCTTTAGGTGGTAATTATGCCACTGAATGCTTACACGATTATGGAGTTGCACTTTAACTATTTGTTAAAATATCAAATTGAACTAGTAATCAAATTCAAACAAAAAAGAAAAGAAAGGATCTGATGCATGAAATCATGTAAGTAAAAGAAAGTGCAGAAAAAAGGTAAAGACACAAAGAATTTACATGGTTCGGATATTAAGGAATCCTACGTCCATGGGGAAAAGTTTCACTCTCTTCTTTTGTATTTTTGAGCACAGTTTTCAATGGCAGAGAGTACAATGATTTGACGGCCTTAAAAACATCAAATCAGGAAATGTTCATTTCTTACTATAGTGCTTTTTATATTTATAGTACAAAGATGCATGTGGATCGCTACAATCTCTCTTTTGCCACCCTAGTTTCACCTTAGGATCATGTCATGTGTCGTTCATCTATATGGTTTATTTGATGTGCAAGGATTGCTGATATGTCTTTGGCAGGAAACCATGATTTAAGCAACTAAATTCTATGCTTTGGCGTGGAATTTGAAATTGATGTTGAACATTTTAAATTGAGGTAGGAGACTTTAAATTTGAATGAGCTCTACCTTTCTGCCCTTGACGGATGAATGGCCCACGAACTGTCTCCTTACGAGGATGAGAGTATGACTAATTGTTTCCCTTTTTCCTTTGGGATGGCTGCGCCGCCTTTGTCATTCCTACATGAGGGTGTTTAGGATTGTGCCTTTTTTGCGTTATGCATTGTTGATACTCATGAGGCTAAATTATGCTATCTAGTTTGTCGCATTTGCATGGTACTACCTTGGAGATGGAGAACATTGGAGTCAAGCTGCATTACTTGGTAAGAGAGTTTGAGCTGCCATTTTGGAGGGAGGGTGGGGGTAACTGCCTTTTGTAATCCTGTGTTGAACTGCTCTTGGTGTTGGCCCTCGTAGTTTATTGATTAGGGGAAGCCTATATCTTAGTTGTTTGCTCGTAAGTGTGGACCTACGCTGGATCACTGTTTGAGTGGCCCTAAGTGTAGCCCTTGGAATCCTTTTGATTTTGCGTGGTACCACTTAGGGTGTCCTCAGTGAGTGCAGTACAGGTCTGTATTCAAAAGTGTTAGCAAAGCATAAGCTTTAGGAATAATGTTAGGGCTTATTTGACTCTTTGGTTATAGCACGGTCCTTTTCCTTTATCCCTCTCTTTGCACTCCTTTGTTTGTTACGTCCCGTTGGCGGTGTGTTTTATTATTAATCTATTTTGATGGCGATGCACTTCTTTATCAGCTCGGCTTTGTTGTTGGCCTGTTATTTTCGTACATTGGTTTACGAGTGCATTGCCTTTCCATTTGCATATGGCTTCTCAAATGCATTGTACTATGGCATTATTAGTGCAACATTTGGTGTAGTAGCATGGTACCTCCATCTTGTTGTCACTTCTAGGCTATGTTGCAGTTCTTTGCACTGTGGTTGTAGTTTTTTCTACACTCTGTGGTCATTTTAGGTTTTCAGACTCAGTATCATAACGTCACACCGAAGGGCGAGCTGGTGCAGTCTTTGGACCTTTGTCGTTGTCTTAAGTTTTCTAAGCGTAGTACTTTAAACTTTGCCTTGTTTTTTTTCCTCCTTTTCTTGTAACCTAAATTTTGTTAGAGCAATCCTTTTAGTTTGTTGCATCGTCTCGCCCTTAACAAGATTCAGGAAATATGGGTGTAACATACAATAACATTTATTTTAAATATTCCTGATCAAGATGCTCGAGAAAGGATATCGATACATCTGTTGAGACCACAGTACGTACACCCTCCAAATGTTGGGTTGTATATCACTTATAACTACCAAGAGCGCCAAGATGTTATGTATCGATAGTTATTGGATCACTATGGAATGACATCTCGATAGCTTCCTATCGGTTAATAATAACTAAGGTTGAGCAGGAAATCTCAAAGTGAAGATGTTACATAGTTCTCGGGATTTGAGAATATTGTTGAAGTTCAGTGTGAATAGTCCATATGATTATGGTTAAATCCTGGCGTAAGGTCCATCGAATGACTATAGTTGGGTCTAAAATGAAGCATTGGAAGTAGAACACTATTCAATAGAGAATTTATCTCCTCTATTATATGAGTTTAGCATCATGGTTAATTGTAATCAACTCAAAGTCAAAGTCTCTGACTAGAGCAGTGAAGTGAGTTAACAAACATTATTATTAAACTAAGAACATTATCTAAGGACTAACCGAGTTGAATGGGGTTGATATTGGAATTTTGACAAAAATTAAATTTAGTAAGTCCTGTTGTGTTATAGTGTTGGCGAAGAGAATTGATATAAATAATCATATTCAAATGTACCTCTTAAAATTATAAAACTGGGTATTATCTATAAAAAGTATAAGCGATAAATTTGGCCAAATTGTCAGTCTACTTGCTAAGATGATGATTGAACGTTAATGTTCGAATAGTTCGATATTAATCACCGATGACTTTACACATGTAGGTCACATAACCACATAGATAATTTCCTCAAAATACCACATATGCTTTAATTAATTTATACATAGATATAAATTAATTCTACTTACAAAATATTAATTATTTCCTTGTTTGATGAATTGGTTGCTAAAAGTTATTTGCTATGTGTCATTAGTGATTAATTGGGTGCTAATGTACAAGTTATTTATGTATAAATCAATATACGATACATATTTAAATTAGATTTAAATATAGTTATTTACTAAATGAATTTAGAGCATTAAAATGCCCGTATAGTCTGTATATTTGGTTGACCATAGTAGGAGAAAAAGTAGTTTTGAATTTAAATTGTTAGATCTGGAATTTGTACAATGAGGCTTAGAAAAACAAGGAGAATAGTTATCCTTATCTTTCTTTGTACATTCCACCTTAACTCCTTCATTTTGTCTCTCCCCTTTTTTCTATTCTCTAGCCCATCATGTCCGGCCTTACTTCTTTCCCTTTAGCCAAAAATAAATTCATCCAAAATAAGATCAAAGTAAACTAATTCGTGGTGCTCTCGATTCTTGCAAAATTCGAAGAGTGATTCTAACGGATCTAGGAGTTTATTATCAATCAAGTCGAATTCAAGGGCCACATTCATTAAGTATAATTTGTATTTATAAACTTGTTAGATTATCTAACTTTATGATTGATCTAGTTCATCTAAAAGATATTCGAGTATGATAGTTTTTATAACCATGGAATTGTTCAGGACAGACACTTCGGTATGGGATAACTTTAGTTACCTTTTTATGTTTTACTTTGTTGGTAAGATGAAGTAGTTGTGTATTAAGCTTAACGTATGCATCATGTTGTACCTATTTTTCCTTTATGGAAAACAATAAAGGACCAAATTTCATATAGACACACACACAAATGTATGAAATTTGAAACAATGCTTGGGACTATAACGACCCTGACTCGACCTTCGAAAATCGACACCCGTATTCGAATGCTGCAAATTCAAACGTAGAATCTGGTTCGCCAAAGCTTATAACACATTAAGTACAACAACACAGCGGAAAAAGAAATGAATATCATTGGTACAACACCATGAATACAACAATTTGATACAAATGGTTATCAACATTAGAGACAAGATATAACACCGGAAAGAACAAAACAATAGCAGCGGAAAGACACAGTCTTCAATGCCAAATAAGAGAGAAAGAAAATCTGACAATACTGCAACTCCATAGCCAAAGCTCCAAACCACAAGCTTGGACCACCATCACGCTAACTTAAACAAGTCCGGTTTGGAATGCGATCGCCAATCCATATACTTCAAAGATTGCCAAAAACTAGTTCTACTAGCTGAATATCTGAAAATCTGACTCCAGGCTGCCCGTGCGGAAAATTGTAGGCACTTAGAGTTTAGAAAGAGAACAATAAACTCCAGGTCAGTCATGGGACTGGTGTGAGAATACAAAAACAATTGTTTAAAACAAATAACAAAAAGAATTTGAAAAGAAATCTGCAATGCTTTTTGGAAAATGAAACTACCATAAGGCCTTCCGGCACACACACAATGGGATCGCACACTTGGGGGAGATTTCTCCTTATGATGGTCAAACATGATTGATACACAAAATCCTTTTGATATTATTATTAGTGCATAGTGCAAAAAACATTTGCAAATATAATATTAATCTTAGCCAGCATATGTACCATTATAGTATGCCTACTATAGCTACCATGTTAGATGGTAGGTTCTACAACTAAAACCGTACAGGGCGCATATTGATGATTGGGTTACCAACAAATGGTCATGCTAAGGAACTTCCAATGTCACATGGGTACGCCTCTGGAGGGACGTCCCGAGAACTTAACCAGCTCTCTGCCAACACAAGGCCGGGTTACCTCTGTAACTAGGTAACTACTGACACGAGTATGCCATCCCCCTGTCGTTACCGACCTTTATCCGAGGATCCTCAACACCAACAACCACAAAGCACGAATTTGCACTAACCACATAAGTTAAGTATCTGGGCTCCATACCATGATACCACCTTTTTCCAGAAGGAAATGGACATACCCCCAAGGGCGTGAGCCTTATTACCTTGCTGCATTCTTCCTGTTCCAACCATTTTCGGGTAGTGAGGTTCGACGAAGTCTCGTCCACAAAGCTACACTTTTCACAAAAGCCATGCTTTGATCAACAAATGGTCAACAGCACTTCGTATGCCACATTACCAAATTAGGAATGTATCACTAGTAACCATCAACTACATAACCTCTAAGCTCGTACGTCTCAGAAAAGGGTGTTAAGCTAAGAGAATAAATTCACCACCACCAAACAGAAATGTATTTGGCAGAAACCGGCTTTACATCTCAAAGTGTAACATCAAACATACATCCATACAAGTCCATTCTGGGTTCGAACAGAACCGAAAGCACTTCAAAGAAGCCCTTGCAAATTCGAATAATCCCTAATCACGTCCGGACTCCCCATCATAAAGGGTGATCAAATCTCTATACCGGGGCCATTCGGTGTAGAGACATTCGACAGGTAATCCTTTCGCTTTTGAAAATACCCGGTCTTCACCATCGGTCTTCAAATGCTATCCATTTCGTCGTATCATTATTCGAAATGGGTTCTATGACATAAAATCCTCTCCCAGCTAATCCGAATAATGAGCGCTTAATTTTTAAAAGCATATGGATATAGTGGGATCTTAGTTAAGTCACGACTTTTACCCAAAACCTTTCTTTCATATGGTTTAAACAAATTTCCACTTTAATCTTTTAAACAAAAGATTCACCCCTTTAAAAATCACTTTAAATTTAAAACAAGGATCACTAATCTTTCACAAAGATTCATTCATAACTTTCAAAACAATTTTCGTTTCAAATCCTTTATACAGAACATACACTTTTAAGATCTTCTTTGATTTGAAAACAAAGTTCACCATTCTTTATCAGAGATTCATTCATAACTTTCAAAACCACTTCCATTTCAAAAACTTGAAATCCTTTTAACAAAACTGGGAATTCTTGCATTATATGTAAGCCATTATCATTTGAAAACAAATGCTTTTCTTTTTGGGAGAATCCGATCAAAAATGCACAAGTTATAGCCTTTAAAATATAAACGTGGGTTAAATTTAAATTCCCAAAAAATACTTTAAAAATGGTTTAAAAATCCATATACATATATATTATATAACTTGTATCACTACTTTCAAACCATAATTTCCAAAATAATTTCAAAACTTAAACAAGATATATTATATTCAAACTAAATTTCAATTTCAAAACTTCCTTTTCAAAAGCTTTCCATATTTAACCCAATTCCACCAAAACCATTTGGATTTAAAATTCAATCTTTAAACAAAATAATGTTTAAATTTAAAATATCTGTGACTTAACCGATTCCCGTGAAATCCATACTTGCGTGTGTGTGGTGTAATCTAGGGGTTTTACGCACAACAATACAAGATCATCAATCATCACAATCCAAGCATAATAATATCGATAGGCAGTATAATCCTATAACACTTATCTTCATTCACAGATTTACAGATAAATAATATAAATTCATCACAGATAAATAAATTATATTTGTCACAGCTCAAATCAAAATAATTCATATCACAAGTCATCACATATCAGAGATATCAAACAATTAAACATTCAATACAATTCAAATATTCATAAGTAAGATCAATTAATTACCTGATTAATTTAAACCAGATTAATTATTTATGAATAAATTACTAATCCTGTTAATTAACATTAATTAATTACAAACCATTTTAATTAGCTAACCTTTAATCATAAATTAATAAACATTTAATTATTAAATAATTAACCTTTAATTATTAAATAATTAACTGTAACGACCCACTTTTTTGGATGGTTCAAATCGACAATAAACCACAGATGTCAGAATCAAACCATTCAAAAGGAAGGATTTTTAATGGGGGTAAATAAGAAAAAAAAGAAAAAGGAAAGAAAAAACAAAATACAGAATCTTGTAGCGGAACGACAAAATATAATAATCAAATAAACAGCTCATGAAGCTGTTTTACAAATAACATTTGATTACACTTTTACAAATTCAAATCAGAGTTATACATATATCATAAATAAACAAATAATGCAGCAGAACACAGAATATAGTGGAATAATAAATAGCAATAATATACTGAATCTTCGTCTTCGTCCACCAAAAAATAGTCTTCAATGCTGAAAAACTCATGCCGAGCCTAAAGGAAAATAATACACTCGATTCAGAACTAAAATTCTTATACAAATTAAATCAAAAGTAGATGTAATAAGGAATGAAGATAACTACATTTTTGAAGGTTCAAATTTCTGGAAATGTTATTGTTTCCATATTCAAAATAAAATGGATTTCACAATAGATCCATTCTCGTAAATTACAATTTACACAACAATTCCCAGTTAAATTTCATAGTTCAAGAGATTTGATTTATAAAAATGTTCCAAAGTTTCAATATTCAATTTTGTGGAAACTTCCCAATGTTTCAAAATTTAATTTTGAAAACTTTCAAAAGGTAACGACGGTTTACTTCTCAAAATCATTTTTATGGTTCAAATAGTAAATCTAAAAATACTATTTTTCCTCTGATGTAAATACTTGAAATTCATGGGTTTTATATCTTTATTCAGTATGCAAATAATCAATATGAAAATTTATATAATTACAATAAACTATAGGGTGATAACGAGGATATATCAAATAAATGAACAAATACACATTCAATCACAATAGCATCCATCACAACATACAATCAACATTCAAATCAATCAATTCAACAAATCAACCAATTCAATAACATGTCACAGTAATTATTAGTCATCACATATTGGAATTTAGCTATTTAATTAAATATCAATAAAAATTCCAAATCAAAAATTTATCACTGTATGACGTAGTTTAACTTACAATAAAATTTTAGTATTTCGTGAGTGAGTTTAAACACTCACCTTCTAGATTTCCCTTTTCTAGTCGGATTTGGATCTGCTACTACTTCCTCCTTTTGATTTGTTTCCTTTTATCTTAATCTTTTTTTGAATGTTATGGAAGAGATAGAGAAGTTGTTATAGATCTGGATTTGAAGAAAAATATTTGAAAAAAGAATGTTTGGAAAAGAAGAAGAAAATTTGAAGAAGATGAAGAATTGAAAAAGAAAAGGAAGCTTTCAAAAAGAAGAAGAAGAAGATTTGAAGAAGAAGAAACAAAAAAGGTTAAAAACGAAGCAAAAAAAAGAGAAGAAGGAGATTTAAAGAAGAAAAAAATGAAAATGGAAGGAGGAAGGTGAAGAGAGAGAAAAAAATGAGATGGTAGTTTTATTTGGAAAATGAAGCTACAGATGATGAGATTAGAAAATGAAATATGACTAAAGGAATGAACATGGAAACAAATGAAAAGCTAATAAGGTATATATAAACAAACTAGGAATTGAAATAAAGTAAAATATGAACATCCCTAAAACGTAGTATTGAAAGATGTGAACTAAATGAATATGAGGTGTTAGGAGAATTAAAATGCAAATGAAGAAATAAAATTATAGATTATTTAATAATAAGGAAATAAAGGTAGAGGGACAAAATGCACGTTTAGTTTTAAATGCTTTAGGCATTGATAACGCATAAGGAAATGTATGTAGGAATGAGAAAATTTGCAAACTAAAGGAAAATAAAAAAATTTATAACCAAAAATGAGATGGAAAGAATTAAATATAGCCTAAAAGCTTAGGCTTAGGTATTAAACCGAAAGAGAAATGAACGGACCAAGTTTTAATAATGAGGTAACTATTTTAAAACGTACATGTAATAAATAAATAAATAAATAAATAATGAAGGGACCACACACACATTTTGAAATTCAATTTTTTTCGAAACGTAACCAAATTAATTTCATTCACACAAATAGTACGCAATTTGTACACATATAAATTTTTATCTACGCACAATTAATAAAATTATACTTACCTTAAAAAAATAAAAATGTTCAATTCTTTTATTTCCATTAAAGCATCATTTCTGTTTAACACAAAACGTGCGTTTCTTTTATTAAATCTATTAATTGAAATCAACGTTTTCTTTCCTTTTAATTGAAATATTTCCATTACATTAATTGCGACTAAAAATAAAGTTAAATTTCAAAATGGATAAAACAAAATGGATGAGAAATAGGACAATTGTTTCCTTAAGTCATTTAATCATGTTTATAAATTTGTTGTTTTACACCACAGTAATAAATAACTTACTTAAATTATATTCCTATTATTGTAATCAATCTATATGCTAAAACAGCATTCAAATAAATACATATTTCTTTTTTTTAAAAATCATTCTATTCTTTACTCTAATGAAATTAAATCTACCTTCACAAATGAAACATTCATTTTATTTAATATAAACGTTCTTCTTTTCATTAAATCAAACTTTCTTATATTTTCACAAAACATAAGCTATGTTTAATTACACTTATAAACTTACAATTTAATGTTCTCTCTCTTATTAATTGAAATTATTCAATTACATTAATTTCAATTGATTACAAAGGTGAATATCAAAATGGACTAAATAAATGTAATGAGAAATAGAAAAATTATTTCCTATCAAACAGTGATTTAAACATATTTATGCACTATTGGATACAAATGGGTATTATACAATTCTTACCAAATAATAGTTTATCATCTCTGAAATCAATCTTTTAGCCACCAAACATTTTAAGCAACTAAACATATGATTCCTTTTTAATAAAGAAACATTTATTATTCCTTATTAACATTTATTATTCCAATCAATTGGAAATTTACATTTAGACAATTGTTAATATCATTCAAACCAATATTATTAAAATACACACTAACATTTGTTATTATCCTTATATTATTGCAAACATATGTCATTAATAGAAATTTTAATTAAGCTCATAATTTGTAATATAATTTAATTTGTATCAATAAAATCTTAATTTTTTTATTCCTAAATTTTTTATTTAAAATCTTATTTAGTTTAATACTTTTAAATGTTTAAAAATGCGAGTCGTTGAATTAACTAATAAGTAATTATTCCTAATTAATTACATTAATTAATTATCCCTTAATTAATTACATTAATTAATCTAAATTAATTAACCTTTAATTATTAATTAATCAACCTTAATTAATAAATCAATTAACCTTTAATCATTAAATAATCTTCCTTAATTACTTTCATTAAGTAATTATCTTTAAGTAATTAATTACACTTAATTAATAAATCAACCTTTGATTACATTAATTAATTATTATTACTAAATAATTACCCTTTAATATAAATTAATTACTTAATTAACCTTCAATTAAGTAATTATTAAATTACAAATTAATGATCCTTTGATCTTAAGACAACCCATTTATCTTAATTAATTACATTAACAAATTCCATTTGAAAACAATTAGGAATCACTTTGATTGATTACTTAATATATAATTACTTTAAAATCAAAATAATTAATCTTTAAACCATTTAACTTAAAACCTTTAATCTTTGAAACAAATTTATTGTAAGTCCATAAATTAACTTAAACCTTTAAGTAATTAACAATTAAAACATTTCTTCTTAATTAACTTCTTAATCACCATATTATTAAAAAATAAAGAATTTATTTAAGATAAAGGAAATCTATTAAAACTTAATTAAATAAAATAATTATTTAAAAACCTTTAATTAATTCCCAAACATAAATACATATCATGTAAAAGAATTTGTTTAAGAAAATTATTAAAACTTGATTAACCAAATTTACTTATTTAAACAAAACTTTGTTAACTAAATTCATTTTTAAGTTTGCTTTAAAAACTTGGTTAATTTATACAGAGCAAAAACCCGAGCCATTTTAATTTTTTCTCGAGCAAAGCACGGAGACACTCGCATTCCTTACTTTCCTTCGAGTCAAACACTTAAATGCACACAATCAAACCCGAGAATATCTTCATCTTCCCATGCCACAAAACAACCCAGACACAAATGATATATTGTGCACGTGCATGAGCCAAGGACGACGAACTAATTGTCGATGCCACCTCCAACACGTCGGTGACAATAATCCCGACCAAACCAACCACCCAGCTCCGACGTGTTCGACTTGGAAATCAAAATGGATGAACGACCAACCTTCAGAAACCAACACAATCGACAAGGACCACTACCGTCGACGATCCTAGCCTCGATCCTCCTCGCCATCCCAACCGAAACTTCATCTCGACCTCCAGCATTGATCCGACCCACCCCGACCACTTCCGATCCACCATCGTCAGCTACCTTTCCCTTTAAACTCTGTCGAGCAAATTTGGTCAGTAAACCCTACGAAACCATCGATCGACTTCCATATTGGCCTAACAATTTTCCCACCATTTTTCCTATAGCCTTCATCACCTAAACTTCCTCTGACATCAAGCCCGAAGCTCGATTCTTCATTGATCATCAGAAATTGACGTGTTTATCTTTTATGTTCAACACGAAAATACCCTTTTTATACAGATTTAAAAACCTTGAAATTTACATTAAAATTCATCGTTTTACAATTCGAGTCTAGTTATGAAATCAAAACCCCATTTTACGATCATCAAATTCTTGACATATATATGATTTTCACTGTATATTTTCAATTTCCAGATAAACTTAATTAATATTTCCTAAAGAATATTTCTAAGCCCTAGTTCTTGACGATACAAACACATTTCATTTAGATCAAGAAGCCTAAAACGAATCAGAGAAGAAGGATTTAATGTTTTTTTCTTTCAATAGGTTTAAAACCTGTAGAATTTAGAACAGAGACATTTATGTATGTTCCCAGACATGCACAGTTACATCTATACAAATAATTTTCACAACAACTTCAAGTACAACATCAAGATACATAACAGATTCAGATTCAAAAAGGGTAGTTTGCTCACTTTTTTGCTGTTGAATAAAGGAAACCTGGAACCTGATTGATCTGTTTTTGAGTTGCATCTTGCCTTTGTTTTTGTTGAATCTGATCTTTGCTTTGATTAAACTAAGTTGAACTAGCATGCTTTCAGATTCGAGATGCTTTTGAATTTTAATCTGAAATTTATATTTGCTTTCTTTTCCAGGTTTTTGATTTGTTTTTAAATCATGCTTCATGATCTGAATTTGATTGCTAATGACACGAAGCTTTTGTTTGATTTAAATTTGAAACTGTGATTGTTGTTTGCCTTTAGTTTTCTTTTGGTTTTCAGGTTTAAGATGAAGGAAAATTTTGAATACAAGGATGAAGGGAATAATGAGCAGCCTGTTTTCTTTAAATTATATGTTATTTATAAATTAAAACAAATGTGCCACTTGTTTATTGCAAGGCATACAAAGTTTACAAATGTTAATGTATGTTATTATAAGTTTCACAAATGTCATATGCAAGTATTTTTATGTTAAGTCCTTATTTTAAATTAATTTATAACTTTTGTTCTAAACACTTCATTTATCAATTTGTATAAATTATGTAATACATTTTCTATTTATTTTAAATATATACAAAAATAAATTTATTTCGAGTATATAACTTTTATATCATATTTTAAATTTAAATAAATCTATTTTCTTTTACATATCTATAACTTTAAAGCGTATGATTTAAAATCAAATTATACTTTAACATATATATTTTATATATACTTATTCCATTTTAAATTCTAATGAATGCATTTCCTTTTATATATATATATATATATATATATATATATATATATATATATCTTTTAAAGAATATGTCTTAAAGTCTAATTATACTTTGACAAATAAATGTACATATGTATATTTTAAAATATTGAATTTAACTTTTAACAACTCTTTGAAATTTTACTATATTAAATTCAAAATATAATTTTTTAAACTATGTATTACATATGTAACATTATAACAAAATTTAAAATATAATGTTTTCAAATCCAATGCAATTTTAGAATAAATATTTTTTAGATTTTCAAATTTAGATTCTATTTAAAATAAATTTATATATGTGTGTGTGTGTGTCTATATATATATATACACACACACACACACACACACACACACACATACAAACAAACAAACAAATGTTTCATTTAATTTAGAAGAATTCAAATTAATTCACAATTTTATCCAAAATTTCATATTAACTACTAATTTAAATTTATCTCAAAGCCGGGATCGTTACAGATTCCCCTTAAGAAAATTTCGTCCTCGAAATTTACTAAACAGGGAGACAACAAAGAACAGATAGAGAAATGTTTTACCATAATAAACTAAATATCTATTCTGTTTTTGGCTTACCAAATCTGAATATCATCAATAAATACGAGATTGAATTTATTTAACACTTTACAAAATACTCGGGTCATTCAGTCTACGAAATATGCAGGGGCATTGGTTAGTCCGAAGAGATAACTAACCATTCGTAGAATGTATCTGGACCCCAAAAGAATAAACAAGTGGATACTCAACTCTGGTCAGAATATCCCAAAGTATGCACTAGCTTGTCCCTCTTCAGACTTGGATCCTCACAAGTAATCACAACAAAAATTTCAAACTTTGGTTTTGACCAAAATCGTTTTATTGATACAATCCAATTTAACTTTATACTTTGTTAACCAACTAATTTCAAATAAGTTTCAAATTTATTAAAGTTAAAAATCGAAAAGCTAATAGAAAACTGACGAATAGAATACGAAACAGAAAATTATCTACACGATCGTAGGGCCACCATACCAAAGCTTCTTCTTGTAGTTGCCAGTAAACCATCAAAGAATTGAAATCAGATGATGATCAAAGACGATTGAGGAGAAAAGTTGTTTCCATTATCTTTGCAGGGTATTGAACATTTGTAGTGGTACTCCCTTATCCCCTACCTCATCCTCTTCTTGCACTCATACTCACTATCAGTGAATAGTAAGAGAATTTACTGAGGCATATGGAAGGATATCTTAGGGATATACTCATTCTAGAGCATTTGTAACCCTATCTCTAATGAGTCGCCTAATGTGTTATACTCATGAGCTAAATTTTCTACTTAACCTTCAGCTCTGATACCAATTATGACGACCCTGACTCGACCTTCGAAAATCGACACCCAAATACATCACCCGTATTCGAATGCCGTAGATTCAAACATCGAATCTGGTTCGTCATAGCTTATAACACATTAAGTACAACAACACAGCGGAAAAAGAAATGAATATCATTGATACAACACCATGAATACAATAATTTGATACAAATAATTATCAACATTAGAGACAAGATATAACAGCAGAAAGAACAAAACAACAGCAGTGGAAAGACACGGTCTTCAATGCCAAACAAGAGAGAAAGAAAATCCGACAATACTGCAACTCCATAGCCAAAGCTCCAAACCACAAGCTCGGACCACCATCACGCTGGACTTAAACAAGTCCGGTTCGAAATGCGATCACCAATCCAGATACTTCAAAGATTGCCAAAAACTAGGTCTACTAGCCGAATATCTGAAAATCTGACTCTGGGCTGCCCGTGTGGAAAATTGTGGGCACCTAGAGTTTAGAAAGGGAACAATAAACTCCAGGTCAGACATGGGACTGGTGTGAGCAAACAAAAACAGTTGTTTAAAACAAATAACAAAAAGAATTTGAAAAGAAATCCGCAATGCTTTTTGGAAAATGAAACTACCGTAAGGCCTCCCGGCACACACACAATGCGATCGCACACTTGGGTGATATTTCTCCTTACGATAGTGAAACATGCTGGATACGCAAAATCCTTTTGATATTATTATCAGTGCATAGTGCAGAAAACATTTGCAGTATAATATTAATCTTAGCCAGCATACATACCATTATAGTATGCCTACTATAGCTATAATGTTAGATGGCAGGTCCAACAAATGGTCAGGCTAAGGAACTTCTTATGCTACATGGGCATGCCTTTGGAGGGACGCCCCAAGAACTTAACCAGCTCTCTACCAACACAAAGCCGGGTTACCTCTGTAACTAGGTAACTACCGACACGAGTATACCATCCCCCGGTCCTTACCGACCTTTATCCGAGCAACACCAACAACCACAAAGCGCAAATTTGTAGCAACCACATATGTTAAGTGTCTAGGCTCCATACCATGATACCACCTTTTTCCAAAAGGAAATGGACATACCCTAAAGGGCGCAACCCTCATAACCTTGCTGCATTATTCCTGTTTTGACCATTTCTGGGTTGTGAGGTTCGACGAAGTCTCAGCCACAAAGCTACGCTTTTCAAAAAAGCCATGCTTTGATCAACAAATGATCAGCAGCACTTCGTATGCCACATTACCAAATTGGGAATGCATCATTAGTAACCATCAACAACATAACCTCTGAGCTCGTATGTCTCAGAGAAAGGTGTTAAGCTAAGAGAATAAATTCTCCGTCATCAAACAAAAATGTATTTGATAGAAACCAGCTTTACATCTCAAAGTGTAACGTTAGACATACATCCATACAAGTCTATTTCGGGTTCGAACAAAACCGAGGGCATTTCAAATAAGCCCTTGCAAATTCGGATAATCCATAATCACGTCCGGGCTCCCCATCACAAAGGGTGATCAAATCTCTATACCGGGGTCATTCGGTGCAGAGACATTGGACGGGTAATCTTTTCGCTTTCGAAAATACCTGGTCTTCACCACCGGTCTTCAATGCTATCCATTTCATCGTATCATTATTCTGAATGGGTTTTATGACATAAATTCCTCTCCCGGCTAAACCGGATAATGAGCGCTTAATTTTAAAAAGCATGTGGATATAGTGGGATCTTAGTAAGTCACAACTTTTACCCAAAACCTTTCTTTGAAATGGTTAAAACAAATTTCCACTTTAATCTTTTAAACAAAAGATTCATCCCTTTAAAAATCACTTTAAATCTGAAACAAGGATCACTAATCTTTCACAAAGATTCATTCATAACTTTCAAAACAAATTCCGTTTCAAATCCTTTATACAAAAGATACACCTTTAAGATCTTCTTTGATTTGAAAACAAAGTTCACCAATCTTTATCAAAGATTCATTTATAACTTTCAAAACAACTTCCATTTCAAAAACTTGAAATCCTTTTAACAAAACTGGGAAATCTTGCATTATATGAAATCCATTATCATTTGAAAACAAATGCTTTTTGTTTTGGGAGAATCCTATCAAATATGCACAAGTTATAGCCTTTAAATTATAAACTTGGGTTAAATTTAAATTCCCAAAATAATACCTTAAAATACTTTAAAAATGGTTTAAAAATCCCCCCCCCCCCCCCCACACACACATATATATATATATATTATATAACTTATATCACTACTTTCAAACCATAATTTCCAAAATAATTTCAAAACTTAAACAAGATATAATATATTCAAACTAAATTTCAATTTCAAAACTTCCTTTTCAAAAGCTTTCAATATTCAGCCCAATTCCATTTCCAAAACCATTTAGATTTAAAATTCAAACTTTAGACAAAATATTGTTTAAATTTAAAATATCCATGACTCAACCGATTCCCGTGAAATACATATTTGTGTGTGTGTGGTGTAGTCCAGGGGTTTTACACACAACAATACAATATCATCAATCATCATAATCCAAGCATAATAATATCGATAAGCGGTATAATCATATAACGCTTATCTTCATTCACAGATTTACAGATAAATAATACAAATTCATCGCAGATAAATAAATTATATTCATTACAGCTCAAATCAAAATAATTCATATCACAAATCATCACATATCAGGGATATCAAACAATTCAAACATTCAATACAATTCAAACATCCATAAGTAAGATCAATTAATTGCCTGATTAATTTAAACCAAATTAATTATTTATGAATAAATTACTAATCATGGTTAATTAACATTAATTAATTAAAAACCATTTTAATCAATTCACCTTTAATCATAAATTAATTAACCTTTTATTACCAAATAATTAATCTTTAATTATTAAATACTTAACCTTCAATTAATTATCCTTAATTAATTACATTAATTATCCCTTAATTAATTACATTAATTAATATAAATTAATTAAATTTTAATTATTAATTAATCAACCTTAATTAATAAATAAATTAACCTTTAATCATTAAATAATCGTCCTTAATTACTTTCATTAAGTAATTACCTTTAAGTAATTAATTACCCTTAATTAATAAATCAGCCTTTGATTACATTAATTAATTATCATTACTAATTAATTACCCTTTAATATAAATTAATCACTTAAATTAATCTTCAATTAAGTGATTATTAAATTACAAATTAATGACACTTTAATCTTAAGATAACCCATTTATCTTAATTAATTACATTAACAAATTCCAATTGAAAACAATTAGCAATCACTTTGATTAATTACTTAATATTTAATTACTTTAAAATGAAAATAATTGATCTTTAAACCATTTAACTTAAAACCTTTAATCTTTGAAACAAATTTATTATAAGTCCATAAATTAACTTAAACCTTTAAGTAATTAATAATTAAAAAATTTCTTCTTAATTAACTTCTTAATCACCATATTATTAACAACTTAAGAATTTATTTAAGATAAAGGATATCTATTAAAACTTAATTAATTAAAATAATTATTTAAAAACCTTTAATTAATTCCCAAACATAAATACATGTCATGTAAAAGAATTTGTTTAAGAAAATTATTAAAACTTGATTAACCAAATTTACTTTACTTATTTAAACAAAAATTTGTTAACTAAATTCATTTTTTAGTTTGCTTTAAAAACTTGGTTAATTTATACAAAACAAAAACCCAAGCCATTTCAAATTTTTCTTGAGCAAAGCACCGAGACACTCACGTTCCTCACTTTCCTTCGAGTCAAACACTCAAATGCACGCAATCAAACCCGAGAATATCTTCATCTTACCAAACCATACACAACCCAGACACAATGATATATTGTGCATGTGTACAAGCCAACGACGATGATCTTGTCGTCGATACTACCTCCAATATGTCGGTGACAATAATCCTGACCTAACCGACCACCCATCTCCGACGTGTTTGACCTGGAAATCAAAATGGATGAACGAGAAACCTTCAGGAACCAACACAAGCGACAAGGACCACTACCGTCGATGATCCTAGCCTCGATCCTCCTCACCATCCCGGCCCAAACTTCATCTCAGCCTCCAGCATTGATCCGACCCACACCGACCACTTCCGATCCATCATCATCGACGACCTTCCCCTTTAAACTCTGTACATCAAATTTGGTCAGTAAACCCTACAAAACCACCGATCGACTTCCATAATGGCCTAACAATTTTTCCATCATTTTTCCTATAGCCTTCATCACCTAAACTTCTTCTGACATCAAGCCCGATGCTCGATTCTTCATTGATCATCAGAAATCGACGTGTTTACCTTTTCCGTTCAATACGAAAACACCCATTTTTTACAGATCTAAAAATATTGAAATTTGCATTAAAATTCATCGTTTTAAAAATCGTGTCAAGTTATGAAATCAAAACCCCATTTTACGATCATAAAATTCTTGACATATATATGATTTTCCCTATATATTTTAAATTTCCATATAAACTTAATTAATTTTTCCTAAAAAATATTTCTAAGCCCTAGTTCTTACACATTTCATTTAGAACATGAAGCCTAAATCGAATCAGGGAAGAAGGATTTAATTTTTTTTCTATAACAGGTTTAAAACCTGTAAAATTTAGAACAGAGACATTTATATCTGTTTCTAGACATGCACAGTTACATCTATAGAAACAATTTTCATAACAACTTCAAGTACAACATCAAGATACATAACAGATTCAAATTCAAAAAGGGTAGTTTGCTCACTTTTTGCTGTTGTACAGAGGAAACCTGGAACCTGATTGATCTGTTTTTGAGTTGCATCTTGCCTTTGTTTTTGTTGAATCTGATCTTTGCTTTGATTAAACTAAGTTGAACTTGCATGCTTTCAGATTCGAGATGCTTTTGAATTTTAATCTGAAATTTGTATTTGCTTTCTTTTCCAGGTTTTTGATTTGTTTTTAAATCCTGCTTGATGATCTAAATTTGATTGCTAATGAAACGAAGCTTTTGTTTGATTTAAATTTGAAACTGTGATCGTTGTTTGCCTTTAGTTTTCTTTTGGTTTTCAGTTTTAAGATGAAGGAAAATTTTGAATAGAAGGATGAAGGGAATAATGAGCATCCTATTTTCTTTAAATTATATGTTATTTGTAAATTAAAATAAATGTGCCACTTGTTTATTCCAAGGCATACAAAATTTACAAACGTTAATGTATGTTATTATAAGTCTCATAAATGTCATATGCAAGTATTTTTATGTTGAAGTCCTTATTTTAAATTAATTTATAACTTTTGTTTTAAACCCTCGATTTATCAATGTAACAACCCGATATTTTCAGCCATTCGCAACCACACACGTCGGACTTGAATTTCTCAAAATACCGCATTGTAATAAAATTTGGAGCAAATAAAACCAATCACAGAATCATAGACATAGAAATATCAGAATAACTCGTAGCGGAAATAAAAATACCATAGTAGTTCATGAAGCTACTATAATAAAATCTCAAAACAAAATACATAATATCAGTCTAAAAACAAACACAATAGAAATCCAAAATACATAGAAGTTCACTAATACAAGAGCTGAAATAGAACAACTGAAACTGAAATAGATAGATAACTAGATAAGCAGAATCTCCAGCGATTCCTAGCTCCAGAAAGAGAAATCCAAACTGTTAATGCTCAGGCTGACTCGAGCGTAAAGTAAAATACAAAACACTCGAGTCAGGACATACATATTTATAAAATGTAAACCAACTCAAGTGAACTATAGTAGTAATGCACAATAACTTAAAGGATTCTTGGGATCGCCCATCCTCTAAGGATCATTTAAACCATCAATTAAACAATTATAGACGCTATCATAGAATCACTCACCACAAGTCACACTCTCAAATTGAAGGTGTACATCCAAAAATCACAAGGCATGCAGAGAAGTGTACCCGTGGTTAAAAATTCCAAAAAGTTAAAATTCCAAAAAGGTTTATAATTTCGAATTAAAATCATTCATTTAAACCATAAAAAGGTGGAGTCATTATACCATCAAATCAAATATTAAATTCCCAAAACTTTAGCCTTTTCAGAGTTCATTTATTCACTTAAATACATTAAAACAATGAAATTTCAGCTTTCGCAGCACTTAGAAAATGCTACGGTAAGTTACATTTGAAAACAATTCAATTCAGCAAAGACGGCATTTATAAACTGCTGCAGTAGTTTAGTTTTATTTGAAAAATAGTTCAATTCAGCAAAGACAGCATTTACAAAACTGCTATAATAGTTTAGGTTTCAAAATAAAAGATTTAATTCAATTCAACAAAGATATCATTTACAAAACTGCTGTAATAGTTTAGTTTTAGTTCAAAAATCTCATTTCAGCCAACTACAGCGCTTAACAAGTGCTACAATAGCTCTTCATTAGTTTTTAGCCTTTTAGTTCACTTTTGCAACTAAAGCACTTACAAAGTGCTGCATATTCATTTATTCCAGATTTTAGTTCATTTCAGAAACGATAGCATTTCTGAAGCGCTACTAAAATTTTTTCCCAGATTTACAATAGAATTTCAGCAACCATTAAATTGCAATTTAAACCATTTTAACTTATAAAATTTCATATTTTCCACTTTAAAATGGTCATTTAAATACCCTTTAACTTATGATTTTTATAAAGTAAATTTCATACTTAAAATCAAATTTTAATAATTCACTTATAAAAATCAATGTACATTTTTCCAAAATTTTTGCATTTACTTTGCACTTTAATTTAATTTACCATTTCATAAATTATATTAAATTTCCATTTTATTTTCTTAACTTAACTTTTATTTTTAAAACAAATTTCACATTTCCAAGTTAAGTTATATTTCAAATTGCACTTTTACACATTCATTTATTTAACCATTTTAATTCATAGAAAAATCAATAACACTTTATTAAGTCATTTTAAAGTCAAATTTAAATCAAATTATCATATTTTATTTACTTAACTCCATTTTTAAACAAAATCACAAATTTCAAATTTAGTTATATTTCAAATTTCAACTTAACCATTCATTATTTAACATATTTAACTTGTAGAAAATCACTATTACTTTATAAAAATCATTTTTAATCCAATTTAAATTAAAATATCATAAATTTACATTTTTAAAATATTTTTAAAATTTCCAGAAAAATATATATATAAAATAACCATGGGTCTGCATAATATATTCTAACCTAAGTCAAGTGATACGGTTAATATATCATTTCAATCCGTGATTTACAAAGAAAAATCTGGATTCCATCATTTCAAACCCACAATCCCAAGAAAAATAAAATAAATAAAAATCGCTCAGGCCTATCATTTCAGCCTATAACGATTTTTCCCTATTCTAAAGTGCATTCGGGTATGTATCATTTCAACCCATAGTGATTCTATTCTACAGGGAACTTGCAGTGTGATAAACAGAAATAAATAAACAGTATAGCAACATATAGCAGTAACAGATGATATGACAGATTTATAAACAGGGTTAACATCATATGATTCATATCACAGGTAGGTATAACATGATATAGCAATTTCTACACATTCACTTGCGATCAATTCATAGTTATATAAGTATGAATGTAAAGTGTGAATACTCGCCTTTTTACGCTAGAGATAGCAAATCAAACTACACGGAAAAGATTCCAGAAAGCACGATATGGCATGACACAACACGACATTGATTCAAGTGAGTGGAGAGAGCCAAAGTATGATCTTGTAAGCAAACAATAGAACAAACAATATACATAAATATTCAACACAAAATAATATTGAAACTAATGGAATTACAAAGCAACAAAGACAAGACCTTGCCTTTACCATCCACATGCTTGACCATAGGAGATCAAGTGCACGGCCATGATGGTGTTAAGCTCAGGTTTGGCATCAAAATAGCATGGCAACATGAGTGTGAAGAGGGTAAGAGTTATAACATAGGGTAGTGGTGATAACATGAAGCATACATAAGAAAAGGCAAAATAGAGTTGGTTTTAGGCACAACAAGTCTCGGCCTTGGGTCAAGTGTGGCTCGGCCATGCTTAGTTCAGATCTGGAGTTGGCTGAGGATGCGGCCAGAGGTGAAGCATATCAGGTGGTGGCGGCTAAGGGGGTGGCAAAAATGAATAGGAAAAGTATGCGAAGATGAAACGCCAACCCTTCTTTATCAACTATTTCTCCCCAGATCGAGTCCTAGAGCCCAGCTCTTCCCTAGCTTTATGTGCCATAGATGCTAATCTCGGTTGACCTGGCATAAAGGCAAGACCACTCAAATTCACTTACTAAGCAGAGTCGGATAATGAATATACTGGGCAGGGAGAACGAAGAGGAGATGTGGCTTCTTCTTCAATGGAAGTCACAGCCTAACAACAAGGGAGGTGAAGTTATGTGGTCTAGGCAAAGTTTTAAGGGGTGGTGCTTGCAATTTTTATGGTGATGCTTCGACAAATGGTCACGGCCTGGCATGGTCAGAGGAGGAGGAGGAGCTGTGTGAGGTGATGGTGCTGGTCGGTGGTGATGGTGGAGAGGCTAGGCCGAGCAAGCTAGAAGAAGGAGGTAAAAATCAATAGAAAATATGAAAAGAAAATGAGATGAAGCCATTAGCAAAAATATTTCAGAAATAAATTCTTGTCGTGAGTGTTGAGAAGAGAAAAGTTTCTCACGTGAATGAGAAATGAATATGCATGGCAATCAAAAGAAAAAGGACAGCCAAAAGCTTGGAATGAAAAGGCAATAACAAATGAAAGGACAAGTACATGAAAAGTCAATGGAAAATGAAAGGCATAACTCTTTGTATTTCTATTTCTTTTAAATTAAAATACGCTAAGTAAAATTCAGTAAATAAAAATAAAAAAAAAATAAAAATGAAAAATAAAAAGAAAATAAATAAATATTTTAAGGAAAAATAGAATATAAATAAGAAAATAGCTTAATAATTGAGACTAGACTTTAAAAATTGTAAACAATATACAATTAACATTTGAAAATTATAACAACACTTTAAAAATGTTTTAAAAATAAAATATATACATAACATGTCATGTCACACATATATATACAAATTAGAACAAACAAAAATAATATTTATTAAATTAAAATAAACAATTTTGTTAAATAAATCAATTTACATACAATATTGTAAAAAGCATAACTTTCACAATATAAGTCAGATTTCAACGAAATGAAAAGCAATATTCATGAAATTTAATTTATTTTCATAATAAAATATAAAATTAAAATATTCAAATATTTGAATTTTAAATTTAAAAGTCAAAGTTTAACCATATTGACCAAAATTCACATTTTCTAGAAAATATTCTATTTATCATGTTTGAAATTATAACTCACATAAAAATCAAATTTATATTTAAAATAACAAAATTTATTCATTTTAATAATTAAAATAAAGTTTTTAAATCAAAAAATTCAATTAAAATAATTAAAATATAAAATGAAAAAAATGACAAAATACAGGGTTGTTACACTCTCCCCCACTCAAATCTTTTCGTCCTCGAAAAGAACGAACGAGAAAAATAAGAAAAAGCAAAATAGAAAAGCAAATGGTACCTAAAAAAACAATTCTGGATTCGAAGCACGAATGCTCTCCTCCGTCTCTCAGGTACAATCTCGATCATCAGTACTCCACTGTACTTTGATCAAACTAACAGATTTCCTTTTTAGCTGCTTCGTACCTCTGCCGACAATACGAAGTGGCTTAATCTCGACAGTCAGATTAGGCTCAATATCCAAACTATCAAGATTAGAAGGCTGAACAAAAAGAGATGGGTCATGAAGATACCAGCGAAGAAGTAAGACATGGAATACATCATGCACTCTAGAAAGCTTCTCGGGCAAATCCAAACGATAAGCCAAAGAACCAACTCTTTCCACAATGCGGAAAGGACCCTCGAAGAAGAAGAAGGTAGGAGAATAGGAATAGCTAGAAGGGAAAGTAGGTTGAAAGACAAGGATGAACCATTATTTTAAAACCATATCAATTTCGATTTAATTTTTTTTATTTATAACATTTTAAACATTTTGTAATATGATGAATAGTCATTTGATTCAAATTTGTTAGTTCGAAGTAAACAATATTTAAAACATTTTAAATTATTCAAAATATCCTTTATATAATACTTTATCAAAATACTTTTATTACTCGATGTCTTAACAAGTTTACTCTTGTTCCTGCAGACTCTGGCCGTGCATTGATCAGGCGCGAAACTAGAATTCTCCAGGTACCAAGTAGACTTGTTTCAACCCTTAGTGAAAATACTGGATAACTTTAAAACAGATAAGGAAAGTACAATCCAAACAAATCAACCAAACCAAAACATTGTCTAACCATGGATCGCAGATACACAATGGTTACGCCTGGATCCCCCAGGAAACATCCATACCTGTAAGCTATCTCAGCCTGTGAATTACGCCATGATGACTAGTAGACCGTAGACACACAATGGTTACGCCTGGATCCCTCAAGAAACATCCGTACCTGTAAGCTATCTCACCCTGCGGATTTCGCTACTAAAAACGACCTGCATAGATCGCAGATACACAATGGTTACGCCTGGATCCTCCAGGAAACATCCGTACCCTCAAGCCATCTCAGCCAGGCGAATTACGCTATGCAGTCGCGCTCGTAAGACCATGGAGATCGCCATGGAATTCGATAGACACTTGAGTATCATATCCGAAAAACCCAAATCAGAGAAAGTAATATCGATAGAATGAATCCACAGTGTGGCCACAAAGCGGATAACAAGCAGAAGACACTTTCCATATCTTTACTTCGAAAATATGTATCGTATAGTACCTTTTTCAAAACAATTTCAGATATCATACTTATATAAAGTCCATTATATATAAGATTCCATTTTCAAATCGAATACTTTCCAAATCAATAATATGTCAAATCACACTTATATAGACTTCGATTATATAAGATTTCACTTTACAAATTTGAGTACCTTTCTAAAATGATATTTTTCAAATCAACTTCACTTATACAAATCAATTTTATATAAGTTCGGTAACCCCAAATCAAGTATTTAATAAAATAAGATTCTCAATTTCAATTCCTTTCAATAATGTTTCAGTTCAAAATCATATATGATTTTGCCATATCATTTCTTCCAAATTATATATATATATATATATATATATATATATGCACAGTTTCAAAGTTTCTCAAAACAATAGGTTTAGAAAAATAATCCAAATTTCCAAATCAACAAAATTTATGTCAAAAAAATCCATTTCTAAAGTCATCATGTAAATGCTGGGTTTAAATTTCAATCTATTTTCGAAACCAAATCTTTTCCTCAAGAATCACTTATCTCCAAAATGATTACAAATTCTATAACCCTTCCCTTCAATCCTTTTTATTCATTATTATTATTATTTTATTTGAAAGATCTTCTTTACCTTTGAAAATTATTATGATTATATATATTGTTTTATAAAAGATGTTATTAAGTTAAAACATTTAAACTAAATTTTATTCAAAATATTTTGAAAACTAAATTTCATATTAGTATAATTCAAAATAATTTTATTCATTAACTTAACAAAATAGTTTCAAACTTATTTAAATTATAATAAAACATACAAAACTAAGCTTATATACTTTATCAAACTTACATACAAAACTAAATTAAATTAAACCTTGATTTGGAAGTGCTCGAACTTTAAAAATAGTCGAAGGAACCAAATTCTTCAATCGAAGAGTTGGAAATCAGCAACAAATTAGTAAATCAATTCCAGTAGATAAGGTTATACCAAAACAAGTCTGAAACTCGAGGACTGAACACTGGCTTACATTAAATCATTATATATATATATATATAGACACACACACATATATCTTTCGAATATCAATCCATACTTCAAAATCTAAAGTCAAAATATGTTTCCCAACATCACTCACATAGCAAAGCAACTAGATTGGCATCTCCCCCACTCTAAAACTCGAAAATCAATGTCGATCATACATGCACTCATCATCGAAATTATTTTCCAACGATACAAGTGAGTTCTGGACTTCTATTTTCATGAAACTTCTTTGAAATCTCTTCGAAATCATTGGAATTCATTCGAATACATTTGAAATATTTCTTATTCGAAAAATATCTTTAAATCGTATTATTATTGTATATTTTCCAAAATCTTAAAAACTGATTTCAAAACACCGGAGTTCTATTCCTCGAAATTCAAATTCAAAACCCCCTCAATTAAAAATCATTTTATATAAATCAAATTTCTTATAAAATTTTCAAAATTTCAAATCCTTATCAAAAACATTTCACTCTTATATAAAAAATGTGGTTATCCTTATCAAACTAATAGTTTCGATGTATGCACAATTTCAAAATACAACCAAACACAAATTTCCAAGGGATGATTCAAGGATGGATTTCAAACAAACAGAGATTCAAATTTAAAGGGACTCTAATCAGATAGAGTTCTGGTTCGAAGATAAACTCGAACGAAGATGAGATAATTTAATTACCAAATAGAAGATGGATAAGCCTTTACAAATCACGGGTGACCTTAACCGGTCAACCGTGACTTCAGGAATATAATCAATGTAGAAATCTAAGGAAAATCGGCATTCGATCGTCAGAGATAGAATCTAGGTAGAGCAGAAGGTAGATAGCATCGTAAACCGAGGATACAGAATTCTCCGGTGAATCAATGCCAATAGTATCGGAGTTTCACCCCTTTACAAATCATTCAAAGATTTGCGGAATCACCAATCTTTGTAGAGGTCCTTCAAAGTGGAGTTATGAAATTCTCCAAAATCAAAGGAATACAAATGGGGAAGACAAGACTGGATTTCAGAACAAGTAGGAGCATTCCAAAGTTCAAGGAATCCTACTCAATAAGAATCCTAACCAATAGATTACTAACAAGGTGGATACAGAAGGAATGAAGTTTAGAAAATTTTGATTTCAAAATAAGGAAAAAAATTATATCAATATAATCTTTGAAAATCCTTTAAAATCATTTGGAAATCATTTTGTACTTCGAAAATACGTTCTCTCACAAAGAAATGATTCTGAGATTGATTTCACTCATTCTAGGGTATTTCTACCCTATCTCTAATGGGTTTTTGCTCCGTAGGCTAAGGTTTTCCTAAAACCAAAGCTCTGATACTAACTGTAACAATCCGATATTTTCAGCCATTCGCATCCACACATGTCGAACATGAATTTATCAAAATACCGCATTGTAATAAAATTTTGAGCAAATAAAACCAATCACAGACACAGAAATATCAGAATAACTCGCAGCGGAAATAAAAATACCAAAGTAGTTCATGAAGCTACTATAACAAAATCTCAAAACAAAATACATAATATCAGTCTGAAACAAACGCAATAGAAATCCCAAATACATAGAAGCTTACTAATACAAGAGCTAGAATAGAACAATTGAAATAGATAGATAACTAGATAAGCAGAATCTTCAACGACTCCTAGCTCCAGAAAGAGAAATCCAAAGCTGTGAATACTCAGGATGACCTGAGCGTAAAGTAAAATACAAAACACTCGAGTCATGACATACATACTTATACAATGTAAACCGACTCAAGTGAACTATAGCTGTAATGCACAATAACTTAAAGGATGCTTAGGATCACCCATCCTCTAAGGATCCTTTAAACCATCAGTTAAACAGTAATAGACGCTATCATAGAAATGCCTATATTAAATTAAACTATGCAAATAACAGTGCTAATGTGGCTAGGGTAGTGCAGAGCTGCAGCAATCGCTCACCACTAGTCACACTCTCAAATTGAAGGTGTACATCCAAAAATCACAAGGCATACAGAGAAGTGTACCCGTGGTTAAAAATATCAAAAAGTTAAAATTCCAAAAAGGTTTATAATTTCGAATTAAAATCGTTCATTTAAACCATAAAAAGGTGGAGTCATTATACCATCAAATCAAATATTAAATTCCCAAAATTTTAGCCTTTTTAGAGTTCATTTATTCACTTAAATACATTAAACAGTGAAATTTCAGCTTTCGCGACACTTAGAAATGCTACGGTAAGTTACATTTGAAAACAATTCAATTCGACAAAGACAGCATTTATAAACTGTTGTAGTAGTTCATTTTTAGTTGAAAAACAGTTCAATTCTGCAAAGACAGCGTTTACAAAACTGCTGTAATAGTTGATGTTTTAAAATAAAAGATTTAATTCAATTCAGCAAAGGCAACGTTTATAAAACTGCTGTAATAGTTCAGTTTTAGTTCAAAAATCTCATTTCAGCCAACTGTAGCACTTAACAAGCGCTATAATAGCTCTTTCATTAGTTTTTAGCCTTTTAGTTTACTTCTACAACTACAGCACTTACAAAGTGCTGCAAATTCATTTATTCCAGATTTTAGTTCATTTCAGAAACGATAGCATTTCTGAAGAGTTACTATTTTTTTTTTTCCAGATTTACAATAGAATTTCAGCAACCATTAAATTACAATTTAAACCATTTTAACTTATAAAATTTCAAATTTTCCACTTTAAAATGGTCATTTAAATACCCTTTAACTTATGATTTTTATAAAGTAAATTTCATACTTAAAATCAAATTTTAATAATTCACTTATAAAAATCAATGTACAGTTTTCCAAAATTTATGCATTTACTTTACACTTTAATTTATTTACCATTTCATAAATTAATTAAATTTTCATTTTATTTTCTTAACTTAACTTTTATTTTTAAAACAAATTTCACATTTCCAAGTTAAGTTATATTTCAAATTATACTTTTAATCATTCATTTATTTAACCATTTTAATTCATAGAAAAATCAATAACACTTTATTAAGTCATTTTAAGGTCAAACTTAAATCAAAATATCATATTTTATTTACTTAACTTAACTCCATTTTTAAACAAAATCACAAATTTCAAAATTTAGTTATATTTCAAATTTCAACTTAACCATTCATTATTTAACATATTTAACTTGTAGAAAATCACTAATACTTTATAAAAATCATTTTTAATTCAATTTAAATTAAAATATCATAAATTTACATTTTTAAAATACTTTAAAGTTTCCAAAAAATATTTATATAATAACCATGGGTCTGCGTAATATTTTCTAACCTAAGTCAAGTGATACAGATAATATATCATTTCAATTCGTGATTTACAAAGAAAAATCCGGGTTCTATCATTTCAAACACGCAATCCCAAATAAAAATAAAATAAATAAAAATCGCTCAGGTCTATCATTTCAGCCCAAAATGATTTTTTCCTATTCTAAAGTGCGTTCGGGTATGTATCATTTCAACCCATAGTGACTCTATTCTACAGGAAACTTGCAGTGTGATAAACATAAATAAATAAACAGTATAGCAACATATAGCAGTAACAGATGATATGACAGATTTATAAACAGGGTTAACATCATGTGATTCATATCATAGGTATGTATAACATGATATAGAAATTTCTACACATTCACTTGCGATCAATTCACAGTTATATAAGTATGAATGTCAAGTGTGAATACTTACCTTTTTACGCTGGAGATAGCAAATCAAACTACAAGGAAAAGATTCCAGAAAGCACGATATGGAACGACACAGCACGACATTGATTCAAGTGAGTGGAGAGAGCCAAGATATTGATCTTGTAAGCAACCAATAAAACAAACAATATATACATAAATATTCAACACAAAATAATATTGAAACTAATGGAATTACAAAGCAATAAAGACAAGACCTTGCTTTTACCATCCACATGCTTGACCATAGGGGATCAACTGCTCAGCCATGATGGTGTTAAGCTTAGGTTTGGCATCAAGATAGCACGACAACATGAGCGTGAAGAGGGTAAGAATTATAACATAGGGTAGTGGTGATAACATGAAGCATACATAAGAAAACGCAAAATAGAGTGGGTTTTGGGCACAACAAGGCTCGACCTTGGGTCAAGTGGGGCTCGACCATACTTAGTTCAGATCTGGAGTTAGCTGAGGATGCGGCCAGAGGTGAAGCACATCAGGTGGTGGTGGTGGCTAAGGGGGTGGCCAAAATGAATAGGAAGGGTATAGGTGAATTTATGTGGTCTAGGAAAAGTTTCAAGGGGTGGTGCTTGCAATTTTTGTGGTGATGCTTCGACAAATGGTCACGTCCTGGCATGGTCAGAGGAGGAATAAGAGCTGCTATGTAAGGTGATGGTGCTGGTCGGTGGTGATGGTGGAGAGGCTAGGCCGAGCAAGCTAGAAGAAGAACAAGGTAAAAATCAATAGAAAATATGAAAAGAAAATGAGATGAAGCCATTAGCAAAAATATTTCAAAAATAAATTCTTGCTATGAGTGTTGAGAAGAGAAAAATTTCTGACGTGAATGAGAAATGAATATGCACGACAATCAAAAGAAAAAGGATGGCCAAAAGCTAGGAATGAAAAGGCAATAGCAAATGAAAGGACAAGTACATGAAAAGTCAATGGAAAATGAAAGGTCTATGACTCTTATGTTTTAAAACATAATTATACTTTGATAAATAAACATACATATGTATTTTAAAATATAGAATTTAACTTTTAACAACTCTTTCAAAATTTACTATATTAAATTCAAAATATAATTTTTCAAACTATGTATTACATGTGTAACATTATAACAAAATTTAAAATATAATGTTTTCAAATCCAATACAATTTTGAAATAAATATTTTTTAGATTTTCAAATTTAAATTCAATTTAAATAAATTTATACATACATACATACATATATATATATATATACAAACAAATGTTTCATTTAATTTAGAAAAATTCAAATTAATTCACAATTTTAGCCAAAATTTTATATTAATTACTAATTTAAATTTTTCTCAAAACCGGGATCATTACAGAGACCATGAGTCAATTCCTTGTAGCATAGGCCAGAAAAGGCAAATATAGTACATGTCATTCATTTTCGATAGAGAAAATGACATATGAACGTGGAATCATACCAACAAAGAATTCAGTAAAAATCAGTAGGAGAAACTACAAGGAGGAACGACCTAAAGGTGATCTAGTGCAAAATCATTTGGGACAAAGCAAATAGTACTAAGATGGCATTGACTGTGTACAAGACGATAATGGGTAGACTGGGTAGGCTTCCAACCAAAGACAGACTGTGAAAATGGGGTATTACGAATGATAAAATTTGTGTCTTGTGTAACAAAGAAGATGAAACACACATGCATGTGCTTATCGAATGTGAATACGCAAAGAAAATTTGCGTCAAATGCAAATCTATGACAAATCTATGCCTTCCGAACTCCAATTTATAGGAAATTATAAATTACCTAAGCCTTGTTAGGAAAACGGTAAATTTTGAAACTAAATTGAGCATAGCGGCCCTCACTATTGCTGTATGGAGTATATGGAAGGAATAAAATCGTCGTATTTTCCAGCATGTTGAAAGAAGCACCGACAAAGTTAGCAACTTAGCAACTATGGACATGAAAATGGTCTCGAGAAGGATAAGAGGAAGATGGCTTACCAACAACAGTGGATTAGTGGTGGTTGAGTTCGCAAAAGCAGATTGGAGGCTGGAAGAGGCAGGAAGCCAAGGTACGAGCAATAATTTCCGGACACCATGTTGAAGATGAAGGAGGAAAGAGAATCTTTAGATTTGGAAAGTGGAGAAATAATTTAGTTGTAAAGTAAAAGTTATCTTTTGTAAGTTTATGCTGATGTAATGCAGTCTTGGGCTAATCACTTTTGGGCTGAAAACCTTAATAAAATTTATCCACTTTCTATGTGTGTGTATGTCAATTATAATTACATTCTATGCTAAATTTCTCTGGGAAAAATTAATTTTATATATAAAAGCCAAAACTAATTATATTATTTCATATTTTAATTACAAATGTTTTAGTTATAAAAGTGTTTTATATATAACTAAAATTTATTTCTAAATAAATTATTTTTTTAAATATTATTTTAATTTCCACGGTCGGCATATATTTAGTTATTAATGTATTTTTTATATATTTTTTTATCATTATGTTTATTTTAAAGCTAATGTAACATCCCTATACGAAGATAAAATAAAATAAAACCTTTATAGTATATTTTGGAATTTTATCTAGATAAGAAAAATCGTTATAAGAATGAAATAAAATTTCGATAAAATGTCGTGAGTTGATTTTCAAATGAATATGAAGTGTTGAGTTAAATCAGGTTCGATTAAAATGCCCTTTTTTTTGAAATTTCCCTACAGGACCATCAATTTCTAGCTTATCCAATGAAATATCGTTGTGTTTTAACCTATTAAAACCCTTTAAACTTAAGTAATATTAATTCTCTTTTAACTTATATTCTATACTTATCCTTGAATGCCATCATTTTATTTTAATTTATATTTCACGTTATGCTTTGTAGTCGTACTATTTTAACTCTTCTTCCATGCTTATCTTTGTAATCATACTGTTTTAGTTCTTCTTCCATGGTTACCCTTTCAACCAAGCCTATAAATACCCAAGGCTTCTTCCTATTTTTCTAAAGCAAATCAAGTAGCTTTCCATTATCATTCAAGAAAGCTAGAGTTAGACATTCTTCATGAAATCCAAGGAATCAAAGTTTTAAGAAGTGAGTATAATCAATTCAATATCAAGTTAGTTTAATCATTTATTTTACTTATATGGTGAACCTAAATATAGATTTTAATTCTAAAGCTACTTCTATGAGTGAGTATAATCATTTCTTTTAGTTATACCATGAACCTCCAAGAATATGATTTTAATTCTAAACTTATTTCTATGAGTATAAATTCTCCTACTTCTAAACTACCTCTTCAAGTTTTATTTTGAGTTTTAACACATATTTGGTTGTTTCCTGATGTTAAATGATAGAATTGCTAAGCTACGATTTGATTGTTGAATAGCTTGATATTATTCAAATTGGTTGAATGACATGTTTGATACTATGGTATGATTTTATTGGATATTAAATTTTAATTACATTGGATGATTGAAATCGACATTTTCTTAGTTAAAAGAAATAAGATGTCATGGCTTAAAAATGGTATTTTCTTAGTCTCAAATATTCCAACTTATATATTTGAGAATATAAGTTGTTAATTTATAATATTGTGGAACCATGTAATTGGAGTTGATATAGGCATCGACAATAGTGATATTTTAGTATCTAAACAGAATCAAATATCGTTTTGCTAGTAGTCAGTCACACTGGTGGTGGTTGGAACCTATGAAATATTGTGAAGCCGATTTTGATGAAATAAAATTGATTTGGTAAAATAAAATGAATTATGGAAAATAAATCAAATGAGATTTCATATATGATCAGGTTTTGTAGCGTATTTGTGTTGATCTATAGTAGCATGCACGAGAGAACTCCTTCTAAGCCCATTGATTCGGATTATTGGACAGTAAACTCTCTTTGATAATTCAGTCACTGGAGTCTGGCATTACGTCATGTATAGCCGAGGTTAAAATAATATAGATATATACATATATTTTTGACCTTAAAGGTATGAGACTGAGGATGTTTTCCTAATTTTTATACGACTCTCACTAGTGATGTGTGAGTTGTTACTTGATCGAGGAGGTCGATCATCAAGTTAGAATACACACACACACACACACACACACATACATACATACATATATTTGTGTCTATAATATAAACATTTTTGTAGTGATGACTTTAAAAGTAAATTGATTTGAAATATGACATTGACACATATGGTCAGAATATTTGTAAATGTTTAGTTTGTCTATATTTTATTTGTTTGGTTAGTTTTTGGATACTTTTAGACATGGATGTTATTGTTGCATTTGGTTGATTTGTGTGATTAGAATTTTATAGTATTTATTGATAAATTTTGATGATAGAAATTCTTAAAGGGGAGCCATCCCTAATGAAGCTATAATAAAATAAAACCATTAATGTGTATTTTGGTATTTTATTACCATATGAAGCTATATCTATTATTACTGCTTGCACGTTCTATAATTGCGCAAGCAGTATATGATTGTTATTAGGTGGACTGGTTTGTAAAAGCTCTTTTCCTTTGACGGAGAGCAAATACTCTTGCGCAATTATGGAATGCGCAAGCAGAATAATAGTTATAACTTGTTCATGTCTGAAATGCGCAAGCTATATCGATTATTACTGCTTGCGCAATCCATAACTTCGCAAGCAGTATTTGCTCTCCGTCAAAGGAAAAGAGCTCTACAAACCAATCCACCCAACAACAATCATATACTAGAAAATTAGCATTGCAAAGAAATTAACAATGAAAAGAAATAAAGATTTGCAGCAAAAAATTAACAGGTGAAGTAAAAAAACATATACAATAGCAAGTTAACACTCCTCTTCCATTATAAATACATAAAAATATTGAATAACGAAGAAATACAGAAACTCATACAATTCAACATGGACAAGTTTTTTCTTATGGAATAGAATCAGTTTTGCTACATCTATTATGGCCAGATTATGATGGCAGATCCATGAAACCTTTGATTTGAGTAGACCGCGGACGTCCTATATTTCTGGTGGTTGTATAATAGAACCGTCATAGACATCCCAGTGTCGACTATCTCGTACAGGGTGGAATAAAGGAGCATAAGTTGCGGTATACTTAGCCGTCATGTACCACTTGGAAATTAAGTCAAATTACGCTCTATTAGCACTACCAGAACATTGGCATATTGCATGAAAATTTGGCAACATTGTCTTCGATATTCACCATATAATAAAACATATGAACATCTTTCACCTGCTATTCATTGAAGCTATATCTCTCTATGGACATGAGCCATGATTCTTCCATTCTTCTCCATGGTAATGCTTCCCACCTAGATGCGAGCTTTGACGTCCATTCTTCTCCTTGAGTTCGACATTCGACAAAATAATGGTTCAATCAATGAAATGTACATGCAACCAATGATCTAACAGGTAAATTCCTAGTTCTTTTTAGCACACCATAAAGCTTTCAGAAACATTAGTTGTCATCATATTAAATCTTACACCGCTATCGTGACAAAGAGTCTAGCTTGATTCCTGTTTTTTCAAACTTCTTTCAATCCATGCATCGGTATCTTGATTTACATCCTTCAACTGTTTTCGAAGTTCATTATATTTTACAGCCTCTGATGCCATGGCACATGCATGTAACAGATTTCGTATCTCGTCCATGCCAAACCTCACTTTCTTGAAATTTGTTTCAATATGACGAATACAAAAGCGATGATGACGTTCAATTGGCCAAGCTTCTCTAAGCGCATGTGAAATTCCATTCATACAATCTGAGATAAAGGTAATACATCAGCTACGTATGGATGTAATATAATTCCATATGTAAAGAATAAACCAAATCCACTTTTGCCATAAATCTGTTTGTACAATAGCAAAAGCTAACTGAAATAGACCTTGATTTGCATCCACCTCAGTAGCTACTAGTAATGTACCTAGATACTTCCCGTATAAATGAGTGGCATTAATAGACAGTATAGGTCGACAGTGGTTGAAACCATGAATACAAGGCCCGAAAGCACAAAAAGCATCATCAAAAGGACCACGACTATGAATAACATCATATACGGTTCCGGGATTGGTACTTTCTAGGGCTCGAAGATATTTTGGCAATTCTGCGTACGATGATTCCCAATCTCCAAAATCAATGCAACGGCTTTCTGTAGTCCACGCTAGGCTCGAGAATAACTCACTTTAATATGAAACATATTGGACATTGTCCCTTGAACAGTTCTTGCAGTCATGTTTTTTTCAGCTTTAATCAATGGAAGTATTTTGCTGCATATAAACTTTGAAGTTTCTTGTCGATGGTTTGAGTTGATTGTTGCATTTAAACAAGTGTGATCGTCACCATATATAGTTGTTTTCCACCAATTATGATTTTTTCTAACCGGAAGGCTTGCATGCACTCGCCAAGGACATGTTTCGTCCACATCACAACGTACTATGTATTGATTTGCATGCGATTTTAGAATTTGAAATGAAACCAAACATTGAATTGCCCATTCACATTGCTGTTTACCACGCTTCTGCTTGCTTTCAAAAATTAATCCAACCCGTGGTCCTTTCTCAGCACATTCTCTTCCATACACTTCCACGTCTAATTGACAATTTTCCATTATCGATTTCACCATCATTGTTGTCGTGCATAAATTATCGGCTAGAGCCTCTTCATAAGTGATTTGTTCTTCTTCGATATTTACATCATCAGCCTCCTCAATGTCTGCATATATGATTGCATCGTTGTTAACTTCCATTTGATGGATCCAAGTTCTATTTACATCATCCACACAAGCTACTTCCATGATATCTAATTGCACCCCGCTCTCGTTTGTAATATTAACATGACCATCACCGTCATCGTCAGCACAACAATTAATGCTTCTTCGACACTGCGAATACAAAAAATAATGGTAAGATATTTTGCATTAACGTAAGCCATAATACAAGTACCAGAGTATAATATAACTCACTTTCCAAATGCTTGCGATTGATTAGAATGTATTGAGATATGTATCATATTTTGTTCCTGATTAGAAGAGACTCCAACCATTCCGCTGTACTTGTAAAGTAAGTTTGTAAACCCTCTGCCGTGATGGCTTGGAAGATAAGAGGGATACACTGATGTGCACGTAAATGTGCATATTTTTACCATCATATTTATTCAATTTAAATTAAATAAATGATCATATGGATATTTTAACAAACAAAAAAATCAAATTATATTCAAGTTTTCACATATTCATCTTCATATAGGGGCAAAATGGTCATTTTTATGCATTTACTATATTGTGAAAATTTACTTGGAATTTTCTATGTTGTTTTGTAGGAAATTTAGTGGATTTTACAAGTGGTTTCATTATGATATATGCATGCACAAGAGTGAAGATAAAGAAATGAAGATGGAAATAATTCAAAGGCATGATAATGGAGGACCCCCATCTACCCACATATCTTCATGTACAAATTAGAGGCTAATGCACATGCTAATAGAGTTTAAAGCTTCATGCACATCTAAATGACGATTAATTAATGCCAATGATTACTTGACCTCCACACTTCCTAAGAGGGTATTTTAGGAATTCCCTAAAAATATGAATTAGGGTTTAACACATGTATAAATACCCCTTATGTTTCATGTATCACTCCTCTTCTTTAGTCTCTCTTTTAGGCTCTCTCCTCTTTGGAAAATAAAATGAGAGCTCTCCTTCTTTTCATGGCTACTTAGCATTTTCTTCTTTTATGTAATTCTTTTTTTAATGCAATTTCAATACATGTTCTTCTCTTTTCTTATTTATTTCCTTTCATGCTGGTTGTGTAGTTTCATTTATACATGAAAGTAGATTAGTGTTTATTACTTTACTTAGCTTTTCTTTTCATTTTGCTCTCTTGGAGGGATTCAATAGTGAAGAAGAGTTTGAAGTCGAAGGCAAAGGTGAGGAGTTTGACAACGAGGAAGAGTTCGAAGTGGAGGAGGATCCCGAATCAGAAAATGACGATGCAGTCATTGGGAGATTGGGGAGGTTGTTGAGGAGCCAGTTGCTGGTGTAGATTTCCTTCCAAGAGAGCCTAGTCCAGAGATTGTTTGGGTTTCGGACATTGATGTGGAGTCCAGGGAATTGTCGGGACCGGAAGGAGAGGACTCTGGTATTAAGAGTCCATAGTTAGTTTTGGGTTGCTTTCTTTGGTAGTGTGTGCCCTTTTTGTATGTGTTTACGACCCTTAGATGTCATGATTGTTGGATGTTAAATGTTGGTAGGGTGATATATAATCTGTATATATATGTATGTTAGTCTGGATGATGATAACATTTGTAGGAATATTTTGGCTAGTACTAGATATAATATATATTTTGATATATAGTATGAATATATGTATTTACTGGTGTAGTTTGGATTGTTATTGATCTGTTCTAATCTATGTAGATAGTTTTTCTAACTTAGCTATGGAATTTCGAGGACGAAAAGGAATGTAATGACCCAGGATTTTTGACATCCCGAGTTGTGAATATTAATTTATAATATTCAATAATATTGTATTTTAATATACAATATTCCCAATAATCAATGACTAATAATTATATACCAATTTTCCAAGATCAATATAATTTGAATTTTTAAATCTATATTAAAATACAGATTGATTTAAATGGAATTTCTTATATGTTATTTCGTTTGAAAAGTAAAATATGTATATATTATTTTAGATTAAATATGTGTATTTTGTTTTAGAGATAAATATGAATATTTTATGCTAAAGTTAAAATATAATAGAGAATTAAATTAATTGGAATAGTCAAATGCATATATTTTACATATAGGAATAATAAATTTATATGTAATAAAATATGGATAGAAATTCATAATAAAGTAAAAGTGATATTTTTGATTTTGGTATATATAAACAATATTGTTTATATTAAATAAAGGAGTTTTAAGTTTCTTAAATAATATGTATACATTGAATAGGAAAATTTTATATATATAATAATAAGTTAAAAAGGAAAATATATAATATTTATAAATAGAAAAAAATGTTATAAATAAAATGATGAGTAACCAAGAGAAACTATCTATATACATAAATATCAAATGAACTTGATTTATTTGGAACTAATATATTTTTATATTATCATTAAAAAGTGTATTTATGGACACATATATACATGAAGGCTTAGAAGTTGTTTTAAAACTACTTTGTAATCCTTGTTTTATAATATTTGTATGTGAACTCATGTTGAACCAAAAAGTGTTTTGAAAAGTGTTATTTTATATCCTTAAAATTTTATTAATAAGCTTCATTTTTAAAATTTGGCAAAAGTATAAAATGCAAACATTTATTTTAATGTATACATATGAATATAGAGTGCTTAGTATATAATGTTATTTTATTTCATTTAGTTTAAAATAATATATGTATATAAAGGTATATACCAAGAAGTGTTATTTTAATATAGTTTCTCATTTTTATTTTTAAATGTATAAGAAACAAATGCAAACACTACTTTGACAAGTAATGTTAATTATGGGCGGTTTAAATTCTTGAATATACTTACATATGCTTTTAATATTGTATAGTTCATATTATTATAAATATAATAATAGGATAGCTTGTATGTCATTTACTGTAAGAGAAAACAGGATAACTAAAAACTAGAAAACAAAAAATAGTTTTAACAAAGTAAAAACAATGGGAAATTAAGTGATGCGGCGCACCATGTACGTAAGTCGCATGTCATAGGTCGGCCGCGACCTATCGAATTAGCGAGTCAACCAGGAGACGAATGCCTGGCCTTAAGTCGGCCGCGACCTAGCGAGTTAAGTCGTTCAACCAACCAGAGAAGTGACCTAGCGAGTCGCACCAAGGCACTACTGCCATATTTCTTTAGGTCGCCAGCGTGCCATGACCTAACGAGTTATGACCTAAAGAGTTAGGTTGCTTGTATATGTTAAGTCGCTCCATTCTTATGTCGCTCCATGGTTAGGTCGCAAGATCTTATGTCGCGAATTCCTGAAGCTATGCATTTCCTTAAGTTGCTCAGGCTGCATTCTTCTTTAAGTCGCTCATACCTTAGGTCGCATGATGCCGCATTACCTTGAGTAGCTAAGTCCTTAAGTCGCGTAATATTGTAACTTGTTAAGTCGCTTGATATTGTAACTGGTTAAGTCGTAGGTCGTGTGGTGTTGTTAAGTCGTGAATTTTTGTAACTTGTACTGTTGATAGGTCGTGAGTCGTGAGTCGTGAGTCGCGTGAAGGTTAAGTCGCATATGTGTGTTGTAAAATCTCTATAAACAGGGGTGTTGGTCGTTTGTAAAAAGTGATTGATTTTGAATAAAATTTTGTTGAGAGCTTTGTGCCTCTTTAAAAATTGGAAGTTGAGTGTGATATCCTTTCTCCATCTTCGGTTATTCGAGTGCGCTCGAATCAACGAATTTGAAGCCGATTCACGGAATCTCGTGCACGAGATCAACGTCGAAGAATCGTAGATCTTCTAACGCGGCATCGTGCGCGATCAACGTGTTGAAGATAGCTAGAATCCGGTATCTCGAGAGATCAACGGATTTGGGCATTTGGTATCATCAATTCACCGATCATTCTTTGTCATTCCATCTTTTTGCTTCATTTGTTATTATCCGCTGCGTCACTTGGCCAGGCGTGGCTCCTGTTTTAGCCGCATCAAGCTGACTCACGGTAGTCAAGGCTATAGAATTGTCACCAAACCATCCTACTTCATTATGGAATCTCCACCACGTGCACAGTTGTTAAAGTGCTTTTCGGTATTGGCAGAGAGTATGACAGTATCCGATCTCGGTCTCTTTAACAACCAATCGTTATTTTAACACCGTCGTCATTTCAAAATAATTTATACTTCAATACCAAAATATCATTTCCATTTCAAAGCCATATCAATACGATATTATTACCATTTCAAATATATATACCTTTCCAAAACCATAGCACTTTCAAAGTTATAATAATTTCGAAATCAAATACTTGATTTTATAACACTTTGGAAATCATAATACTTTGAAATTCATGACTTCCACCACTTGAAATGTTTATATATTAATAATAGCATATAATAAAATAGTTTATAAAATAAAAGAGTTTATATTAAATAATTAGTGTGTATATATATAATAGTTTATATTAAAATAGTTTATATAATAAAATGGTTAGTATGTTAAAATAGTTTATATTAATAATTTATAAAGTAAAATATATAAATTGTTTAAATAAAATTTTAAAAATACTTATATAATAAAATAGTTACCTCAAATTTCACAAATTGATTCAAATCAACTTGAACTCCAAAATTCATATTTAATTTTAATCTTAATTCACCAATTTCAATTCCTTTCGGTTTCTCAATAAACCATTTCAAATTATATCGATTTCAAATACAGATTTGGACCAAAAAATAAACCATTTAAACTTCAGTATATTTCAAAGCTTTAAATATTCCACAATTTCAAAACTAATTTGATAATTTCATATATATATATATATATACATATACATACACATATGTGTGTGTATATATATATATGTCAAATTCACTTTACTATTATTTATTTTTGGAATATTCACTTAATCATTCAAATAACATTTAAGTAAAACTTCAAATTCCAAATTTAAATAAAACTAAATATACCGTTTCAATTTATGTAAATTTGAAATATTCATTTAAACCTAAAAAAGAAAGTTATAATAATCATATCTTTAAAATCCCAAGTTTACTAAATTTCAAATCAAGCTTTATTAAATTAAACCTTATTATTAAATCTATTTTATATTAAAACTCATTTATATATTTTAAAATAGTAAAATTATAGGTAAATTCTTAAAAATTATAATTTCAACACTAACTTATAATTTTAATCATTCAAAACATAAAATTTAAAATCAAGAATTTAAACTTTATAGAATACATTTATATATATCTTAAAAATCAATATTTGACTACCTTGGTTTTGTGATTAGACCCACCAAATTTAGTTGCTAATACTCTAAATTGCAAAACTATGAGCTTTTCGTTTGACTACCTTGATTTTGTTATTAGACCCATTGAACTCAAACATGACGATTTGTTTATTATCATTGATAAAATCAAAAATAAGATTTCTAAATGGAATGGGAGATTTTTATCTAGAGCAGAAAGACTAGTTTTAATTAATTCGGTTTTATCAGCCCTTTCAATTTATTGGATGTCCATGCACCTGTTTTCAAATTGGGTTATTGATAAAATTGATAAAATTAGAAGAGATTTCCTTTAGAGTGGGGAAAATCCTAATAATAATATTAAATGTCTAGTTAATTGGAAAATCGTCTGTAAAGCCAAAAAGGAAGGTGGTTTAGGAGTTATTAATTTGCGTAATATGAATTTGTCCTTGCTAGGTAAATGTTTCTGCAAGTTTAAGGATATTAATGATAAAGCTACTTGGAAAGAGATCATTTCTAAATATTACTATAATGGAAATAGCAATTTATATCAAATCACTTCTCCGGCCACTCAAAATATTTCTAATTTTTGGAAAAATATTTTGAAATGTCTTGAGATTTTTAACTTAGGCATAAATACAATGGTTTATTCCGGTAGCCGTACTTCTTTTTGGCATGACCGTTAGATTTCGGTCTTACCTCTTAAAATGGAATTTAAAGAGCTTTATGAAATCTATAATTTTAAGTTTTCTTTAATTAATGAAGTTTATTCTCCTGAAAATGATCCTCCTTGGAATTTTAATTTTAACAGAATTTTAGTAGGTTCAACTCTTAGGCAACTTTATTTGCTTTATGCAAGATTAAATCTTTATAATGTAGATAATGATAATGATATTTTTTGTTGGGAATGAGATAGAGTAAAAAATATACTTCTAACTCTTTTTACAGATTTATTAATTTTTCGGGTACTTTAAACAACTCGTTTAAAATTATTTGGAAATCAAATGCTCCTACTAAATCTAAAATTCACATGTGGTTAATACTGCATGGAAAACTTAATACAATAGAATTCTTAAAAATAAAGAACATTCATAATGATAATAAATGTTATTTTTGTAATCTGCATCTTGAAGATATTAAGCACATATACTATAATTGCATGGATTCTTATTACATTCTAAATAATTTCTTAAAATATTCAATTTTAATATAATAACTAAAATTTCGGATTGTGACTTCTACTGGAATAATTTTAGATTTAGGTTTAAAAAAATATTAGATTTTTACTTGACACTTTATTCATTATTATTAGTTGGTATATATGGTTTGAAAGAAATCAAAGAATTTTTAATAATAATAATAGTCATTTTAACAAATTGATTTTTACAATTTCATCATTCTGTTTAATTGGATTTCTAATCCCAAATATAAATTAGCTAAAAAAAAATTTTTTTAAAGGGTATGTTAATAAGGTTAGCTATAATACTAACTTATTTAAACACAACAATTATATTTTTAACGCCAACAGTATTAATATTAATATTTTTTTCAAATTCATATGATGATATAAGTGTTAATCATAACTTACTTATGATTAAAGATTCATAATTATCTTTTAATTTGGTTTTAATTTTTTATTCTTTCTTTGATGTTATTAGTTTAGAAATATCTTAATTCTATTGTTTTTGTCCTGTCTAGTCTTATTTAAGTTTTATTTCCTTCCTCATATATACACATATGTGTATATTAATTATATAAATATACATATATACGTATAATTCTTACTTTTTCCTTAGTCACCCTTCAGATACAGGTATGGTTGATAGGATGTCAGGTTCTTCTTGCATGTTCCCATGTCTTCAGATTGTACGATTACAGATTGCAGAGAGGCTATTAGAGTAGAGTTTTCCACTCAGGATTTCTTTCAGTTCCACCACTGATGCAGGATTCTTTCATCTCTATTGTGGAGTATTATCTTCAGGAGGATCCATGCTACAACTTGGCATTTCTTCCTTTGTACAGAGTCTCCAGAGCAGATTTCCCATTCAGCATCACATTCATTTACACTTCAGAGTCAATGCTTCTTCATTCCTTTCGATCCAGATGCACGAAGTTTTCTTCTTAGTTTGTGATGCATAGAGCTACTGAGATGCATGGAGCATCATTTTCTCTTGATTCTAGGTACTCCTAACACCTTAGTATCGAGTGGTGGCCATGCTGGAACTCGATGTCGGGGTGTGATGGGTGGTGGCCTTGCCGGAACTCATCTTAGGGGTACCTGATTTTTCTTTGTTATTTGTATTTAGTTTTGTTACCTGCCATGCATGTTGGCAGCACCTTATTATTGTGTTATATATATATGCATGTGTGCTCTCCTCTGTTTACAGAGGATCACATATTTTTCTCAAAAAAATCAATATTTTATTAAACCATATATTTCTTTTCAAAAACAATAGAAATCAATTTCAATATATATATATATACCAACGGTGTCTGTATATAATTTTCGATCCTATGGTCAAGTGATACAGATATTTATCATTTCAATCCGCAATTTAAATATAAATACAGGTATATATCATTTCAAACCGCAATTTCAAATTCAATTTAATGAAAATCGCTTAGATTTATCATTTCAACCAAAAATGATTTTCCCTTATTCTACAGATCGTTCGGGTATGTATCATTTCAACCCATAGGGAATTCTAAACTAACAGGGAACTTGTAGAGTGATAACAGTTAAGATAACAATAATAACACGTATATCATCAATAACAATATAATATAAACAACAGGATATGGTGTCATATGCCACAGGTGAACAATTACATATAAACGCATATCATATATAACAATTTAAATAATTAACAGTTCAATTTAGCAGTGTATTTCAATTGTCGTTTCAATTGAAATCAAATTTAATAAATATAAGAACGTTAATCGTGAGTAATTGCTCACCTTTCGAGGCTAGACAAATTTGACAAAGAAATGAGCTACGAATCCAAGCATGAATTTCAAAGCAAGGTAAGATTGCCACGAATTCGACAGATAGAGCTGACAACAGAAATCGATGGAGACAAATCAAACCAGCTTGCTATAAACTGGAACAAAAAAAATATATAGTATTATAAATTTTCTTAAAATCAATATTCGACTTAAACACTTATCAAAATAAACCTCTCTCTATATATAATCAATATCCAAACGAAATCTTTATATTAAAATTCAAAAATCAATGTTTGAAAATGATACGACGCACCAGGCCTTGAGTCGCGTGAGCGACCTAACACGTGCCTTGAGTCGCGTGAGCGACCTAACACCTTGCCCTGAGACGCCAGAGAGACCTAACGAGTTATGCGAGTTCTGCGAGTTATGTCAATTGTATGTCAACGATCTAGGTCGCTCAACCATAAGTCGCTCAACGACCTACCGACCTATGAAGCTAACGGCTCAGGAAAACAAGGCCGCGTTTCTTAAGTCGCTCAACGACCTATGAGGCTAACGGCTCAGGAAAATAAGGTCGCGTTTTGTCTTAGGTCACAGCTGAAGCTTATGCCGTGGTTCGTTTAAGTCACACAGCCTATGCTGATTTTTTTAAGCCGCTGCTGCCTTAAGTCGTTACTTCTTTAAGTCGCTGATGTTCTTATGTCGCATGAAGGCTGGTTCCGCAAGCTGTTAAGTTATGCTGCATGTCTTAAGTCGTATGTCGCATGAAGCTATGTTATTCTCTTAAGTCGCCTGGAGCTTAGGCCGCTTAAGTCATTCTGTGCTTATGTCGCATATGTGTTGTTTGTTGTTATGTCGTGTATGTTGTACTGTTAGATCGTGTAGCTGTTAAATCGCATATACCTTAGGTCGTATGTTGTTGTGATGTATTATTTCTTAAGTCGTTTGCTATTTGTTAAGTCGTATGTTGTATTTCTTATGTCGCAGGTGTTAAGCCGTGTAATGTTAGGTCGTGTATTGATGTAAGTCGCTTGTGAGTGTTAGGCCATGAGTGGTAAATGTTGAGTCGTGTGTGAGTTGTAAATTACTATAAATAGGGGTGTGGTGTCACTTGTAAAGGAGTTGATTTTTGAATAAAATTTGTTTGTGTGCTTTTGCCACTTTTGTTGAAGTTGAGTGTGATCTCCTTCCTCTTCCATCTTCGGATATTCGAGTGCGCTCGAATCAACGAATTTGAAGCCGATTCACGGAATCTCGTGCGCGAGATCAACGTCGAAGAATCGTAGATCTTCTAACGTGGAATCGTGCGCGATCAACGTGTTGAAGATAGCTAGAATCCGGTATCTCGAGAGATCGACAGATTTGGGCATTTATCATTCTACCAGGTTACTTGACACGAATTCATTTCGTGATGAAGAAAGTTTGCGTCAATTTGTATCAAAACATTATTAGCACGTCAAGTTTGTTATTTCCGCTGCGTTAGTTTGGTATCAGAGCGAAGTAAGATCAAGGCCGATTCAGATCCAGTTCAAAGTCGTGCATTCATATCAGTTCGTGCAGTTCAAGTCAGATCTGAGCCGAGTTAAAATGAGCTAAGCCAAGTTAAGCCGAGTTAAAGCAAGTTAGATTGGAAAAGAGATTGTTTGAAGATCATGCCTTTGAGACGTCCTAATCGTTATCATAATGTTGAAGATGTGTATAGAAGACAAGAAGCTGAGCAGATGGAGCAGCGTATCAATGAAAAGTTCAATGAGGGAATTGAAAAGTTAGAGAAGTTGATGAAAGACATGAATCACAATCAAAGGAGAACTTCACTAGTTTCGCACCATAGTGGAAACATGATTTCACCATCAGTTTTGGGAGAAAGGAGAATGTCAACCCAATCTTATCGAGATAGAAGAGAATCTTCAGTTTCAATAAGAAGAGAACACCATGAGTATCGACATGAAGAAAGAAGAACCCCACGTGAGTTTGATAACGAACCTTATCGTGATGTTGAAAGACATGATAGAAGGGACATGCATAGTCGTAGAGATGTAGATGGACGTGATCGATATCGACATACTTATGATTTTGAAGAATATGGTGATAGAGGCAGTATTCATTATCGAGATCGAGACCAAGTGCGAAATCAATATCTTGAATCAGATAATGATCGTAAATGGGAGTCAGGTATAAGGATGGAAATTCCAGAATTCAAAGGTGGTATGCAAGCAGAAGAATTTCTTGATTGGTCAAATGTTGAAAAAAATTTGGAATTCAAGGAGGTGCCTGAGAATCGAAGAGTTCAGTTAGTTGCTACAAGACTAAGGGGAAGAGCTATGACATGGTGGCAGCAAACTAAACTAACTCGGGAAAGAATGGAAAAATCTAAAGTTGTCACTTGGGAGAAGATGAGAAAGATGATGAAAGCAACTTTCTTGCCGTACAATTATCAGTCTCTTATGTATCAACTATTGCAGAATTTGAGACAAGGGACGAGGACGGTGAATGATTATGCAGATGAATTCTATCAATTGATTGCGAGGAATGATATTATGGAAACAGAGGAACAAGTAACAGCTAGATATATTGGAGGGTTACGAATGCAGATTCAAGACATGGTGAATATGTTTAATCCAATGTCTGTTGCTAAAGCACATCAGAAAGCCTTAGCTTGGGAGAAACAAGGAAGACGAGGAAGTGGTGTGTTTACGGGTTCCAACAATCAAGATAAGGGTGCTAGTAGCAGTGCTAATGTTTCCAAGGCAGTCAATAAACCAATTGTCAAAGAAGCCGCTAAAGCAAAGGTCAATGATAGTATCAAGTGCTATAATTGTCAGGAGTTTGGCCACAAAAGTAATGAATGTACAAAGCCAAAAAAGAGAGCATTGGTTGCAGAAGAATGTGAGTATTAAGATGTGGAAGCTGAGATTGATTATTCTCAACCATCGAAGTTTGATGATGATGAAGAAGTTGTGTCAGGGGATAAAGGATGTAACTTGATGATGAGGAGGTCTTGTTTAGTGCCAAAGCATGAGAATGATTCTAGTTGGCTAAGAAGCAATATCTTTCAGTCTACATGTACTATCTTGGGGAAGGTTTGTCGATTTGTTATTGACGCGTGGAGCTGTGATAACATTATTTCTGAAGAAGCCATCACGAAGTTAGGGCTGAAGACTGAAAAGCATCCTAGATCTTATAAAATGGCATGGTTGAAGAAAGGTGGAGAAGTGAAAGTGGGAAGACGAGCTTTTGTTACATTTTCTATTGAGAAGAAATACAAAGATGATATATGGTATGATGTTGTCGAAATGGATGTTTGTCACTTACTATTGGGAAGACCATGGCAGTATGATAGAGCTGTACAACATGATGGTCGCACCAACAGCTACAGTTTCATGTTCGAATGTACTCAAATTACTTTGGTTCCTAAGAAGCGTGAGCAAAGTGAAAGCAAGTCAGAAAAGAAAGTGGAATCAACTAGCCTATTATCTTTGAAAGAATTTGTTGAAGAGGTGAAGGATAGTGCAGAATTGTTTATGTTGATCGGATATGAGACAAGTGAAGATGTTGAAATTCCTGAGGACGTTAGACCGGTATCGGATGAGTTTGAAGATGTTTTTCCTGTAGAATTGCCCAAGGAATTACCACCGCTAAGGGACATACAACATCAGATTGATGTAGTGCCAGGTGTTGTTTTACCGCGTAGGCCACATTATCGGATGAGTCCAAAGGAGCATAAAGAGTTTAGGAGACAAATTGAGGAGTTGCTTGAGCAAGGGCGTGTTCGAGAGAGTCTCAGTCCTTGTGTTTACCAGCTTTTTTTAGTGCCAAAGAACGATGGTTCATGGAGAATGTGTACGGATAGCAGGGCACTCAACAAAATAACTGTCAGATACAGATTGCCTATTGGTGCTTACAACAAGCTAGCTGCTAGAAAGATTGGTCCTTTAGAGATCGTGAAGAAGATTAATGAGAATGCTTATCAGTTGAGATTGCCGAATCATATCCATACTGCTGACGTTTTCAACGTCAAACACTTAATTCCATATCATGAGAATAAGCATGTCGAAGAAGAGGAAAATGTGAATTCAGGTCGAATTCTTTTCAACCAGGGGAGGATGATGCAGCGCACCAGGCCTTGAGTTGCGTGAGCAACCTAACACGTGCCTTAAGTCACGTGAGCGACCTAACACCTTGCCCTAAGACGCCAGAGCGACCTAACGAGTTATACGAGTTCTGCGAGTTATGTCAATTGTATGTCGACGGTCTAGGTCGCTCAACATAAGTCGCTCAACGACCTACCGACCAATGAAGCTAACGGCTCAGGAAAACAAGGCCGCGTTTCTTAAGTCGCTCAACGACCTACCGACCTATGAGGCTAACGGATTAGGAAAACAAGGCCGCGTTTCTCTTAGGTCGCAGCTGAAGCTTATGCCGTGGTTCGTTTAAGTCGCATAGCCTATGCTGATTTTTTTAAGTCGCTGCTGCCTTAAGTCGTTACTTCCTTAAGTCGCTGATGTTCTTATGTCGCATGAAGGCTGGTTCCGCAAGCTGTTAAGTTATGCTGCATGTCTTAAGTCGTATGTCGCATGAAGCTATGTTATTCTCTTAAGTCGCCTGGAGCTTAGGTCGCTTAAGTCATTCTGTGCTTATGTCACATATGTGTTGTTTGTTGTTATGTCGTGTATGTTGTACTATTAGGTCGTGTAGCTGTTAAATCGCATATACCTTAGGTCGTATGTTGTTGTGATATATTGTTTCTTAAGTCGTTTGCTATTTGTTAAGTCGTATGTTGTATTTCTTATGTCGCAGGTGTTAAGCTGTGTAATGTTAGGTCGTGTATTGATGTAAGTCGCTTGTGAATGTTAGGCCGTGAGTTGTAAATGTTGAGTCGTGTGTGAGTTGTAAATTACTATAAATAGGGGTGTGGTGTCACTTGTAAAGGAGTTGATTTTTGAATAAAATTTGTTTGTGTGCTTTTGCCACTTTTGTTGAAGTTAAGTGTGATCTCCTTCTTCTTCCATCTTTGGATATTCGAGTGCGCTCGAATCAACGAATTTGAAGTCGATTCACCGACTCTCGTGCACGAGATCAACGTCGAATAATCGTAGATCTTCTAACGCGGAATCGTGCGCGATCAACATGTTGAAGATAGCTAGAATCCGGTATCTCGAGAGATCAACGGATTTGGGCATTTATCGTTCTACCAGGTTACTTGACACGAATTCATTTCGTGAGGAAGAAAGTTTGTGTCAATTTGTATCAAAACATTATTAGCACGTCACTTTTGTTAAATCCGTTGCGTCAGAAAAATTCATACATTTCTTTCAAAATTGCAAATACATTTGAAATGTTAAGATTAACATAAGTAACCACCTATACATATATATACTTTCCAAAATATTAATCTTAACATAAATATAACATATTATTTAAGATATAGAATCCCATATACAACTCACTAGATTAACTATAACTTATATATAGCAAACGCACTCATATATATAAACTTATGTTATTATATTATATAGATAAGCTCGACAGATCAAGTAGGAACTCATGAACTTATATACATTATGTAATTGCAAAGATACTAGGCAGGCTACAATATATAAAAACTTTGTGTATTGTACTATATTATAAACTTATATAAAGACGAACATATTATACTAAACTTTATATATAATATATATATATATATATGATAATATACAGAAGCATGCGCACAATACACAAATATATACTTTGTAGCTAATATACTGTTGAAATATAATGTACCGTAACTTATATATATATATATATATATATATATATATATATATATATATATATATATATTAGAGAATGGGACAACTACCCAAACTTAAAATCTAATACGGATATATGTATAATACCGTAAATAGGAAAAATATAAATAAAACTCGGTAAGACTAAACTATAAACAACAAAAATGTTAAAGGAAATATATGTGAACAAACTTAGTATGTATAAAATATGCAGACGTATCTATATTTAAACAATTATATGTAGACAAATCTCTGATGCAAATCTTTCTTTTCTTTTTAAAAAAAACAAATTATAGTTTATAAAACTTCCACACCAACAGATTATATATTATATAAAGGAACAGGTATGTAAACTAACATAGACAACACTTACATATAAACAGACTTATAATATGAATAAAACAACAAAAAAACTAATATATCTCATGAATATATATATATATATATATATATTACCAATATATTAATAGAGAAGGCTATGGCTAGGATCGAAGACGGCACTGCAAGGCTTTGCGAGGCAGAAGGGAAGAGGGGTTGATGAGTTTCAAACAAAACAGATCGAAGCTGTGCTAAGCAGTGGTGGCTTGATCTGTGCAAGCGTGGGAAGGAGAACGTCAAGAGCAAGGGAAGTAAGGTGGAGGTTTCGGTGGTGGCGAGCAGTTCGAGGCGGTCGCTGTTGTTTCGGGTCGAACTCGGCTATGGTTGACGGAAGCCTCGCATAGTGGAAACAAACAGATGCGGCCATGAAGATGGGGACAAGTCGAGGAGAGGCCCTCGGGAAATTAAAGTAGTACAAACAGATAATACTGCCTTTATATAATATGCATAAAAAAATTCAGAAGAAGATGAAAAGAGAACGGATACGAAGAGAGAATGAATTGGATCGCACGGTAAATAAAAGCAAATGGTGGGAATCTTAAAAGTTAGGAACGTAAACCAAGAAAATATTAAATGCAATTGGCTGTTTGTTTTTAATCGTTGAAAATTTTAAATGGTCACGGAAAAATAAAAGTTCCAAAATGGGTACCCACTTGGCCATCCCTTTCCATGTATATTGCCACATACTGGACTCCGGAATACACAAATGAGTATACTGCAAAGATCAGCACGACAAGGCAAACAGAACGGTATACAGATATCAGTGGTACGATCATCCTATCAAAAATCGATATCGGTACCAAAAATGCTGCTAATTTGCCAGAAATAAGATAAACGGAGTAATCGCAGTCAAAATTTGTAGAAATGAAATGTGACGTCACACTCAGAAGATGAATTACAAATTTATTGTGTAAAAATATTCAGGTTGGGAAAATATTTTACTATCATCAAATATTAACTGATTTAAATTTAAATAAAATTACATAATAGAATAAACTTCCATATTATAAATTAAAAATTTACCATTTGCTATGTTTAATTAGACATATTTCAAATATTAAATTTTTATTTCCAAATTCAATTATTTAAAATTACACCAAAATTCAATTTAATATGCAAATAAAACCTTTAAAAATTTTGCGGGTCGTTACACTTTCCCCCACTCAATACTTTTCATCCCCGAAAAGGAAAAAGGTGGGAGAATAAGAGCAACCATTAAAAAATAGATTGAAAGACAACAATACAAAATTAATTTAAACCATATAAACTCCATTTATTTTGAAATTGGTTTATATTTAATTAATTGATTCCAATTCATTTTGCTTAATCAATCAAGTTTATTTTGTTCACATTTGATTGGTTTCATTTCCATATATTTATTCAATTGGTTTATTTCCAAATTAGTTAGCATTTATTCCAAAAAAAATCACTGCCAAAATTTGTTTTATGTTACTCATCTATTAAATCTATTTGGTCAACTAAATCAATTCCACCTCAACATTCTATTTCAACTATTCAAAACCATATAGATTCCAATTTTAAATAAATTAGTGTTCAACAATTTGGTTTAATCCATTTTATTAAATCAAAAACCATTTATTTTACATATATATTTTATTTATTCAATTAAATGTATTTCATTCAATAGATTTGACTCCGATTTATTAGCATTTTGTTATAAAATTTCTTTTTCAAAACAAAATTTATTTGATTTAACTCATTTATTTACCCATTTATTAAATCTATTTGACCCTAGTTAATGATTTCCCTTAAAATGTCAATTTCACCATTCTTAAGTTCATATTTATTTTCTTAACTAGCACTCTCCTTTATTTATTTAATTTATTCCACTTAATATACATTATGTAACATATATTACGTGTGTAACCTTCTTATAACGATATATTTTTCAACAAATAATTTTTTTTTCATGTTTCAATTTATTATTAGTAAATTCCCTTAACAAAATTCCATTTTTGATATTCTATTTCTTATCCTGGTGTATATTATCCAATTACATTTAACTTTTCTAGGTAAGTTATATTAATGTTTTCGAGTGTAATTGAATATTATACAAATTTTCCTTCTATCTACAACATTTATATTTATCCAGGTTTTAGTTTGAACGATTTATTAGTTTAATTCCTTCTTGTACAACCCAATTATATCCTAACATTTTAAGTTATTGAATATTTTAGGCAAGTTATATATATCAGAATATAATTTAGTGTTGTAAAAATAAGTTTGTTCAAATTCATTATTTCAGGTTGGTATAATTTCATTTATCATTTCAGATATTCCAATTATTCAAACATTTCATTTCATTTTATTTTAATAATTGAAACCATTTCTTAATATAAAACTTGAGATTCAAATTTCCAGTTTCACATCAAACTATTTTGAAATAATTATATACATACACACACACACGCATATATATATATAGTATATAAATCAAATCATATTCCAGAATTTCAAATCAAATCCATTCTTCGAAACAAAAGTGTAGCAAAATTGCTAACTCGTCTCTCCACTTTGAAACTCGAAAATGAATGTCGATGTTGCTACAGTCATCATCGAAATTATTTTCTAGCGATAATGGAGGAGAGTACTGGGTTTAAACTTTAAATTATTCTTTTGAAACCATTTCTATTTGAAAATACCTTTAAATAATAATACTTTTCATAACTTTAAAACCAAACTTTGAAATGTGCCAGGAATTTAATCCTCAAATCCTCATTTTAAATTGATTTCATTTTCAAATCTAATTTATAAACCATGTTTATTAATTCACTTATTTGTATCATGTTGTAATAGTCAAATGGTTTACAAACAATAAATGAAAATCAAATACTATAATTTCTAACAACCCATTCATTTAAAAATTTAACTTCAGAATATTATACTCATACAAAATTTATTTTTCATTTACCAAATTTGAAAACAATATTGTGTCAGTTTGTTTTGTTCAAGTGTTTTGGAACTTTTATTGATAACGTTGATAAGATGAATCGATCGAAACCCAAAATTTAAACTTAACATGTGATGATCCAAAATTTTTGGATATTTGAAATTCAAATATTTAATTGATTTTAAATACATGAGAGTTAGTTAAACTTGAATTTTAAATATCACCATTTGTTTGGCAATTAAATTATTGAATTTAATAATTTGAAATTGGGTTAAATATCGAATCTTCAGTTTTGAGCTTGTTAAAAATAATTTGAAGACTTATAAAATTTATATTGATGATATTGAAGATTATAAATGAGTTAAAATTGAATTAACAGTGGTTTGTTAGTTTTAAAAATATATCGTTTAAATCGATATTTAAAAGTAGCCTTCCGAGGCACAGTCTCGGAATTCGACAAAACCAGTCTCATTGGATCTGCAACAGTGTATTATTATTGGGTTTCAATTTTCGTAGCATTTGGAGTTGTCGTGTGACCGCGCGGTAGATAAATGCGCTGAAAACTTTATCAAAAATTTAATAGAATAACCAGGTCCAAAAGGCTATCTTCTCCATACGATCGAGTTAGGCCTTGAAACCTTTTCCATTACGTTCAGAATAGGGGTATTACATTATAAACGCCTAGCGGCATGCCTCGATAGTATGTCAAATTTTATGTTGCATTTATCAAGACGATTAAAATTTGAATTTAAATTTAAATATGGATAATATTATTGCATTGAAACTTTGGCTAGCCTTTGCAGACACGTAGAGAAGTTTAAAACACGTACCTTCTTTGAGGACACGCGTATACTTTAAATGTTATTTGAATGAAAACTGTATCTTTTCAAATAAATCTCGTTGCTGCTCTTCACCATCGATTCAAACCCTTAATTTCCCTTCCCTCTTCTCTTTCCATACGAAGAAAATAAAAAAAATAGCGATCTTCATTCTTCAATTATTCGAAGCCTAGCCGAATTCCCCTCTCTAAAAATCAAATCAGCAAATCGAAATTGATTAAATCATGGTTGTTAATTCAAGAATCAACTTCCCACATACTCTTCAATCAGGCGGCTATGTGTGGAATCGTTAGTGCGGAGTCTCAACCTGGGTTGGGGATGATCGCGAGCGGGTCGCTATGAAGAAAACTGGGTGAGCGCATTGACGAGTCGGTAGGGTAGGGATCGTGAGATGGTACTCGAGGCACGGTAGCAAAGCTTTGGCACGTGAGAAGACTTTGCAGCATAGGGTAGTTAGAGGGCGTGCTCGATGGTGGTGATGACGTTTGTAGTAGGGTTGCGCAAGCGAGTTGGTGCGCGAGAGTGGCAGTAAGGTATTTTCACTGTTTTGAGTTATTTGTGTATTTGTTTAAAAAAATATCTTTTAACAGTAAATAGTTGGTATAAATATATATACAGTGAGTTTACTGTAAATTTAATAATATATATGTATATATATGAATATATACAGTAAAAGCAGAAGACTATTTAAATATATATAGTATATATAATGGATATGTAAAGTTAGTTTTCTAAATAACCTATACAGTTTATTTTGGAAATAAAAAATATTCATACATACATATTTTATTTACTAGTTTAATTTTAAAATAATATATTTGTTTAGTTAACTTATTTAAAATTATTTACTAAAATATTATTAAAAGTAAAATTAGTTTGAAATTTAATTACTCATTTAAATCATTGGTTAAAATTAAAGCATTAGTTTAAACTAAATTTATTAAATGGTGATTGATTGTTTGAATGTAAAAAAAATCATCTAATATTTATTCAAGGGTTTTAAATCGTGGAGAATCAAGACAGTTGGAGTGGATTGCATAAACAATCAAAGGTGAGTTAATCTCACTCAATCGGATTACTGTTAAATTTAAATCCGTTAAATTTAAATTATTGATTGATTTATTAAATTGATGATGTGGTATTATATATAATAGTATTTATATACATTGGAATGATTGATTTCTCGCATTATATATCGGATGAGACCCTATGCACCCGCATAATAGTGAATGACCCTTTCTACTACGATATCCCGCCTTGAAGCGAGATTGGTATTTTTATATTTTGCTAACATCTGTAGATGCAACAAAACAGGTTCGAGGGATCCAACTAGATTCCTCAAAATTATTTTGATTGTTCAATATTCAGTGATATGGTTTATTTGATAATCTGTGAAAAATCATATTGGTAATTGAAAATGTTTGATGCTATGGTTTGATTGAATATATTTGGATATACCGAGTTATTAAAAATATGTAGATTGGGCATTTGAAGGGAATATAAAAGAGAGAATCTTTAAGCAAATAATTATAGAGATTTTGAATAAATTAAAGAATGAATTGGAAAAGGATAAAAAATTATTTTTAAATTTTAATAAATAAATTCCGAGCATGGGAAAAGAGATTCTGAATAAGTGGAAAAAAATGAAGGGCTTAAGTGGTATTGTTTAAAAACTATAGAATTTATTTTAAAAAAAATCCAGGATTTAAATGGTTTGGAAAGAAATAAGAGAAGAATTCTGAAAAGAAGTATGAAATTAGTATTTTCAGTTTAAATAAGATTTTGAATCATAAATAAAGAAGCGAGTTAGGAATTATTAGATTTTGAAATAAATTTGGATAAGTAAAGGAGTAATTTTTAAATGGAGTAAATTTTGGAAATTGATTTAGTGTTGAAACTGTGTTTTAAATGGAGATTGAAACTAGGGAATTTATAAATTGGGTTTATAAAGTAAAATAAGATATCAGTGGATATTTGAAAATTTAAATTCACGGTGGGAATTTATAAAGGAATGGATAATTTGTTTTAAAAATAAATAATGGTTTATTTTTAAAGGTGTGGAAAGGAAAGTGTATTTTCTTGGAAAGCCAAGTATATTTTTAAAGAAAATTTCCAAGTATAAGTTAGAGGTTTTAAAATGGGTTTTAAAAGGAAGTTTAGAAAGAAATTATTATTTAATGGTTTTAAATTATTTTAAAAAAATAAATATTTACTAAGTTAATTATATAAGTAAATTATTTGAAAGGTTGACTAGTATTATGATTTTAAAGATGACTATTTAATATTTATAGCTTATAGAATAACTTTTATTTTAAAATTAGTTTTGGTTTTAGTTTGTATTTGAAAATTTTGTATAGAATTTCATATCTTTTATTTTTGGAATAAAGTCCTTTCAGCGGTTTTATTTTAAGTATTTCAAAGTTTATGTTTTTGGATAAAGTGATTTAAATTATTTTAAAAATCTAAAATATTAAGGCTTGGCAATTTTCAGTGGAAATAAAACAATTGGGTGGGAATTTTATTCCAAATGTGAAAAGTGATTTGAAAACTATTTTTTAAAGGGTTGAAAAGTGGAAATATATCTTGCGAAGATATTTTGTGATTAATAAATAATTTGAAAAATTATTTAATCTGATAATTGTTTGTGAATGTTATTTGACAGTTAAATAACTGACTATCTATATTGGCCAACGTGCTGATCGTTTCGAAGAGACCGAGATCGGGATTAATTTTTCGAAAACCACTTTGATCTGGTTTGAATGTTTTCATAAAGAAGACAAGAGTTGGAATCGAAGATGGAGCAATGAAGTGCAAGGGCTAATCGCTACTAATCTTGAAGGTGATTCCAAAATGGATGTAGTAGAACTAGTTCCTTCGATTCCATTAGAACCCGGAACAGACTTGTATGGACGAATGCTTTCAAAACATCCTGAGGAAGACGATGAGCATTCTAAGTGAATGTGTGCAAAAAAGGTAACGCATAACCTCGAGCCTCATCAACCGAGAATAGCTAAAATAGGGGAGGTGCACACAGGGCTAAGTGGCCAGCAACCAATTAGGATAAGGTCATCCTGTCTAGAGGTCCCTTTTTATTCGGTTGTGTGGGCGGTTGCTAATCCCAAATGCGGGATGAACTTATTCAGACTATCCAGTAAAGGGTTGCTCCATCTTGTGACGTAGGGGATCGGGGTGGATCCTCAGTATGGTGATCTAGACCATGAACTGTGACGGGCGATACCCCAGTTGCCCTGCCATTGTATGGAATCTCATCTCCAATAAGCGCCTGTACGGTTTTGATTGTGCCCAACTATTGCTGAAACGTGAGATGCAAGCATTTCAGCTAGATTCTATTTTACTTTCTATAGTCACTATTATAATATCAGACGGATTTGATAAAAATATTTTGGTTATCATAGGGTAAAAGCCCAACATGTTTATTTATGGCGTAGTCTTACAATATACCTTTGATTTCAAAAGGATATTGAAACTTTAATAATCAAATTGAGTGTGTTTTCTCATGTTGGTTTTCCAAACTGACTCGGGTTTTATTTAACTACAATGCTCGGGTCAGACCGAGTATTATAGAGTATAGATTCTGGATGGACTGCTGTGGAGCTCAGGAGACGAGTTGGATGACAAAGCGTATTTCCATAGATTCATATTTCCGTTGTGCAGTGTAAGTTGTATATTTAGTTTGGGGGGACGAGATATTATAACCGTCCTAAGTTGTGTTGTTGATTGTATTGTACTCTGATGATCTAATGTATTAAAAGATATGAATATTTTTTTTAAATGATTAGTCATTTATCTATTAAATATTATTCCGCTGAGTGTGAGATTCTAATATTGTTTTCTGTTCCTTCTTCTACCTCCTTTTTCTTTAACCCTAATGGTTCGGTTTTCCGGCATTCGATTATTCAGCGTTTGATACAGTGGATGTATTAATGTCAAATTTTTGGACGTCGAAAAATCGGGTTGTCACAATTGGTATCAGAGCTGAAGGTTAAGCGAGATTGGCTCTGGTAGGGATTACTCATTAGAAATAGAGTCTGTAGTGCTCTAGAATGAGTTTGAGAGTATTAATAGATATGAGCACGTATTTCTTAGTGAATATAAATTGTTTTATATTGTGTTGACTTATCGGTTGAGTGTTTATAAATTCTGGTCGGTGCAGTCTGGCCAACTGTATCGATAGGGATTTCTAAACTCTTAAATAAGATAAACCGACACGGTATTGTTTTAGAATAGGGTAAATGAAATAATTTTAGCCAAATTAATTTAGTATATAAAAGAAATAATTTTCCGTAAATTATTATAATTATATATGGTTGCTTGAATTGTTAGGAAGTATAATATTAAAATATTATAATTGTTGTGTGGAAATCAAAAATAAGAAAATAGAGTTATAACCAAAGTTAAGGAATAATCTATATAATAGAATGAGATTTGTAAATATGAATTATAAATATGATTTATAATTGAAATAAGATAAAACTGCAGAGTAATGATTGATTGAATATAGATCGGAGGGATTTGGAATTTTGAAATTTTAGGAAAGGTCTAAATTCCTTTGGGTTGAAAATGGTTTTCAAGGGGTTTTGGAGAAATAATGGTGATATTATTTTGAAAATATTTTTGAATTGGATTTGAAATCTGGTGGTATTTGGATTTAAAAATATTGGAAATGTTTAAAAGAGGTAAAAGCACTGAATCTCTCAGTCGTTGGAAAATAACTTCGGTGATGACTGCAGCATCATCAATGTTCATTTTCGAGTTTCCAAGGGAAGAATTGTTGTCTAGTGATTTGAAATAGGAGTTGTTTGCAAAACTGGGTTGGTTTTAAAATTCAAAGGATAAATTGATATTCAAATGAATTATGTATATAATTGATTTCAAAAATGATTTTTGAAGTTTTAGTTTGGTAAAACCGTTTTGATTTTTGATATACAAAGGAATATTGGATATTCTAAAGGATTTTGGGATTCTTGATTTCAAAAATATTTTTGAAATACTTAAGTAATTACTTAAGCTTTGGAAGTTTAATTAAAACTCTATGTATAATATAAGTGGGTTTGATAACTTATAAAAGTTTGGAAATTATTGGGATAAAATTTAATTGGGAGATAATTGAATTAAGATAAATAAAGTAAATCCCAAGGAAATGAATCTAGATAAACTTAATGAAATAAGTTGGAATGTAAGCCAATTTAATGAGGTAAATTTAAAGAAGTTAGAAAATGGAATTTAAATAAGTGAAAATTTTATAGAAGTTAAAAATTTGAATTGAAGTGTAATTGAATATAGTAAATAAAAGTGAATTTAAAGGAAAGTCTGAGTAGACTAAGAATAATGGTCATTGGAATAAAATTTACTATGCATGAAGTAAATTTGTGAATAAACAAATGAATTTACATTTGTAAGTAAGTAAAATGGAAGTTGAATATTGGAATTAAAATTGAATTGTGTTAAATTAAGTGAAATAGAAAATTAGTCAAGTTGGACTTTGAAATTAATTAGTGAGTAAACTAACTAATTTAAATGGGTAAGCAAATATATATAATGGAATGATATTTAATTTAAAGTGTAAGTAAATGTAACATGAACTGAATACTCGAATTCAATTTAAATTGGGTTAAGTAAAGTAAAGTTGTAGAATTGATTCGAAATTAACTGAAATAATAAAAATTGGGAAATAAAACCCATTGAGATTTAAAAATAAATTAGTAAGTGAAACTAATTAAAGAAAATTAAAAATGGTTTAAGATGAATAGAATTCAATATTTAAATTCGAAGGTAAATTGAATTCAAATGGAATTGTAACGGCAAAGTGAAAAGAAACGGATATAAACTTCAGTAGTGAAGTAAAAATAAATATAAGAAGTGAATAAAATACTCAAATTAAACTTAGAAGAGAGATAGTGAAATTCTTAAGTAAAAAATGGTATTGGAAATACAAAGTTAGAAATGGATGAAGGATTAATAAGGTGTGTGAAATGATAAGTGGATAGAAATCAAAATGAATGTGAACAAAAGAGAATAGATATAGATAATAATCAATTGGGGCAAATACGTAGGATATATGTATATTATTTTATTCGCATAACGATTCGATCCAAAATTCAAGCACAGAATTTCGAGATAGTTATATTGATCCAAGTTGGGATTTTTCACTCCATTTCCAACGACGAACCCTGGATATAGATTTTTGATTGATTCTGAAAATTCTCTATAATCGTTTGCGGCTATGCAAGGAGAATGATGGTTTCTGATCAAGAAACCAGATTTGAGTCTACACTTGGAAGTCGGGTACACGATACTAGTTCGGAAGTGAAATTGTATGATTGAGCGAGCGATCGGATCTGGTATTGCGTACGGATGATATATATGCATCCTACGGGCTTAAATGAAATAGATATCGAAATTTTTGTAGAGAAATGTATAAAATGATTTTGAATACTGGGATTGGATATTATTGCTAAGTAAGATACAGGTATTTAAAAGCAAAAGGAAATTGGGATTTTTGTTTTCAGAAGGTGAATTATATTGCTCGACAAAAAGGTATGTATTTAAATTTCTGTATGAAATTTGGTGATTTTCTGATCTTGCCACTTGGCTTCTTGTTTTCTTTTGAAATATAGGGGCCCGTAGAGGCATTTTGTAGTTGTACCGAGCTAGTCGCGCAAAGGAGACGTTGGCAAGAATTTTCGAAAATTTAGGAAGTTATAAAATTTTGAGAAATTTTTGTTAATTCAAGATTTGGTTTTAAATTTAAATTTGAATAGTTGAGTAAGTGGTATGGTTGAAATCTATCAAAAAAGTTTGGAAAGTTAGTAAGGGTAATAGTGTCTTTTATAAAAAGATTGTTTTGGGTACTGTTTAAACTGTTTGGTTTTGGGAAGTTGATAAAAACTATTTAGAATAGGGAATAGTCAACGGTTTGTGGACCTTTCTTCTTAACTAGTAATTTTGGAGACGAAATTCTTTTAAGGGGAAAGGAATGTGATGACCCGAAATTTCTAGATATTTGAAATTAAAATATTTAATTAATTTTAAATATTTGAGAGTTAGTTTAACTTGAATTTCAAATTTCACTATTTATTTGGCAATTAAATTATTGAATTTAATAATTTGAAATTGGGTTAAATATTGAATCTTCAGTTTTGAGCTTGTTAAAAATAATATGAAGACTTATAAAATTTATATTAATGATTTTGAAGATAATAAATGAGTTAAAATTGAATTTAACAGTGGTTTTTTCAGTTTTAAAATATATCGTTTGAATCGATATTTAAAAATAGCCTTCCGAGACACTGCTTCCTCTTCTGACTCCATCTCCTGGAATTCGGAAGAGCGTGCTTGGGTTCATGCTCCATCCGACATGAGATATTCGCCTGAGAGAGACACCTTTTATGCATTTATTAGTGCTATAGGAGGCGAGAGTCATTACCTTATTTACCATATTGAGGGAGATAGTTTGTGCCTCACTACGGTTGGTGAAATCGGAGACGAGAACAAAAGTAGGTTTTATGATGTTACTTGGGATAGGAAATTTCTTTACTCACCTGACTCGGTTGGATATGATCCTCGACTGGCTGCTCTCTTCTTTGGGTATTCTCATGTTATTGGTCCTTCTTCTGCGGATGGACGCGATTGTTCTTCCTCTTCCGAGGAAGAATAGTTTTGCTGTACTAGTAGTTTAGGATATTCTGCCTAACTCCTGTGCTTTTATTTTTCCTGTTTAGTTGCTCTGTGCATGTGCAGGGCACCTGTTTTCCCATATTTATACATAGTGGCACGACCCACTTTAAAGCCGGCTAGCTTTGCTAAAAATAGCCTTCTGAGACACAGTCTCTGAATTCGACGAAACCAGTCAAATTGGTTCCGTAATAGTGTATTATTATCGAATTTCAATTTTTGTAGCATATGGAGTTGTCATATGACCGTACGGTAGATAAATGCGCTGAAAAGTTTATCGAAAATTTATTATAATAACTAGGTCCAAAAAGCTATCTTTTCCATATGATCGAGTTAGGCCTCGAAACCTTTTCCATTACGTTCGGAATAGGGGTACAACATTATAAACGCCTAGCAACATGCCTTGATAGAATGTCAAATTTTATGTTGCATTTATCGAGACGATTTAAATTTTAATTTTAATTTAAATATTGATAATATTATTGCATTGGAAACTGTGGCTAGCCTTTGCAGACACGTAGAGAAATTTAAAACACGTATCTTCTTTAGGGATACGCATATACTTTAAATATTATTTGGACGAAAACTATATCTTTCAAAATAAATCTCGTTGTTGTTCTTCACCATCGAATCAAACCCTTAATTTCCCTCCCTTCTTCTCTTTCCATATGAAGAAAATAAAAAAAAATCATGGTCTTTATTCTTTAATTGCTCGAAGCCTAGCTGAATTCCCCTCTAAAAATCAAATCAGCAAATCGAAATTGATTAAATCATGGTTGTTAATTCAAGAATCAAGTTCCTTCATTCTCTTCGATCAGGCGGCGGTGTGTGGAATTGTTAGTGCGGAGTCTTGATCTGGATTGGTGACGATCGCGAGCGGGTCGCGATGAAGAAAACTGGGTGAGCGCATGGGCGAGGCAGTAGGGTAGGGATCGCGAGATGGTTCTCGAGGCACGGCGGCAAAGCTTTGGCGCGCGAGAAAGGTTTGCAGCGTAGGGTGGTTGGAGGGCGTGCTCGATGGTGGTGATAGCATTTGCAGTAGGGTTGTGCAAGCGAGTTGGTGCGCGAGAGTGGTAGTGAGGTATTTCTCTGTTTTTAGTTATTTGTGTATTTGTTTAAAAAAAATATTTTTAACAGTAAACAGTAGGTATAAATATATATGCAGTGTGTTTGCTTTAAATTTAATAATATATATGTATATATATGAATATATATATAGTAAAAGCAGAAGGCTATTTGAATATATACAGTATATATAATGGATATGTAAAGCTAGTTTTCTAAAGAACATATATAGTTTATTTTGGAAATAAATATATATATATATATACATACATATTTTATTACTAGTTTAATTTTAAAATAATATATTTGTTTAGTTTACTTATTTAAAATTATTTTAGTTACTAAAAGATTATTAAAAGTAAAATTAGTTTGAAATTTAATTGTTCATTTCAATCATTAGTTAAAATTAAATCATTAGTTTAAATTAAATTTATTATACGGAGATTGATTGTTCGAATGTAAATAAAATCATCTAATATTTATTCAAGAGTCTTAAATCGTGAGAATCAAGACAGTTGGAGTGGATTGCATAAACAATCAAAAGTGAGTTAATCTCACTCAATCGGATTACTAGTTAAATTTAAATTATTGATTGATTTCTTGAATTGATGATGTGATATTATATATAATAGTGTGTGTGCGCGCACACACACACACATATATATATATGTATATATATATATATATATATATATATATATATATATATATATTAGAGTGATTGATTTCCCGCATTATATAGAGCATGAGACTCTATACGCCTCGTATAATAGCGGATGACCCTTTATACCACGATATCCTACCTTGAAGCGGGATTGGTATTTTTATATTGTGCTAACATCTGTGGATGCAGGGAAACAGGTTAGAGGGACCCAACTGGATTCCTCAAAATTATTTTGATTGTTTAATATTCTGTGATATGGTTTATTTGATAATCTATGATAAATTATATTAGTAATTGAAAATATTTGATGCTATGGTTTGATTGAATATATTTGGGTATACTGAGTTATTAAAAATATGTAGATTGGGTTTTGAAGGGAAAATAAAAGAGAAAATATTTAAGTAAATAACTACAGAGAATTGGAATAAATTAAAGAATGAATTGGAAAATGATAAAAATTTATTTTTAATTTCTAATCAATGAATCCCGAGTATGGAAAAAGGGATTTTGAGTAAGTGGAAATAAATGAAGGGCTTAAGTGGTGTGGTTTAAAAATTAAAGAATTTATTTTAAAAAAAAATCCAGGATTTAAATGGTTTGGTAAGAAATAAGAGAAGAATTCTAAAACGAAGTATGAAATTAGTATTTTCAGTTCAAAATAAGATTTTGAATCGTAAATAAAGAAGCAAGTTTGGAATTATTAGATATTGGAATAAATTTGGATAAGTAAAGGAGTAATTTTTAAATGGAGTAAATTTTGGAAATTGATTTAGTGTTGAAACTGTGTTTTAAATAGAGACTGAAACTAGGGAATTTATAAATTAGGTTTATGAAGTAAAATAAGATATCAGTGGATATTTGGAAATTTAAATTCATGGTGGGAAATTATAAAGGAATGGATAATTTGTTTTCAAAATAAATATTGGTTTATTTTTAAAGGCGTGGAAAGGGAAGTTTATTTCCCTAGAAAGCCAAGTATATTTCCAATGAAAATTTCCAAGTATAAGTTAGAGGTTTTAAAATGGTTTTTAAAAGGATGTTTAGAAAGAAATTATTATTTAATAGTTTTTAAATTCTTTTAAAAAAATAAATATAATTAAGTTAATTATACAAGTAATTTATTTGAAAGGTTTGACTAGTATTATGATTTTAAAGACGATTATTTAATATTTATACCTTATAGAATAACTTTTATTTTAAAATTAGTTTTGGTTTAAGTTTTTATTTGAAAAATTTGAATAGAATTTCATATCTTTTATTTTTGGAATAAAGTCCTTTCAGTAGTTGTATTTAAGTATTTTAAAGTATATATTTTTGGATAAAGCGATTTAAATTATTTTAAAAATCTAAATATTAAGGCTTGGCAATTTTCAGTGGAAATAAAACAATTTGGTGGATTTCTCCCGCTATTGTGAGTCATATGTTGAACATAGACCCGAAGTGCGTCCCAGTAAAACAGAAACAGAGAGGCATGGACTCGGAGAGGTCCGCCGCTCTCAAAGAGGAGGTGGACAAACTCAAAGCCAATGGGTTCGGGCGACGCCCTCTACCCTGAATGGGTATCTAACCCTGTGCTAGTGAGGAAAGCGAATGGGAAGTGGAGAACTTGCATTGATTATTCTGATTTAAAGAAAACATGCCCGAAGGATAGTTTCCCCTTACCTAGAATCGACTAGCTGGTCGATTCAACGGTCGGACACGAGCTACTATTATTTATGGATGCGTACTCAATATATAATCAAATCTCGGTGCACATTCCAGATCAAGAACACACTAGTTTTGTTATGTAGTGATGCCCTTCGGATTGAAAAATGCGGGAGCAACTTATCAGCGTCTGGTGAACCGAATGTTTAAAGATCAGATTGGTAGAATGATGGAAGTATATGTGGATGACATGTTCGTGAAGTCACGACAGTCGAACGACCACATTCGAGACTTGGCAGAGATGTTTGATATACTCAGGCATTATGAGATAAAAATCAACCCTTTGAAGTGTTCTTTTGGCATCGCGACAGGGAAGTTCTTGGGTTTCATTATGAATGCGCAGGGAATTGAAGCTAACCCGGAGAAGATTCAAGCTATTCGAGACATACAAGTGCCCAGAACCATAAAGCAAGTACAAAGATTGAACGGAAAGGTGGTCGCGCTAAGTCGATTCATATCCAGAGCTACGGATAAGTGCGTTCTCTTCCTCGATGTGATAAAGAAAGGAAAGAGAAATTTCGAGTGGACATCCGATTGTGAGGAAGCATTCCGAATTCTGGTGAGACAATTAGAAAGCCCCCTGGTGCTATCAAAACCAATTGACTATGAAATGCTGTATGTGTACCAAACTGTATCCTAACATGCTATCATTACGGCTTTGGTTCGCAAGGAGGACCGAGTTCAAAATCCAGTGTATTGTGTCAGTAAACGTTTGACAGGGGTAGAAAGAAATTATCCCAAGATTGAGAAACTAGCTTACTGCTTGCTGATTGCATCACGCAAGCTTCGTCCATACTTTCAAGCACACTCAATCAGTGTTTACACTGATCAACCCTTGCGGCAGATACTCCAACGACCAGAAACCTCTAGAAGGATGTTAAAATGAAAACAAATGGATTAGAAATATGGCTAGAAACTCAAAACAAATATGAAGCACCTAACGCCGATATTGGCATATGGACTGATGCACAGAAAGCAAAGGCATCTAACAATGCCAGCTATGAACATATTATTTTGCTTACTCGATAAAAATGAATTTTCATGAGTTATGCTTTACACTATGCTTATGATATATGCCGTACCTTACAAGTTACCCATGAAAGCATAAATAAAGTTAAGCAAACAAAAATTTCTATTCTATAAAATCAATTTTCATCTTTTAAAATGTAATCAAATGAAACGATTATTAATATTATTGCTTGATTTCAAACTATACAACACGATCTTATGGCACTAGGAGTTAAATTCACCAATTTTTATTTAGTCACACGAATTTTTAACTCTCTAACAAATGAATGGAAAGAAAAGTTTCATCCATCGAAAAAGCAAACGATCTTTCCCAACTCAAAGTCGAAAAGTTAGTAGGAAATCTGATATTGTATAAAGCTAATATACAGGCAAGAAAAGAACCAAATAAAGAAAAACATCGTATTTCATGTAAACAATGACAACTCTGACTTGGAAGAAGATGAGATATTTTCACCGCCAAAAATTACAACAAGTTCAAGAAGTTTAAAAGGATGATGAACTTTCGAAGCAACAGCAACATAAATTCCTCAAATCATTCATTAATGAAATGCCTCCGGTGTGACATATTTGGCCATATGAAGAAGGACTATCCACTACTCAACAATGATAAAGTGAAAAACAAATTTGAAAATTTCAAGAAAAAGAGAAGAGCATTTCAAGTAACTTGGGATGACTTCGACTATTCCAATAGCGACAGTGACTCAAATAAGCGAATGTTTGCTTCATGGCTAGCATAGATGAGGTACATCTTGAATTAACATATGATGAAATTCTTGAGATTAGTATAGAATACGTGACAAGTATAGAGAATTGAAAAAATTAAAAAAAGAAAATATGGGAAAATTAAGTAGAGCTGAATTAAAAATTGAATTGTTAAAAGATGAAAAATCTATTTTAGAAGAAGAATTAGAATTAGCACAAAAAGAATGTAAAAATTATCATCTCAAAATGTTACTCTAATACATGATATAGAGAATAAAAAACAGAGAATTATAAACTTGAAAGAGAAAAGTATTAATTGAAACAAAATTTAGAATTAGATAATATATAAATTTTTGATCTTAGAAATAAATCAGATAAAATTACTAACAATATTTTAAAATAGAATAAAGGAAAGAAAATTCTATTTCTTGAGATCGAAGGTAGATTTGCCTCGGAATTCTGCATCGATCTTATTCTTGAAGTCACGGTCGACCAGGTTAAGGTTGCCGCGATTTATATAAACTTATCCATCTTCCATATTCTGCTATTAAATCATCTTATCTTTGTTTCGAACCTATCTTTGAATTTAAATTCTCTTCAATTTGAGTAAATCAAATTTGAATCTCTATTCTTGTTTTGAAATATATTCATGTATCGTCAAGCGAAAAAGTGTATTTGTGAATTAATATTAAAAATGTTAAATATATATTGTGTTGTTGAGTTGTTGATGTTGATTTGGGTTTCTGATCGATTCGTCTGATCAACGCTATCGATAGGATTTCCAAAACACTTTAACAGAGCAAACTGACACAATATTATTTTCAAATTTGGTAAATAAAATAATTTTGTATGATTATATTGTATATAAGTATTAATTTTTTCTGAAATTAAATTGTTAACGAATTTGTTGCCTGAAATGATAATAATTGATTTACATTTATTGTTGTAAACCATTGACTATTTGCATAATATAAATAAATAAATTTATAAAATTTAGTTATAATTTGATTTGGAATTTAAAATGTATTTGAACTAGAATTTGACAATTTAATTTCCGGCGATTTCAAACTTTGATTTGAAAGTTTTAAAGTGTATAGTATTTAAATATTTTCAAAAAGAATCATTTCAAAGAATTTAAAAGTTTAAATTTGAGCTCTTCTCTTTTGTCACTGGGGAATAATTTCGGTGATGACAGCTGCATCATCGACATATATTTTCGAGTTTCGAAGTGAAGAGACTATTCTGTAACTTTGCTACGGTTTGTTTTGAAAAATAATTTGATTTGAATTTCTTAAAATGACTTGATTTATAATATATATTGAAGATAAAATAAACCGTAGAAGATTTTAAATATAATTTGATATATTATGAATATATATATGTTTATTTTATCTCTAAGTGGTTTAAAGTTAATCGGAAATTAATTCTTAAATTTGTAAAAGGATGATTTTCAATTATAAATGAAGCCAATTTTTTTTACTTAACTAGAAATAACTGAATTGAAATTTTTTACTTGTATAATACTCAATTGCATTATATATAATTTACCTAAATTTTCAAAAGTTAACTATGTAATTGAATATTATACGGTAGAAAATGATATCAAAGGAATGTTTTAATAAATTTGAGTAGTTATAATAAATGTAAATGTACTTAATATATATGTGATAAGATATATTAAGTAGAATAAATTTAAAAATAATTTGGAATAAAGAAGAATTAAATTTGTCAAATAAAGTATGATTATAATAAATGACTATTCAAATTAATGACCTTTGAAATTGATAATTTAAGAAAATTGGATAATATATGATATAAATTGTCTATATAAATAAAATGTGAGTGCGTATAATAAATGTTATTCACTTAAATTTTAATTATAAAATGTTTATGGAGATAAATAGAATAATAAGTTAATTGAATAATAGATACAATTAATAAAATAAAAATTTTGTTTTGAAAGATAATAAATTGAATTAAAACAACTTAAGGGAGTATCTTGAATTAATGAAATTTAAATTTTATTTCATTTGAAAGAAAAAAAGAATAAAAAACTTTTGTATCTGACATTAATAAATGTGTAATCAAATCAATTTAATGAAAACCTTGAATTTAAAAATAAATTGTTGAATATAAATTTATTTAAATTAAAATTTATATGGTTTAAATTAATTATTTATTATGTAATTCGATTCTATTTTCTTTTGGTTGCTTCTATTCTTCTACCTCCTTCCTTTTCGAGGATGAAAAGTTTTGAGTGGGGGAGAGTGTAACAAGCCGGATATTTTAACGATTTTAATTAATTGAATTAACTAAAATTTTATGGAATTTTAAACGATAAAATTTTGAAATAGAAATTTTATATTTGAAATGCGTCTAGTTAAACATAGCAACTGGTAAATTTTCGTCCGAAAATATGAAAGTTTATATCGCGCGTAAATTTACTTCAATTTAATCAGTTAAAAAATGATAAAAATTAACCGTTTTCGAAACCTAAATATTTTTACATAGAAAAATTCTAAATCGTCTTCTGAGAAAGGCGTCATTTTTCGTTTTTTCAAATTCGGATTTCTTTAGCTCCGTCGATCTTATTTTTCAGCGTACGTACTGCATTTTCCGCTATCAGAAAATTTGAATTTCTATAGTTCAATCAAATCACCGATATCTGTATACCGTTTTGATCGTTTTGCTTGCTGATCTCTACGGTATATTCGATTCTGTGTTTTGATGTTCGGAGCACGGCGGGGTCTATAAAACGTATAATTGTATCGGTAACTGTTTGAGCTCTTTCGTGTTCCGTGACTATTCAAATATCTAACGTGTAATACCAATAGCCAATTGTCATCATTATTTCCAGGAATCTCGGTTATGGCATTTATTTTTTTTAGGAAATTTAACCCGGACCTTGATTTTGTATTTCAATTTATTAAAAGACGGTTCATTCATTTGAGATAAGGGACGTTCTTTTGTTCACCTTTCAATTTCCTTCTCTTCTTTTCATATCCTTTTCTTCCTCCACTTCTTTCAGCTCTCTCTCAAAATTCCTCTGTGCTAGGAATAAATATATATCAGTTCCATATGATTTGAATGTGCATGCACGGCTTCTTTTGCCTTCCGCACAAACACGCAACAGCCATGGCCGCTCTACCTCGCCGAACATCGGCCTATCCTCCTCGCCTGCACCATCCAGTCGGCCTCCGCCTCGACAACAACCCGACGCCCCACTCCACCACACTACCTACCTCCACATGTCGCTGACCCAAAACCAAGCCCAGATGCGCACAGCCGGCTCATCTCCCTCCCTCTTCTCCCTCTCTTACCACCACCACTCGTCTCCCTTGACCCGAGCACATACCCCAGACAGCCGAGAGCGCAGCCGCTTCACCTTGCCTCGGCAGTGCGTGCAACACCACAGATCCTTACCTTCCCGTACTCGTCTCCTTGCCATCCAACTTGGCTCGTGTTTTTGCAGCAGTCTTCTTCTTTTCCTAAGGTATTCATATTTGAAGATACATATATGTTTGAAATCTAGAAGTAATAAATACAGTATAGTAGTATGTTTTTCTTTATATGTGTGTATCTATATAAGCTATATTATTTTGTCATCAAGTAAAAGTTTATATATAAGTGTTGGAAAAGAAATATATTCAGTTCGTTTTGCATTGCTTATATTTGATCTGTGAGTATAATATGTTTTGTTTTGTTCAAAGCATTATATTATATAAGTTGTACGGTTGCTTATATAATAGTGTATAGGTTATATAAAGTTGTTTTCATACATGTTCAATTATATAAAAATTATATATATTATTTTTATTTTGCAACAGTATTATATTATATGATTTATTTTATATCTGTAAGGTGTACAAGTTATATGCGATAGTCAGACGGTCAGTATATATAAGCTTGGCAGTTATAAATGTGTTTTGTTTTGAAATATATGTCACGATTCTCTTTATTTTCAACATGGGTTTGCTGTGAAATTTTATATTATACAATTTATATATGTTTTGGTTAGTATAAATATGTAGTACTTCAAGAAATATATATAAGACATGTTATATGAAAAGTTATCTAAATTTGTATATATCTAATACCAGCTTTTATACTTGTTGATTTCAAAGTATGTACAACATTTTATTAGTGTGTGTGTGTGTGTGTGTGTGTGTGTATATATATTAAGAGTTATTTTGTTACCTGCTGAATGTATATTAATTCATAGAAATATGAAGTACATAGGTTTGAATTTATACTAAGTTGCATGTCTATATATTTTTATCTAAACGTGCATTGGTCTGTTTCTATAAATAAAAGTGTCTATTGTGTATAAGCTATATTAATCGTAGATATAACTTGTTTGATTTTATGTAATAAATTTGAAAGGTGAAGATTGTTTATATAGGTGCGTATTTATTAATAAGTTTATAGTACAGTACAATATATATGGTTAGATATACCATAGTCTGAAGTCTGCTACTATATAGTTGATCGAGACTCTCGTCTCCTTTTATTTGAAACCTATATATATATATATATATATATATATAAGATATGTTTTGTGAATATTTTAAGATATATACATATTCTAAATAAATAATGAGATTTTCTCCATCAGCGTTTTCACCTGTGAAGATTGCATTGATACTTTCTAAAGCTCATATATATTAAGGTGGATATCTGATATTTGTTTGACCATTTGCTTATAGATATATTTGTATATATATGATTTATATATTACCTTGAAGATTTTGTAAGGGTAAAATTTAAAGAGTTTGTGATTTGTTGTGTAAAGTCTAATATTTTGAAAAAGTATAATATATAATCGAAGTTTTATATCAAAGAATTCATTATTTATTCTAAACATGTAATCTTAATATGAGTTTAAATTAAATATTAGTTTTAAAATTAATATCATATGAAATTTTATTTTTGATATGGGCTTAAAAATGTTTATTTATGTTTACTGTTAATGTATATATGTTTGATTTTTATATGTGTTTTAATTTAAAATAATGATTTTTGAAAACCATATATATAATAGATCGCTGGTGCCATTTATCTTCGTCAATCCAGTTCTGATTTGTTCCATCAATTTATATTATCAACTTTGATCTTTGAATTCGTGCTGATTTTGCTTGGATTCTTGATTCAATTTCAGTGTGCATATCTATGTCATCTTCTGTATTTTCTAGCCTCGAAATGTGAGAAATCACTCACGATTAATGTTCTTTTATTTATTAAATTTGATTTCAATTGAAACGACAATTGAAATATGCTGCAGTTAGTTATTTACATGGTTATATATATGCTATTACCTGTATCTGTTTACCTGTGACATCTGACACCATTATCTGTTATTTGTACGATAATAATCCAGTTTGGGTTGATAATTGATTGATTGTTTGATGTTTACATTGGAAGTTTAATTGTAAATTTTAAAGTGATAAATAATATGCAATTGAATTTGATATAGGATAGTTAATAATTTAAATTGATATGTGTGTTGAATTTGATTGGTTAAATTTGTATAATATGACCCCTTAAATGTTTAAATTAATTGACACGTAGAAAATAGTTAATTACTCTTGAACCATTTGAATTTGTGTTGTATTAATTAATGAAGTATGAATTTGAATAATTGATGTCAAGTGTAGAATTGTGTAGAATAATAAGTGTAATAATCTTTAATCTACATGAAATGATAGTGTAGATTCTAGAAATAAATACGTTAATTTGCATTAACAATAAATGTAAATTAATACGATTGTTTCGGGATTATTTAAATAAATTATTGGATTGTTGTTGATGGTTGCTATTGCTTGTTTATTTTCTTTGATACCATCCCAGTTATCACACTGCAAGTTCCTTTTGCTATGCTTTGATTTTTAAATTGAAATGGAATCGGGTTGAAATGATAAATACCCAAATGAACTTGACTTAGGATAGAGAATTAAATAAACCCAATTGGTCAATAATTGGATTTAAAAATAAAATAAAGATTTTATTTGAATAATAATATGGTTTTGAAATAGAATTGGAATTTAAAATTTTAATGAAAAGAATGTGAATATTTGAAATTTGAAATAAAATATTAATGTAGTAATTGATGAAAGAACGTATTTAAAAATTTATTATTTAATAATTAAATTTGGAATTATTAATAATTAAGTTTGAAATTATTTAATAATTAAGTTAGAAATTATTTAATAATTTAGTTTGACATTATTAAGTTTTGAAATTATTTAATAATTAAGTTTTGAGATTATTTAATAATTGAATAAGATTGAATTAATTGATAATTAAATAAAATTTGAATTCTTTGATAAGAGGAATTGAACTTTTGATTAAGTGAATTTGAACTTCGTTAATAAATGAAATTGGGTTCTTTATTTATTAAGTTTTGGGAAATTATTTAAGTAAGTTAATAAGTAGAATTGAACTTCTGAATAAGTGAACAAAGTTTCTTTATTAACTGAGTTTTGAAATTTGTAACTAAGTAAATAAATAAATGAAATTGAATTTCTTTAACAAGAAATGAAAATGTGATTTATTGAAATTAATGTAAGACTTGAATTTAAAGAAGTTGATTTGACGAATCTAATTTAGTTAAATTTGAAGTTTGATATAATGAAGTTGAACTTAAGTAATTGATTTAATGACTTGGAAATTAAACGGAAATTGTTTTGAATGACAAATTTACTTAACGAATATTGAATGAAATCGATCAATGAATTTAAATTGTTTTGAATGTTAAATTAAATTAATTTAAATGTTTTCGAAATGAAATATTATACGAACTTGAATCAATATTTGAATTGTTTAAATAAAAGTTGAAATTGAATCGTAAGATTTTGAATTGGTAATTTGGAAGTTTTGAAATGTAAATTTTGGAAATTGATATAGAAAGACAAACGGAATAATGGTTTACAAATTCTAATTTAAAATTGAATTTGATTTGGTTTTGAAATTTATTAAACGACCAATCGGTGTAATAATTACGAAAGTTATTAAAGAGACCGGAATCGGTTAGGACATACTCACTGTCTAAAGCGAAACCACTTTAATAACTATACGTGGAGTGTGATCCAGAATGAAGTGGTTGGAATGATGTACGTGATGACTGAAGAAAGAGAACGATAATGGATAGCCTTGACACTTGTGTCAAATTGGAAATGACTAAAACAGGAGTCGTGCCGGGCCAAATGGGGTTAGACACCTCGAGCGAACACACTTCTTCGTAAACTACTCATTACTTGTTATTGATTGGTGCACCCTCGAAATTTTGAGAGTGTTGTTTCGCGGTGTTGCGATCGTTGCGGCGATGCGTTCTCACCAGTCCGGATCCGGCAAACGGTAGTTTCACTACCTTGGGTATTGCCATCCAGCTCGTTTCCTGAGGTCCACGGCATCCTATCCTGTATCTTATAATACTCGGTCTAACCCGAGCATTATAGTGAAATAACACCCGAGTCAGTCTGGAAAACCAGAGTGAGAAAACACACTCAATTGAATTATTAAAATTTTCAAAATCCTTTGAAATCAAAGGTATCTCGTAAGACCATGCCACAAATAAACATGCCGGGTTTTTACCTTACGATCAATTGTATATAATTTTCTATCCCATGGTCAAGTGATACAGATATTTATCATTTCAATCCGTAAATTAAATATAAATACGGTTATATATCATTTCAAACCGCAACCTCGAATGAATAAAATCCATAACAACTTGTAATTTATACAATGTAAAATACAACATCCATTCATCCAATATCAGTCTTCAACATTTATCACAATCATCATCCAATTCAATCAATAACATTAATATGGAACAGATAATAAATAACAGGTATTTACTGGCAATCTTTATTCCATAATAAATTAAATAACTATTTTAACCAAATAAATTCAAATAAACCGAGACGATGATTCAAAATATGCCAAACAGTCATAAATAAATTTCTAATCACATCATAAATCAATTTAACAAACATAATAAATTTTAGAAGTTGTGAATGGGTTAAAACACTCACCTTTTAAATTTAAATTGAATTTAAATCCAATTTAAACCCAAAATTTGAACAGTCTCAGAATCCGTCCAAATAAGCGCTAAAATATCCGGAATTCCAACCTGATCCTAGCGGAGAAAACCACGCGTAGATTGGATCTCGTATGTAAAAGTTATTTAAATTAGAAGTTATACAATTTGAATTTAAACAAATAACTAAAATAAAATAAAAACAACCATATGCTTGAAGCCACAACACCATCTCTATCTCGCGCACGCTCCCTCTCTGAACCCAAACCCTAACCGCCTTCACCGAAGTTTGACCAACCATGGCAGCCACTACACGCCGTTATAGGCCTTGGCACCACCGCCTACGAACTCGCCTCCTCCGCCTCTACCTTCGGCCTGAAGCCACATGCCTCCGCTGCCACCTAGATAGCTGCATCGCCACCCCACGTTTAGGGTTTCAAACCCTAAATTGACAAATTCGGCCACAACACCAATATGCGATGCAACCACCATCAAACGGCTCTACGCAGTAAGCTCCGCAAAACCCACGAATCAATTTGTCGATAGACATCGAAATCAAAAACCCCCCAAATTGAAATTAGGGTTTTGCGATTTCGAGACTTTGACCGCGATTTTTGCTCGATTCGTGCACTTTTACGAAAAACGAGCACTTGACGTAGGTTCCATTTGTTGAGATCTTCAATTCTATAATTTTTCTGAAATTTTTAGTGAAGTTTGAATTTTTGTTGTTGGATTTTGAATTGGAATTGGATTGTAGAATATAGGGTTGTCAGCCATTGAGGAAGAGGAGCAACAAAAATTTTCAAACGTAAAGAAATGAGAAATAGAAAGGCTGCTAGGGTATATAACCAGATATATATAGGCAGAGCTGAAAATAAAGTAGATGGACAAGGTTGATTTACACGTTTAACGATAAAATGGCCCAAAAAGCTCGTTTCGATTCCGAAATGGAAATAGGCCAACCCATATGTCAAAATATATGTTTCAAAATATTTTAAAATCAATGGAACATGTTTCAAGTCTAAATTCCATCGTATGAAAAAGTTATGCTAAAATCAAGTTATTTCAAATTGATTTCAATTGATTTCTAGGCGTTGCGAGTCCGTACGATCAAACGACAAGTCTGATTGCTACGAAACTTGAAATCCTACAATAATTCACCGTTACGGATCCGATGAAACTAGTTTCGTCGAAATCCGAGTCAGTGGCCAAAATGGCTATTTTCCAGTTAATTAATTAACTAATTAAATCACTTTTTCAATTTCAATTCCATAATTAACAAATCTTATCATTTTTGATTTCTTAAATAATTACAACAATTTAAACAAATTTAGATGTCGATTTAAAGTTGATTAATCCATCAATTGCAGTGTTCAATTTCAATTTCATTAAATTCAGAAATTATAAACTAAAATTCCCAAAATTCATTTATTAAAATTTTAAATCTTGTTATTCTCGTCTTCTATTACAATAAGGATATAACTAACATTGGTTCATGATTTATTACATTAAGATCTTCAAATTTCGTCTCAATTTCACGTTAACGTAATATCTAAATATTTAATTCCATTTATTTGCAATAAACCCAATTACTATAATTTAAATTCAAATAATTTAATAAATCTTGATTTCCATTCTTTAAATCAACCAATTGTCATATTATAAATGGAATTGACATTATTTTCAAATATTATCTTAATTCACATTAATATAATATTAATTACATTTATTGAAATTTATTTCCCAATTTACTAAATACAATCAATTATGACCTTACAATTGTTTCAATTAATTGGGATTGCACTAAATTAGTTATTTATTAACTTGCATTAACATTATTACCTTTATTTTCGTGATTTCTTTATTAAATTACAAATTTTTATTTTCTTTTCGAATTAAATTACCAAAACTTATTAAATTGATAAATTTTTATTATTGAAAATTACTGGTCGTTACCTATTTGTCGGGCAAACAACGTTTAATTATGAAACCAAAAGCAGTAGCAATTGCTTCCATAACCTACATTTCACTTATATAATCTAAAAAGAGTTAATAATTATATAGAATGACATATTAATTTAGTTTCATCCACTAGCAAACAAATCAATGTCAAACAACAACAGCCACTTGCAACCACAACATACAATCATCATACAGAATCAACACAATTCAATTATCCATCCATATCAAACAAAACAAATAGTTTTTCTGGTTCAAAAACTCTGAATTGTACATAATGGAAAATAAACTATTAAGCGCACCATTTACTTCACAGTCTTAGATGGAACTAAATAGATTATTCATACATCTAAACAATTTTAAAGTATCCTTGCCCAAACAACCATAAACCCAACAAAAAACAACTTCAAACAACAGATCGAGTTCATTTCTATTAATTTCATTTCATACATTTATTGGTTCATTTCCTTTTCATTCATATGATGATTTACCTTTTTAATTTACATTTATTTCTTGCAAATTTCATTTCCATCCATTGATTCAGTGTTTATCTCACTTATTTTATTCATTACTTACTAATTTCAATTCATTCATTAATAATATCCATTTATTGTAATTTCATTCAATCTATCAACAATTAGCTTTAATTACCATTGTTTCATTTCATTATAGTATTTATTACATTATTGCATTATATTCATTCATTCCTTCATTACATAATTTTACTTGTATAATTTAGATTACAACTTCTTATTAAACATTAAAACTTTTTAATATTTGGTAAGTTATATATATGTTTTAAGAATATAGTTGAAAATTATACAAGTTTTCCTCATTTCTTTTAAATTAATTTTATGTTCAAAAATCATATCTTTTGTTTTTATAGGTTACGAATTTCAAGTTTCTTGAAATTTCATTTATAGCCTAGTATTTAATATCTTACTTTAATTAGAGGTTTCAAATATTAATTAGTTACATTCCATTTCACTACAATAATCGAAACTATTGATTAACGGAAATTTAAGAACTAAATACCGGGTTAAATTTCAAATCATTTTAAAATAATAGATAAATGTATATACTTACAATTTATATATCCAATTATATTTAAACAATTTAAAATTTATATTTGTTTATCAAAATAAAACTGTAGTAAAACTACTGCAGTGGCCTTCTCACTTAGAAACTCGAAAATGAATGTCGATGATGCGTGCACTCATCACCGAAATTATTTTCCAGCGACAGAAAGGGGAGTACATAAGTTATTTCTTTCCAAAGTTTCTTTAAACGATTCTTTCAAATTATATTGAAATATTTATATCAGAAAATACTTATAAACAATATTGTTATATTCCAAATATCCTTTGAAAGAAATTTTCAAAATCCCAGAACTTAAGTTCTAAAATTTCCAATTTACATTTATTTTATTTTCTTCAAATTTTATTTCCGATCAATATTTATAAATTTCACTACCTAACAACCAATATATTACAACCAAATATAACCTTTATAAATTTTTTGTTTTATATATAGAAAATATAATAGGCAAAATTACTTCATTCACCTATATTCAAAACAAATATTGTGTCGGTCTATCCTATTAAGTGTTTAGAAATCCCTATTGATGTCATAGCGTTCTATGCACCAACCAGAATTTATAAATACAAAACGGAACAAATTAACACAATATAAAAACGTTTTATAACACTAACAAATACTCTCTCTCATATATATATACACTCAACGACTCATCACAGGGTATTACTACCCTATTCATAAAGAGTCGGTCCCCACAAAGCTAAGGTTTATCGCTAAACCAAAGCTCTGATACCACATTTTAACATCCAGCCTTTTTGTATGCTTTAAATCGACGATAAACCACACACGTCAGACTTAAACCATACGGAAGGGCAGATCGTTATTGGAGTGAATAAGAAAAAGCAGGGAAAGAAGAAAAACAAAACAGAATCTTGCAACGGAACGAAAAAATAAAATAATCAAATAACAGTTCATGAAGTTGTTTTCCAAAACATTTGATTATACTTATACAACACATATCAGAGTTACACATACCAGAGAATAATAATTAATAATGCAGCGGAACAACATGAATGTAGTGGAAATAATATAATAGATAATGGTAATACAATCTTCGTCTTCGTCCTCTAGAAATAAAGTCTTTAAATACTGAAATGCTCAGGCTTACCCGAGCGAATTGAAAAGAAAAAAACACTCGAGTCAGAACTAAAAGATCTTATAGAAGTTAAATCAACGGTAAATAATATGAGTGGAACGGCGTCAGAGATGTTTACGGGATGACATCTCCTATCCAGTGTCTAACGTGAGTGCAGTAACTTAAGAGATGCTCGGGATTCACATATCCTAAGGATCCGTTAAACTATTTACTATGTAGTAATATACGCTATTATAATATAATGTCTAATAGTTAAATAAACTTACTTTTAAATAGCGTTAAGGGGTTACCCATATAGCCCTTACCACGTAATAGTCCTAATAGTCCATCCAGTATCAGTGCATCTCCAGATCGGAAGACTACCCTAAATACTCCATGGGCTATGGAAGAAATCCAAAATCGTACAAGGCACGCTAGGGTAGGTGACATGGCACAACTAGGCAATGCCAGGGTAGATATACCAATTACGCTTCCGGACCGGTGGTAATGCGTAGCAGCTATTACCACCCACCTCGAGCCACACCCCCAAAATCAAAGGGCCCAAATCAATCACAAGTTAATAGAATGGTATCGAAGGAGTGTGTCCAATAAAAGGTGCTACCTTCTTAGCCCATCAACCGCTCATGTTTTAGCCACCTTATGCCAACTCACGGGAGTCGAGTCCTCGTATATGCCTTAAAGGAACGCCGCTACCATCCTACTTCATTCTGTAATCCCCACCACGTACACGGTTGTTAAAGTGGTTTTCGGAGTTGACAGAGAGTATGACAACTTCCGATCCCGGTCTCTTCAACAACCAATCGTTATTATAACACCGCGGTCATTTCAAAATAATTTATACTTCAAAACCAGAATATAATATCCATTTCAAAACCATATAAATACGATATTATTTCCATTTCAAAAACCAAATCAATATGATATCATTTTTTATAAAAACCCAAATCAATATAATATCATTTTATTTCAAATATATCTTCTTTCCAAAATCATAGCATTTTCAAAGTTATAACACTTCGAAATCAAAACACCTAAAGTATAACACTTTCTAATCATAATACTTGGAAACTCACAACTTTGAAACATAACTTCACCGCTTAAATGGTTGAAATATTAGAATATTCTATATAATAAATATCTTCTTCAATTTCACAAATCAATTCTAAAACAACTCGAATTCCAAAAATTTAGATTTAACCAAATCATAAATTTCAATTCAATTCAGTTTCCAATTAAAACATTTCAAATTATATTGACTTCAGAACCGATTGATCCACAAAATATACCTTTTCAAATTTAGTATATTTCAACCTTTAAGTATTCAACAATTTCAAAACTAAGTTTGATAATTACAATTCAGCAATTCAATCTTCTATTATTTAGTTTTGAAATATCTACTTAATAAATTCATTATCATTTAAATAAAACCCAAATTACAAATAACCAAATATTTTTTCAATTTATTTATACTTGAAATATTCATTTAATTCACCTCAAACCAAAATCAAGTTATGAAATCATACCTTCTAAAATTTCAAATTTAATAAATTTCACATCAAGCTTGTTTGAGTTTAATTCTTTAATAAATTCAATTTCAAATAACTCAAATTTATCTTCCAACCTTAATTTCTTTAAATCATTATAAACTTTATATTTAAATATAATTAAACACTAAACCATATTTTCTTCAATAAAAAACAAACTTATTATTAAGCTTATTCTATATTAAAACAAATTATACATAGCTTAAATCAAGAATAAAATAAAATTTATATAATATCTAAAATCAATATTTATATAAAACTATATATGTCTTTCCAAAACCATAGAAATCATTTCAAAATATTTTTATATATAGACCACGGTGTCTGTATATAATTTTCTATCCTATGCTCAAGTGATACAAATATTTATCATTTCAATCCGTAATTTAAATATAAATATGGTTATATATCATTTCAAAGCGCAATCCTGAATGAATAAAATCCATAACAACTTGTTGTTTATACATTATAAAATACAACATCCATTCATCCACTATCAATCATCAACATTTATCACAATCATCATCCAATTCAATCAATAACATCAATATAGAACAGATAATAAATAACAGGTATTTACCGGCAGTTTGTATTCAATAATAAATTAAATAACTATTTTATCAAATTAAATTCGAATAAACTGAGACGATGATTCGAAATATGCCAAACAGTCATAAATAAATTTCTAATCACGTCACAAATTAGTTTAACAAACATAAGAAATTTTAGAAGTTGTGAGTGGGTTAAAACACTCACCTTTTGAATTTAAATTGAATTTAAATCCAATTTAAACCCAAAATTTGAACAGTCTCAGAATCCATCCAAACAAGCGCTAAAATGTCCGGAATTCCAAACACAATCCTAGCGGAGAAAATCGCGTGTAAATTGGACCTCATATATAAAAGTTATTTAGATTAGAAGTTATACAATTTGAATTTAAACAAATAACTAAAATAAAATTAAAAAAACAACCATACGCTTGAAGCCACGTCGCCATCTCTATATCACGCACACTCCCTCTCCAGACCCAAAACCTACCGCCTTCACCGAAGTTTGACCAACCACGGCCGCTACTATCACAACGCTACAAGCCTTGGCACCACCGCCTACGAAGTCGCCTCCTCCGCTTCTACCTTCGGCCTGAAGCTGCAAGCCTCCGCTGCCACCTAAATCGACAAATTCGGCCACCTCCAACACCAATATGCGATGCAACCACCATCAAATGGCTCCACGCAGCAAGCTCCGCAAAACCCACGAATCAATTTGCCGATAGACATCGAAATCAAAAAAACCCCAAATTGAAATTAGGGTTTTACGATTTCAAGACTTTAATCGCGATTTCTGCTCAATTCGTGCACTGTTATGAAAAACGAACACTTGATGTAGGTTCTATTCGTTGAGAACTTCAATTCTATAATTTTCTGAATTTTTTTGTGGAGTTTGAATTTTTTTTGTTGGATTTTGAATCGGACTTGGATTGTAGAATATAGGGTTTTCTACCAGTCTGGAAGAGAAGCAACAGAAATTTCTGTACGTACAGAAATGAGAATAGAAAGGCTGCTATGGTTTATAACTGATATATATTGGCAGAGCTGAAAATAAAGTAGATGGACAAGGTTGATTTACATGTTGACTGATAAAATGGCCCGAAAAGCCCGTTTTGATTCCGAAACGAAAATAGGTCAATTCATATATCAAAATACATGTTTTAAAATATTTTAAAATCATTGGAACAGGTTTCAAGTCCAAATTCAATCGTATGAAGAAGTTATGCTAAAATCAAGTTATTTCAAATTGATTTCAATTAAACTGATTTCTAGGCGTTTCGAGTCCGTACGATCAAACGACAAGTCCGATCGCCACAAAACTTTAAATCCTACAATAATTCACCGTTACGGATCCGATGAAACTGGTTTCGTCGAAATCCGAGTCAGTGGCCAAAATGACTATTTTCCAGTTAATTAAATAAATTAATAATTAATTAATTAAATCACTTTTTCAATTTCAATTCCATTATTAACAAATTTTATCATTTTTGATTTCTTAAACAATTACAGTTATTTAAACAAATTTAGATGTCAATTTAAAGTTGATTAATCCATCAATTGTAGTGTTTAATTTCAATTTCATTAAATTTAGAAATTATAAATTAAAATTCCCAAAATTCATTTATTAAATTTTTAAACCTTGTTATTCACGTCTTTTATTACAATAAGGATATAACTAACATTGGTTCATGATTTATTACATTAAAATCTCCAAATTTAGTCTTAATTTCCCATTAACGTAATATCTAAATATTTAACTCCGTTTATTTGCAATAAACCCAATTACTATAATTTAAATTCAAATAATTTAATAAATCTTGATTTCCATTCTTTAAATCAACCAATTGTCATATTATAAATGGAATTGACATTATTTTCAAATATTATCTTAATTTACATTAACATAATATTAATTACACTTATTGAAATTTATTTCCCAATTTACTAAATACAATCAATTATGACCTTACTATTGTTTCAGTTAATTGGGATTGCACTAAATTAGTTATTTATTAACTTGCATTAACATTATTACCTTTATTTTAGGGATTTCATTATTAAATTAAAAATTTTATTTTCTTTCCAAATTAAATTACCAAAACTTATTAAATTAACAAAATTTTATTATCGAAAATTATGGATCGTTACAATTCGCAATGTTCAAACCGGATCGAAGTGGTTTTTGGGTAATTAGAACCGATCTCGATCTCTTCGAAACGATCAGCGCATTGGCCAATATTGATAGTCAGTTATTTAACAATCAAATTAAAACAACCATCCAACCAATTATTTTATTTCAACTTAAAAGCACCAAGTCTTAATAACTTAGATTTTAAATAATTTAAATCACTTTATCCAAAGACTCGCTTTAAACATTTAAAATAAAACTACTTAAATCCTTTTATTAAAAAAATAATATTTATGAAATTCTATATTAATTTTCCATGTAAACTTAAGCCAAAACTACTTTCTTTTTAAAAAAATCATCTTACAAAATATTAATGTTAGATAATTTACCTTCAAATCATTCTACTAATTTAACATTTAAAAATAATTAATTACTGTAATTAACTTAATAAATATTTGCTTTAAAAATTTCAAAACAGTTAAATAATAATTTCCTAAAGACATTCTTATTAAAACACTTTAAAACATTTAATACTTAAAAATCTTCCTTTGAAAATACACTTAGCTTTTTAAGAAATTACACTTTCCATTCCAATATAACCGTCAAATCATTTATAAATCCTTCTTGATTTATTCCCAGTTTATTTTATGTCACAATCCCGTAAATTTATTTCCCACACTTTTTAAAAAAATAAAACAACCTTTTTATTTTTAAAACGAATCACCCTCTTCTTATAAATTCCCAACGTCAACTTATAATTCCAATTTATCCACTGATAAATACTTCACTTTTATTTATAAACCTAGTTTATAAATCCCGTAGTCCCATTCTTCTTTTAATCACAGTTTCAACACTTAGTCGGTTTTCAACTCGATTTTCAAAATTAACTTCATTTTAGAAATAAATTCCTTTACTTTCTCAAATTTATTTCAAAACCCATTAATTTCAAATTTTACACCTTTATTATGATTTAAAATCTTATTAAGAACTAAAAATACCAATTTCATATTTTTTTCCCAAAATTCTTCTTTTTTTTCCCAAACTATTTTAAACCCTGAATTGAAAAATGAATCCTTTATTTCTTTAACAATCACTTAATTTTCAAAATTCATTTATTCTCAATTATTCAAAAATCCCTTTTCCTATACTCGGAATTTATTTATTAGGATTTAAAAATCAACTTTTATTCCTTCCCAATTTCGTTCTTTAAATTTATCCAACTTAGCTAAAATTATTTTTCTTAAAAATTCTCTTTTTAGTTCCTTCAAAAATCCAATCTTTATATTTTTTATATCTCAATATACCAAAAATATATTCAGTCAACCATAGCATTCAATATTTCAAATCCCAATATAATTAATATAATCTATCATAGATTATGAAACGAATTCAGTATTTTGACGAATCCAGTTGGATCCCTCCAACTCGTTTCCCTGCATTCACAGATGTTAGTCAACAAATAAAATACCAAATTCCACTCCGAGGGGGATATCGCGGTACAAAGGGTCATCCGCTATTATGCGGGGCGCATAGGGTCTCATCCGCTATATAATGCGGGAATATCAATCACTCCAACATATAGACTACTATTATTATATATAATATCACATCCAGTCAATTCAATCAATCAACCAATAATTTAGATTTTAACTATTTAAATTTAAACGATAATCTAAATGAGTGGAATTAACTCACCTTTGCCCTTTTAATTTGCATTCAACTCCAAACTGGCTTGCCTCTCCACTATTTTTAGACCTTGTACAAACATTGTACAATTTATTGATATTTGAAATAATCAGACAATTTATTTCCATTTTATAAATTTAATAAAATGATGATTTAATTTAAACTAATAATTTCCCTTTAAAAGTCTTTTAGTAACCAAAATAATCAAATAGGTAAATTAAACAAGTTAATTACTAATATACATTATTTCAAAATTATCTAGTAAGTTAAAAATGTGTATAAGCATGTTTATTTTATTTTATTATTTTTTCCATAAACTTTTATATTTTCTGAATCTTATATATATGTTTTTTTTTTCTGTTTTTCTACATATATATACATATTTTTATAAAATTTCTTCCTAACCTCTATATATATACACACATTTAAAACAGAAACCTTACTGTTATTTATTTATATTTTTTTCCTAAACCATATGGATATATATACATATATACATTAAATTTTAATTGAAATGGAGAATTATACCTCACCGACAACCTAGCTTCCACTCACAGGCGCGGCAAGCAACCCCCCAAATCGAACCCAGCCTCATCGACAAACTCCTGCACTGCCTTCAAGGACTTGAGCCTATCACCCACCTCCGCATCCTATAGTTCGAGACCTTCCCTACCGTGATTCCTTCTCCTATCGACCAAGCGAGATGCCCCAGATCGAAGCTCCACCACGTTGTCAGAAAGCCACGATTTGAGCTCACCTCTACCCATGCGTCGTGCCATCGACCACCAAAGCCCAACAACCTATCACATCTCTGCATCCCACGCACTGCTCCTTGTTCGCAAGTTCACGCTCTCCCCTCAGTGCTTCGAGGATGAAGCCCATCGCGATTTCGAGATTTCCCCTTGCGAGCTTGATTTTGGGTGAATGGTGAATTAAATCTGTCTCCATTATTTCATTTTTGTTTGAATTTAGGTTCGACCATTATTTTGATTTGAATTGGAGAAAGAAAAGTGACATCTCGGCTGTTAAAAAAAGAAGAGAAGGGAACACAATGTTTTGAAAGAGGGAACAGGCAGGCAAAATTTTCAGGCTACAGTGCTTTGAAAGAAGTAAAAGCTGTAGGGGACAAAAAGGTTTGATGTGGATATAATTTAGCTGAAATTGACCAAGATATATATATATATATATATATATATATTTTAAATTTAAATTCAAATTGTCTCGATAAATGCAACTTAAAATTTTGACATCCTTTCAAGACATGTCGCTAGGCATTTATAATGTTATACCCCTATTCTGAACGCAATGGAAAAAGTTTTGAGTCCTAATTCGATCGTATGGAGAAGATAGCATTTATGACCCAGTTATTATATTGAATTTTCGATATAGTTTCCAGCGCGTTTACCTACCGTACTCTCCCACGATCACTCCAAACACTAAGAAATTTGAAATCCGATAATAATACACTATAACGGATCCAATGAGACTGGTTTCGTTGGATTCCGAGACTGTGCCTCGGAAGACTATTTTTAAATCCAATTTAAACGGTATATTTTTTAAATTTGACAAATCACTTTTAAATGCAAATTTAAAGCTTTCATTTTCTTTAGTACTATTAAATAAATTTTACAAGCCTTCAAATTATTTTTAACAAGCTCAAAACTGACGATTCAATATTTTACCGAATTTCAAATTATTAAATTCAATAATTTAACTACCCAATAAATGGTTATATTTGAAATACAAATTAAACTAACTTTCAAATATTTAAAATCAATTAAATATTCCAATTTCAAATATCCAAAAATTCCGGGTCGTCACAGCCCATCTCGAGCCACACTACCAAATCAAAAAATCAAAATTAGTCACCAAATCAATCACAAAGTCAGAATATAGTATCGAAGGAGTGTGTCCGATCGGAGGAGCTACCTCACTTGGCCCGTTAATTGCTCCTGTTTTAGCTACCTTATGCCAACTCATGGGAGTCGGGTCCACGTATATATCTCAATAGGACGTTGCCACCATCCTACTTCATTCTGGAATCTCCACCGCGTACACAGTTGTTAAAGTGGCTTTCGGAGTTGGCAGAGAGTATGACAACTTCCGATCCCGATCTCTTTAACAACCAATCGTTATTATAATACCGCAGTCATTTCAAAATAGTTTATACTTCAAAACCAAAATATCATTTCCATTTCAAAAACCATATCAATAAGATATCATTTTCATCTCAAATATATCCTTTTCAAAAATCATAGCACTTTCAAAGTTATAACACTTTTGAAATCAAACACTTGAAATATAACACTTTCAAAACATAGTACTTTAAAATTCATAACTTTGAAAACATAACTTCCACCACTTAAATAGCTTAGATATTAAAATAATATATATAATAAAATAGTTTATAAAGTAAAATAGTTTGTATAAAAGAGTTATAAGTTAAAATAGTTTATATTAAAAATGATTTATATTAAAATAGTTTATATTACAATAATTTATATAGTAAAATATAAAATAGTTTTAAATATAATTTAAAAATACTTTATATAATAAAATAGTTTCCTCAAATTTCATAAATCAATTCCAAATCAACTCGAATTGAATCTAATCCCAAATCAACAATTTCAATTTATTTCAGTTTCTCAATAAACCATTTCAAATTATATCGATTTCAAATATAGATTTTAACCACTAAATAAACCATTTCAATTTCAATATTTTCAAGGCTTCAAATATTCAAACATTTCAAAACTAGATTTGATAATTCCATATGTATATATATATATATATATATCAAATTCACTTTACTATTATTTATTTTGAAATATTTACTTAATCATTCGAATAACATTTAAATAAAACTTCAAATTTCAAATCACTTTAATCAAAAATCAAGTTATAAAATCATATCTTTGAAATCCCAAATTTAATAAATTTAAAATTAAACATATTTGAATATACTTCTTATATAAATTCGATTTTGAACCCTTGGAAATCATTTCAAAATATATATAATTTTGTATCCTATAGTCAGGTGATACGGATATTTATCATTTCAATCCGCAATTTGAATATATATGGGTATATATCATTTCATTCCGCAATCCCAAAATTCAATTCAATGAAACTATTCTACAGATCATTCTGGTATGTATCATTTCAACCCACAGGGATTCTATACTAACGGGAAACTTGCAGAGTGATAACAGATATGATAATAATATAACAGACATATATCATCAATATAAATAACAAATAATAGTGTCAAATGTCACAGGTGAACCGATACCGGTAATAGCATATATATAGCAAATTAAATAACTAACAGCAGCATATTTCAATTGTCGTTTCAATTAAAATCAAATTTATAAATATAAGAACTTTAATCATGAGTGATTGCTCACCTTTCGAGGCTAGAGATGGACGAGAATGAGATGAGTTACGAATCTGAACAAGAATTCCAAAGAAACTTAAGATTGACACGAATGTGACGAGCAAAGCTAAAAGCTAGGAATTGACGAAATCAAATCAATACGGGATCGATGAAGATAAATGGTAAAAGTGAACTTATATAGATATATATAACAATATGTAACTATTTACATATAAAAAAAATCATATTCTAAATTCAAATACATTTTAAATTTAAATTTATATATGTATTTCAAAAATCCATTGTTTAAATTAAACTCATATATTAAAGTCAAATACATATATACATAATATATGTTGAAATAATTACTTATATATACTCAGCCATAAAAACTAATATATATAAATCTATATATATAAACTTATATGTATAAAATACTTTGGAATCAACAATATATATATATATAATATATAAACAAGTGTATTGGAACATATATACAAACTGTAAATATATATACTAGAATATATATTCCTAAAATCAATATATATATATATATATTTATCCACTATATGTTAAAACCAATATGTGCAGTGTTTATAATTATATATGAAATATGAACGTACGATTTTATGTATAGGCTTATATATATACATATATATACAAATAAATTATATAACGTATATAACTTATATTTCTTTACAAACTCAAACAATTAATCCATAAACTTGTACATATTAACAACAAAATATGCAGACATACTTAAATATATAAACCAATAGATCAGGTGAATAAACTTACATATTTTGACTACAGTATATGCACGTATATATGCAGGCTACATATAGCTAATATACATACACTATATGCATCATGTAATTTGTATAACTTACAAAACAAATCAGAAAAATCATGTAAACCCATATATATATATATATACATACATATATATATATATATATATATATATCTTAAAATCAAAATTTATGTAACGACCTCGCTTTTGAGTTAAATTTGAATTGGTAATTTATTTAAATTTTTGGGGATAAATTTGAATTAAATTAGTAATTAATATATTTTTTGGATTAAATTGTGAATTTATTTGATTTTCTCCAAATAAAACAAGATATTTTTTTATTTACTATATATGTTATAAATTGACTTTTAAGTAGAATTTGGATTGAGATTCAAAATAAATATTGAAAATAAATTGAAATTTGAATTTGAAATTCAAATATAAATGTGTTGAAATATAAATTAGATTTAAAACCATATTTTAAAATTAATAAGCATTTGTTTTCTAATTTTAATATACATATAATTTGAAAGTTATATTTTGAATTAAATACAAATAATTTTCAAAACAATTGTTTAAAGCCAAATTCTATAATATACATATGTGTGTTGTTATATATGTATATTTTTAAGTTGACATTAAATTGGATTTTTAAATTTAATTTGAATTTGGATTTAAAATTTGGAATCAAAAATACAGATATTTTAAAATGTTTTGGATTTTAAAATATATGTATAAGCTTTTATTTGTATATATAATTTGTTTTATTTTCTTTAAAAAGAAATTCATATATAAATAAGAATTAGTGGATTAATATAAAAGCTATATTATTTACATTAAAAATAAGTATTAATTACTTAAAAGACAAGCGTTAAAATTAAGAGACATTAAGTAATAAGTGTTAATCATAAATAAGAATTATGACAAATGTTGAATGATTTTACAAGTGTCATTTTTAATTTTTAATTTTTTTTCTTTTATTTTTAATAGACCACATTTTCACTTATATAAACATACGTTTTCTTCTCTTCAATTTCTTTTTCTATCTTCCTCAAAGTTCAAACTAAGAAACTTCAGCCTGTAAATTTTCAAAACAAAATCAATGATCAAACAAATTTCTCAAAATCAAATTTGCAAATCAAATTCTATCAACCTATAATTTTTCAACTTCAAAAGCAAACCAGAAATCAAAAATCTGAAAGTAATCCTCCTCAAACCAGAAATCAATTCAAAAGCCTGCAAACCATTTTCAAGTTTCAAATCAATAACCTGTAAACATCATCTTCAAAATCAAAAAAACTCAAATCCTGTTTCTTTTTTTTCAAACCTGAGATGAACAAGCCTGCATTTCTTCAATCTGTGGTATATCAAGCAAGTTCAAAACCAAGGCAGTTTTATCTCTATCCAAATATCATTCATCTTCAACAAGTTTTCAAAATCCAGTTACAAGCATGCAGTTTTTAAATCAAAAACATAGAAGCATTTCAAGTTCTTTTTCAAATTCTAGACAAAAACTTAAAGCCAGTGCTCTGTTCTTCATTTGAACAGGTGAGTAACTTCATTTTTTTAAAAAGCTTAAGTATGGATATATGTTGCATGATAATTTCTGGAAATAAAGTATGTATTGTGTTGATGTATATGACTGAATTTTCTGTGTATATGTGAATGTATAGATATATACTTGCTGTTGTATCTGTTGTTGCCTGTACTTAGTTTTAGAAGCTAAGATTTTGATCAAAATCCAATTCCTCTTAAACCAATACCTGTTAGGACTTAAGTTTCAAAAAAAACTTGTTTGTTTGATCATAGAGTAGGTTTAAAAAAAATATTAAGTTAAAATTAATTGGAAATTCCTCTAGAAACCAAAATAAACAGGGAAGCTTAAGTTTTGTGTAAATTTCAAACATACAAATTTATTGTTTCAGGCTTATAATCTAAAACCATATCCAAAACATTATTTTTGGAAGTGAAGCAATAATTTTTAGACTGGGTTTGTATGTGCATTTTGGGTTTGATCTGATATTGTGTTTTGGGTGTTTTCTAGTGATCTATTTGCTCGGGCAGGTCGGGGTTTTCTTTGGTAGTGCAAGGATTATCGGAGATGGTGGAAAAAATATCAAATGTGTGTGCAGATGACCGTGGTGGCGGCGGCGATCGTATTAAGTTTGTAACCCTAGTTTTGACTAGGTCGGGTATTTTGATTGGCACGACTCCTCTGGTGGATTGAGTTCCACAGAACTCGGGGAATTGCAAGAGGGAATGTTGGTGAGCTCGTGGCCAGAAGCTCTGATGTTTTGATGATCAGAGGCGTGAGGACGAGGTTGTTCCAGGTTTTTGTTTTTGGTTCCAGGATGGGGTTTGAATGCTCGAATTCGATTTCGAGTTTGTTCTGATGATTTGGAGGATCGGGAGGACTGAGGTGGGTGGTGACGTCTTGTTGGGGGCCTTGGTGATGACCAGAGGTGGTCGGAGCCACCGTGCATATGCACGGTGCATTCTTGTATCTGGTGAAGCCTGGGAATATAGAAGATGGGGTACTCCAGTTTTTCTCGAGTCAGTTTCATGTGTTGCTTGAAGATTTGAGGGATTTGGCTCGGAGATTTGAGTATGGAGGCTCGGGTTATACGCAGGGTTTAAACCTGTCGGGTTTTCAAGTTTTAAATGAATTTAAAATTTGAAATCAAGATTTTAAACAGAGTTTTAAATCAAAATTTTAAGTATGGGTTTAAATTAAATTTGTATCCTAGTTTTGATATAAATAAAGTTTTATAAAATCAAAATGTTTAAACAAGTTAAAGGTTTAAAGTATATTTGTAAATGAATTAGTTTTCCAACAGAATGTTTAAAACTTTATTTATATAAAATTCTTTTATAAAAGTTTTCTCTAATATTTGAATGGGAAGTTATATAAATTTGTTTAACTTAAATTTGCAAGTTAAATGATTAAGTTATTTTTAAAGCTTGATTTTAAAATAAAATTAAGTAAATTAGTTTAAACCTTTCTTATATAATTTTCTTTTATAAGTGATAAATGTTTCTTTACATTTTTTAAGAGGTTTGTAAATTGTTTTAAGTTTTGATAAGTTAAATCATTTTTAAATCTTACTTAAAAATGGAATTTAAAAGTAGATTTAAAGGTGTAAAATTGTTTTCAATACACATGTTAATGATAATTAAGTCATTAATAAAGAAAATGATTTATCTTAAAGATAATTAAGGTTTTAATGATTAATTAAGTTAATAAGGCAATTAAGGAGTAATTAATTTAATTAATTAATGATTCAGATTAATTTATAATTAGAAATTAATTAATTGGTAACTAGAGATTAATTAATTTGTAATTAATAATGGTTAATTAAAGTTAATTACTTAAGGGAAGTAGTTAAAGATTTTTTTTTTAAGGCAAGCGAGGTCATCTGGTCCCCTACCAGTTTATTGAAAATAGAAATAAAAAAAACAAAAAAAAAACAAAGGTGACTAGAACAAACTCAAGTCACCAAACAGGCACATACATCACAGGAAAAAACAAACACACAGAAGGAGCAACAAGAAAAATCAATACAAAAAGAAGAAGTAAGGAAAAAAATCAGGTCAGAAGAAACTATGGCCAATTAGTGGGATAGTATTCACTCAAGTCAAATTGACTCTCCCTCATACCAATCCTGATGCTAGCCTGTAAAGCATTCCAAAGTTGTTGGTTGTTCCTTGTTTTGTTCTCAAAGCTTCTCAGATTTCTTTCTTCCCATATTAGTGTCAAGTATCTTTTTATCATGAAAAAGTGCACAAATCTATCCTTCTTTTTCCACTTATTTGCTTTGCCAATCAGTGCCCATTCAAAATTGGACAGTCCCTGAATATGGTTTTGATTCATTCTTCTTCTCATCAGTAGGATAGTTGCTTTGCCAAGTAGTTAAAGAATTGTTAGTAGTTAATAAGAGATCATTAACTAGGGATATTAAATGATTAATTAATGTGATTAATTTTTATAATTAATTAGAATAATTAATTAAGGATAATCTTTTGAAGGTATAGTTACTTGATGAAAGTAATTAAAGGGATTAATTACTTAATGTAATTAATTAATTAATGCGATTAGTTTAAGTTAATTAATTTAAAATAATCACTTGATGATTTGTTAAGTATAATTACTTAATGTAATTTATAAAGTGTAATTACTTAGTGAAGTAATTATTGGATAGTTACTGGATGTAATTAATTTAAGGCTAATTAATTAATAAAAGTAGATTTGGGTTTAATTATTTTGTGTAATTAATAAAGAAGGACGATTACCTAGTGGAAGTAATTAAGAATTAATTACTTAGTGCAATTAATTTAAGAATTAATTGATAAAATTTATCTAAAAGTTAATTAAGTAATGTAATTAATTAAGGGTAATTAATTACTGAATGTGATTAATCAAGGATTAATGAATGTGATTAATTAAAGATTTATTTATTAAATGTGATTAATTAAAGAATAAATAATTAAGGGATAATTACTTAAATGTAATTAAAGAATAATTAATCAAGGAAGATTTGTTAAGGTAGATAATTAGAGATAATTATTTAATTAATTTGTAATTAATTAATGTTAAGTAAGCAGGATTAAGATAATCCAAGTAATTTAATTAGAGATTAATTAAATTAATTAAGAATTTATCAATCTTACTTATGGATGTTTTGAATTCTATTGATTGTTGAATTGTTTGAAGTTCCTGATATGTTATGCTTTGTGCTATGAATTGTTTTTGGTGTGATCTGTGATGAATGTAATTTATTTATCTGTGATAAATTTACATTGTTTATCTATGAATCTGAGAATGGAGATAAGCGTTATTGGATTATACCGCTTATCGATATTGATGTGCTTGAATCTGTGATGATTGATGATGTTGCACTATTGTGTAAAACCCCTATACTACACCTTACACACACAAATATGGATTGTACGAGGAAATTGGTTAAGTTACAGATTTTTGAAATGGTTTTAAAGTTGAGTTTTGAATTCAAATAGTTCGGGAATGGAATTGGGATAAATATGAAAAGCTTTTGAAAAGAAGTTTTAAAGACAAAAGTTATTTTGAATAACTTGATAAAATTTTGAAATTTAAATAATTTGATTTAAATTTGAATTCAAAATTTGAAATTGGATTCTATGTTTGGAAATTATGGTTTAAAAAGGATATACAGGTTATAAATGTGTTTATATGGGTTTTAAACCATTTTAAAAGCATTGTTTTAGGAATTTGAATTTAACCCAAAGGCTTTAACTTGTACAAATGTAATCGGATTTTCCCAAAAACGATAACTATTTTTTTTCAAATAATAATAGCTTTCATATAAAGAAAGGTTTCCAATTTATGTTAAAAAGATTCCAAGTTTGAAATGAAAATGGTTTTCCAAGTTATGAATAAATCCTTGGAAACGATTTTGAAAGCTATCAATTGGGTCTTTGATTTAAAGATTGGTTGAGTTAATCCAATTCGAAAGGGAAATTGTTTTGAAAGGATATGAATGAAACTTTGTGAAAGATTGGTGAACTTTGTGAAGTAAATCTTTTCATTTAAAGATTTGGAAATGGTAATTTGTTTAAACCAATTGAAAGAAAAGTTTTTGGGTTTTAAGTTGCGACTTAACTGAGATCTATATATCCATATGCTTTTTAAAATTAAGCGCTCATTATTCGGTTTAGCCGGGAAAGGACTTTGTGTCATATAACCAATTTCGAATAATGATACGATGTTACGGATAGCATTTGAAGACCAGTGGTGAAGACCGGATATCTTCGAAAGCGAAAGGATAACTCGTCGAATATCTCTGCACCGGCTGATCCCCGGTATAGAGATTTGATCACCCTTTATGATGGGGAGTCCGAATGTGATTAGGGATTATCCAGATTTTCAAGGGCTTCTTTCTGAAGTGCCTTCGGTTTTGTTCAAACCCGAAACAGACTTGTATGGATGTATGTCTGACATTACACTTTAAGATGTAAAGCTGGTTTCTATCAAATACATTACTGTTTGGTGGCGGAGATTTATTCTCTTAGCTTAACACCCTTCTCTGAGATGTACGAGCTCAGAGGTTATGTGGTTGATGATTGCAAGTAATACATTCCCAATTTGGTAATGTGGCATACAAAGTGCTGCTGATCATTTTTTGATCGAAGCATGGCTTTTGTGAAAACGTAGCTTTGTGGACGAGACTTCGTCGAGCCTCACAACCCGAAAATGGTCGAAATAGGAATGTTGCGATAAAGTTTTCAGTGGTCGCGCCCTTAGGGTATGTCCATTTCCTTCTGGATAAAAGGTGGTATCATGGAGCCTATATATTTACCTATGTGGTTGCTGCAAATTTATTACTTTGTAGTTGTTGGTGCAGAGGTACCTCGGATAAAGGTTAGTAACGACCGAGGATGGCTTACTTGTAGGTGTTACTTCCAGGCAGGGGTAACCCGGCCTTGTGTTGGTAGGAAACCGATTTGGTTTTTGGGGGCGTCCCTCTAGAGGCGTCCCATTTGTTAAGGAAATTCCTTAGCCTGACCATTTGTTGGAAATCCAAAGAAACAATACGTGCCCGGTACGGTTTGAGTTGTATAACCTGCCATGGAATATGGCGATAACCTGCTATTGAACATGGTAGCTATAGTAGGCATACAATAATGGTTGTATGCTGGCTAAGATTAATATTATACTTTCGAAAAGTTTTCTGCACTATGCACTAATAATAATATCAAAATGGTTTCCGCGTATCAAGCATGTTTGACTATCATAAGGAGAAATCATCTCCAATTCTGTGTTTGCATGGTGTGTACGGCGGGAGGCCTTATGGTAGTTACATTTTCCAAAAAGCATTGCGGATTTCCTTTTTATTTCTTTCTTTGTTTTTTGCTTAAATATAAAACTGTTTTTGTTGCCCACACCAGTCCCATGACTGAACCAGAGTTTATTGTTCCCTTTCTAAACTCAGGGTGCCCTCAATTTTTCACATGGGCAGTCTAGAGTTGGATGACTGACCTTTCTTAGCACAACTTGATTGGGAGTTCGATCAATTTTTGGATTGGTACTTTGGAGATGGAGATTACTGGTATCGGAGTTCCTTCTTTGGAATTCAAGTTTAAGCTATTATTCCGCTATGATTTGTAGTATCATATCTCTGATATGTGTTGGGTGGTTGTATCATAGTTGTATATCTTTGGATATTGTATTCATTGGAGTTATATGATATATTAATTTTTTTTCCGCTGTGTTGTTGTACTTAATGTGTTATAAGCTCCGACAAGAGTCCGATTTCAATGGTTGAATCTGCGGCATTCGAGTACAAGTGAAGTACGGATGTCGATTTTCGAACGCTGAAATTCGGGCGTAACAATTTGTTAAAATATTCATTTCAAAACCTTTGAAATCATTTCAATATATATATACACACACACACACACATCAAAGACTAATTTCAAACTATGTATATTAAATACTGTACATAGAAGATTCATAAAAGTAAACAATTATTTTTAAACTGATATATGCATAAATCAAACCGTAACAACATATGCAAATTATGTTCATAAACTAGTATATATACACACACACACACACACACATCATACCATGAACTTCATAATATGTACCTATATATATATATATATATATATATTGTAACTTCTATAGACATATCAGATCATATATAACAAATATAAAATATACATTCTTTAAAACATGAATAGGATACTCTATATAATATGAAAGCAGCATGAATTATACTTAAATAGTGTTATATTTGAAACCAATATATAAAGCAATAGGTGTACCCTTATATTATAACCATATAATATATATATGCAGTAAATATATATACTTTATAACGTGTAAACTGCATAAACTTTATGACTATATTTATATACAACAACTCATAACTTAAGTATACTATTTAAAAAAAACAGGACTCATGTATTCGCATATAAACTAATATATAAGTATATATATAATCTTAAAAAACTCTACACAAACATGTATTGACAAATAATATATATGTTACCTATATGATACAAGGAAGAGTAGTGTTTGGTTAGGCAATCAAGCGAGAAGGGAGCTGGTGATGATAGGTTTTGGGAGAAGACAGAAGGTGCCCGCGGGGTAGATGAAGCAGTAGGTTGGCTGGGATTGGTCGCATGTTGGAAGTGGAAGCATCTGCCGAAGATGGTGGTCCAGGCATGGCTTGCATGTAGTGTGGAGATTGCTCGGCTGGGAAGTTTGGCCGATGGTCAGAAGGGAAAGAAAACGAGCAGTGGTAGGGTTAATCACGTGATAGAAAGGAGAGGATCTCGACTAGCATGCGGGTCGGTGAGGCCTTGGTCGTGGATGGCAGGAACGAAGAAGAGGAACTGATGTTTGGGTCTCATGGGAAGGAGAAAGGTTTTTTTTTCAATATGCAAGTTAAACGAAAACTAATATCATATGTATTTTTATTCTTTGTAAAGCAAGTATAGAAGTTCGGATAAAAATTGCACACGAATCGATTAATAATAAATTGAAACCAAAAAAATTTGAAAGTCAAATTATTAAATTTTCTAGGAATATTAAAAGGCTAGTGTCTACACAGTTTCACGATAGATAACCAATGGTCACAAGAACAATAGGGCAAAGAACGGGTACCGATATGGTTACTGGTTTCGCGGATTCCGCTGCGTACCGGACTTTAAAACACAGAATTGAATATACCGCAGAGGTCAGCATGACGAGACGATCAAAATGGTATATAGATATCAGTGGTACAATCATCCTATCAAAAGTCGATAATCGATACTGGAAATGCTGCTAAAACGCCGAAAATAAGATGAGCGGAGCAATAGCAGTCCAAATTGGACGAAACGAAATGTATATCTCGCTCATAAGATGATTTGAAAATTCATTATATAAAAATATTTAGGTTTAGAAAATATTTTATTATCATCAAATATTAACTGATTTAATTTGAAATAGAATTACACAAGAAAAATAAACTTTCATATTATCAGATGAAAATTTACCGTTTGCTACGTTTAATTAGACGTAATCCAAATATCAAATTTTATATCCAAATATTATTATTTAAAATTTCACAAAAATTCAATTAGTTAATTAAATAAAACCACTAAAATTTACGGGTCGTTACACTCTTCCCCACTCAAAACTTTTCGTCTCCGAAAAAGAAAGAGGTAGGAGAATAGAAATAACCAGAAAGAAAATAGATTTGAAAAATAAAATAAAACAATTAATTTAAACCATATAAATTTCAATTAATTAATATTAAATAATTGCTTTTAAATTTTAAGGTATTTCATTAAGTTGATTTGTTTCAGTTTATATTAATATTTGTTACAAAAATTTCTTTCAAAACAATATTTATTTTTATTTATCTCATTTATTAGATCCACTTGATTTTTACTTAAGTAAATTTTCTTATAACTCAATCTTAACTATTCCTAATTTCTACTTATTTATTCATTATCTAATATTCAATTTTTCTCAATTAACCTTTTCTATAATCATAGATTTGAATAGTCATTTGTTATAATCATAATTTATTCAATAAATTTAATCTTTCTTTATTCCAAATAATTATTAAATTTATTCCACTTAATATATCTTATCACATATATTAACTATACTTGCACTTATCATAATTACTCAAATTTATTTAAAATTTCCTTTAACATCATTTCACATTGTAAATTATTCAATTACATATTCAACTTTTGAATGATTTAGGTAAGTTATATTAGGATGTAACTGAATATTATACAAGTAAAATTTCTAATTCAATTATTTCAAATTTAAATATTCATTAAGAATTTTGGATTTGTTTTGAAATTATCCCTTAACATAAAATTTAAAAATTAAATTTTCGATTAATTTCAAACAACTTAGAGATATATCTACATATATTATATTTATCAAATCAGTTCTAAAATCATATAACAATATATTATAAATCGGGTCATACTTTCGAAATTCAAATCAATTTAATTTTCCAAAACAAAAGTGTAGCAAAGCTACGAATTGGTCTCTCCACTCTGAAACTCGAAAATGAATGTCGATGATGTTGCAATCATCATCGAAATTATTTTCCAGCGACAAATGAAGAGAGTACCGATTTAGAACTTTTTTCTTTGGAACCTATTTCTATTCGAAAATACTTTAAATAATATACATTTAAAGATTTAAAATTAAAGTTTGGAATCGCCGGAAATTAAATTCTCAAATTCTAATTTGAATTCATTTAGACTCCAAATTAAATTATAAACCATTTTTGATAAGTTCATTTATCTATATATTGGAAAAATCAATGGTTTACAAAACAATATATGAAAATCAAATATTATCATTTATGATGACCAATTTATTTAACCTTTAGCTTCAAAAAAATTTACTTATATATAATATAATCATACAAAATTTATTTCATTTACCAAATTTGAAAACAATACTGTGTCAGTTTTCTCTATTCAAGTGTTTTGGAATTCCTATCGATAGCGTTGATCAGACGAATCGATCGAAAATCCAAATCAACATAACAACTTAAACAACCCAATTATAAAACATTTTATATATATGCAAATACACTCCCTCACTCGATGATTCAAAAATTAATTTCAAAGCAAAGATAGAGATTCAAATGCAGAGGGACTCTAATCAAAGCGAATTCTAACTGGAAGATAAACTCGAAACGAAGATAAGATGATTAAGTAACAGAATAAGAAGATGGATATACCAATATTAATGGTGGGTGACCTTAACCGGCTCAACCGTGACTTTAAGAATAAAATCGATGCAGAATCCAGAGGCAAATCGATATTCGATCTCAAGAGATAGAATTGGAGCATCGCAAGAGATAGCAGCATCTAACTCGACGATACAGAAATCTTCGGTGAATCGAAGCCTATTGTAAAGAAGTTTCACCCATTTACAAATCATATAGTGGAGTTATGGGATGCTCCATAATTAAGAAGAATACGAATAGGGAGAGACAAGAATGAATTTCAGGACAAATGGGGAGTTTCAAAATTCAAAGGAAATCCGAATCAAAGAGGAAAGAATTCAAGTCGAACGAAAGTGATTTTCATAATTAAATTTACCATATATGATAAGTTTTGCCTAAAACCAAAGCTCTGATACCACATGTAACATCCTGATATTTTCAACCATTCACATCCATACATGCCGGATTTGAATTGCTCAAAATACCAGATTGTTAATTTATATTTGGCAAAACTCAGCAGATACAGTAAATAAATAAATCACACAATCACAGACACAGACTAATATACAATATGCAGTAGAAACAAAATGAATAGTAGTACATGAAGCTACTATATATATCAGAGTTAAATAAGATACAATAGAAGTTTCAAATACAATAGTCAAATATAAGATCAGAATACATCATTGGAATTAACTGAATAATTGCAAGCTGAAAAGATGCAGATGGATCTCCAAACGAAGCTCCAACTCCAAAGGTGAGTCTCAAAAGCAGTATCACTCAGTTTGACCCAAGCGTAAAGCAAACACAAAACACTCGAGTCAGGATTAACATTCTTATATCCATAAATCCAACTCAAGTGAAATATCAACTGAAATACAAGTAAATTAAAGGATGTTTGGGATACCCATCCACTAAGGATCCGTTAAACTATCTATTGTATAGTAATATACGCTATTATAATAATGTCTAAAGTAAAGTGAACTATTAAAATAGCAATAAGGCGTTACCCATATCACATTTAACACATTTTATAGTGCCAATAGTCTATACAGTACCGTAATACCTCCAAATCGGGTGGCTACCAGAGGATACTCCATAGGTACGACACAAATCAAACTCGTAAAAGGCGCGCCAGGGTAGGTGACACGACACAACTAGGCAATGCCAGGGTAGATATACCAATTACGCTTCCGGACTGCTGGTAACACATAGCAGCCACTACCACCTACCTCGAGCCACACTCCCAAATCAAAAATCAAAAGTGGACACCAAATCAATCACAAAGTCAGAATATAGTGTCAAAGGAGTGTGTCTGATCAAAGGAGCTACCTCACTTGGCCCGTCAATTGCTCCTGTTTTAGCCGCCTTACGCCAACTCACGGGAGTCGGGTCCATGTATATACCTCAATAGAACGTCGCCACCATCCTACTTCATTCTGGAATCTCCACCGCTTACACAGTTGTTAAATTGGTTTTCGGAGTTGGCAGAGATTATGACAACTTCTGATCCCGGTCTCTTTAACAACCAATCGTTATTATAACACCGCTGTCATTTCAAAATATTTTATACTTCAAAACCATAAAATCATTTCCATTTCAAAAACCATATCAATACGATACTATTTTCATCTTAAAGATATCCTTTTCAAAAATCATAGCACTTAACACTTTCGAAACCAAACACTTGAGATTATAACACTTTCAAAACATAGTACTTTGAAATTCATAACTTTGAAAACATAATTTCCACCACTTAAACAGTTTAGATATTAAAATAGTATATATAATAAAATAGCTTATAAAGTAAAATAGTTTATATAAAAGAGTTATAAGTTAAAATAGTTTATATTAAAAATGATTTATATTAAAATAGTTTATGTTAAAATAATTTATATAGTAAAATATAAAATAGTTTTAAATATAATTTAAAAATACTTTATATAATAAAATAGTTTCCTCAAATTTCACAAATCGATTCCAAATCAACTCGAATCAACTCGAATTAAATCCAATCTCAAATCATCAATTTCAATTTATTTCAGTTTCTCAATAAACCATTTCATATTATATCGATTTCAAATACAGATTTTAACCATTAAAAAAACCATTTCAATTTTAATATTTTCAAAGCTTTAAATATTCAAACATTTCAAAACTAGATTTATATATATCAAATTCACTTTACTATTATTTATTTTGAAATATTTACTTAATCATTCAAATAACATTTAAATAAAACTTCAAATTTCAAATCACTTTAATCAAAAATCAAGTTATAAAATCATATCTTTGAAATCCCAAATTTAGTAAATTTAAAATCAAACTTATTTGAGTATAATTCTTAAATAAATTCGATTTCGATCCCTTGGAAATCATTTCAAAAAATATATATAGACCTACGACGTCTGCATATAATTTTCTATCCTAGTCAAGTGATACACATATTTATCATTTCAATCCGCAATTTAAATATATACGGGTATATATCATTTCAACTCGCAATCCCAAAATTCAATTCAATGAAAATCGCTTAGGCTTATCATTTCAACCCATATCGATTTTCTGCTATTCTACAGATCGTTTGGGTATGTATCATTTCAACCCATAGGGAATTCTATACCAACAGGGAACTTGCAGAGTGATAACATATATGATAATAATATAACAGACATATATCATCAATATAAATAATAAACAATAGTGTCAAATGTCACAGGTGAACCGATATAGGTGTTAGCATATATATATATATATATATATATATATATATATATATATATATAGCAAGGTAAATAACTAACAGCGGCATATTTCAATTGTCGTTTTAATTGAAATCAAATTTAATAAATATAAGAACTTTAATCGTGAGTGATTGCTCACCTTTCAAGGCTAGAGATGGACGAGAATGAGATGAGTTACGAATCTGAGCATGGGTTCCAAAGCAACGCAAGATTGACACGAATTTGACGAGCAAAGCTGAAAGCTAGGAATTGACGAAATCAAATCAATACTGAATCGATGAAGATAAATGGTATAAGTGAACTTATATATATACATATATATGTGTGTGTGTGTGTGCGTATATATATATATATATATTACTATATGTAACTATTTACATATAAAAAAAACCATATTCTAAATTCAAACACATTTTAAATTTAAATTAATATACGTATTTCAAAATCCATTGTTTAAATTAAACTCATATATTAAAGTCAAATATATATATACATAATATATATTGAAATAACTACTTATATATATTCAGCCATAAAAACTAATATATATAAATCTGTATATATAAACTTACATACGTAAAATACTTTGGAATCAACAATATATATAACATATACATATACATATACATATACATATACATATACATAATACATAAAAAAGTGTATTGGAATATGTTATCCCACCTTTTGGCAAAGCTAAGACACCCAAAAATTAAGTGAAAACCGATAATAACAACTCATGAATATCAACTATACATTGCAGGATAACCATGGATATCGATGAATTTTGTCCGAGTCCGGATCGGGCTGCAATTGACGAGACATGACAAGAAGAGCCATGGAAACGTGCATCCCAAATTTCAAGTCAATCCAAGTTTGTATGCTCAAGTTATGATCGATCCAAATTGAAGGTGATAACCCCATTTTCGTATCCATCACCTTCGTATCCATCAAGCATCATTAACTTCGTATCGATAGAGTCTGCATCCGTCATCACGTCTTGTTTCGTATCCATCAGCTTCGCAACGAATGAGTTCGAATCCATCGAGGAACCTCGGCTCGCATCGATCGAGTTCGTATCCATCAATAGGACATGCGCTACGTATCGATCAACAACGTCCTGTTTCGTATCCATCCAGCTAGACACGGTCTGTATCTATGGATGAGCTTCCATTCGAATCCATTGTCTTCGTATCGGTCAGGGATGCAAGTCCTTCGTATCCATCTGTCTCGAATCCATCAGATGACTTCGCATCCATCAGGCGCTGACCGCTTCGTATCCATCAGGAGTCCTTGTTCGAATCCATGAATAATTGCATGTTCATATCCACCAAGTCAAACAGGCCAGAGGTGGCTTTTTGGAATTGGTCGTGTGGGCCCCCTCACGTGCCAGAGCGAATCTCCCGAAGTTTGAGCGAAGTCTCAGCCTCCTACGCTTATAAATAGAGCCCCAGAGCCTACAGAAGGAGGATCTTTGCCTACTCAACGCCCAGACTCTGCCTGATTCATTTCTACACTTCAATACAACTATTGTACTCGAAATTCTCCATTGCTACTGCGGTAATCATCTGTAACCAACAAGGACAATCAATAGAAGATAAAACTTTGAAGTGGACGTAGGTCGAAGATAGCCGAACCACTATAAATCTTATGTCTCTGTTCATTATTTCTGAATTGTTGCTTGCTGGTTACTTAGATCTGTGATTAATACTACTGATTTATATTCATACTTTGGTGCTTTCACGATATTTGAGGTTTGTGACCAATTTTGGTGCAAACACTTTGGTGCTTTCACTGAGAACAACTAGCACCCGCTACATCGGATTGAAGTTCTGATTTGAAAAGCTTGAAGAATTCAGACTTGGAGAAAATAGAGGGCTGAGAGAAGCCAACAAGGAGGAAGCCAGGAGGCATCCTTTGGAGCTGCAGAAGGACAAGCTTTGATCTACATCACCCGGGATGAGATGGAGGCTATGGCTAATTTAATGCATCAAAGAATGATGAAAAGCCAACAGGAGATGCTGCAGAATTTCTTTGAACAGATGAGAGTAGTGAACGTGCAGAACCTTGGGCCAACTACAGCGACTGCAAGTGCAAGACAAGGAGTCAAGATTGCGGAAACCAATGAAGGTCAGGTTCAGAACCGAAATGCAGGACATGATAGTAATCAACAAGGACTTGGGGGCAGACCCTCAGGATCAGATACTGGAGGAAGACCCATAGATGAAGCTCAGCATGCTGGAGTCAATGCTAATGTTACTGAGCCACATGAAGAGTATGTACCAGAATTCCCTTCGAGACTTAAGGGGCAGGATAGAAACATGACAAGGGGGCAACCCCTGGATGGAGATGAAAGAATGATTGGTCTGGAGCGATGAATCATGAGAGGAGGATTATCGAGTGGAGGATTAGAAGAAGTCAGTCGGAGTCCGTTCACTCCGAATATCAGGAATGCAAGGAACCCTCCAAAGTTCAAACTGCCCGTGCTGGATCCTTATGATGGGAAGTCAGACCCAACGATGCATATTACCAAATACATCAGGCACATGGAAGTGCTGGGGGAATCCGAGGAAGTGATGGCTCGATGCTTCCCTCTATACTTGTCAGATTTGGCTGCGCTGTGGTTTAGGCAGCTAGAGAACGGCTCAATCGGAACATGGGCGAGCTTGTAGATTGCTTCATGAGATAGTTTAGGGTCCACGTGACGTGACCTAAGAGTGTGATGACCCTAGCTTCAATAAAGCAAAGGACCGGAGAGTCCATAAAAGATTTCTTACTGCGATTCAATGCAACGGTAGCTTCTGTAGATCGCCAAGATCCATCGATAATATTGATGGCGGCGGTGGCAGGAGTTGGGGAAGGCACCGAATTTAAAGATTCTCTGGCAAGAGATCCACCACAAGATCTTGGATAATTTTATCATGAAGCTGAAAGATTCATTCAGCTGGAAGAATCACGAGCCGAAAGGCGGGAAATAAATGCTGTGCAGGGCAAAGGAACCGCCAGGGAACAGTCCGGAGCAGACAAAGGAAAGAGAAAGCAGGACGATAGACGTGATGGTCCTGATAAACGGAAGAGATTTCGAGAGCCTAGATTCAGACAGTACACGGATTTGACGGCAAGTCTAGAAAGGATTTACACTGAAACTTGGGGACAACTCCCGATGAGCTGGATGGGCACACTACCGATGAATGTCGTCACCTAATAGATGAGGTGGAAGAACATGCCAGGAGTGGTAAATTGCCACAGTTTATCAGAGAACAGACTGCGGCCGTAAGACCTGAACAACTGCCGCCTCCACCTAACAGAATTGATCCTTGATCGGGATCACGACTCGTCATCAATTGATTATAATGGCAAGGGCCAAGTTCGGGATGCGGTCTTTGGCCGATTCGTTTTCTTAGATTTGATTTTAAAAATAAATGGCTATTCCACTTACTCATGTACGGGAACCGGAGAGATCCCTAGGCATGCCATGAGATGGAGATAGACCGATCTGCCAGGAGAGGCAATGTTTAGTTTTCTCCTGATGTTTGAGATTGAACATCTAGGACCTGAATTTAATAAATAAACTTGAATTTCTTGGAATAAACCTTTGACCGGAGAGTTAAAGGGTAAATGTTAAATACCAACATAAAAATGATCGCTTTATGATCCTAACCGGAGAGGCGGGGTCCGGAGTGCAAGAAGTGAGTTGCTTCGCCGGAGAGCGACAAGATCGACTCACTTAACGTCGTTTCTCATTCATCGGAGATTGGATCGGGATTCGATAAGAGCCCGGAGAGGCTGTGATCGGCCCACGATTTAGGCCATGACATCGCTTAATGTTCAGACACACTGAACCGGAGTGCAAGAAGTGAGTTGCTTAACCGGACAGCGACAGGATCGACTCAATTAACGCCGCCTCCCCTTCACCGGAGAGTGACAGGATGGGATCCAGCAAGAGCCCGGAGAGGCTATGATTGGTTTAGAACAACCAAGACATCGCTATATGCCCTAGCTGGGGCCGGAGTGCAAGGGATAGAGAGCAACGCCGGAGTGCAATGGGATCTTTCTATTCGATCGCTAAGTTTGGAATGAGCTTGGCAAGGGTCCGGAGTGACCATCGATAGTCCGGAGAGACTGTAGAATTTCATTCTTAACTTCCTCTGGAAGAAATTGATAACGATTTGGCTTCAAACAGCCATGGAATTGATTGAAAATGCTATAAACTCTGAATAAAACATGAACTCACTGCATTCAATTTGAGACTGATCAAAACACACCTTTTACCAAAAGGCATGTTTTGGGGGGCAAAGTGTTATCCCACCTTTTGGCAAAGCTGAGACACCCAAAAATTAACTGAAAATCGATAATAACAAGTCATGAATATCAACTATACATTGCAGGATAACCATGGATATCGATGAATTTTGTCCGAGTCCGGATCGGGCTGCAATTGACGAGACATGACAAGAAGAGCCATGGAAACCTGTATCCCAAATTTCAAGTCAATCCGAGTTTGTATACTCAAGTTATGATTGATGCAAATTGAAGGTGATAACCCCATTTTCGTATCCATCACCTTCGTATCCATCAGGCATCATTAACTTCGTATCGATAGAGTCCGCATCCATCATCACGTCTTGTTTCGTATCCATCAGCTTCGCAACGAATGAGTTTGAATCCATCGAGGAACCTCAGCTCGCATCGATCGAGTTCGTATCCATCAATAGGACATGCGCTTCGTATCGATCAGCAATGTCCTATTTCGTATCCATCCTGCTAGACACGGTCTGTATCCATGGATGAGCTTCCATTCGAATCCATTGTCTTCGTATCGGTCAGGGATGCAAGTCCTTCATATCCATCTGTCTCGAATCCATCAGATGACTTCGCATCCATCAGGCGCTGACCGCTTCGTATCCATCAGGAGTCCTTGTTCGAATCCATGAATAATTGCATGTTCGTATCCACCAAGTCAAACAGGCCAGAGGTGACGCGTGAGTTATGGATGCGAACGTGGCGAAATACTCGGAGTGACTCGATCAAACCGGAAGTGAAAAGCGGATCGACACAAAGAGCGCACGCCACGTCAACCTGCTCACACGCATTGCCATCGAGTCGAAGTGATCGGTTCGAATGAATGGGTTTGAACCAAACAGCCATCGAGCAGATCAATTTCGTATCAACCATATCTCCTAAACCATTGATCCAAATGCAATGAACTTTTCACAGGAGATTGCACGCGAGCCAAAGAACGTTCACACCAAATTTCAGCTCCATTGGACGTAATCTTGATCGATACGAAATGATTTCGTATCGATCATAGATCGAGTCGAAACTTTCTGGAATTGGTCGTGTGGGCCCCCTCACGTGCCAGAGCGAATCTCCCAAATTTTGAGCAAAGTCTTAGCCTCCTACGCCTATAAATAGAGCCCCAGAGCCTACAGAAGAAGGATCTTTGCCTACTCAACGCCCAGACTCTACCTGATTCATTTCTACACTTCAATACAACTATTGTACTCGAAATTCTCCATTGCTACTGCTGTAATCATCTGTAACCGGCAAGGATAATCAATAGAAGATAAAACTTTGAAGTGGACGTAGGCCGGAGATAGCCGAACCACTATAAATCTTGTGTATCTGTTCATTATTTCTGAATTGTTGCTTGCTGTTTACATAAATCTGTGATTAATACTGCTGATTTATATTCATACTTTGGTGCTTTCACGATATTTGAGGTTTGTGATCAATTTTGGCGCAAACAGAATATATATACAGACTGCATAATATACATACTAGCATATATATATATATATATATATATATATATATATTCCTAAAGTCAATATATATATATATATATATATCCACTATATCTTAAAATGAATACGTACAATATATATAATTATATATGAAATATGCGCGTACGATTTTATATATAGACTTATATATGTACACACAAACAAATTATATAACCTATATAACTTATATTTCTTTACAAATTCTAATAATTAGTCCATAAACTTGTACAAACTTGTACAGATTAACAACAGACTATGTAGACATACTTAAATATATAAACCAATAGATCAGTTGAATAAACTTACATATATTGACTACAATATATATACGTATATATGCAGGCTAACATAGCTAATGTACAAACACTGTATGTATAATGTAATATGTATAACTTACAAAACAAATCAAAAAAAATCATGTAAACCCGTATATATATATATATATATATATGCATATATATATATGTATGTATGTATGTATGTATGTATGTATGTATGTATCTTAAAATCAATATTTACTAAAATATTCATTTCAAAACCTTCTATATAAATTATATACTGTACATAACAGATTCATAAATGTAAACTATTATTTTTAAACAGATATATGCATAAATCAAACCGTAACAGCATATGCAAATTATGTTCATAAACTAATATATATTATATATATATATATATATATATATATATTTATATATATGTATATATATATATATATCATACCATGAACTTCATAATATATACCTATATATATTGTAACTTCTACAGACATAAAAGCAATCAGATCATATATAACAAATATAAAGTATACATTCTTTAAAACATGAACAGGATACTCTATATAATATGAAAGCAGCATGAATTATACTTAAATAGTATTATATTTGAAACAATATATAAAGCAGTAGGTGTGCCTTTATATTGTAACCATATAATATATATATACAGTAAATATATATACTTTATAACATGTAAACTGCATAAACTTTATAACTATATTTATATACAGCAAATCATATAGCTTAAGTATACTATATAAAAAATAAAAACAGGACTCATGTATTTCGCGTATAAACTAATATATAAGTATATATATAATCTTACAAAACTCTACACAAATATGTATTGACAAATCATATATATATTACCTATATGATACAAGGAAGACAGTAGTGCTCGGCCAGGCTATCAAGTGAGAAGGGGAGCCGGTGATGATAGGTTTTGAGAGAACGCAGCAAGCGCTCGTGGGGTAGATGGAGAAGTAGGTTAGGCTGGGCTTGGTCACGTATTGGAAGTGGAAGCATCTGTTGGAGATGGTGGTCCAGGCATGGCTTATGTGTAGGGTGGAGATTGCTCGGCTTGGAATTTTGGCCAATGGTGAGAAGGGAAAGAAGACGAGCAGTGGTTGGGTTAATCACATGATAGAAAGGAGAGGATCTTGGCTAGCATGCGGGTCGGTGAGGCCTTGGTCGTGGAATGACAGGCACAAAGAAGAGTAACCAATGTTTGGTTGGCTTGGGAAGGAGAACAGTTTTTTTTAATATGAAAGTTGAACGAAAACTAATAGCAAAAACTAATAGCATATGTATTTTTATTCTTTGTAAAGCAAGTTTAGAAGTTCTGATAAAAATTGCACACGAACCGATTAATAATAAATTGAAACCAGAAAGTTTGAAAGTCTAATTATTAAATTTTCTAAGAATATCAAAAGGCTAGTGTCTACACAGTTTCACGGTAGATAACCAATGGTCATAGGAACAAAAGGGCAAAGAACGAGTACCGATATGGTTACCGGTTTCGTGGATTCCGCTGCGTACCGGACTTCAAAACACTTAATTAAATATACGACAGAGGTCATCATGACGAGACAATTAAAACGGTATATTGATATCAGCGGTACGATCTTCCTATCAAAAGTCGATAGTCGGTACCGGAAATGCTGCTAAAACGCCGAAAATAAGATGAACGGAGCAATAGCGGTCCAAATTTGACGAAACGAAATGTAATGTCTTACTCAGAAGATGATTTACTAATTCATTATATAAAAATATTCAGGTTTAGAAAATATTTTATTATCACCAGATATTAACTGATTTAAATTGAAATAGAATTACACAAGAAAAATAAACTTTCGTATTATCAGATGAAAATTTACCGTTTGCTATGTTTAATTAGGCATAATCCAAATATCAAATTTTTATTTACAAATATTATTATTTAAAATTTTACAAATATTCAATTAATTAAATAAATAAAACCACTAAAATTTACGGATTGTTACATATAATTTACACAGTCATTCTCCATCTACGCAGTCACGAGCAAATATATCCTAATGACTATCAAGCTTCATATGTAATATCTATGGCTTATCGGTTAATTGGGAAAATTTTATTCATAACCAAACTAAAGGTTTTTGACTCAGCATTGTCGCTCAATTGTATATGCTTCTTACATAATGCGCAAATTGCAAGATCTTGGAGTTCCTTCGTACTTATCATAATGTGAAGAAATTCCAACAAAATATAGTGGTCTATGATATCTATCTTTGATGCATCTAACCAAAACCCCAACCCGTATCATCCCTTCAACCAATGTATTCTACAACAACATCAACGAGAACCTTATGGTCCTCCTCCAACCAGCGCTCCTCAGTAGACTTACTCCGCTCATCCTTCACAACAGCCACCTTCCCTAGTCAGGCTACCGAATATTATTCGGACTCTGCATTACAAGAAGCTCGCACTGAACCAATGCAAAATGAATTTCTTCATGATTTGGCACTTAAAAACCAAAAGATAATCACAATTAATCGACGAACTTTCAACAGAATGATAACTGAATTGGAATGTTCTTTCTCTACAAGGATAAAAAAATGGAGAAGACTTTGGACAAAGTGGCCTCCACTTTAGGAAAAGTTGTGCACAAAGTACATGGTCAATCTTCTTCTCGCTTATCATCCTCACCCTCACCAACACCTCCACCGCGGTCTCGAACACCAGTTTATTGCTCTCAAGCCTCGCCCATAGGTATGTCTCATGATAGAGGTGATAGAGGGAAGACTCCTATTCAACCTTAGGAAGAAGATACCTATGACATGTACGTATCTAATACTCCCATTTTCAATAACAATCGTACATGCCATTTCAAGGCCTTTTTAATTAATGAAGATGAGGAGTACAATGATCAAACACAATGGCTAAGTACATACGAGCAGGATCCATCTTCTTATTGGGAATATTATAGAACTATGGGGGCATATCTTACTCACAAAATTAGTACAATAAGAGTTTTCCTTTTATTCTGCAATTCTTATGTTTTTTTTACTACTGTCTTATTTGAACTTTTGTTACAATTGTCATTAATTTTATTTGAACTTTCATATTTACTTTCCATGATCTCAATGGATTACATTCTATGTCTATTTAAATTCTCCATATCTTATATCATATCCCTCCATTTTGATAATGATAAATGGGGAGAACTCTATGCATATACATCGCGGGAGACAAACATAGTAATACTTCCATTTTTTAATTGTATAGTTGATTTTTGATTGTACAGATTTCATCATCAATAAGTTGGAGATTGTTAGAACCTCCAGTTTTTGTTTCAATGATAATAACTACACAATCATATATATAAAGAACTTATCAAGATTGCAGGTATATGCTATAAGAAGACACCATGCTGAAAGATATATATAGATAAATTATTGTTAAGGTCTCCTTGAGTATATATGCATACACGATCACACATAATTTCATATACATCAAAACAAAGACAATAATTGATTTTACAGATCACAAACGTCTGAGATAAAACTACAGATGTCAGTGACAATTCTCGGATTATTTTTTTTGAAGTCACAAACGTTCGAGGTTTTAAAGCATACGTTTATCATATGCAAAAACTACTAATTTTGGAAAGACACTTCAGTTTGAAACAAAAAGAAATCACCTTTCAACGAAAGGTTGTAGCCATTAAAGTGAATAGACTTTCTCAAATAGTACCAACTCGTCATCTGCACCTTTTTGAATCTATAAATATTACTTTGATTGAGAAGTAGAAAAAAAACTAACTTGGATTAATCTGTTCTTTCCTCTCTTGATTTCTAAACACTTTCTTGCGTATACATTATTCACAAATTGTCAATCTATTATAACTAAAATATAATTTTGGTTAAATCACTTTCTACATATTAAAGCATTCATATTCACATACTCAAAGGAGATCATAGGAAGATTTGTATTATAAGTCAAAAACTATATCATTTGGAACACAAATTGTCAGAGATATATTTTGTATTAGCTTATTCCTTCGGGCGAAACGAATGTAATTTGATTAATCGAAGGATAGCTTCAGGACTGGACGTTGGAAGGGATGTCCGAACCAGCATAAAAACTCTGGTTTGCATGCTTTTTATACTTTACTATTTATTGTATACATAGCATTAGTTCATACACTAGCATATTATGTACAAATTAGATAATATATGATCCACAAGATATTTTCTAATTGGGACGCAAAATTTTGGAGTATGCGGGCGTAATAGACCCAGATAGCGAAAGATTTCCATGCACAGTTTTTTAGCATTCAATATTAAAATTCAAATCAACACATCCCCTTCCTTTCTTGATGGAATTCAGCAATCTACCTATCTAGATGACCGCATGGATGAGAACTATGATCTGGAAAAAGATTTTTAGATGAAAATTGAAGATTTCTAGTGGGAAAAAGAAAGTGCAACGAAGGATGGAGGAACTTTGGAGTAATCACAAGTGATTGTTGCTCTCTTCTTCATATAATATGGCTATGGTCCTATAATCATGACATGTAGCCTATATTAGAGCAGTTAAACGTTTATAGATGATTAAATTCAGATTAAAGGTGTTATGAGAGGGATTTGGTTGATATAAAGGATTAGAAACTTGATTTAAGAAAATTTCTAGAAATTTGAAGTATAACATCTACATCCATGAAATAATTGATATACTGCATATAAATCTAGGGTTTAGGAGTGTTCTTTGATGATTTGGGATAAAGTGGTGGTAACCAAAAGCCAAAATGACATTAAAAACAAACAAACCCAAAATCAAAAAACCTGAAAATTACACGCACCACTAAACCAGTGGCTTAAGCCGGTGCACTGGTGCACGTTTGTTTTGGCAGATTGAACCTTAGAAAAATGACCCAATATAAGTATGTAATATATAATTTGATTTGTGCTTAACGTGATCTAAGACATGACGAGGAGAGTGTGGTGCTATGAAATGAAGGGATATAAGGAGCGTGATCATGATACGATGCGAAGGGATGTATGGAATGCAATGAGTGATATGAAATGAATGACCATTGAATAGTTATTTGTAGTATAAATAAAATATAAATATACGTATATATGTGTTGTGGTATGAGATTTTGATGTGTTGGTGATCGTGGATGGGAATGAGTATAGGATGTAGGATAGACGCCCAGAGAATGTTTACATGATGTGAAGCGGTCATGTGACACTTAGTAGGTGACCAAGGCCTGAAAATATTGTTTCCCCTGTAATTCTCTGGTGGAGAAGGGGAAGCGGATGTTAAGCGACCCTTTAGGCTATGGGAGGGCCAAGGAATGAGTCCAACTGGATAGAACGAGGATAACAGGCAACCCTATAGGCTACGGACGGTCCAGGAAAGTGAGTCCTATACAAGATTTAGGAAAGGCGGGCAACATGTGACCTTGTAGGGCATGAGGTTAGACGTGAGTCCGCACAGATACGATACGATACTACTATACGTTTATGATATTTAAGTATGATGTAGTGATGAAAAAACGTATGATGGTCGGACAGTAGAAACGTATAATGTTATAGTATTATATTTGTAGTATGTAGAGTACAGTGTGGCTCACTCACCAAACTTATGTCTTATCCCTTCTTATTTCTTATATATATATATATATATATATATATCCAAGTTTAGTGGATTTTGAAGATGAGATAGTATCAGGAGCATGGATTCATTCGTATATTGTGTATATGATGTACATAAGTGTTGTGACCTGAAGTTGACTATGTATGTGGATTGGGTTGTATTTGTAATATTTAGACACATATATTTAACAATTTTGACAAAGTTATGATGTTGCAATGATGGTATTTATTTATGCATTATATCCTATTCATTCCATTATGAGACTCTGAAAGTAGATAGTGCTAGTTAGAATTATTATCTGATATCCGTCTATGACTTTATCTTATTTCAACCCAACGACTCGTCTACTCAGTTCTCGGGTATTGACTTTGGTTCGGACGCTGAGTCCAGGGGTCGAAAAGGAGGGTTACTACAATTAGCTAAGGTGATGCATGAACATCAATATTCAAATTATTCGATGTTAACTGCTAACTGAATTGATAAATTTGAGTCGCACAACTGAAACAATGAATTCTCTATAAACCACATGATTTAATTTATTTATAAATGTTGTGAATTAGTTAAATTAATTAATATTTGAGAAGTATTAATTGTTATTTAATTTGCTTGATGTTTTGGAGTAATTTGTATTTATTTGAATACATCTGTAAAAGTTATATTTGCACATATCGTTATACATATCAATATAAATTTTAAATATGTTTAAACAAAAGATAATTGCATGAAGGGATTTATGAAAATTTTATGCTATTTAATGGTAAGTAATTTTGGTCATACCATGTGAAGAAAGAAGAGTGAAGAAATATAGAAAAAATTAAGGGAATTGTTAAGGAAGTTTTAATTAAAAGAATGAGAAATGTTTCATTCCTTCAATTAAAACAAATCACTAATTGATTTTTTATAGACATTCATTTTTCCCAATCTTGACGTACATTTGCAGTTTATACCTTATATTTTCATGTGTTTTTTACCATGCTTAAAAGTGATAACCGTTACTCTAAGTTAATTGCTCAATTATTACATTTATGACCCACTAAATAGTTTACATAATCAACAACTTGACCCTTCACTTATCAAATGATAAAACATAACAAGTAACTGTTACATAGATACACACACAAGTGTGTGTTTAGATACACTATATTTTGTATAAATATCTAATCGATTAAAATAAATCAATTAATTAAATTAAGAAATTTAATAAAATTTGATTTTATTTGAATAATATTAGATTGGTTCTAATAAACCTTTTAGACTTCATAAGCACAACAGATCCAAAATAAAATATTTTTGAAATCTACTTTACCCACGTGCTTCCAACTAGCCCAGTACGTTCAATTGCATTAGAGCCTTATGGTCTTTACGCCGTATATTAGAAATATTAGGGCTAAGTTATTAAACCTACTAATACGGTATCTAAAAAAATAGCGTCTAAGGTTGGCTTTGGGTAGTCAAGCACTTTGCTCTACCTTACTACGTTCTAGGCCCGAAGGACGATGTAAACCCAAATGTAATCCCCAATGTATAGGCCCAAATTAATATTGGGCATTGGTCCAATTTTTAAAACTTAAGTCAAAATTTTAATTTCATTTTAAGTTAAACGGTCAAGTTTAAAATATAAAATGAAATTTTATAAAATTTAAAATTTATAATATTTTGGAAACAAATTTAAAATTTTTGAAAACAGATTTAAATTTTTTGAATATTATATTAATTATTGTTTCCTGGAGACTTGACCAGGCAACTTAGTACTCGGCATACCCACCGTTCGGCTCAACTGGTTCATTTGGCATCTCTGTACGAACGTCGTTCGGAAACGTTCGACATCCAGGAGCGGTCGGCCAAAGGCATCGTTCGTCTAAAGGCTTCGTTCGGTCAAGATATTACTCGGCATCCAGGAGCGGTTTGCCAAAGGCATCGTTCGGCTAAAGGCTTCGTTCGGTCAAGATATCACTCAGCACCCAGGGGCGTTCGGCCAAAGGCATCGTTCGGCTAAAGGCTTCGTTCGATCAAGATATCGCTTGGCATCTAGGAGCGATCGGCCAAAGGCATCGTTCGGCTAAAGACTTCGTTCGGTTAAGATATCACTCGACACCCAGGGGCGTTCGGCCAAAGGCTTCGTTCAGTCAATATATCGCTCGGCATCCAGGAGCGTTCTGCCAAACGCCTCGTTCGGCATACCAAGGACATCCGGCATTCAGAGATGGCCCGGCCTTCTCCCCAGCATGACCGGCTTCGATTGTTGCTCGGTCTACTCTTCCCACATAAAAAACTCACTGTTCGGCATAAAGAGGATGGTTCGGCATTTGGCCATTCAGCCTGTTCGGTTCGGCACATAGAGACCACTCCATTTGGGTCGAGGTATTCAGCTACCAAGCCCACCAGGGAAGTCCAACCCACCTTTGTCTATAAATAGGGTGGCAGGGGCACACTGAAAAGGGACCTTTTTCTGAGAACACTGGGGAGACTCTGCCATTTTTTATACTCTCTTCTTCTTCATTCAAATTTGTATTCAAGCGATTGATTTACGGATTGTATCTGTACTCAAGTATTGGAGAAAGCAATAAAGATTAACCTCAAAGTGGACGTAGGCAATTACGCCGAACCACTATAAATTTGGCGTTCTTATTCTCTGCATTTAAATTTATACTATGTTCTCCATTTTAATTTACTTTCTTCATTAATCTCTCTACACAATCTTTCTAAGGGTGTTAGTGACCAATTTTGGTGCTAACATTTTGGTGCTTTCACTGAGAACTGAATTCTCAGGCTGTTAGGATCTTCTTTGTAGCTACTGGATTGTATAAATCCCCCGAAGGAGATCCAAAATCATTGACAAGGCATCTGTTAATTCTACTCAGAGTTATAACCAACAACTCTACCATGGGGAGACCACGAACCATATCGGCTTCTCATAATGCAGATATCCATGAAACTGCTAGCGTACAACAAGTTGGACCTGGAAATCAGCAAACAACCAAAGGTGCAGAGCCCTCCACCCAAATCCAAGCGGAAGTCGTTTCCCAAACGGAGATTATTGATTTGATAAGAGAACTCAAGGAAAGTAGAAGGCAGTTTGCTGAACAGATTCAAGCCAACACTAACCTCATGACTCAGCTCGCTCAACAGCAGCGCCATAATGCTGGAGGTAACCCTGCCCCATATTCTGAATCTGATAGCTCAACCTCAGCTAACGAACCTCCTAGGCGTAGATGCCGTAAGGATGAAGGTGCACAAGCAGGCATTGAGAATCAAGCCCATGAAGAGACCGGACACCCGAATCTCCAAGACCCAAATCAGGCGGGACATCAACCCGCACGGTCCCATGAAAAGGAACCCAACCTTCCATCCTCCATACAAACTCCGGACTTAACAGCTATGTTCAGACAGTTGATGAGAGAAAACCAAGGCTTGACCAATGAAGGTTGGGGAGTGACCAGAAGCCATACCCCCTTTACGGATGGTATCCTGCAGGCTGAGTACCCTAAGAAGTTCAATATGCCAACTATCCCAGCCTATGAGGGGAAGACTGATCACAGGCAGCATGTGATGAGGTATGGATGGGTGATGGATTCTGCAAGAGCCAATGATGCAACCAAGTGTAGGTGCTTCCCAATCACTCTGTCCGGAATCGCCACCATGTGGTTTACTCGACTTCTCCCACGATCTATATCCAGCTTTGACGTATTGGCAATGAAATTCATAGAGCAGTTCAGAATACGCACCACTCGCCCAAAGGATGTGATGTCCTTATCAAGCGTAATCCAAGCTCCAGGAGAGTCATTGAACGCATACTTGCAGAGATTTCATGCTGCTGCTACTGGGGTAAGCAATCCAAACGACCACGCAATTTTGATGGCGGTAATGCGTGGAGTGGATCCAGATTCTGAGTTTGGAGATTGGTTGGCGGGAAAGCCCCCAGCTACGCTGGAACGTTTTTATTCGAAAGCTCATCAGTTCATAAAGAGGGAGGAAGCTCGGTGGACAAGGCGAGACAAGGCACCAGGGCCCGTTCAGGAGTCCGTGAAAGGTAACATCGCCATGAAGCAAACCGGCGATAATTCTGGAAAAACCCAAGTTAATGTCCAGAACAAGCCTGGGCAGTCTAAAGGATCCGGAGGTGGGAATCCCGAAAAGAAAAAAGAGACGGGGAAATGGAAGTCAAGGATCCCGACCTACAATGAATACACCCCGCTCAATGCATCTCTTGAGAACATCTATTTGTTAACTTGTAACACTTTTCAATATAGAAAGCCACACCCAAAGGAATCAACGGAGGAACAGAAGCGGACTGGGAAATACTGCCGCTTTCACGAGTCTTATAGACACAACACAGAGGAGTGTAGACACCTCCATGACGCAATAGAAAAGCTGATTAGACAGAAGAAGCTGCAGGAATTTGTCAAAGACCCACAAGATGAAAGGCAAAAAACTTCGGACCCCGGACATGGGTCGGCCCCACACCAACCACAATAACCCGCTCGAACTGCGGGTAGATTGGTTATTAATACGATTGCCAACAGACTTCATCCAACGGATAAGAATTGGCAGGAGATGGAGCGATATGCGAACTCTTTAAGACATGTGGAGTATGAATGTTGTTCGAATACGGAAGATGGGACTCTTGCAAAGCAGCAGCGCACGATGAAAGATGATATCGTATTCCGGAACAGAGATGCGAACAAGGTAGAGGTTCCTACTATCGACCCAACGGACATATCCATGACAATCGGGCCGGCGTTCGTGAGGAAAATTCTGATTGATTGCGGAAGTTCCGTTAACATCATCTTCAAGAAGGCGTACGACCAAATGAAGCTGGAGAACAAGGATTTGAAACCATCCAAAGCCAGAATCCATGGCTTTAACGGAGCGGCAACAGATGCAGTGGGGTATGTGGAGTTACCAGTTGAACTGGGCAAGGTGAGCGTAGGAGGGTGCCAATCGTACCATTCATAGTGTTGGACGTTGACTCTCCATATAACATATTTCTAGGACATCCAGCCTTGGCAGAATTTAGGGCAGCATTGGCCCATTGGTGTCTGACACTAAAATTTCCCATAGACAATGGTGTCGGAGTGGTGCACGACGATCAGACGACCGGACGTACCTGCTATGTGGCTGAGCTGAGAGAGGCTCAGCCTAGAGAGAAAGGAAAGGTTGCGGACCGCTTCGTCCGCAGCCGAAATGCTGATGATTGACAAGTAGCGCCCGAGCCCTGGCTCGGGCAACATTCCCGGATCTATAGAGACATATATCCGAGAGACGATGATGGGGAACCCAGGGAAACAAATGCAGCACCGGCTGAACTAACCATTGACATCCCAGTTAGCTGGAGCGACCCATCATGAGTTCTTAAAATTGGGTCGCAACTCGACCCTTTGGCCGCTGAGAGCCTTACTGATTTCCTCTGAGTGCATCATTATGCTTTCGCCTGGACACAATCTGATTTGTGCGGGATTTCTCCTACGATTGCGAGTCATATGTTGAACATAGACCCGAAACATGTACCTGTGAAACAAAAAAGGAGAGGCATGGACCCGGAGAGGTCTGCGGCTCTCAAGGAGGAGGTGGACAAACTCAAAGCCAACGGGTTCGTCCGCGATGCCCTCTACCCTGAATGGGTATCTAACTCGGTGCTAGTAAAGAAGGTAAATGGAAAATGGAGAACCTGTGTTGATTATTCTGATTTAAACAAAGCATTCCTTAAGGATAGTTTCCCGTTGCCTAGGATTGACCAGCTGGTTGACTCAACTGTCGGACATGAGCTATAATCATTTATGGATGCGTACTCTGGATATAATCAAATCCCAGTGCACCTCCCAGACCAAGAACACACCAGTTTCATCACGAACATGGGACTGTATTGCTATGTAGTGATGCCATTTGGATTGAAGAACGCAGGAGCAACTTATCAACGCCTGGTGAATCGAATGTTCAAAGATTAGATTGGTAAAACAATGGAAGTTTATGTGGATGACATGCCCGTGAAGTCATGGCAGTCAAACGACCACATCCGAGACTTGGCGGAGATGTTTGACATACTCAGGCATTATGGAATGAAGTTCAACCCGTTGAAGTGTTCATTCGGCGTAGCATCAGGAAAATTTCGAGGATTCATTGTGAATGCCCGGGGAATCGAGGCTAACCCAGAGAAGATTCAGGCTATTCGAGATATACAAGTGCCCAGAACCATAAAACAGGTACAAAGCTTGAATGGAAAGGTGGTCGCGCTGAGCCGATTCATACCCAGGGCCACAGACAAGTGCATTCCTTTCTTCGATGTCATAAAGAGAGGAAAGAGGAATTTCGAGTGGACATCCGACTACGAGGAAGCATTCCGGGCTCTTGTAAGGCACTTGGAAAGTCCCCCGATATTGTCGAAACCAATAGACCACGAAACGTTGTATGCATACTTGGCTGTATCCTAGCATGCTATCAGCACAGCCCTGGTTCGTGAGGAAGACCGGGTCCGAAAGCCCGTTTACTATGTTAGTAAACGCTTGATGGGGGCAGAAAGAAATTATCCAAAGATTGAAAAACTAGCCTATTGCTTGGTGATTGCAGTACGCAAGCTTCGTCCGTATTTTCAGGCACACTCAATCAGTGTGTATACTGATCAGCCTCTGCGACAGATACTCCAACGACCGAAAACTTCCGGAAGGATGCTAAAATGGAATATTGAGCTAAGTCAGTTCGACGTCACCTACCTGCCGTGGAGGGCCATACAAGGACAGGCACTAGAGGACTTCATCGCTGAATTCACTACGACAGACGAATTAAACGATCATAATGTCATACCTCTCATTCGATGGAAGATGTACGCCGATGGGGCATCTAACGACCATTGTTCGGGGGTTGGCATAGTTCTCGTAACTCCTGAAAACCGATCGGTCTGCTACGCTCTGAAGCTCGAATTCACAGCAACGAATAACGAAGCATTGATCGCCGGCTTAAAACTTATCAAAGAACCGGGAGTAAGACCGGTTGAAATCTTCAGTGACTCGCAGCTGGTGGTGTACCGAGTGCGAGGTGACTACTAAACAAGGGGGTAGAGACTTGTCCCATATTTGGTTCGAGTTCAGGAGCTGCTAGCGAATCTCGAGTACTACGATATTTCTCATGTCCCGCGTGAGCAAAACAGAGCAGCCGACTCGTTGGCAAAGTTCGCAAGCACAGGCGACGCACAACAAATGGGATTATTTCCTGTTGAGACCCTCCATGCTCCGAGTATAGATATGATGGAGATAGCTTTCGTGTTGGAAACAGAAATCGAGAAGGAATCATGGATGACCTCAATCAAGCAGTACTTGCTATTCGAAATCTTGGCCAAAGAAAGGAGCGAAAGGCGACAAGTCCTTCGTAAGGCTTCTCGTTATGTAATACAGGATGGAATAATGTATTGAAGGGGATTCTCGACCCCACTACTCTGATGCATTGCCCATGATGAGATAAAACGAGTCCTGGAGGAAGTCCATGAAAGAGAGTGCGGCGACGTGAGATAAAACGAGTCCTGGAGGAAGTCCATGAAGGAGAGTGTGGCGACCATACTGGGTGCAGACATTAGCAAAGAAGATCCTCCACTATGGATACTACTGGCCAACTGTGAATCGGGATGCTGCAGACTATGTGAGAAGATGTGATAAATGCTAGATATATGCAAAATTCCCGAGAGCTCCACCGACGGAACTCACGCAAATGGTTAGTCCCTGGCCATTTGCAATGTGGGGAATTGACTTAGTTGGTTCTTTACCCATAGCCAAAGGTGGAGCGAAATATGCAATAGTTGCAGTCGACTAGTTCACCAAATGGGCAGAAGCAGAGCCTCTGGCCACGATAACCGCCAAGAAGGTTATTAATTTCGTCGTACGAAATATCATATGCCGCTTCGGCCTTCCACGGACCATCATTACAGACAATGGGATTCAATTCAAAAGCAAGGAGTTCAAATAATTTGTCAGAAATATGGCGTTGAAAAGAAGTTTGCAGTCGTTGCTCACCCGAAGGCCAACGGACAAGTGGAAGCCGTAAACAAGATAATCAAGTCCATATTGAAAAAAAGTCTGGAAAAGGCTAGAGGCATGGGGTGGATGAACTTCCAACAACATTTTTGGCCTACAGGACCACCCACAAGACCGCGACTGGCCACACTCCATTCGCGTTGGCATATGGCACGGAAGCTGTCATACCCGTGGAACTTGAGGTCCATCACATCGGGTTACTTATTACGACCCCGAATCGAACCAGAATCTTTTATTGGAATCGTTGGACTTCATTGATGAAAAACGCGAAGAAGCCAATTTGAGAGCGGCCGCATACAGACGTAGAGTCACTAAATATTATAACGAGAAGGTCCGACCAAGAATTTTTAGTGTGGGAGACCTCGTTTTGAAACGAGTTTTCCCGATCCCATCTCATATGAATCCCGCATGGGAAGGTCCATATGTCATCGAATGAAAGCTTGGAGAAGGAACTTTCAAGCTAGCGATCGTCGATGGTGTGACACTCCCCCGAGCATGGAACAGCGAGCACTTGCGGCATTATTATACTTAGTCTATTTCTTTCATGTATTAGTTGCACTTATTTCCAGTATGCTTTTATTTCTTGTTCTTGGCATGTAATAAGGCAATTTAGCTTGCTCTTATTAATAAAGGCTTGAAGCCATCTTTTCCATGAATTATTAATGTCTCTACAAATGATGATCTTGTGACGGGCAAATAAAATTATGCTATTCCGGCTAACGTACGAACGCGCACGGACACTTAAAATCTCCAAGTCCCCGGAGTGCGGACTGGAGTACTCTAAGTCCCCGGAGTGCGGACTCGAGTATAAACGACTCAAAATCTCCAAGTCCCTGGAGTGCGGACTGGAGTACTCTAAGTCCCCGGAGCACGGAGTCAAGTATAAACGATTCAAAATCTCCAAGTCCCCAGAGTGCGGACTGGAGTACTCTAGGTCCCCGGAGCGCGGACTCGAGTATAAACTATTTAAAATCTCCAAGTCTCCTTAGTGCGGACTGGAGTACTCTAGGTCCCCGGAGCGTGGACTCGAGTATAAACGATTTAAAATCTCCAAGTCCCCAGAATGCGGACTGGAGTACTCTAAGTCCACGGAGCACGGACTCGAGTATAAACGAATTAAAATCTCCAAGTCCCCGGAGTGCAGACTGGAGTACTCTAGGTCCACGAAGTGCGGACCCGAGTATTAAAGATTTAAAATCTCCAAGTCCCCGGAGTGCGGACTGGAGTACTCTAGGTCCCCGGAGCGCGGACCCGAGTATAAAAGATTTAAAATCTCCAAGTCCCCGGAGTGCGGACTGGAGTACTCTAGGTCCCCGAGCGTGGACTCGAGTATAAACGATTTAAAATCTCCAAGTCCTCGGAGTGCGGACTGGAGTACTATAGGTCCCCGGAGCGCGGACTCGAGATAAACGACTTAAAATCTCCAAGTCCCCGGAGTGCGGACTGGAGTACTCTAGGTCCCTGGAGCGCGGACTCGAGATAAACGACTTAAAATCTCCAAATCCCCGGAGTGCAAACTGGAGTACTCTAAGTCCACGGAGCGCGGACCCGAGTATAAACGACTTAAAATCTCCAAGTCCTCGGAGTGCGGACTGGAGTACTCTAGGTCCCCGGAGCGCGGACCTGAGTATAAATGATTTAAAATCTCCAAGTCCCCGGAGTGCGGACTAGAGTACTCTACGTCCCCGGAGCGCGGATCCAAGTATAAACGATTCAAAATCTCCAAGTCCTCGGAGTACGGACTTGTAACATCCCGGAATTTTGTTAAATTAAATTCGTTGAATTGTTAGAACTTTTAAATTTAATTTGAGAATTTCAAAAGAAATAAAATATTGTAATAAAATCACATAGTTATTAAATGTTAGTAATTAAAAAAACTTTTCTTTTTAACAAAGTAAAATAAGAAATTGTCTTAAACCATTAAATGAAATATGGGTTATAGATAAATATTGATAGTTAAGTTTTAAATAAATTATGTAACAAATAAGAATTCGTATTGAACAATAAAATAAAACGTATGTTGAAAATTAAATACTAATAGTTAAAAACTTTAAATAGGAATTCAATTATATTACATTCAAATATAGACATAAGAAAACAATAATTAAGACACACACTTTCATTTAGCAGTAAATCAAGATAACGAAAAGAGGATGAAGAAATATAAACTGTAAAAGAAAACAGGACTTAGGCAAAGAAAAAAAAATCTACAAAACAAATGAAGTAGTACCCACACAACCATAAAATAAGGTGGCTGTAACATACAAAGGAAAACAAAGAAAATGCAAGAGAGTAAAGTATTTAAACAAAATAGTACTTATAAAAAACCAAAACAGCATGTTGTAAATACAAGTATCAAAGAAGCATTGCATTACATGCTTCCATTTAATGCTCTCATTTAATGCATTTACTCCTCAGCCATGAACAAAATCACATCAGCAAATTCAAGCATGGTTTAGTTTTTTTTAAACTTGTACTTGCTTCAGTAAACCTCAGCTTACACACAGTCTTCATATATATGTGTATATATACATCCATAGTCTCTACTTTATTTTCGTTCAAACAAATCATCAAAGAACATAAATTTAAAAGAAAAAGCAAACATCACTTTATCTTCAAGCTTGAAAACAATTTACTGAAGGAAAGAAGGTCCAAGAAGTATCAAAACTGCATTTATTATCCAAACTAAAGTGCTCTTTGTTTCCAGATTTACATGTGAGTAAACATATCTTTTAAAAGGTTTAAAATTCATTTAAAACAGTTCCAAAACTACAATTTTAAACTGCTCTGTTCATGTTTCAGTATGATAATATCCCAGGGATGCTCTGTGTTCTCTGTAAACATTTATACAGGGATTATCTCTGTTTTCAAAACTAAAGTCTATTTGCTTTAATCACAAATAAGCTTGTTTTTTTTTAAATAAATCAAGTTGTTTTAATCCTCAAACAAGTTTTTGTAAAGTTATTTAAACATGCAGTAAGTTTTTCTCACTGAAACTCCATTTTATAGATGTTCAACTAAATTTGATAAAAAAATAAAATGTTGTAAAATATTAAGTCAAGATTATAATCTGTATCTATACTAAAATTCATAAATTTTAAAACAAAGATGAAGATTTTTAATGGAGTGTTTCAAGAGTAGTTTGAAATCTTGTTCAATGTGCATTTTTCTAAATTTCGGGTAATTAAATCATTTATAAATTCTGAAATTTGTACTAAAGCATCATTGAACGTCTAGAATGTTGGGAAAATTTTCGAATTATTTTTCAAAAACCAGAATTGTTCGAACGAATTGAAGTTAGGGTTTTAACCCTGGGTTTTGCAATGGGTAGAACGCGGGATGATTTCATCACCTAGGGGTGATCGAGTTGCATGCAACGATGGGGGAAGGTAGTTTAGGGTGTTGACGTGACGTGGCAGAGGTTACGACGTCTCTGATGGCCAGAGGAGGTGGCGCGAGTTCGATTTCCAGTGGTGAGCTAATGGGTTCATTTGATCGAGATGCCTCGATTTTGTTTGCGAGCTTCGTTTGGGTTTCGTTGTATTTGGGTAGCGAGAGTGGGTGAAAACTGACTTGCTAGGGGTGGTGGAGTTCACTGGAGTGAGGCGAACCACCGTGAACGTGCACGGTGGTGATGATGGGTCAGTGGATATTTGGAACTTTGTTTCCAGGTTTCACTTAAGTTTAAAAAAAAAAGGGAAGGGTGGGGAGAAGAACGTGGGTTAGGCTCGAGTATAGCCTGTTTCACTCGGGTTGGCTTCCATAATGGGCTAAGCCCAAACTAATTTTCAAGTTATCACTTTTAAGTAAATTTGGCATTTACAAAGCAACAGATGTTGATTTTTTTTTTAGTTAAAAACTTATTTTAAGTTAAATTAATTAACAATGTCTTAGAATTTTGTTAACTCTTTGATGAAGTAATGAACATTTAAAATGAAATTTAGTTAAACCTTTAATTAAACGATTAAATTAAGACAAGAATTTAAATTAATTTACATTAAAATTTCAATGCAACAATAAATAAATTTTTAAAAGTGTAAAGCAGATTTTCAAATGATAATTAAAGTAACTAATTTGTATAAAAAATGATTTTTAAAGAAAGTAAGAATGATATAAAATTTGAAATTAAAATTAATTGATAAACAATTAAGAGTTCAAATTAATTTGTAGATTAAGAATTTGTTATCCAGATAAATTAAAATCGACAAATCAAATTTAGCGGTTAATTAAAATAACTAATTTTGAAACAATAAAACGAGCTTATCAAGATTTAAATTATTTATCCAAAATTCTTATCGTTGATTTAAAATAATTTTGTGGTAAATTTATTTGAACCACATTGGAAAAAATTAACTATCGCTGTGCATTATATTGATATTTCTATTCTGATTGTGATACTGTGTTATATAAATTGCCATGTAATGTACTATGATTGTGATTTGTTCCTATATTGATGTGAAAACCCTGTTGCCCGTAAAACGGCATTTAAACTTCGATGCGACAGGGAATCGGATTTCAGTTTGTTATCCGAAACCCACATCGAACCTGTGAATTTTTGTGAATGACATATCCACATGTTTTAAAAATTGACGCTCACTATTCGGTTTAGCCGGGAAAGGATCTTTGTGTCGTATGACCCATTTCGAATATGTGATTCGACCTTATGGATAGCATTTGAAGACCGGTGTTAAAGACCGGGTATTTGCGAGAGCGATAGGATGACCTGTCGAATGACTCTGCACCGAGTTGCTCCGGTATAGAGTTCTCCATATGTGATGGGGAATCTGATCGGGATTGTGGATATTCGGATTGTAAGGACTTCTTTGGAAGTGCCTTTGGTTCTGTTCGAACCCAGAACAAACTTGTATGGATTGTACGTCTGACATTACAAATTAAGATATAAAGCAGATTTCTTTCAAATATATTTCCGTTGATGGCGGAGAATTTATTCTCTTAGCTTAACACCCTTAGAGGTTATGTAGTTGAAGGTTATCAGCGATGTATTTCCAATTTGGTAATGTGGCATACTGAGTGTTACTGATCATTTGTTGATCGAAGCATGGCTTTGTGAAAAGCGCAGCTTTGTAGATGAGACTTCGTCGAACCTCACACCCCGGAATGGTCGAAACATGAAAGATGCGGCAAGGTTATTGGGGGTAGCACCCCTTAGGGTATGTGCATTTCCTTCTGGATAGAAGTGGTATCATGGTATGGAGCCCAGATACTTAACTTATGTTGATATCGTAGATATATATATGTATTACTTTGTGATTTGTTGCTGGGGCCCCGGTTAAAGGTTGGTTACAACCAGGAAATGGCATACTCGTGTCAGTAGTTACCCAGTTAGAGGTAACCCGGCCTTGTGTTGGCAGAGATCCGGTTAGGTTCTCGGGTCGTCCCTCCAGAGGCGTACCCATATGGCCCAGGAAGTTCCTTAGCCTGACCCTTGTTGGAAATCCAATTCCCAATACGAAACCCTGTACGGTTTTAGTTGTAGAACCTGCCATTTACTTATGGTGGTCACCACTATTTAGATGGTAGCTATAGTAGGCATAGTTCGAAATGTCTATGCTGACTAAGATTAATATTCTATTTTCGAAATGCTTTCCTCAACATGCACTAGTAATAATATCGAAGAATTTCTTTTCTCGTACCAAGCATATTTAACTATCATAAGAAGAAATCTCCTCCAATTCTGCGTTTGCATTGTGTGTGTGGCGGGAGGTCTTATGGTAGTTCCATTTTTTAAAAGCATCCCGGAAATTCTTTTATAAATCTTGTTTTATTTAAATGCAACTGTTTTTGTTTACTCATACCAGTCCCATGACTGATCCGGAGTTTATTGTTTTCTTTCCTAAACTCTGGGTGCCCATTATTTCCATACGGGCAGCCTAGTAGCAGGTTTCAGTATTTTGGAGCTTTTATCTTGGAGATATCTTAGGAGCTTTTTGGAGATCTCAGGTGTTTAGCTTTTGGGAGTCCGTTATCACTTCTTTCATTTGAAGACTTTTGGATATATGATCACTATTGTATTATCATGATGTTGTATTTGGAGTTGTGGTGTATGTATTATATACTCTGATGTAGCATGGATGTTATGTTGTAACTGTGATGATATTTATGATATTGATTCTGTTCCGCTGTTTTATATTCATCTAATTGTTGTTATAAGCTCCGGCGATGCGAATTTGATGTCGTTTATCGGACATCGAGTTTGGGTCATCACAGGACTGGAGTACTCTAAGTCACCGGAGCGTGGACCCGAGTATAAACGTTTTAAAATCTCCAAGTTCCCGGAGTTCGGACCGGAGTACTCTAGGTCCCCGGAGCGCGGACTCGAGTATAAACGATTTAAAATCTCCAAGTCCCCAGAGTGCGGACTGGAGTACTCTAGGTCCCTGGAGCGCGGGCCTGAGTATAAACGATTTAAAATCTCCAACTCCCCGGAGTGCGGACTGGAGTACTCTAAGTCCCCGGAGCGCGGACTCGAGTATAAAGTATTTAAAATCTCCAAGTCCCTGAAGCGCGGACTCGAGTACTCTAAGTCCTCGGAGCGGACTCGAGTACTCTAAGTCCCCAGAGCGCGGACTCGAGTATAAACGATTTAAAATCTCCAAGTCCCCGGAGTGCGGACTGGAGTACTCTAAGTCCCTGGAGCGCGGACTCGAGTATAAACGATTTAAAATCTCTAAGTCCCCGGAGTGCGGACTGGAGTACTCTAAGTCTCCGGAGCGCGGACTCGATTATAAACGACTTAAAACCTCTACGTCCTCAGAGTGCGGACTACGGTACTCTAAGTTCCCGGAGCACGGACTCGAGTATGAATGACTTGAAATCTCCAAGTCCACGGAGTGCGGACTGGAGTACTCTAAGTCCACGAAGCGCGGACTCAAGTATAAACGATTTAAATGACCAGGTCCGCTGAAGACGGACTGGATATAAATGACTTGAAGACATCGAGCCTTCAGCGTGTGTATTAGAAAATATTCTAAGTGCTTGGGGCGCGGAAGAAAAAACAAATAGTTCTCAAAGAATTTCCGAGCTATATGAAGATGAACTGAGAGGTCTATTATATTCATAACAGCTTAGATTTGAATCACAATCACAAAGAAAATGGAACGACAAGAGCCATGGAAAGACAGAAAAACTAAGTTTTATTCATCAAAGATAAGTTTCCATTACAACTCCTTTGAAGCTCGGAATCAAAAGTTTATTTACACAAACTAAGAAAACAAAAGTACTTGCATAATCTAAACCGACTCTCGTTGAACGAGAGTAATGATTACTTCTTATGCTTCTTCGCCTTCTTCACCTCCGTTGTCTTCTTAGACGATCCCTCTCCTCCGCTTTTACCCTTGGTACCCTTCTTTGACGGAGGAGTGACAGCCGGAGAAGTATGAGGGACATCCACGGGTTTAGACCTGCCAGGGAGAATGATCTTCAGCGGCTTATTCAATGGATCGTCGGGGTCCACGGCTTGAGGTTCGACCTTAATCTTGGTCGTTTCTCTCTTCTCTTTCTCTAGCCGCTCCTTCATACTTAGCTCAGACGTGTGTTCGGAGGCGTCTGTGATCTCTACTTCATAACCCCCCTCGATGGGAGAAGAAGTCTCATATTTGTCTTCATCTAGCGCCCCAATCACCTGAGCATCTGGCCTGGGAGCTTCTCCTGCCTGACTAGCCTCACCTATCTTCTCCACCACCTCCTTAGCGACATCTCTCATTGGAGTGGGCCCGGGATCAGAACGACCTGCGCGAAAGCATGAAAAACAAGCATTAGAATACAATAGTCCTAGGATGTCAACATTTGGAATCTCAAAGTGAAGAGTTATCTACCAGCTTCCGGCAGGCTCTCAGCCATCAAGGAGGTCTCACCTCCGAAATGGGAGACATAATATGGACACCAAGGCCAGGGTCCTCCGGATTGTAACCAATATGCTGCTCAAATGGATCGAGTATCGGCCGACCGGTCGATTGAATAGGCGCATGAGCTGGAGGCGCGGCCCCGGAGGGACCAGTAATAACTTCTTTCCCTTACTTTGAGGGGGAGCCTTTGCAATAGATAGCTTTGGCCGCCGACAAGTCCGAAGGCTCATTTCCCTTGAGATATTCATTTATCAATGCCCCCTCATCAATCTCTTTGGTGCCGCGCTCGGCCTTCCTGATTTCTATCAAAGCCTCCCATGCCTCGGCTAAAGATTCAAGATAGCCCTCGCCCAAAAAAGTCAAGTCTCGATGCATGAGAACGCGGGCGTTGAACTCAGCAATTAGCGGGTCAAACATGCTTTTGACCTCTTCCCTGCCCCCTTCTCTAGCCGCCTCGAGATGCGAATCGATATCCATGGACGCTATCTTCTTGCCCTCTTCTCGGGCTTCACTCTTTATCGCCTCAACCTAGGAAAGCTCGGCCTCAAGTTTTTTCTTTAAGAGTCGAGTAGTAATGATTTCGTCACAGTACCGTTGTGACTCTTCTTGAGCAGCCGTTTTCTCTTCCCTCTCCCTGCGGAGCTGCTCCTCAAGTTCTTTGACGCGGAGGCTGAGTGCGTCCCTCTCCTTCTGAACTGAGTCCTTCTCTAGAGCCAAGGCCCCACATCGTTGAACTGCCTCGTCAAGTTCTTTCTTATGAGTTGACTCCAGACGAGTAACAGCCTCAGCAGTGTCCTTAGCTCTCTGATGGGCGACCTCGAGCTCAGACTTGTAAGTGGCCATTTCTTCGTCCTGAAAATGATAGTTTATAATATTTTCAAATATTTGTGAAATATTATAGAATTATTCACAGAAATGAAGAACTTCTTATGAAGGAATGCGTGGAACCGAATTTCATGAGTAATAACAAGTATATCATGTAATTCTAAATTCATGTTCAATCTTAAGCTAACAACTTTAAGTTGGAAATGTCCCAAAAAATATGTCATATCTGATTCAATTAAAGGCTAAGTGCACCTCCTTGAATAGCACTGTAATATAAAATAAATGCACAAATATATAACCGAGCCAGGAGCGATCCAAATGTTGAGAATCTTATGACATTGTTATATGATAATAATGTTGTGAAAAGTTCGTAAAAGAACCTAAGGCTTACTAGAAGTCAAAAAACATACTTCGAAGGGTTGCACATGATAAAGGTAGTTTATTATCATTAGAGATCATAGATTGATAGAGATAATTAAAACAATATAACATATTTAATTAGGGACTGGCCCAATTGGTTTTTGAGAAAATCGACCTAAAAAACTGGAATGAGATTCAATAATTGATTCCAAATGCAGACGAAGTTTGATAGAGTTAGAGGTATGCCTTTGGCGCAATTATGTAATTTATTACATATATCTAACTCGATAACCAATCTTGTTCATAATAATAGTGTTTGATTTCTATAATATACTTTGTTATATGGTGATATAATTAATTGCATAACGAATTTAAAGTATATAATTAGGAAATCCTTAAATAATATGTTATGCAATGACTGTTACAAAAAACTATAAGCACTAGAAAATGATCACTATTTAAAATAACATGTTATTTTAAATATTTCTATTCAAGATATTTCTAGACAGGATATATCTCATGGACTAGAGTTTGAATTGCTCTCCAAATGTTGGATAATGTATTACTTATGGTTTCTGGAGGCACCAACGGGTTACATTCTGATAGTTATTTGATAATAATGGAATGACTCACTCGAAAGTTTCATGTTCATTAGTTATAACTAAGGTTAAATAAGAAATCTCAAAGCTGAGATGTTGCATAGTTCCCTCGACCTGATAATACTATGGAAGTTCAATGTGGTCACTCCACTTTGATTATTGTTAAATCATGGCACGATGATCCATTAAGTGACTATAGTTTGGTCTGAGTGTAGATTTTGGGTAACGATCCTAATATATAAATATATTGTCATAATTAGATTGGTTGTATGTTTATATATACTTTTTATTTATAAAAAATTCTATCATATACGTGTGTGTGTGTATAATGCACGGCCTAAAATGAAAAAATAGTTTTTAAATAATTTAATATAAATATTTAATTATATATATGCACACTTTATAATTTAAATACTACATCTTACTGTATACAAAATACGGTCATATAATTTGATATATAAATTTTCATTGTTAAAATGTTTTCGTCATAAATAAAATATTATATATATATATTATTTAAATCAATTTATTATTTAAATTAATTATATATATATATATATATATTATATAAATTATGTTTTATATTTTATAAAAATAAATTAACACTTAATATACTCTTGGAAAAAATGAAAAAATAGTTATTTATAATTTAAAAAATATTTAATTATCGGCCAAAAATTAAAAATAAATTTTCATATTCTTTTTAAAATAAATTTATGTATCAAATATTCAAATTAAAAGATATCACTCGGAATTTTAGTAAAACTTCAAAATTATGTTTCAAAAATGATTTTTATTAATTTTAAATAATATCCATACAAATATTTATTTTAAATATACTTTTAAAATTAAAAAGAAATATCTATGTCATGCAGATTATCAGGAATATGTAAATATATTAAAAACTTTTGTGTATTTTAAAACTATTATATATATTTATTATTTATACCTACACACGCATATATAAGTATTTAATATATATACATTTAATACAAAAAAATATGTATATCTATATTGTTTTTTGCTTTGCAGCAAAAATATTATTATTTATAAATGATGTAAATATACTTATGTAGTCATATATATATAATGTTAAAATTCCACACATATATTTATAAAATATACATGTATAATTATTTAAATAAAATATAGTTTATATACATACATACATATACATATCTATGTGTATTTATAATATTTTATATATAAATTAAAGCATATAACATGCATTTGGTTAATATATTTATACATTAGATGAGCTAACGTGTCTGTTGCGGTGTAAATTCCAACATCTATATACAAACACATTACACCTTACACGGATTGTTATGTTATCACACACACGCATATATATGTGTATATGATACACGTATATATACATATGTATGTATATAATATAACATTAATTACACAATATAAAATCAGTTTATAAATTTAAATAAAATAATGATTTTATTTAAAAGAAATTTAGAAATATTTTAAATAAATTAAAATTCACGGGCCAAATAAAGGTCCAAAATGGTAAATAAAAATTAAAATTCACCCATTACTTCGATGCGAGCTGGCCCATATCCTACACTCTGACAATTTGAAGCGAAGTGATGACGGTCGGGATTGAAAACAACACCGAAAAACATAAAAACCTGAACTTTGAGACTTGCAACTGAAACGTACACTAGTAGATCGGTGGCCATAGACCGATGTGTCGACGAACATTATTTTTGTCTGTATGAACCTTGTCCAAATGGCCCAATATAAATATATAATTCGATTCTTGCTTTCTTTTATATTTTGAAAGTTGATCTGAGTCACGATGGGACGAGTGACGGTGCTGCAAGATGAATGGACGTATGGAGGTAATGCTGATATGAAACAAATGGATGCAAGGATTGCGTGACATTATCAAATGAATGAATATTGAATGGTTTGGCTGTTGTGTAAAAAGAATACAAATATATGTATATAAGTGTTATGAAATGATATTCCGGTGCAGTGATAAATGCAGATGGGAATGAGTCTGAGAAGCAAGAAAGCCGGCTTAAAATGTGTACGCAACGCGAATGTGACCTTGTGACACATAGCAGGTGGTCTAGGCTTGATGATTTTGCTTTCATGTAGTGTTTCGACGGACCAGTGGATGGTAAGCGACCCTATAGACTACAAGTGGCCCAGGGCATGAGTCCAACTAAGTAGCACGAGACAACAGACAACCCTGTAGGCTACAGGTGGTCCAGGGCGTGAGTCATATACGATTAATTAAGAGACAGGCAATAAACAACTCTATAGGGCAAGGGGGGAGGATAGAATGTGTGCATGTATAGATGCGATATGGTAAGATATGTACGACATTCAGGTATGCCATGATGACATAACTTATGGTTGTCGAACGATAGACTCATATCATGCCATAGTATTAATTTGTAGTATATGTAGAGTAGAGTACAGTTCACACATCGGAGTTATGTCTGACCCGCTCCTACTTCATTTTTATACATGTATCCAGGTTGACGGAGTTCAGCGATGAGGCGATATCAGAGATGGAGATTTATTTATGTGATGTGTGTGTACACACACACAGACATGCAGACATATATACATGTGCGCACACACGCACACAGAATTGTTTAGTACTGCTGTATATGGAATTGGTTCTATATCTAGGGGATTGGGTAGTATTTATACTTGTCAGTGGTGAAGTGATTATGATATTGATTATGTATTATATTTTATTCATTCCACTGTGAGACTCTAAAAGTAGTTAGTGTTAGTTAAAATTTATAACTAGCATCTGATATCCATCTAAACTCGTCTTAGTTGCTTATATTATATCTTTCTCTTAATGACTCGTCTTTTCGATTCTCGGGTGTTGATATCGGTTTGGGCATAAGATCCAGGGTCAAAATGGTGGGTTGTTGCAATAACTCTTCCAGCATGCTCATCACTCCTTCGAAATAAATCTCCTACAATACTAAGGGTTGAGGACCCAAAGACAATAAAGGAGAACATCAAGGTAAATCTTTAAACCTTGTTAGTTTTTTATTTAAGTGAATTATTTTAGTTATAACTACTGTTTTTTTAATATAAAACTTCTATTCTTCCATGAATATGTTCGTTTATGTCTCTATTATTTAAACTTCATTTTTCAACTAACACTGGAACATCATCATCTCTAGACCTATCTTATAAAAGCATACTTTTAAAACTGAAGCCAAGCTAGAGGTTCTTGGCTACTTGAAGATATTGCCTAACTCAACCACAAACTTCATGCTAGCAAACTTTGTAATATGCATTTAACTCACTAACATAGTGAAATAAGGGATGCGCACATTTAAACATTTGCTTGTCAATTAAAATTCATGAAGCATAAACAATGTAGGTTTTAAGTAACATTCTTATAAACCAAATGGATAAAGTAATCTTTATTAATAATTGGAATAAAAACACAATCGTTTGGTATACCTTTATATGAAAACAAGAGGTTGGAAGTTTGAAACATCTGTTTTTAGATGAAAACTTCGAAATATAATTAGAGCTACAAGCTTGAAATTCTGTTCCATGCATATATATGTGTATATGATACACGTATATATACATATATATGTATATAATATAACATTAATTACACAATATAAAATCAGTTTATAAATTTAAATAAAATAATGATTTTATTTTAAAAAAAAATAGAATTATTTTAAATAAATTAAAATTCATGGGCCAAATAAAGGTCCAAAATGGTAAATAAAAATTAAAATTCACCCATTACTTCGATGCGGGCTGGCCCATATCCTACACTCTGACAATCTGAAGCGAAGTGGTGATGGTCGGGATTGAAAACAACACCGTAAAACATAAAAACCTGAACTTTGAGACTTGCAACTGAAACGTACACTAGTAGATCAGTGGCCATAGACCGATGCTTCGACGAACATTATTTTTGTCTGTATGAACCTTGTCCAAATGGCCCAATATAAATATATAATTCGATTCTTGCTTTCTTTTATATTCTGAAAGTTGATCTGAGACACGATGGGACGAGTGACGGTGCTGCAAGATGAATGGACGTATGGAGGTAATGCTGATATGAAACAAATGGATGCAAGGATTGCGTGACATTATCAAATGAATGAATATTGAATGGTTTGGCTGTTGTGTAAAAAGAATACAAATATATGTATATAAGTGTTATGAAATGATATTCCGGTGCAGTGATAAATGCAGATGGGAATGAGTCTGAGAAGCAAGAAAGCCGGCTTAAAATGTGTACGCAACGCGAATGTGACCTTGTGACGCATAGCAGGTGGTCTAGGCTTGATGATTTTGCTTTCATGTAGTGTTTCGACGGACCAGTGGATGGTAAGCGACCCTATAGACTACAAGTGGTCCAGGGCATGAGTCCAACTAAGTAGCACGAGACAACAGACAACCCTGTAGGCTACAGGTGGTCCAGGGCGTGAGTCATATATGATTAATTAAGAGACAGGCAATAAACAACTCTATAGGGCAAGGGGGGAGGATAGAATGTGTGCTTGTATAGATGCGATATGGTAAGATATGTACGACATTCAGGTATGCCAGGATGACATAACTTATGGTTGTCGAACGATAGACTCATATCATGCCATAGTATTAATTTGTAGTATATGTAGAGTAGAGTACAGTTCACACATCGGAGTTATGTCTGACCCGCTCCTACTTCATTTTTATACATGTATCCAGGTTGACGGAGTTCAGCGATGAGGCGATATCAGAGATGGAGATTTATTTATGTGTTGTGTGTGTACACACACAGACATGCAGACATATATACACGTGCGCGCACACACACACAGAATTGTTTAGTACTACTGTATATGGAATTGGTTCTATATCTAGGGGATTGGGTTGTATTTATACTTGTCAGTGGTGAAGTGATTATGATATTGATTTTGTATTATATTTTATTCATTCCATTGCGAGACTCTAAAAGTAGTTAGTGTTAGTTAAAATTTATAACTAGCATCTGATATCCATCTAAATCCGTCTTAGTTGCTTATATTATATCTTTCTCTTAATGACTCGTCTTTTCGGTTCTCGGGTGTTGATATCGGTTTAGGCATAGGATCCAGGGTCAAAATGGTGGGTTGTTACAATAACTCTTCCAGCATGCTCATCACTCCTTCGAAATAAATCTCCTACAATACTAAGGGTTGAGGATCCAAAGACAATAAAGGAGAACATCAAGGTAAATCTTTAAACCTTGTTAGTTTTTTATTTAAGTGAATTATTTTAGTTATAACTACCATTTTTTTTTAATATGAAACTTCTATTCTTGCATGAATATGTTCGTTTATGTCTCTATTATTTAAACTTCATTTTTCAACTAACACTGGAACATCATCATCTCTAGACCTAACTTATAAAAGCATACTTTTAAAACTGAAGCCAAGCTAGAGGTTCTTGGCTACTTGAAGATATTGCCTAACTCAACCACAAACTTCATGCTAGCAAACTTTGTAATATGCATTTAACTCACTAACATAGTGAAATAAGGGATGCTCACATTTAAACATTTGCTTGTCAATTAAAATTCATAAAGCATAAACAATGTAGGTTTTAAGTAACATTCTTATAAACCAAATGGATAAAGTAATCTTTATTAATAATTGGAATAAAAACACAATCGTTTGGTATACCTTTATATGAAAACAAGAGGTTGAAAGTTTGAAACATCTGTTTTTAGATGAAAATTTCGAAATATAATTAGAGTTGCAAGCTTGAAATTCTGTTCCACCAAAAATTTATAATTTCTTGCTTTATATTTTTTGATTTAGTTTTTCAAATCTATAAATTTATATCAAAAATTATATGCAGGTGTGTTGCACATGTCATAAAGCCTCATTTATAATATATTAAGTAAACAAGATCTTTGTATATAATGAGATTGCTTAAAATTACACATACACCATGTAAATTGTCAAAAAATAATCTACAGATTGAATGCAGATAGATGGACACACGTTTTTTGTTGATGTTTTTAATTCATAAATGCTTTGACAAGGAATTTTCTTTTTCACTATTCTTTGTTTCTATGCTTTTACTTAAAACACACATAAAATATTGGAGCTTCTACATAAAAAAATGGACCGTAGGGAGTAAAATGTTAGTCTTAGTGCCTTCAAAATTAAATGCTTTGCACTCGTAGTCATCGAATAATGTGACATGAGGCTACTAACTATAAAATTATATGTGAAAGTCGTGTGAAATGCATTTATCAAAAAACAATTTTTATTTGAAGTTTTGGTTTTTGAATTCTAAAATTTTAATAGACTTATTGTTTTTACATGAACTAAAATTCTAATACCTTTACATAAACATGTAAAGACACTAAAAATGAGTAAGACGTTCTGAAATGTACTTCCTTTTAAAATTATTTAGATTCATTGAAACTTCTGGTAGAAAATAAGCCTATACAGAAAGATTATAAAGAAAAAATATATTCATTTTTTCCAATATTATATTATTCACTTTTACATCCGCACCAGCTGAACCAAAAATTTATAACCGTTATAATCCAACGGCTAACTCTTCAAATTTCAAAATCCCCCTCCTTCTCTTTCCATTTACAATCCCCCTTCCTTTTTTTTTCAACAAACAAGAACCCAATTCTTCAGAAATAAATAAACTCTCTTTCTTCCTCTTTCAATTTCACTACTAGGATCCAACTAATTATCACCTCCTCCTTCCACCTCTCTCCAATGGCGCCCACTCCATCTCCAAGACCATTGACGACCCCATCTCGAACTCCCAACTCAAAACACAGACTAAACCTCACCCACAAGCTCAAAGATCTCTCCATCCCGACCGAGCACCCCGTCGAAGTCATCACTCGGATTCGCAACCACCCATATCCCAAAAGTCCGAAACCCGAAAGATTTCTTGAAGCTTCTGCCAACAACAACTCGATCCGGGTCCGATTGGATAACGGGTACCGTGATTTCAGTCTGGACGGAGTTTCCTTTTCGGAAAGAGAAGATCTTGATGCGTTTTACAAGAAGTATGTCGGCTCTAGGATCGAGGGCGTTAAAACCGGTTCGAAATGTACGATCATGATGTATGGGCCAACAGGTGCTGGTAAGAGCCATACGATGTTTGGGTGCCCGAGAGAGCCAGGAATTGTGTACCGGGCTTTGAGGGACATTTTGAGAAAATGCGAAAATGGGGATGATTTGGGATTTGGGGGTGGGGTTTTTGTTCAAGTTGCTGTCTTGGAGATTTATAATGAGGAAATTTATGATTTGTTGGGGGCTAATTTGAATAATACGCCAGCTCCTAAAGGGATTTGTACTCCTAAGGTAATTTATTTGGTTTCTTGATTTGACGTTATGATTTATGATATTTACGAACTTAAAATAAATGTGTTAAGTATGATGCATATCTTGCTTGAAATGCATGGAAGTTATTTGATGTTATGCCATTTTAAGTTAATGTTTGGACTTTGTGCTTAGTTTCTTGAATTTAACTGTGAGATACTTATAAAGTTATGGTCATTTGACATGGTTGATAATTTCTTGAATGCTAGCAGCTAAAGAGCTATACTTGGCTCAAATGCTATGCAACTCATTGTTTAATTTTCATAATTTTATATGGTTAAAAACTTAAATTGATAAAAATGAGTAAAATGTGCAGGTGAGGTTAGAAGTAATGGGGAAAAGAGCAAAAAATGCAACTTATATATCAGGGACTGAAGCTGGTAAAATATCAAGAGAGGTAGCTAAGGTCGAGAAAAGGCGAATTGTTAAAAGTACTAATTGTAATGAGAGAAGCTCAAGAAGTCATTGCTTGGTTTGTTTTTCTTCTAACTCTCTTATTCAAACTTCACTCATGCTTCATCGCAGAAACTGATTATTATTATTATTATTATTTTGTTATTTCCCCTTCCTTTCTAATAAAATAAATAAACTTTGGTAGATTATATTGGATGTACCATCTGTGGGAGGAAGATTGATGCTTGTAGACATGGCTGGATCTGAAAATATTGAACAAGCTGGTCAAATTGGCTTTGAAGCAAAACTCCAGGTCTTCCTTTCATTTCATGCCTTTACTCTGTTATGTTATGTTGTATTTGTTTGCAGTGAGAAGTGTTTGTCTACAATTAGAAGTTTATGCTTGCTGGTGTTTAAAAAATGTTCGTCCATAAAAAGTTTGAATTAACATAGAAAATTCTTTAGTTATTAGTTACACATAAAAACCTACTGTAGGAAGTGTCAACTCAGCTTATTCATATTCTTCTTTCTACGAAATTCTGAAGAAAAACTGTCAAAGTTGAATCCAATTTTTTTTTGTAAAAAATGGAATTTCAAAAATATGAAAATTTTGTTTTCTTTCTTTGAAAAAAAATAGAGGTGGAATTTTTGTTTCAAAGTGTAGTCAATTAGCGTATTTGGTGTGGTGCTTTATTCTGAATATTTTAATTATATGCATAAAAATACCACAATTTATCATGACATTTTAATTATATGGTAATTATTACCATCGAATTTCTTGTGCATATAAATACATAAAACAACATATTCATTTGTACACTCTTAACAGACAGCTAAAATCAACCAAGGAAACACAGCTTTGAAAAGAGTAGTGGAATCCATAGCTAATGGTGATTCTCATGTCCCATTTAGAGACAGCAAGCTCACTATGCTTCTACAGGTAACTAACTATACTTGTGTGTGTGTGTGTGTGTGTGTGTGTGTGTGTGTGTGTGTGTGTGTGTGAAGAGAGACAGCACTTTATATTATAAGCACAACGTGAATGAATTACCTATGTGTTGTACTACAAATTCATATTCCTCTTATTTCAACATGACTATGTGAATAAATAATTTATATAGGATTCATTTGAAGATGACAAATCGAAAATTCTAATGATACTATGCGCAAGCCCTGACCCCAAAGAGATGCACAAAACTATATCCACTCTCGAGTACGGAGCAAAGGCAAAGTGCATTGTACGTGCAGCCCATATGTCCACGCCAAAAGACAAAAGTGCCCTCGATGAGTCTAGCACTTTCTTAAGAGCAAGAATAGCTGCCATGAATCAGTTCATCTACAGCTTGCAGGAAGAAAACAAACTAAGAGAGAAGGAAAGAGACAATGCACAGAAGGAGCTGGTCAAAAAAGAGGAAGAAATACTCAAAGTCACATCCTTGCTTAAAGTCGTGGAAGAAGAGGCTGTAGAAGCTAAAGTCGAGGAAAGGACTTATAAGCTGAAAAGTGAGTTGAGGAAGATGGAGGAAAAGATGCAAAAGCAAGAGGAGGAGATTGAGATTTTGAAAAGGAGAGTGGAGGAAATGGAGTTGGAAAAAAACAGAAGTAGGGAGTTCTATGAAATGGAAGCTTTAAATGATATCGATGGAGGTAGATTCGCCAAAAAATTATATGAAATTTATCAAGGCGAGGAAGCTATGGAGAAGTCCATGGAGCTTGATATGGGTGATCAAACTATAGTTCATGATGTGAAAGAAATTAACAATCCTTGCTTGAGCACTGTTTTTGAAAGAGAAGATGAAGGAGAGGAGACAGAGAACGTAGAGGAGGATTATGAAGTCGACAAAGAAGTAGTTGAAGAGAGCAATGTTAGAGTTGATCATAATGATAATAATAAAGAAAACAAGGATTCTATTGCCGTAAGAAAAACACGAATTCAGAACATATTCAGGCTGTGTGGTAATTATAGGGAGGTGACGCAAGGTAAAGTTGTTACTCCTGTTAAGAAATATGATGATGAAAATAGCAATATCAAAACACCTTTAAGTGATAATTATGAGCAAAGTCCGATGTCTTCGATTCTTGCTTCACTTGCATCTCTTCGAATTGAGGATGAAAGCAAAAATGACGGTGAAGAGTTAATAGAGGTATGTGTGAAATGGGAAGCTTCGAAGGAGTATAGTGGTAGCATTATTAAGAAGTTTAAAGTTTTGAAGAATTCAAGTCTTAATGATTTGAGGAAGCTGATTGAGGTACAGTTTGGAGAAGAGAATGAGCAGCAGTCATTTGTTTTTCTACTTCTTGGGGTATGCTACTTTTATTATGATCAGTATATAAATATCATTTTTTCAATATAAATTCATATGATGTACAGTTAGACTGATAGGCACGGTAGTTGCACACATACATATATGTATGTGCATGCTATATACTGATTTGTACATGGTAGTTTGCACATACTGATAAGTACTTTATCATATATGCATAGTACTTTATATGGTAGTTTACTCATATATGCATAGTACTTTATTATGATATACACACATTTCAATCCTACAGTTAAGCAGATATGCATAGTAGTTGCAAACATATACTTTTCTATACATACATTTCTATACGTACTTATGTAAACATATATTTCTATGTATATGATGATCAATTCTCAAAAAAATATGTACATGATGATGATGATGATATACACTGATATGTATAGTAATGTATGATAGATAGTGTAGTTGCACGTGCACATACATATACACACTGATCTGTATATGTACACCCATAATTTCATACAGTGCACATGATATACACTGACTGATATGCACTGTATATTACGTTTTTTTTTTTTTGGTGCTTTAAGTATATGTTTTTGATATGTTATTTTGCGTTGTTTTGTTTTCGCAGGAACCAAGTGGTGCGCCAGTGACAAAAGAGAAGGAAAGAACAATACCAATATGCAAATTACCGATTTGCAACAATCAACTGAACACTCATCTAGCATGCTTGCGCCCGATCAGCAAAACGTATGCAATAGTCGATCATATACCATTTGGAAGCATTGAGAATATAATGCCAATTAGTGGGCATTAGAGCATTCTTTGGATGAGTTAGGGGAAAACATGATATGTTCTTCTAGTGTATTATGTGATATTGTGTAGTTGGCTTCAACATTTTGCTCTTGTTTTAACATACAGTTAAATCTGTATTTACTCGCCGTTATCAATGATATCTTGTTTCTTTTACATGATATTGGTGTTTAAATTATGGTTGACAATTAATGTGAGCTATGTTCTTCTGTATGCGATAACGTGAAGTTAGTTTCAGTTTGTTTGTTTGTTTGTTTCCCTTAATGGTATAAAAGTAATAAAATTTCAAAATAGCTTATTAAATTAACAATGCAGGATAAAAGAAATGCTTGTCCAACTCTCCCAAGCAAAGCCACAGAGCAATGCTTTTTGCAAACACAATCCTTCAAATTTCATATAAAACAAACAAATTCCAAATGGCATAGGTTGTGAAGACATCTAGGGAGAATATCAACTTTCCATCCCTTATATGTTAAATGCATCACTGCTGTGCTGTTCACAACTTAGAAAGGTGATCTTATAAAACACTATTGTCAATTCAAGCACAAACATGATTTAGCCAAATCATATTTGAAATGAAAATCTAACTACAGAAGAATGTCCAACATGTCAAAGGTATCTAATGTCTTTGTTACGGATTAATTGGTTGTGTTGTCATATTGGGGCTCGTACATGTTATGGCAATTCTACTGAAGAGCTGAAGAGGTGTATTAGGGCCTTTATTTGAGATGAACTTGGACAAATAGCTGTCATCTAACATTTCAAACCATGTTACTCATCCTACCAAGCTTTTGCTACCTTGAATGCTGCTATATGATTATATCTGCTACTTCAAATGGTATTTCTTGAAAACCTCTTTCAAAACCCCTCGGTGAAGCTTTGGCGTGCTAAAGATCTTTCTTTTACCACATCCTTCATTGTTGATTCACCACCTATTTCAATGGAGGAATCCTATATTTGGTCGATGTTAGGATATATCTCGACCCAAACGACCTCAGTGCTAGAATAAGAAGTAGCATGTAGCAGTTAGTGAAGATCAAGTCTAATCATATTTATCGACGTACAAGAACTAGACATGTTAACGGGTAAGGTGGCATAATTAATCCTCGCTGCTGTTAATAAGCGATCTTTGAAGGCCGTTGTAACATTTTATATTTTTAATTTAATTTTAAAATGAGAAAGTTAATTAATTGATTGATAGATGAATTAAAGTAGTAGACAATGTTTGGATTGTAGTTAAAGCAGATATCGTGTAATTAATTACAAAACAGGAGTGTGGAAATTGTTATCCCGCCTTTTGGCAAGGCCGAGATACCAAGAAATTGGCAGCAAACCAAGGATCGCTTGTCCCGAATATCGAGTACGCACAGGTTCACCATGAATATCGATGAATTTTGTCCGAGTCCGGATCAGGCTACAATTGACAAGGCACGACAAACGAAGCCATGGGAGCCAACATTCCAAATTTCAAGTCAATCCGAGTTCGTATGTTCAAGTTATGATCGATGCAAATTGAAGAAAATAACCTCATTCCGTATCCATTGTCAAGCCTCGGTTCGAATCGATCTAGTTCGTATCCATCGTCAAGCCTCGATTCGTATCGATCGCGTTCGAATCCATCTTAGAGCCTTGGTTCGTATCAGTCGACTATTGCCCACTTCGCATCAATCAGTCTTTCTATGGTTCGTAGCAATAAAGCAAAGTCCACTTTGTATCTATCAGTGGCGACACGAATGCACATTTCGTATCGATTGGGCTCTAGACATGTTTCGTATCGATCGACCACGGATCGATACGAAATCAACGTTTCCTATCGATATGAAGTGCACTTCAATCTATCGATGCGAGCAAAACCCTACAACCAACACATGCCATGCATTTGGATCGATACGAATGAGGTCATTTCCATCGATACGAATGGTACCACTCCCATCGATTCGAACGTGACAACCTTCGATATGAACGAGGCGAGATCTTTGGAAACGACTCGATCAACTCGGCGTCGAAAGTTGTGACGACCCAGAATTTTGGACATTTGAAATCGAAATATTTAATTGATTTTTAAATGTTTGGGAGTTGATTCAAACTTGAATTTCGATTATAGCTATGAATTTAGCAATTAAAATATTGAATTTAATTTATTTAAGTTGGGTAAAATATTGAATCTCGATTTTTAAGCTGATTTAAAATGTTCCAAAGGCTTGGAAAAACTATATTGATAATACTGAAGATAATGAAAGCTTCAGAATTGAATTTGGAAATGCTTTGATCAGTTTTGAATTTATATCGTTTAAATTGATATTTAAAAATAACCTTACGAGGCACAGTCTCGGAATTCGACGAAATCAGTTCCATTGGATCCGTAATATTGTATTATTATCGAATTTCAAATTTCGTAGTGATTGGAGTTGTTGTGTGAGCGTATGATATTTAAACGCGCTGAAAATTTAATCGAAATTTGAAATAATAACTGGGTTCAAAAAACTATCTTCTCCATATGATCAAATTAGGACTCAGAACCTTTTCCATTACGTTTGGAATAGGGGTATAACGTTATGAACGCCTAGCGGCACGCTTCGATAGGAGTTCGGGAATTTAAGTTGCATTGATCATGATGATTTGAATAAAAAAAATATATATATTTATATATTGGTCATTTCCCAGCCGCATTTACTTCACGTCAGTGCTTTTCGCTTTCATCTCGTAGTCACTGTGGCAAGGCAAAAATTTTACGCAAGGTATCTCCCTCTTCTTTATGTTAACAGACGAAGTGCAGAAATTCCAAACGAAAAGATAATGGCCGAGCATTCAAAAACAAATCAAGCGAGAATCGAACTCCATCTCCAATTACTCAAGTCAAACCGCACCATTTCCCTTTCCTCTCAATTCAAAATCGAGCAGTTCAAGACTCTTTCGAACGCAAATCAAATTCGCGTCTCTCCCCCTCATAACTCTATCCTATAAGAAAATTAATCTACGGGTTCTCGACGTGATTTTGGAAGCAATTTTCGAAGTCGAATCATCTCGCGATCGAAGATTCGTCGCAAGCTGTCACGAGGAAGCAAGCGCAGGAGGATTTAGGTGTTATGGTAGATGCTGGTGTTCAAAGTAACTCGACGATCTGAGCGAAGTCGGTGCGTGTTAAGGAGGAAGTCGCGACGTCATGAGGTGATGCTCGCGAGTCGACTGAGAGGTAGCAGCGCGGTGCTCTTTTCTTCCTGCTGTCTGATAGAAATCAATCTCGATCGGAATCGATCAAATCGAGGCGGCGGCGGCTGTTGTATGGGGGCTTGGCTGGGGTTTCTCTGGCGGTTGCATACGCTGGCGATTCTGGCTGAGGTCAAAACCTAATTCGAGCAAAGGTATAATCGATTTATTCATTTCAATTTAAAATTGATAATATTCAGAAGAAAAAAAATGTTACAGTAAAGAATGTATAGGTGCAGATATGATATACATGCAATAGATCTGATAATTACCAAAGTTAAAATTTTGAAGATAACTTATTTAATTTATTTAGCTATTAAAAGATTTTAAGAGGAAATTTTTGATTTAAAATAAATTTTAATTAATCGGATTTATTTAAAGGAAATTTAATTTTCAATTAAATTAAATTATTACAAGAAATTGGTTTAAAATAAAACCATTGGATAATTAAAATTACCAAACGAAAATTTGTTATTCGATTATTTCGAATATTAACGAATTGTATAAATGTTTATACAAAGTCTAAAATGGAGAAAATAAGCCGGAATGGAAATAAATTGGAAATGGATTGCATGCATTGTTAAAGGTGAGATCTTCTCACTCAATCAATATTGTTCTGATTTAAATTTTTAATAGTTAGATTTAAGATTGATTGACTGTGTGCTTGGATGATTGATTTATAATTATTATTCACTGGATGACATTATATATATAGTAGTATATAGTATATATTGGGTGATTGATTTTCCGCATTATATAGCGGATGAGACCCTATGCGCCGCATAATAGAGGATGATATTTTATAAATCTCATATACCACGATATTCCACCTCGAAGTGGAATTGGTATTTAATTGTTGTGCTAACGTCTGTGGATGCAGCGAAAACAGGTTGGAGGGATCCAACTGGATTCCTCAAATATTTGAATTAGTTTCAATATTGTGTGTTGATTATTTGTAATCTGTGTGTGACTATTTGTGATTGAAACCGTTGAAGGCTATAATTTAGCCGAATTATATTTTTGATATCGTAGGATATCAGAAATAAATAAAATTAGATTTTTGAAATTTAGTAGAAAATTTATAGTAAATTAATTTTAGAAAATTGAATAAATTTAAAAGAAGGAATTTGTTTCAAAAGATAATAAATTTGGTGTTGAATAAATTTAGAAATCAATTTTGGAAATTGATTTGGTATTTGAAAATAAATTAGGAAATCAATTTAGAATTTAATTCGTTGCTGAAAATGAATATCTGAAAATCGATTTGAAAATCGTATATCAATGGATATTTAGAAGTTTAAATTCACAATGGGAATTTATAAAGGAAAGAGAAATTTGTTTTAAAAATAAACGTTTGGTTATTTTTAAAAGTGTGGAAAGGAATTTACGGATTTGGGACATAAATTTAAAATAAATCCAGAAAGATTTATAAGTTGATTTGAATGAACCATTTTAGAATGTGATGTGTATTTTCCCTGAAAGTCGAGAACGATTTCAATATAGTTTATAAATATAGATTGAAGTTGTAAAGATGGTTTTAAGGAAAGAATGTTTTGGAAAAAATTATTTACTTAAGTTAATTTGAAAATATTTAAAGTTAAAATATATTTTAAAACTATTATGGAAGTGATTATTTAAAGTTTTAAATTGATATTTGTTTTAGAAATTGGATATTTAAATATTTATCTATCTACTAATTTTATTTTAAAATTAGTTTTGGGCTTGAATTTTTATATGACATATTAGTATAATATTTTTCATAACTAATATTTAAGCAAATATTTTATAATAGTTTATTTTAAATTTTTCCAAGTACATTTTGGATAAATGATTTAAAGTATTTTAATGTATTTGAACTCGGCAGCCTTTCAGTGGTAATAAATAATATCGGGAATCTTATTCCGCGAGTGAAAAGTGATTTGAAATTCGTTTTCAAAGTGGTGAAGTGTTAAAAATATATCTTGCGAAGATATTTTGAAAATAAATAACTGGGGGAAAATTATTTGAAATCTGGTAATTGTTGTAAATATAGATTGGTAGTTAAATAACCGACTATCAATATTGGCCTTTTAATGACATTTGAATTTTGATGCGACCGGGGATCGGATTCCAAGTGGATATCCGAAAACCACATCGAACCTTTGTGATTGTGATGGATCTTTTGTTTAAAAGATCAAAGTGGAAATTGTTGTGATTTGTTGAAATCTGAATGTAACACTTATTTTTAAAATAAGCGCTCGTTATTCGGATTAGCCGGGAGAGGACCTTGTGTCATAAAACTCATTCTGAATAACAATACGACGAAATGGGATTGCATTTGAAGATGGTGTTGAAGACCGGATATCTTCAAAAACGAAAGGATTACCTGTCGAATGTCTCTGCACCGGGTTGCTTCGGTATAGAGATTTTATCACCCTTTGTGATGGGGATTCCGGACGTGATCAGTGAATATTCGTATTGCAAGGGCTTCTTTGGAAGTGCCTTCGGTTCCGTTCGATCCCGGAACGGACTTGTATGGATGTGTGTCTGACGTTACATTTTGAGATGTAAAGCTGATTTCTATCAAAAACATTTCTGTTGGTGGCGGAGAATTTATTCTCTTAGCTTAACACCCTTCTCTGAGACATACGAGCTCAGAGGTTATGTAGTTGATGGATATTAGTGATATATTCCCAATTTGGTAATGTGACATATGAAGTGCTGCTGATCATTTGTTGATCAAAGCATGACTTTGTGAAAAGTGTAGCTTTGTGGAGGAGACCTCGTCGGACCTCACAACCCGTAAATGGTCAAAACAGGAAGAATGCGGCAAGGTTATTTGGGGGTAGCTCCCCTTGAGAATATGTCATTTCCTTCTGGAAAAGGGTAGTATCATGGCATGGAGCCCAGATATTTTACCTATGTTGATGCTACAAATTTATTACTTTGTGGTTGTTGGTGTTGAGGATCCTCGGATAAAGGTCGCAAACGACAGGGGGATGGCATACTCGTGTAGTAGTTACCTAGTTACAGAGGTAACCCGGCCTTGTGTTGGCAAAGATCCGGTTAGGTTCTCGGGGCGTCCCTCCAGAGGCGTACCCATGTGGCAATAGAAAGTTCCTTAGCCTGACAATTTTTTGAAAATCCAAAGAAACAACACGAGCCCTTTACGATTGCAATTGTATAACCTGCCTCCTCAGGAGGTAGCTATAGCAGGCATAATATAATGATACCTATGCTGGTTAAGATTAATATTATACTTTCGAAATGTTTTCCACACTATGCACTAATGATAATATTAAAAGGGATTTTTGCGTATCAATCATGTTTGACAATCATAAGGAGAAATCTCCCCCAAGTCTGCGATAGCATTGTTGTGTGCTGGGAGGCCTTATGGTGGTTTTATTTTTCAAAAAGCATAGCAGATTTATTTTCCTTTCTTTGTGGAAATAACTGTTTTTAAGATCTCACACCAGTCCCACGACTGAGCTGGAGTTTATTGTTCCCTTTCTAAACTCTGGGTGCCCACAATTTTCCACACAGGCAGCTTAGAGTAAGGTTAGCAGTTATTCGGGAGCGAAGTCAAGAAGTTGCTGTGGAGATCAGGAGTTGGAGCTGGATGGTGAGGCGTATCACTTATATATGTAATTTTTTTTTTCCGGTGTTTGTTGTTGTAAACTCTGATAACGTGATGTATAAACTGATATAGTGATTTTGTTTAAAGATATTCATTTATCTATTATATTTGTTCCGCTGCGAGATATGAGATTCTGTTATTGTTTTCTTTTCTTCTTCTTCTTCTACCTCTTTCTTCTTTAAACCCGAAGACTCGTACATTTGTTCCACTTTGGGCTGAATTGTTGTGGAATTTTGCCAGCTCAAAAGGGGTACAGATTTGCGGGCCTTTACAGTGGTATCAGAGCATTTGGTTAAGCGACAACCTTGGCTCTGTTGGGTGTTGCTCATTAGAGATAGAGTCAGTAGTACTCTAGAATGAGTTTGAGTTTAATAATAGATATGAGCGCGTATTTGTTAGTGAATATAAAAAAAATTGTTTTATATTGTGATGATTGGTTTATTGAGTGGTATATGGATTCTGGTCGATATAGTCCGTACAGCTCTATCGATAGGGATCTCTAAACACTCGTACAGAACAATTCGACACGATGTTGTTTTAAAATAGGGTAAATGAAATAATTTTACCCAAAACTATTTTCGTAGATAAAGGAAATAATCTTTGTAAATTATTATAGTATGTGGTTGCTTGATTGTTAGGAAGTGATAGTATTATTATCATTTGAATAGGAAATTGAAATCGTAACTCCAAAGTAAACAAATAAATTCACATACAAATGGAATTTGAGAATATAAATTGTAAATGTGATTTATAATTTGAAACGGAATTCCAGAGAAGTATTTGGAAATGTTTTGAAAGGAATTTGAAAATTTTGGAGATTTGGAAAGTTTAAATCCCCTTTGATTTTGAAGATGAGTTTTCAATGGTTTGGAAAAGTGTTTTGAAGGGATGAAAACTCTAAACTCTTTTAGGTCGCTGGAAAATAACTTCGGTGATGACTGCCGCATCATCGATGTTCATTTTCGGGTTTCCTAAAGGGGGATTGTTGCCAAATTATTTGGAATGAAAGTTGTTTGCAAACTGGTTTGGATTTTTGAATTCAAAGAATAATTTGAATTACTTTCAAAAATGATTTTTGAAAGGTTGAAAAGACTCTGGAATGTTATATAAAATATTTATGGAATATCATTAAGTTTATAACTCGTAAAGTTTGAAGTTGTTAAAATAAAAATCCAACTTAAAGAGAAGTTAGAAAAAGTAAATATGGCAATAAAATATGTTGGAAGGAAAATTTAATTCAAGTGGAATTAAAAAAATTAAAATTGAATAAAAGAATTGAAATCGAAAATTTGAGTTAATTTGAATAAATGTGAATTTGAGAAGTTTTATAAACTAAATGTTTGGAATAAAATCTATTAAGGTGAAAAATAAATTATGAATGAATAAATAAATTTACAATTGCAAGTAAATGAAAGGGAAATTGAATGTTGAAATTTTTTTTCGAATTTGTAAGTAAATAGAACTGGAATTGGAATTGAATTTGATTTGTAAAGCAAAGTATTAAAATAAAATTAGTAAGTGAAATTAATTAAAGAAATGACCAACTAGATATGGTTTGGAATGAATTGAATTCAATATTTATAAATGAAAGGTGAATTAAATTCATATGGAATTTGAAATCCAGTTTAAATACAAGTGGTTGTAAACCCAAATGGTGAATTGAAATTGAATTGTGTTTGGGAATGAACAAAGATTAAAACTGGAATTGAAACTGAATATTGAAAGCCAATTTGAATTGTGTGAAATAAAATGAAGTTGTAAAATTAGTTCGAAGTGAACTAAAGGTAATAAAGGTGGAAATAAAAAAAATGGCTTGAGATAAAATGAATTGGAATTTGTAATGGATTAGTAAATGAAACTAATTTAAAATAGTGCAGTTGTGAATGAAAGATAAATGATAAAATTCAATATTCAGAAGGAAAAATTGAATCCAAGTAGAATTGAAGTGTAAACTGAATTCAAATGAAATTAAAAATGTAAGATTGAAATAAAATGGATGTATAACTTCAATAGTGAAGTAAAGATGGTATAAGAAGTATATATTGAAAATTTTGTAAAGGAATGTGTAGAATAAATTTGAATGTTGTAATTGGATATTATGGCTAGCAGGATATACAGGTGTGTTAAAGACAAAGGATAAATTGGATTTTGATTTCGAAGATAAAAATTGGATTGCTCGACAAAAAGGTATGTATTTGAATTTCAGTATGGAATTTGATGATTTTCTTGTCCAACCACTTGGCTTTTCGTTTTCTTTTTGAATCTGGGGGCCTGTGGTGCCATTTTGTAATCGTACCGAGCTAGCCGTGCAAAGGAGATGCTGGCGAAATTTTTCGAAAATTAAGAGAGTTAGAAAAATTTTGAGAAAATTTTGAAAGTTTAAAATTTGAATTTAAATTCAAATTTGAATTATTAAAGAAAACGTTGTTGTTTGAAACCTATGGAAGACTTTGGAAAGTTAGTTAAAGTAATAATGGATCTTTGATAAAAAGATTTGTTTTGGGCAAGTTGATAAAACTGTTTAGTTTTGGAAAGATAGCAAATGGATTAAGGATCATTCTTATTAACTAGTAATTTCGGGACGAAATTCTTTTAAGGGGGGAAGGATGCGATGACTCGGAATTTTGGACATTTGAAATCGAAATATTTAATTAATTTTTAAACGTTTGGGAGTTGATTCAAACTTGAATTTCAATTATAGCTATGAATTTAGAAATTAAAATATTGAATTTAATTTATTTAAGTTGGGTAAAATATTGAATCTTGATTTTTAAGTTGATTTAAAATGTTCCAAAGGCTTGAAAAATATATATTGATAATACTGAAGATAATGGAAGCTTCAGAATTGAATTTGGAAATGCTTTGATCAGTTTTGAATTTATATCATTTAAATTGATATTTAAAAATAGCCTTCCGAGGCACAGTCTCGGAATTCAACGAAACCAGTTCCATTGGATTTGTAATATTGTATTATTATCGAATTTCAAATTTCATAGTGATTGGAGTTTTTGTGTGAGCGTATGATATTTAAACGCGCTGAAAATTTAATCGAAATTTGAAATAATAACTGGGTTCTAAAAGCTAACTTCTCCAAACGATCAAATTAGGACTCGGAACCTTTTCCATTACCCTCGAAATAGGGGTATAACGTTATGAAAGCCTAGCGGCATGCCTCGATAGGAGTTCGGGAATTTAAGTTGCATTGATCATGATGATTTGAATAATATATGTGTGTGTGTGTGTGTGTGTGTGTGTGTTTTTATATATTGGTCATTTACCAGCCGCATTTACTTCACGTCGGTGCTTTTCGCTTTCATCTCGTAGTCACTGTGGCAAGGCAAAAAATTTACGCAAGGTATCTCCCTCTGCTTTATGTTAACAGTCGAAGTGCAGAAATTCCAAACGAAAAGATAATGGCCGAGCATTCGAAAACAAATCAAGCGAGAATAGAATTCCATCTCCAGTTACTCATGTGAAAACGCACCATTTCCCTTTCCTCTCAGTTCAAAATCGAGCAGTTCATGTCTCTTTCAAACGAAAATCAAATTCGCATCTCTCCTCCTCATAACTCTATCCTATAAGAAAATTAATCTACGGGTTCTCGACGTGATTTTGGAAGCAATTTTCGAAGTTGAATCATCTCGCGATCGAAGACTTGTCGCAAGCTGTCACGAGGAAGCAAGCGTAGGAGGATTTAGGTGTCATGGTAGATGCCGGTGTTCAAAGTAACTCGACGATCTGAGCGAAGTCAGCGCGTGTTAAGGAGGAAGTCGCGGCGTCGTGAGGTGATGCTCCCGAGTCGACTGAGAGGTGGTGTCGCGATGTTCTTTTCTTCTTGCTGTCTGATAGAAATCAATATCGATCGGAATCAATCAAATCGAGGCGGCGACTGTTGTATGGGGGCTTGGTTGGGGTTTCTCTAGTGGTTGCATAAGCTGGCGATTCTGGCCGAGGTCGAGACCTAATTCGAGCAAAGGTATAATCGATTTATTCATTTTAATTTAAAATTGATAATATTCAGAAGAAAAAAAATGTTACAGTAAAGAATGTATAGGTGCGGATATAATATACATGCAAACAGATCTGATAATTACCAATGTTAAAATTTTGAAGATTACTTATTTAATTTATTTAGCTATTAAAAGATTTTAAGAGGAAATTTTTGATTTGAAATAAATTTTAGTTAATCAGATTTATTTAAAGGAAATTTAATTTTAAATTTAATTTTCAATTAAATTAAATTATTACAAGAAATTGGTTGAAAATAAAATCATTGGATAATTAAAATTACCAAACGAAAATTTGTTATTCGATTATTTCGAGTATTAACGAATTGTATAAATGTGTATACAAGGTCTAAAATGGAGAAAATAAGCCGGAATGGAAATAAATTGGAAATGGATTACATGCATTGTTAAAGGTGAGATCTTCTCACTCAATCAATATTGTTCTGATTTAAATTTTGAATAGTTAGATTTAAGATTGATTGACTGTGTGCTTGGATGATTGATTTATAATAATTATTCACTGGATGATATTATATATATAGTAGTATATAGTATATACTGGGTGATTGATTTCCCGTATTATATAGCGGATGAGACCCTATGCGCCGCATAATAGCGGATGATATTTTATAAATCCCATATACCGTGATATTCCACCTCGAAGTGGAATTGGTATTTAGTTGTTGTGCTAACGTCTATGGATGCAGGGAAAACAGGTTGGAGGGATCCAACTGGATTCCTCAAATATTTGAATTAGTTTCAATATTGTGTGTTGATTATTTGTAATCTGTGTGTGACTATTTGTGATTGAAACCGTTAAAGGCTATAATTTAGCCGAATATATTTTTGATATTGTAACATATCAGAAATAAATAAAATTGGATTTTTGAAATTTAGTAGAAAATTTATAGTAACTTAATTTTAGAAAATTGAATAAATTTAAAAGAAGGAATTTATTTCCAAAGATAATAAATTTGGTGTTGAAATAAATTTAGAAATCAATTTTGGAAATTGATTTGGTGTTTGAAAATAGATTAGGAAATCAATTCAGAATTTAATTCGGTGCTGAAAATGAATATCTAAAAATCGATTTGAAAATCGTATATCAATGGATATTTAGAAGTTTAAATTCACAGAGGGAATTTATAAAGGAAAGGAAAATTTGTTTTAAAAATAAACGTTTGGTTATTTTTAAAAGTGTGGAAAGGAATTTACGGATTTGGGACGTAAATTTAAAATAAATCCAGAAAGATTTATAAGTTGACTTGAATGAACCATTTTAGAATGTAATGTGTATTTTCCCTGAAAGCCGAGAATGATTTCAATATAGTTTATAAATATAGATTGAAGTTGTAAAGATGGTTTTAAGGAAAGAATGTTTTGGAAAAAATTATTTACTTAAGTTATTTTGAAAATCTTTAAAGTTAAAATATATTTTAAAACTATTATGGAAGTGATTATTTAAAGTTTTAAATTGATATTTGTTTTAGAAATTGGATATTTAAATATTATACTCTATCTACTAATTTTATTTTAAAATTAGTTTTGGACTTGAATTTTTATATGAGATATTAGTATAATATTTTTCATAACTAATATTTAAACAAATATTCTAAAATAGTTTATTTTTAAATTTTTACAAGTACATTTTGGATAAATGATTTAAAGTATTTTAAAGTATTTGAACTCGGCAGCCTTTCGGTGGTGATAAATAATATCGGGAATCTTATTCCGCGAGTGAAAAGTGATTTGAAATTCATTTTCAAAGTGATGAAGTGTTAAAAATATATCTTGCGAAGATATTTTGAAACTAAATAACTGGGGGAAAATTATTTGAAATCTGGTAATTGTTGTAAATATAGATTGGTAGTTAAATAACCGACTATCAATATTGGCCTTTTAATGACATTTGAATTTCGATGCGACCAGGGTTCGGATTCCAAGTGGATATCCGAAAACCACATCGAAGCTTTGTGATTGTGATGGATCTTTTGTTTAAAAGATCAAAGTGGAAATTGTTTTTTTTGTTGAAATCTGAATGTAACACTTATTTTTAAAATAAGCGCTCGTTATTCGGATTAGCCGGGAGAGGACCTTATGTCATAAAACCAATTTCGAATAACGATACGACGAAATGGGATTGCATTTGACGATGGTGTTGAAGACCGGGTATCTTCGAAAACGAAAGGATTACCTGTCGAATGTCTCTGCACCGGGTTGCTTCGGTATAGAGATTTTATCACCCTTTGTGATGGGGATTCCGAACGTGATTAGTGAATATTCGGATTGCAAGGGCTTCTTTGGAAGTGCCTTCGGTTCCGTTCGATCCCGGTACGGACTTGTATGGATGTTTCTGACGTTACACTTTGAGATGTAAAGCTGGTTTCTGTCAAATACATTTCTGTTGGTGGCGGAGAATTTATTCTCTTAGCTTAACACCCTTCTCTGAGACGTACGAGCTCAGAGGTTATGTAGTTGATGGATATTAGTGATATATTCCAAATTTGGTAATGTGACATACGAAGTGCTGCTTATCATTTATTGATCAAAGCATGACTTTGTGAAAAGTGTAGCTTTGTGGACGAGACCTCGTCGGACCTCACAACCCGGAAATGGTCAAAACAGGAAGGATGCTGCAAGGTTATTTGGGGGTCCCCTGAGGGTATGTCATTTCCTTCTTGAAAAGGGTAGTATCATGTTATGGAGCCCAAATATTTTACCTATGTTGATGCTGCAAATTTATTACTTTATGGTTGTTGGTGTTGAGGATCCTCAGATAAAGGTCGCAAACGACCGAGGGATGGCATACTCGTGTAGTAGTTACCTAGTTACAGAGGTAACCCGGCCTTGTGTTGGTGGAGATCCGGTTAGGTTATCGGGGCGTCCCTTCAGAGGCATACCCATGTGGCAATAGGAAGTTCCTTAGCCTGACCATTTGTTGGAAATTCAAAGAAACAATACGAGCCCTTTACGATTGTAATTGTATAACCTGCCTCCTCAAGAGGTAGCTATAGCGGGCATAATATAATGGTACCTATGCTGGCTAAGATTAATATTATACTTTCGAAATGTTTTCCACACTATGCACTAATGATTATATTAAAATGATTTTTGCGTATCAACATGTTTGACTATCATAAGAAGAAATCTCCCCCAAGTCTGCGAGTGCATGGTGTGTGTGCCGGGAGGCCTTATGGTAGTTTCATTTTTCAAAAAGCATAGCGGATTTCTTTTCCTTTCTTTGTGGAAATAACTGTTTTTAAGATCTCACACCAGTCCCACGACTGACTTGGAGTTTATTGTTCCCTTTCTAAACTTTGGATGCCCATAATTTTCCACACGGGCAGCCTAGAGTCAGGTTAGCAGTTATTCGGGAGCGAAGTCAAGAAGTTGCTCTGGAGATCAGGAGTTGGAGCTGGTTGGCGAGGCGTATCACTTGTATATGTAATATTTCTTTTCCGCTGTTTTTTGTTGTAAACTATGATAACGTGATGTATAAACTGATATAGTGATTTTGTTTAAAGATATTCATTTATCTATTATATTTATTCCGCTGCGAAATATGAGATTATGTTATTGTTTTCTTTTCTTCTTCTTCTTCTACCTCTTTCTTCTTTAAACCCGAAGACTCGTACATTTGTTCCACTTTTGGCTGAATTGTTGTGGAATTTTGCCAGCTCAAAAGGGGTATGTATTTGTGGGCCTTCACAAAAGTGGATCGATCCATAAATCATGCGCCACGCCATCACCTGGGCACGTGCATTGATCGATTCGTAACGATCGATTTGAATTCATCGATTCGAACTCGGAAGACTAGAGAAACACAATCTTGCATCGATTATAACTCGCAATCCATAAGTCCAAATGCTATGAAATTTTCACAGGAACTTGCGTACAACCTAAGGAAGGTCCATGCTAAGTTTTGACTCGTTCAGATCAAATCCTGATCGACACGAAATTAATTCGTATCGATCACGGATCGAGCCGAAACTTCGTGGGATCGATCGCGTGGGCCCACCCACGTGCCAGAAGAAGTCTTCCGAGATATGAGCAAAATATCGGCCACCTACACTTATGAATAGAGCCCCAGAGCCTACAGAAGAAGGATCATTTTTTCTCTCTAATGCGCAGACTCTGCCGGATTCAACTTTGCACTGCATTACTGCTGTTGTACTCAAATTTCACAACTGTAATTCGCTGTAATCCACTGCAATCAATTGTAATCATCCAAAGAATATCAATAAAATCATCAAACTTCATATTGGACGTAGGCAACATGCCGAACCACTCTAAATTGTTGTGTGTCTGTGCATTTACATACCTGTTTTTGGAGTTTTTGTTAGATAATCCACAATTTACATTTCTATTTCTTTATTTTATCTCTTCAAAGACTTCCGAAGAGTGTTGTGCCCATTTTTGGTACAAACACTTTGGTGCTTTCACTGAGAAAACACATATTTTCTCTTACTCCTTGGATCTACTATCGATATCGGATTACATAAATCCAAGAAGAAGATCCAGATCTCAAGTCCTGAATCTTTCCAACCTATTCAGATTTGCATAAAATTTAGGAAAGGACTTCACTTGTCACAATAGTTAGCACAAGGATTGCCTCCACTGCTGTAGATCAAGAAGGACGGGATAGACAGAATCTCGTGCAATTGCCTCCATCCAACCAAAATGCTACCGGACCCTTAGATCCGTCAGGCCCGGTTACTTGACAAGAATTTCAGATGATGCTTCAAGAGTTGACCCAGAGTCGGCAGCAACTGACTGAACAGTTGCGCGCTAATGTTGAACTGACTAACCAATTGAACCGCCAAAGGCATAGGAGATCCAGAAGGGATCACACCTCTTACTCCTCCACCGAAAGTTCAGCCTCGTCTGACTACCATCACAGATCTACACGTCCTCGGTTAGACGGGAGTTACACGCAAGCCACCAGACATCAGCCTACAATGACCGTTGGACAACTGAGAGTTGGCCCATCAGTCATTTTCCATACCAAACCATCTCCCGGGGAGGTATTGTTCCTCATTACACCACAGACAACCGTGCTACCAATGCCGTAGTTGAACCAGGGGTTGATACCCGGAATCAGCCAGATTTGAACCATCATCAGCTTGGAAGTACTCCTGAACCATACATCCCAGAAGACTTGGAGCCAAGGAGGCGAGACATGGACCATCGATAGTGCTCGATCCAGCCTCGCATTGTGGAATCCGACCGTAGTGGCTCAACATGTATAGAACGTACAGATACCGGATATTCCAACCATGATTTGGCGGATGATTCGAGAAAGCCAAGGCCTCACAAAAGACGACTGGGGAATTTCCCGGAGTCTTACTCCCTTTATAGACAAGATACTTTATGCTGAACCCCCTCGGCGATTCAGGATGCCTGCTCTACCAATGTATAAAGGAAATTCTTACCCTAATCAACATATCCTGAATTATGAATGGTTGATGAGTGCTGCGAGAGCTGATGATGCAGTAAAATGTCATAGTTTTCCCATTTCTTTAGGGGGCATTGCTACTATGTGGTTCACACGATTGCCACCTTGGTCCATTTCTTCCTTTGACCAGTTGGCCACCAAGTTTGTAGAACAATTTCGAATGCATGTTGCGAGGCCAAAGGATGTTAACACTCTATCTAGTGTCACCCAAGCTCCTAGAGAGACACCCAGACGCTATTTAGAAAGATTCCATGCTGCGTGTGCTGAGATTATCAATCCCAGTGATAACTCTATCTTAATGGCATTGACCAAGGGGATTGATCCTGACTCTGAGTTCGAAAATTGGTTGGTTGGGAAGCCTTCCGCGTCATTGGATCATTTCTACTCTAAGGCCACCTAATTCTTGAGAAGAGAGGACGTGAAACAGTCTAGGAAGCAGGATGACGTGGGACCCAGTATGGAAGGGATACAAAGTAATGCCGCAGTTAAGCAGTCCGGGAAGAGTTCTAGAAAAGTTCAGTTAAATATCCAGACTAAGCAAACTCAGTAGAGGAATGATGGCAATCAAAGCAAGAAGCGAGATCAAAATAGTGGCCCGCGACGTAAGGCTCCAATGTTCGATAACTACACTCCATTGAATACGTCGCTAGAAAATGTGTATCTGCAAACCTGCAATACTATGTAGTACAAGAAACTTGGTCCGAAGTCATAGCCGGAGAGGCAAATCCAGACAGGAAAATTTTGTAGGTTCCATGAGAGTTACAGCCACAATACAAATGAGTGTTATCATTTGCAGGATCTCATCGAGAAGCTGATTAGGGAACGGAAGTTGGATCAGTTTGTGCGGGCGCTGCAGACATGAGGTGCGGGCCCATCAACTTAAAATCGTGTACCGAACCAAGAAAGACAGAAGGAACCCACTCGTACTGGCGGGAGGTTAGTTATAAATACAATAAGTGGTGATCCTCATCCAGCAGACCGAAGCTGGAGGGAAATGGAGTCAAATGCCAGCTCTATCAGGCATGCAGACTTTGAATGTTGTAGTAATTGCGATGATGCGGCTCCGGCCAAGCAACAGAGGACGATGATAGATGACGTCGCGTACAAAACAGAGATGTTGATAAGGTCGAAGCCCCCACTATCGACCCACTTGTCATATCTGCCCAGGTAGGTCCTGCTTGGAAGAAGAGGATCCCGGTTGATAGTGGAAGCTCTATAAATATTTTGTTTAAGCGGGTTTATGATTTGATGAAAATGGAAGCCAAGGATTTAAAACCTTTCCAATCTCGAATCTACGGCTTCAATGGAAATGCTACTATACCCACTGGAGTGGTGGAATTACCAATGGAATAGGGAGTTGGAGAACGCCGGAGAGTGCGGATATTGCAGTTTGTTGTATTGGACATTGACTCACCTTAAAGTGCTTTTTTGAGCCGACCGGCCCTTGCTGAATTCAGGACAGCTATTACTCAATGGTGCTTGACTCTGAAATTCCCCATCGATCATGGGGTCGGAGTCATTCAAGGAGATCAGGCTGTTGGGAGAGCCTGTTATGTTGCTAAGCTGCGCGGGGTGCAGCGAAAAGAGAAAGGGAAGGGCATAGAGGAATCTCTCTACGTCTGTTTTGCTGATAATTGACAATTGGCGCCTGGGTTCAGGCCCAGGCACCCCAACCAATTCCAGAGTGATCTTGACCCGAGAAAAACTAAAAATAAACATGAAACTAAAGATAGTCAAGCCTCCCCGGCCGAGCTGACGATCGATGTTCTAATCGATGATAATGACGATTCAAAGATGATAAAGATTAGATCTCAGTTAAGCTAACAGATGCAACATGAGTTGGTTGAATTTCTCCGAGCAAATCTCGACGTATTCGCCTGGACGCATTCTGACATGTGTGGGGTCTCATCGGACCTCGCGAGCCACACCCTGAATATTGATCCACGGTGTATCCCGGTCAAGCAGAAAAGGCGTGGTATGGGTCCATAGAGATCTGCCGCCCTTAAAGAAGAGGTCGATAAGTTGAAATCGAATGGGTTTATCCGAGATGCTTTATACCCAGAGTGGGTATCCAATCTTGTACTTGTCCGAAAGTCGAATGGGAAGTGGAGGACGTATGTTGATTATTCTGACTTAAACAAAGCTTGACCGAAAGACAATTTTCCACTTCCTCGAATTGATCAACTCGTGGATTCAACAGCTGGGCGCGAGTTATTATCTTTCATGGATGATTATTCCGGCTACAACCCATGCACTTACTCGACCAAGAACATACCAGCTTCATGATCGATCTAGGACTCTACTGCTACAGAGTCATGCCATACGGACTCAAGAACGTCGGAGCAGCGTACCAATGCCTAGTCAACTGGATGTTCGCCAACTAGATTGGAAAGACCATGGAAGTATATGTGTACGACATGCTGGTAAAGTCGAGATTCTCCACTGATCATGTAAGAGATTTGGAATCAATGTTCAACATCCTTCGAGAATACAAGATGAAGCTCAATCCACTAAAATGTCATTTTGGAGTTGCATCTGGAAAGTTCCTTGGGTTCATCGTCAACGCTCGGGGAATAGAAGCAAATCTCGAAAAGATCTGGGCAATCAGAAATCTTCAAACTCCGAGAACCATAAAGCAAGTCCAGAGTCTCAATGGGAAGGTAGCAGCGCTGAGCATGTTCATTTCAAAGTCCACCGACAAATGCATTCCCTTCTTCGATCTGATCTGAAAAGGAAAATGAAATTTTGAATGGACCGCGGAGTGTGAAGGCACATTCCAAGCATTGATTCAACATCTCTCAACATCGTCGATTTTGTCAAAGCCTATCGATCACGAGCAATTGTACCATTACTTGGCGGTATCAGAAAACGCAATCAGTGCTGCCTTAGTTCAGAAGGAAGACTGAGTGCAAAAACTAGTCTGTGATGTTAGTAAATGGTTAGCTAGAGCTGAGAGAAATTATCCGAAGCTAGAGAAATTGGCTTACTGTCTCGTCATTGCCTCAAGGAAGCTTCGTCTATATTTCCAGGCTCATCCCGTCACTGTTTATACCGGTCAACCGTTACAACAGGTCCTTACGTGATATGATACGTCTGGTAGGTTACTCAAATAGAACATTGAACTAAGCTAGTTCGACATTACCTATACTACAAGGCGAGCTATTCAAGGACAAGTCCTAGAAGATTTCATAGCCGAATTTATCGTTCCAGAGGACTTGGCCGAGACCAGTAAATCTCCCAAATACATCTGGAAGTTGCATATTGATGGTGCATCTAACGATCGGTTCTCGGGTGTTGGAGTAGTACTTGAAACCCCCGAAGGCTGATCCATATGCTACGCTCTGAAATTTGATTTTCGTGCTACCATTAATGAAGCTGAATATGAAGCCTTGCTGGCTGGACTGAAGCTCGCCTATGATCTGAGAATTATTGCTGTGAATTTTTTTTGCGATTCCCAGTTAGTCGTATGCCAAGTTCATGGTGAATATCAAGCCAAGGATCGAAGACTAGCTGCTTATCTAGCTCGAGTTCAGGAAGTACTTGATCAGTTTAATTATTATGCCATCTTCTACATACCCCGTGAGCGCAATCAAAAGGCTGACTCATTGGCAAAGCTAGCAAGTATGGGTGAGGCACAGCAAATGGGACTCGTTCCTCTTGAAATTTTATCCTCTCCAAGCATTGATCAAATGGAGACAGACTATGTATTTGAAATCGCTTTTGGTAAGGAGTCATGGATGATTCCGTACAGAAATTACATCGAGCATGGAACGCTGCCTGAGCGTAGAAGTGAGAAGAGACAGATTCTTTGGAAAGCTTCGCGGTTCACCATTCAGAATGGATTCATGTATAGAAGAGGATATTTTGTTCCTCTCCTCCGATGTATTACACACGATGAAATTAAACGAGTGTTACGTCATGTACACGAAGGAGAATGTGGTGATCACACCAGGGGGCAAGCTCTCGCTAAGAAAGTACTCCGATATGGGTATTATTGGCCAACTGTAAACCGTGATGCAACATACTACGCCAGGAAGTGTGATAGATGTCAAAAGCATGCTCGAATTCCTAGGGCCCCACCTACTGAGATAACCCAAATGGTCAGCCCGTGGCCGTTTGTAGCATGGAGCATTGATATCATTGTCTCTCTACCTCTGGTCAAAAGTAGTGTGAAGTACGTCATCGTTGCATTTGATTACTTTACCTAGTGGGCTGAAGATGAACCTCTTGCAACAATCACGAAGAAGAAGGTGATCAACTTTTTAGTTCGCAACACTATCTGCCGATTTGGTCTCCCGCATACCATCATCACTGATAACGGAGCCCAGTTCGACGGTGTTGAGTTCAAGGATTTCTGTCATCGATTCCATATTTACAAGAAATTCTCTACAGTCGCACATCCTCAAGCGAATGGCCAAGTTGAAGCTGTTAATAAGGTTATCAAGTCTATTCTGAAAAAACGAATGGAAAAGGTCGAGGAAAATGGGTTGATGAACTTCCTATGGCTTTATGGGCTTACCGAACGACCCACAAGTCCGCGACCGAACACACTCCATTTTCTCTATCTTATGGATCAGAAGCCGTTATTCTAATCGAGATGGAAGTACCTTCTCATCGTTTGACTTACTATGACCCGAAGATGAATGCTATATTACTTGCGGAATCTTTGGATTTGTTAGATGAGAAGCGTGAAGAGGTTGATTTGAGGGCAGCCGCGTATCGAAGTCGGGTCGCCCAATTTGTGATGTCCCGGAAATTTAGGCAATATTTATTTAATAATTTTCATTAATAATTATTTTAAAATGTGAAATATTGATTTAATAATCTAATTCAAACAGAATTTAACTTTTGAAAATTAATTATTATTTAGTTTGATAAATGATATTCTTTTCAAAATTAATAATGATGATGATGATGATGATTATATTTAGGAATTTTATTCTTTTCAAAAGTTAAAAATATTTAAATGATAAAATTGTCTTTCTAAGCTTATTTAAAGAATATTTAATTTATAATGTATATATGTGTATACATTGTAAATAGAGAATTTTATTTTAATTTAAATTTAAATTTAATAAGGATATTTTCAAACTTATTATATATATAAATGCATAAATTATGAATTGATTAAATTAATTGAAAATATTATTTGAAACTTTTCAAAGGTTAATTTAAAAGCCTTTCTTATATTTTCAGAAGAAATATAAGTAAATATTTATTTGTTTATAAATATAATAGTTTAAATTATATTGTATTATAAAAGTTTATTTTGTTTTATTTTATTTTTTTCTTTTGAAATAAACTTAGTTTATTTATATTAGAGTATAGTATTTTGATTTGAAATTTTGAAATAAAATATAATTCAACATTCTTATTCTTTTTAAAATTTTCTCTTTTGAAAATTAGTTTTAAAAATATTATTTTGAAAACATTCAAATAAACATTTAAATTGTGTATAATTTTATAAAGAAGTTTATATGTAAACATGTAATCATTTTAAAGGCTAATGTAAATAAAACATTTAAAACATGCTAAATTAAATTAGAGATTGTTTTAGATAGATTTAAAACACATTCGTAAATTAAAGAAATTTCTTTTAATATTAAGATAAACATGTATAAGACATTTATGCATAAGGAATACAGTTGTAAACATTTGACATACTAAGATAACAAGTGGCATTGTTTTAAAAACATTTTATTTTAAAAAATATTAAGATAAGAAACTTAGCAAATTCATTTTTGTTAAAAACATTATCTTCAATTGAATCTGAAAACTAGATTTTAGAAAAGAATTTCAAAACTAAGTACACTCAAAAATCTGCAGAACCAAATGCAAAACCAATTCAGAAAACCCAAATTCTGTACAAAATCTACAATCAAATAAAATCACAATTTGCTTACTCTTCCAATTTGATTCAAATCTGCAAAATCCAATTCCTGTTAAAATCTACAAATCTGAAAGCAATCTTAAACATCAAATTAAAGTACAACTCAAGCATATGAAGATTGGTCTGCATGCAGTTTCAAAAACCTACAACAACAAGTAAAATCAACTACAGCAGATTCAGCTTTCAAATGCAACATGCAAAACAGGTTCCTGGAAATGTGAATGCATCTCTGAGTTGTTCTCTGCATCTTCAATAAAATTGTGAGTAAGCTTCTAATTTTAAAAACAGTTCTTAACTTTTAAACAGTAAAGCTAAACAAGTTTTTTAGAAAAACTCAAGTTCTAATTCATGCTTGTTTTAAAGAAAATCAAAACTATCTTGGATGAACTGCTCTGTTTATTTTTAGAAGTGAGTAACCTCACAATGCAAAAAGCCTAAGTATCTGTGCATGTGGATTGATAAGAATATGTATGTTTGTGTGATTGCATATTGATGAATGTTCTGTGTATATATATCAATATACATATGTGATTGTTGCTGCCAGGTATTTGCATACCTGTTTATGGTTTAAACTAAGATTTTAAATAGAAAATCCTTACCTCTGGATTTGATTTCAGTTAGAAATTAATGAGTAAATAAAAGATGTTTGTTTAGTAAGAAATTATGTTCATAAATAAAAATTAAGTAATATTGAAAAGTCTGTTACCTCTGAAACAAATACAACAGTTAATATTTTCAATAAACAAGAATATCAAACATCTTTAATTATTTAAACAAGTTTATAACGGGAATGTATGATAGAAATCATGAATTTTAAAACAAAATTCACATTTTATAATTAACTGTTGAGTGTGCATTTCTGAGTTGAACCAAATTGGAAATTTTGGGCTTATCTGATTGTCAAGTGATATTGGGGTGATGTGGTTCTGCCTGGAGGTGGAGGATTGATGTGAGAGTGGGGGAAAATTGGGAAGTAGATGATCAGAGGTGGGAGGCGATGGCAATGGTGGTTTCCAGGTTCTAACCCTAATTTTTGCTGGAAGTAGTAACTGTGTTGCTTTTCGTGCTCTCTGTTGCATCGAGTGATGCAGGACTTATGGGATGGGAAAAGGAGTCGTGGAAGAAGAGATGGCCGGGGTTGTGGGTGGCCAGATGATCGGAGGTGGGTTTGCGAGATGATGACAGGTTTGGGAATTTCAGTGCAGTTGGGTTTCCAGGTTGCAGTTGTTTTCTCAAATTTGATTTCGAGTTTCAGAAGGAACGCTGATGGTCGTAAGCTTGTTGGTGGATGGTCGACGACTAGGAGGAGTTGCCTAGGGTGGCTGGAGATGATCTGAGCACCGGTGCATATGCACCGTGTATATTTGAACTCTGGTGAACTTTTGGTTTGTGCAGTGTTGTGACTCGAAGCTTCTCTCGGGTGTTTATGGTTCTGTCTTGAAGCAACTAGGTTGGGGACTCGAAGTAGATATGGGGAGGCCTCGGGTAGTTTTGTTCCAGGTCATTAAACCTGACAGGATTCAGTTTTTAACATTTTGAATGGAATTTAAAAATTTAGGCAGGGATTTAAATTAAAAGCTTAAGTTGAAATTTAATTCAAGTGAGCTTTTGAATTCAAAGTTTTAAAAATGAAGAATTAAAATTTAAGTAAGGCTTAAATTTAGTTTTGAAATCAAGTCTAAATATAGTTTTCAGGTTTACTTTGAATTCAGATTGAATTTAAAACAGTTTTTTTTGTGAACTTTAAAATAATGGACAAGTTTAAAATGTTTTAAAGTGGAATTTAAAAATGAATTTGATTTCAAATAAAGGTTTAAACTTGAAAGAATTCTTTTCTTTAATATTTGAATTAAAGTTATGAAATGTTTAAAATTAAATCTGAAAATTTATATAATCAATTTATTTTAAGATTGATTTCTTAAATAAAATTTGTTAGTAATTTAGTTTTGAATTTTCTTATATAAATATCTTATATAAGTAATATTGGTTCTTTACTTTTATTTTAAGAATAAATTTATTTAAATTTTGGATAATGTTTAAATGGTTAAACATTTTGAAATCTTTAAATTTTAAAATGGAAATTGAATTTCGTTTAGAAATGTATTGTTTTAAATACATTTGAATGTAAATAAAGTCATTAATAAGAAAATGAATTGTTTTATGAATAATTAAGATAATTAAGAAAATTTACTTATTTATTTGATCTTAAATAATGATTTGGATAATTTATAGTTAGAAATGATTAATGAATAATTAATCTAAGATAATTTTTCTTAAGTAAGTAATTAAAGAAATGTGGTTAATTAATAATGATAATTATCTTAGGATAATTAAATAATTAATTAATGTGATTAATTTTGATAATTAATTAGATTAATTAATTGAAGGTAATCAATTGTAATTTGTTAAGAATAATTACTTGATAAAAGTAATTAAGGAATTAATTACCTATTGTAATTAATTTTGATAATGTGATTTGTTTAAATTGATTAATTTAGTTTAATTAATTTAAGAAATCATTTGATGATTTAATAAATGTAATTACTTAATGTAATTAATGGAGCTGGATTACTTAGAGAAGTAATAATTGATAATTACTAGAATGTAAATAGTGGAGATGATTTATAATGAAGTGATTTGGATAATTACTGTTAATCAAGGGATTAATTAATGAAGATAATTAATTTTGGGATAATTAATTTGTTACTGAGTAATTAAAGATAGTTAATTACTGAATTGAATATTAATCAAGGGGATTAATAATTGTAATTTAAATTTAGATTAATTACTAAAGGTAATTAATTTTAATAAAGTAATTAATTTAAATATAAATTAGAGATCATTAATTAATATAATTAATGATGTAATTAAGGATTGTTTAATTAAGTAATAATTAATAATTAAGTGATTAATTAATGTAATTAATTAAGAATAAATGTAATTAATTATAGTTAATTAATGAAGTAATTAAATGTTAATTACTTATGATTAAGGTTAATTAATTTTGTGAAAATTATTAAAGACTAATTACTTATTGTAATTAGTGAATGATAAATCAAAGGTGTTTAATCGAGATGAATATTAGAGAATGATTAATTAACTAGGTTAATTAATTAATGGATATTAAGCAGGATTTATAGATGTGGTGATTAATTTAATGTATTTTAAATTAACTAGAGATAGAAATAATTAATTTAATTCATTTTAAATTAATTATAATTGATGGTTAATAATCTTCGCTTATGGATGATATTGATTGGATGATTGTGATCTCAGTAATGAGATGCGTAGTATCTATATGATATGGATGCTTAGTTAAAGTAAGGTAATATGGATTATCCGGTTGTGATGGTCATCTGGTTGTGATGGTTATTTGTTTATGATGATGATACAGATTATCTGTTTATGATGAGAATGTGATTATCTATTGTGATATGTAATTTATCTATCTGTGTAACAGATAATGATGAATTGAATTAATTATTCAAACTAAATTCACTTGGACATTAAGATGGCGTTTGGATTTCGATGAGACTGGGATCAGATTTCCAAATTTGGAATTCCGAAAACCACATCAATCCAAATTAAACGTTAGGTCGTGAATCTCAAGTGAAGAGTGAAGACTCAAGGTGTAAGGGCTATTCGTCGGTATAACTCTAGGGGTGATTCCGTGATGAGTTTGACGGAATAGTACTTTCAGGTTCGAGATGGTGATTTAGGGTGCAAGGGTTATCGTCGTTAACTCTAAGGGTGATTCCAATATGAGTGTAACGAGATAATGCCTTCGGTTTCGTTCGAACCCGGAACGAACTTGTATGGATTGAATGCTTTCAGAACATCGTTAGGTGGACGATGAGCATTCTAAGATTAATATGTCCTATAAAGGTAATCGTAGCCTCAAGCCTCAACAACCGGGAATGGCTAAAACAGGGGAGGTATAGCAAGGCTTCGTGGGTATCCCCCACTTGAGAGTGAGATTTACCCCTATCTAGAGGTCCTTTATATTTCAGTTGTGTGGCAGTTGGCGACGGCCAATCTGCGGGGTGGTCTTGTTCGGGACTGTCCAGTAAGGGATGGTTCCGGCCTTGTGTTGCAGGGGAGTTAGGGTGGCTCCTCGGTACGGTGATCTAGGCCACGTACTGTGACGGGTGGTACCCCAGTAGCCCTGCCATTGATGGAATCCATAATCCAATAAGTGCCTCTACGGTTTTGATTGTGTCCAACTTTGTTGGAACGTGAGATGTAAGCATTCCAGCTATTTCTGTATTTTATTTTGAAAACCCTAGACACTATTATAATATCACTGGATTTCCTATCAAATGTTTTGGTTAGCGTAAGGTAAAAACTTTTCCATGTTTATGTGTGGGAAGTCTTACGTGATACCTTTTCTTTTCAAATGATCTTCTAAAGTTAAGCAACTTTTAAACCCGTTTACTCACACCAGACCCATGTCTGACCCGAGGGTTTTTTTTCTGTTTTATTAAACTCTTGGGTACTCATATTACGTATGGGTAGTTAAGTGATTCAGGATTGCTTTGACGGGTTCTGGAGGAGGTATGGAGCAGGAGGCTTCGACGTGTAGATATACATATAGTGATTCCGCTGTGTTTGAGTTGTATCTGTTTTCTCTGATGTACTTGAATTGTAATTGCTAGACAGATGTTTATAACTGTCTAGTTTGTGTTGTATTAGCTGTATAACTCTAATGTATATGATACTATGTAATGTTTTATGTGATATAATATAATTTAGTCGTTCTGTTATGAGATTCTGATGTTGTTTCTTTCTTTCTTTTCTATCTTTTCTCTTTTCTATCCCTTTCTTTCTTCTTAATGATGCGTCTTTCTCTAGAATGAAAGGTGGGTCGTTACATTGTGGTATCAGAGCTCTAGGTTGAGCGAATACCTAGACTCTGGAGTGGTGTCTATCTTGAGAGAGCGTATTTGTAATTTTGAAAATATATATATATATATATATATATATATATTTCTACCTATTTGATTGGGTTACCCGTTCAGGTTTTCCAATATAAGTTCTAAAGGTAGATGGGGTAGTAGTGTGTGTAACACAACTACCAATGGTTGGAGTTCGAGTGTTTGAGGTTGGAAGTGAATCTGCTATGGCTGTTTTGGGCATCTTGAGTAGTTTTGCAGTTTGGTGTGAAGGATTTCACCGATCTCTGAAGGAAATCTTTTCAAGATTCAGAGTTTATCTTTGGATTGTAAGCTTGGTTGCACTCGTGTGAGTAGTTTTTCTTGAGCCTAGATCAGTTGGGAGTACTGAAGCCAGAGATGGTATCTTGGCAACCTTAGGAAGGAGTTCTGTCTGTATTTGAGTTTGAGACTTAGTTTGGCAGAGTGTTTTGTGCCTGGTTTGGGAGCGAGTTTCCTGAGGGATATCTGTCCACTGAAGGCTCTATTGTGGAAGTGGCTGATGTAGCTTGGTGATTCGAGGAGCTTTTGGATAAGAAAGTCTTTGGCAGCAGTCGAAGCGGTAGAGTGGCCTGTTTCTTCGATGATTCAGAAGTCTCCGTGGTTCTTTTGTCAGTAGGCCGGGCGGATGGTGAAGCTTGTCCATTTCTTCTGCAAGCTCAGCTGGGTATGATGTTTGTGGTTGGAGGTTGACCACTAGTTTCTTCTTTTGGTTAGAAGGCTTAGCTGTTCTGATTGGTGAAGTGAGAACGATTTTTTGGGATCTGAACTGAGTGGAATCGCAAAAGTGACTTGTGATGGTTCGGAAGTTCTCTGAGTGATCTTTGTTTGGATTGAAGCATCTCTAGAGGATGTTTGAGTTATCGAAGTGGTTTGGTATTTTCTGAATATCTTCGAAGGAGTTAAGATTGCATCCGCATCAGGAGATTGAGTTCTGTTTCGACTTGGTTCTTGGAGCTTTACCGGTGGTTCAGCATTGTAGGAGGGCTCTTTGAGAAAGGGATCTGTTTAAGTTGGCAGGATTGATCGGACCTAGTTTTTTGGTTGAATTTTTGTTGTTGTGGTATTAGTGACCGAATCGGATAGGTCACTGAGATTTTATGGAATTTGATGAACAATGTTTCCGGGATTAGTTGATCGAGTTGTACTTGTGTTCATCAACAGCATTCTCAAATCAGAGTTGCGCAGTGGAATGGTGGCAGCTATTCCAGAATAGTAGCAACACCGATTCATTGGGAATTTTTTTTTGTCTTGGATCAGAGGATTTCTACAGGATATTCATTCTGAATCTGGAGGCTTGGATTGTCTTGTGCATCTGATTTGTTTTTCGAATAAGAGTAGTATGTTTGGAGTCTTCTGATATTTGTGTAGTAGAGTTTGTGTGGTGGATTTTGATGGATTTTGAGGAAACTATTTTGATGAGTAAGATCTGGAGATCGTTTATTTCTTTGTCCAGAATTGTTCGGAGAGCATCTGCGAAGATTTGATTGATCTAGAAGGTTGGAGGCAGCCCAGGATCGACAGGAGAGATTTGTAGATAAGAATTTTGGATCTTTTTGTTTTCTCTTAAGGGTTAAGTGTTTAGTCTACAGGATTGAACTGCCAGTTCAGATGTCTGGAATTCATTATATTTTTCATGTATCTCTGAGGGAGTACGTGTATGGTTTATCACTGGTTTTAGAATCAGTAGTTTTGGGAGATTTGGAAGTTGATCAGGACTTGTCTGTGGTCCAGTATCCTGTTTAGATTTGTAGATCTAGATACATAGAAGCTCTAGATCTGAATGGTATAGCTAGTTTAGATTCTGTAGGGCGAGTGTCCCAGTGTTTGTACCTGGGAAACTCTAGGGAATTCTATCCAGAATTTTATCTGGATAGTTAGAATTATTTGTTTGAATTGGTTGCTATGATTGCTAGTATTTGGTTGATAGCCTATGGTTGCTATTTTAAAATTAAATCTGTATGGGATTATTAAATTACCTTTGCTTTTAAATTTCGGGGACGAAATTCTTTTAAGGGGGGAGGAATGTGATGTCCCGGAAATTTAGGCAATATTTATTTAATAATTTTCATTAATAATTATTTTAAAATGTGAAATATTGATTTAATAATCTAATTCAAACAGAATTTATCTTTTGAAAATTAATTATTATTTAGTTTCATAATTGATATTCTTTTCAAAATTAATAATAATGATGATGATAATAATAATTATATTTAGGAATTTTATTCTTTTCAAAAGTTAAAAATATTTAAATGATAAAATTGTCTTTCTAAGCTTATTTAAAGAATGTTTTATTTATAATGTATATATGTGTATACATTGTAAACAGAGAATTTTATTTTATTTTAAATTGAAATTTAATAAGGATGTTTTCAAACTTATTATATATATATATATATATATGTATAAATTATGAATTGATTAAATTGATTGAAAATAGTATTTGAAACTTTTCAAAGGTTAATTTAAAAGTCTTTCTTATATTTTTAGAAGAAATATAAGTAAATATTTATTTGTTTATAAATATAATAGTTTAAATTGTATTGTATTAAAATAGTTTATTTTGTTTTATTTTAAAAATTGTTTTCTTTTGAAATAAACTTAGTTTATTTATATTAGAGTACAGTATTTTGATTTGAAACTTTGAAATAAAATATAATTCAACACTCTTATTCTTTTTAAAATTTTCTCTTTTGAAAATTAGTTTTAAAAATATTATTTTGAAAACATTCAAATAAACATTTAAATTGTGTATAATTTTATAAAGAAGTTCATATGTAAACATGTAATCATTTTAAAGGCTAATGTAAATAAAACATTTAAAACATGCTAAATTAAATTAGATATTGTTTTAGATAGATTTAAAACGCATTCATAAATTAAAGAAATTTCTTTTAATATTAAGATAAACATGTGTAAAACATTTATGCATAAGGAATAAACTTGTAAACATTTGACATACTAAGATAACAAGTGGCATTATTTTAAAAACATTTTATTTAAAATATATATTAAGATAAGAAACTTAACAAATTCATTTTTGTGAAAAACATTATCTTCCATTGAATCTGAAAATTAGATTTTAGAAAAGAATTTCAAAACTAAGTACACTCAAAAATCTGCAAAACCAAATGCAAAACCAATTCAGAAAACCCAAATTCTATACAAAATCTACAATCAAATACAATCACAATTTGCTTGCTCTTCCAATTTGATTCAAATCTACAAAACCCAATTCCTGTTAAAATCTGCAAATCTGAAAGCAATCTTCAACATCAAATTAAAGTACAACTCAAGCATATGAAGATGGGTCTACATGCAGTTTCAAAAAGCTACAACAACAAGTAAAATCAACTACGGCAGATTCCTCTTTCAAATGCAACATGCAAAACAGGTTCCTGGAAATATGAATGCATCTTTGAGTTGTTCTCTGCATCTTCAATAAAAATGTGAGTAAGCTTCTAATTTTAAAAACAGTTCTTAACTTTTAAAAAGTAAAGCTAAACAAGTTTTTCAGAAAAACTCAAGTTCTAATTCATGCTTGTTTCAAAAAAAAAAATCAAAACTGTCTTGGATGAACTGCTCTGTTTATTTTTAGAAGTGAGTAACCTCACAATGCAAAAAGCCTAAGTATCTGTGCATGTGGATTAATAAGAATATGTATGTTTGTGTGATTGCATATTGATAAATGTTCTGTGTATATATATCAATATACATATGTGATTGTTGCTGTCAGGTATTTGCATACCTGTTTATGGTTTAAACTAAGATTTTAAATAGAAAATCTTTACCTCTGGATTTGATTTCAGTTAGAAATTAATGAGTAAACAAAAGATGTTTGTTTAGTAAGAAATTATGTTCATAAATCAAAATTAAGTTATATTGAAAAGTTTGTTTCCTTTGAAACAAATACAACAGTTAATATTTTCAATAAACAAGAATATCAAACATCTTTAATTATTTAAACAAGTTTATAACGGGAATGTATGATAGAAATCATGAATTTTAAAACAAAATTCACATTTTATAATTAACTGTTGAGTGTACATTTCTGAGTTGAACCAAATTGGAAATTTTGGGCTTATCTGATTGTCAAGTGATATTGGGGTGTTGTGGTTCTGCCTGGAGGTGGAGGATTGATGTGAGAGTGGGGGAAAATTGGGAAGTAGATGATCAGAGGTGGGATGCGATGGCAATGGTGGTTTCCAGGTTCTAACCCTAATTTTTGCTGGAAGTGGTAACTGTGTTGCTTTTCTTGCTCTCTGTTGCATCGAGTGATGCAGGTCTTAGGGGATGGGAAAAGGAGCCGTGGAAGAAGAGATGGTCGGGCTTGTGGGTGGCCAGATGATCGGAGGTGGGTTTTCTAGATGATGATAGGTTTGGGAATTTCAGTGCAGTTGGGTTTCCAGGTTGCAGTTGTTTTCTCAAATTTGATTTCGAGTTTCAGAAGGAACGCTGGTGGTCGTAAGCTTGTTGGTGGATGGTCGGCGACTAGGAGGAGTTGCCTAGGGTGGCTAGAGATGATCTGAGCACCGGTGCATATGCTCCATGTATATTTGAACTCTGGTGAACTTTTGGTTTGTGTAGTGTTGTCACTCGAAGCTTCTCTCAGGTGTTTGTGGTTCTGTCTCGAAGCAACTAGGTTGGGGACTCGAAGTAGATATAGGGAGGCCTCGGGTAGTTTTGTTCCAGGTCATTAAACCTGACAGGATTCAGTTTTTAACATTTTGAATGGAATTTAAAAATTTAGGCAGGGATTTAAATTAAAAGCTTAAGTTGAAATTTAATTCAAGTGAGCTTTTGAATTCTAAGTTTTAAAAATGAAGAATTTAAATTTAAGTAAGGCTTAAATTTAGTTTTGAAATCAAGTCTAAATATAGTTTTGAGGTTTACTTTGAATTCAGATTGAATTTAAAACAGTTTTTTTGTGAACTTTAAAATAATGGACAAGTTTAAAATGTTTTAAAGTGGAATTTAAAAATGAATTTGATTTCAAATAAAGGTTTAAACTTAAAAGAATTCTTTTCTTTAATATTTGAATTAAAGTTATGAAATGTTTAAACTTAAATTTGAAAAGTTATATAATCAGTTTATTTTAAGCTTGATTTCTTAAATAAAATTTGTTAGTAATTTAGTTTTGAACTTTCTTATATAAATATCTTATATAAGTAATAATGGTTCTTTACTTTTATTTTAAGAATAAATTTATTTAAATTTTGGAAAATGTTTAAATGGTTAAACATTTTGAAATCTTTAAATTTTAAAATGGAAATTGAATTTCGTTTAGAAATGTATTGTTTTAAATACATTTGAATGTAAATAAAGTCATTAATAAGTAAATGAATTGTTTTATGAATAATTAAGATAATTAAGAAAATTTACTTATTTATTTGATTTTAAATAATGATTTTGATTAATTTATAGTTAGAAATGATTAATGAATAATTAATCTAAGATAATTTTTCTTAAGTAAGTAATTAAAGAAATGTTGTTAATTAATAATGATAATTATGTTAGGATAATTAAATAATTAATTAATGTGATTAATTTTGATAATTAATTAGATTAATTAATTGAAGGTAATCAATTGTAATTTGTTAAGAATAATTACTTGATAAGAGTAATTAAGGAACTAATTACTTATTGTAATTAATTTTGATAATGTGATTTGTTTAAATTAATTAATTTAGTTTAATTAATTTAAGAAATCATTTGATGATTTAATAAATGTAATTACTTAATGTAATTAATGGAGCAAGATTACTTAGAGAAGTAATAATTGATAATTACTAGAATGTAATTAGTGGAGATGATTTATAATGAAGTGATTTGGATAATTACTGTTAATCAAAGGATTAATTAATGAAGATAATTAATTATGGGATAATTAATTTGTTGATGAGTAATTAAAGATAGTTAATTACTGAATTGAATATTAATCAAGGGGATTAATAATTGTAATTTAAATTTAGATTAATTACTAAAGGTAATTAATTTTTAATAAAGTAATTAATTTAAATATAAATTAGAGATCATTAATTAATATAATTAATGATGTAATTAAGGATTGTTTAATTAAGTAATAATTAATAATTAAGTGATTAATTAATGTAATTAATTAAGAATAAATGTAATTAATTATAGTTAATTAATGAAGTAATTAAATGTTAATTACTTATGATTAAGGTTAATTAATTTTGTGAAAATTAATTAAAGACTAATTACTTATTGTAATTAGTGAATGATAAATCAAAGGTGTTTAATCGAGATGAATATTAGAGAATGATTAATTAACTAGGTTAATTAATTAATGGATATTAAGCAGGATTTATAGATGTGGTGATTAATTTAATTTATTTTAAATTAATTAGAGATAGAAATAATTAATTTAATTCATTTTAAATTAATTATAATTGATGGTTAATAAATCTTTGCTTATGGATGATATTGATTGGATGATTGTGATCTCAGTAATGAGATGAGTAGTATCTATATGTTATGGATGCTTAGTTAAAGTAAGGTAATATGGATTATCCGGTTGTGATGGTTATCTGGTTGTGATGATTATCTGTTTATGAAGATGATGATACAGATTATCTGTTTATGATGAGAAGGTGATTATCTATTGTGATATGTAATTTATCTATCTGTGTAATAGATAATGATGAATTGAATTGATTATTCAAACTAAATTCACTTGGACATTAAGATGGCGTTTGGATTTCGATGAGACCGGGATCGGATTTCCAAATTTGGAATTCCAAAAACCACATCGATCCAAATTAAACGTTAGGTCGTGAATCTCAAGTGAAGAGTGAAGACTCGAGGTGTAAGGACTATTCGTCAGTATAACTCTGGGGTGATTCCGTGATGAGTTTGACGGAATAGTACTTTCAGGTTCGAGATGGTGATTTAGGGTGTAAGGGTTATCGTCGTTAACTCTGAGGGTGATTCCAATATGAGTGTAACGAGATAATGCCTTCGGTTTCGTTCGAACCCGGAACGAACTTGTATGGATTGAATGCTTTCAGAACATCGTCAGGTGGACGATGAGCATTCTAAGATTAATATGTCCTATAAAGGTAATCGTAGCCTCAAGCCCCATCAACCGGGAATGGCTAAAACAGGGTAGGCGCAGCAAGGCTTCGTGGGTAGCCCCCACTTGAGGGTGAGATTTACCCTTGTCTAGAGGTCCTTTTATATTTCGGTTGTATGGCAGTTGGCGACGGCCAATCTGCGGGGTGGTCTTGTTTGGGACTGTCCAGTAAGGGATGGTTCCGGCCTTGTGTTGCAGGGGAGTTAGGGTGGCTCCTCGGTACGGTGACCTAGGCCACGTACTGTGACGGGCGGTACCCCAGTAGTCGTGCCATTGATGGAATCCATAATCCAATAAGTGCCTCTACGGTTTTGATTGTGTCCAAATATGTTGGAACGTGAGATGTAAGCATTCCAGCTATTTCTGTATTTTATTTTGAAAACCCTAGACACTATTATAATATCACTGGATTTCCTATCAAATGTTTTGGTTAGCGTAAGGTAAAACTTTTCCATATTTATGTGTGGGAAGTCTTACGTTGATAAGATCCTCTGATGTTGTTTCTTTCTTTCTTTTCTATCTTTTCTCTTTTCTATGCCTTTCTTTCTTCTTAATGATGCGTCTTTCTCTGGAATGAAAGGCGGGTCGTTACACAATTCTACAATGCCAAGGTCCGACCATGAACCTTTGAACTTGGCAATCTTGTCCTCAAGAGAATCTATCCGGTTCCTTCGCACGTGAAACCAAATTGGAAAGGGCCGTATGTGATTGCACGAAAACTCGGAGATGGCACGTTTAAGTTATCGACCGTTGACGGTCTTACTTTGTCGAGGTCCTAGAACAGCGAGAGTCTCCGTTGCTACTACACATAATAGGCTTTATTTATTTCGTTTATTCTTTCATTTGCAATTTGTTTCTGCATTTCGAAATGTGAATTTGTAATAAGGCAACCGACTCTGCCATATTTTCTCATTTCAGCAATAAAATGTCATCTCTTTGAACCAGAGCTGTGGTTATTGAATGTGACATACAACATCACGATGCACGGAGAGCTAAATTCCATCATACAGTGGGATTTATTCAAATAGAGAGTGACTATGATATAATCAGCCACTCGCTAAGTGAAACCCAAACTTGGGGACAAATCACTACACCAAAGTCAAAAAAGGATTGATACACGACAATCTCTTGACTGACTTCCAACTCCCAGAGTGTGAGTTGGAGCCTAAATTCATAAATGCGTTCCTGAAGAGAGTGGACATGTCCACCTAACGACTTCGACCATAACCTAACCAAGTTCGAGGAGGATGGATCCGTCCATCTAACGACCTCACTTGTTAACTCGGGGTGGATATAAATAGACCATCCGGGATCCTAATAAATCCATCGTTCCCAGAGTGCGAACGGAATTCTGAAAGCCCAAACAAATGTTATTGACCATCTATTGGCCAACTCCAAATTCCTAGAGTGCGAATTGGAGTATAAACATCAGCTCTAGGTTCCTAGAGTGCGAACCAGAATACAAACACCAACTCCAAATTCCCATAGTGCGAATCAGAGTATAAACATCAACTCTAAGTTATCAGAGTGTGAACCAGAGTATAAACACCAACTCTGAATTCCTAGAGTGTTAATTGGAGTATAAACGCCAAATCCAAGTTCCCAAAGTGCGAACTGGATTACAAACATCGATTATCTTCATATTCCCCAGAGTGCGAACCAGATTATCGATTGCAGACAACTCTGAGTCCCTGGAGTGCGGACACAGTATAAACACAACTTGAGTGCGAACAACCACTCATAAACAAACCTAAGTCCTCAGAGCGTGGACACATCCTTAAAACTTGAACAGGCGTGATCGAACGCCGAAGTTAAAATGCAGGTCTCTGGAGTGTGTGGGCATGATTGTTACTAGGTGAGCGAGTGTGATTGGACCACTCAATTCTCACCTGTTTTAGCATTAGTCCAACGATGTTAAGCCCGAAGAAATAAAGGAAAATTGCGATCGCTATTCGATCTTTGCAACTTATCCCCTGAACTGGGGGCAGGACTTAAGTGTTAATCCCCAATCGAAGCAGTGCAACGTCAAAGTCCAACTCGATCTCCATTCACGACTCGTGTTTGTGATTTCCAGACTTAGCAAATAAAAGCAAACTCAACCCAAAGCTTGAACCCCCACAAATGCACTGGACTGAAATTCAAATACTGGAACACTTAAGCATAAAAGACAGTAGTAAAGTTAAAGCCAAAAACAAATTTTCATTTCAACTAACTGTGAATGAAGTTTATGTACAAGTCTTTCCAAAATTATTTCTAGCAGGGGCCGAACCTGCATCTATACATGGCCTATGGAAGAAAAGCAAAAAACTAACTTCTATCTACCAAAAAATATGCCGAAGAGGCCTATCTACTCCTTTTTCTTTTTCGGCTTCCTCTTCGGTGTGGATCCGCTGGAGCCGCTAATAATTTTTCGCTTCGAGCTCTTGCCTTTTGGCGGATGGTCTCCGAACGGAAGCATGATTTCAACGTCCTCCTTTGAACTCGAATGTACAGGAATGCTCCCTACAGGAGGGGTCGGAGGAGTCGGATCTACCACAGGGGACGGAATGGGCACACTGGTATCAGGGATTGTACCACCAAGTGATATCATTCTTAATGGAGCTGGACCGGACGCCGCCATTCCACCTCCCGAGCTACCACCATGTGTCGCTGCCTCCAATTCAACATTGATTTCAGCCAGTATTTCTTCTTCGCGAATAGATTGGGCTTCGTTGGGGGCAGCGGTGGTTTGCAATGAAGAACCAGAAGCGGGCGCAAGTCCACTAATGACAAATGGCAAGTCCGTAGAGGGGTCACTGTGTCGACCTAGAAGCTCATTCATCGTCTGCTCGTCGAAAGAAAGTGAGCTCCCCTGCGTTCCATCGATCGACGGGTCATTGTAGTAGTGGTCGCTTCAGTAATTATGGCATTCTACGCTTGATGTAATTCTTGGGTTGCAGGAGGCACTATCGATGTAACTCCAGTCATTGAACACGGAAGAAGAGTAATTGTTAGCAAAAGCTTCAAGGCAAGTCCCTTATTTCGAATGCACTTGAGACTTGTTTAGAGTACCTTCCTCAGTTTGGCTCATGGATGGTTGAGCGGCTTCGGAGGTGTGCTCCTTAATAGGGGATAGCTTCGGTTGTTCTGGATTATAGGCCGAGACAGACTAAGGCTTAACCGGTGGTATAGGCGCAGATCGAGCTGGTGCAGTAATCTCAGAACTTGTAACATGATGCTCGACACCTGAGCCTTTCCCAATCTCCTGGTGTTGCATGCTGAGTTTCTCCCTTTCATGTGAGATGACCGAATCGTGGAGAATCTTCCTTTCGTCTTCGATCAGCAAGCGATTCTCGAGCTCAAACTCATCAAAGGATTCACCCGGATGCACTGTCTTCTCCTTCTCAACTAACTGGCTCCAGGTGTTATAGAGATGTGTCGAGTAATTTTCGAGCCAAGCCAAATTTCTGTGTTTCAACACATTGGTGTTGTAGGTGACAAGAAGATCCTCTATATCAGCTTCCAGCTTGGATTCCGCCTTTCGAACTTTCTCCCCAACCTCAGCCTCCACCGCGCGGGCTTTTTCCACAGCCGTGTCTCGCTCACCTTGAAGCACCACAGCTTAGTCACATGCTTCCTGCGCTGAGATGTTGGCGACATCTCTCTCTTTAATGGTTTCAGAAAGATTACACTTAAGCTCATTAAGCTCTTTAAGAGTCGCGTCTCGCTCAGTAATGACGGTGGTGTTCCTATGGCCCATTTCCTCCACCAGTGCATAACGTTCTTGCCTTATCCTCTCCATGGCCGAGTTGGCATCATCGGCCTTTTTAAGAGCTTCCATTTCAGATTTTCGGGAGGACTCGGCTTCAGTATTGAGCACCAGGATGATCCGGTTCTTCTGAGCGAGCTCTTTCTCCAACTTCTCAATCACGATCGCCCGCTAAAAAGCCACCTTCGATGCTTTTTTCGCGTCCTTCGCCCACTCCTTGTATTGGAAGTAAATATCATGAACGTAATCGTGCACTGTGTTCTCAGCCTCCACTGGAATTCTCTTTAAGTGCAGGGGGAAATGTAACGGTCGAAGTAGATGTTAGGAAAATCTTTCTTCAATTAAACAAGTTTAATTGCTCCTTCCCCCATAGGCTCGGCGAGGACCTGCTCTGTAATTATGGGGGCCTTCAGTTCTATGGTGTTGAGTTTTAGGTCTGGAAACGTGAGAAGACGGCTTGTACCACAAAGTTTTCGATGGACATGAGACGTAAACGGGAGGCTGTATAGGGTTTCTAGGAGGGGGAGAACGAGATCGAGATTGGTGCATGTAGTCCATGTCTCTGTCATACTGCTCCTGCTGGAGTATCCATGGTCATAATCCCTATCCGTCTCTCTTCTGCGCAGCTCATAATATGTAGAGCATCGGCGAGCTTTCCGAAGACTGTTTAGCATCGAGTCTCAGCCGAACATTGTATTTGCAAAGTAAATGAAGAACAGAGTTAATAATCTCCTAAAGTGATCAACATACGGTCAGGAATTGTGTGGTGTCGTGAAGTGTGCATGTATGTGCAACCCCCCGACCAACCGGAAATGTCGGCCATACTAGCTGAAGGAGACTCGCTTAAATCAAAAGCCTGCTGAAACTCCTCCAATCCGACATCATGTTGGAATGACACATAATCTGGAATCGGAATATCGGCGAGTCCTTCAAAAGGATTTCCTCCTGCAAAGGAGGAGCCTCTGAAATACTAATCTCAGGAACGGGCAAAGACACAACCATAGATATCCTTCTATCGGATTTAGGACGCTTAAAAGCAGCAGCCTTGCCTTTTCGCTTTCCTTCGGGATCCTGAACTGCATCCGAAGTCCCGGCTAAAAATTCATCATCAGTGGGTGTTCTCTCTGGATCAACCTCTTCGGTTATAACAACTTTGGGTGTCTTACGCTTGGCTCGTTTCTTCAATATGACCCTTAGCGCCCCTTCAAGTCTTATAATTTGGTTTCGTTCAATCAATCCAACGATCCTTAGATTCTTATCCATCAGAACTGAGTCAATGTTTCTCTCTTCGCTCGGGACTTCTTGGAGGGCCCTAACTATCTGTCTGAAATGCACAACTTTGGATCACGAAATTACAGCTGTAAAGAAAAAGAGATGTGAGTTTGACATCGGTTATAGTTGTCTTATTGGCTGCTTGAGAAAACTGTGGTACTTACGTCTAAATAGCCATCGACTGGCTAATCCTGGGGGCATCGAACATAAAACCACTTTGTCTTGAAGTAACTTAGTTGCTCCAAGACCCCGTTACTACTTGACAATTTCTTACTGCCTCTAAGAATGTGAAAGAAGGGATATCTCTCCTGCTCCTAACGTTAAACAGGTATCTGATCTCGACCGAGATCGGTGGTAGAAAGAGATGCTCCATGAACATGATGAATAAGCTGTTCAACAACGCGTATCCGTTGGGGTGTAGCTGATATGGAGAAATCCAAGGAAAGACAACACTTCCCTAATATACTGGTTAAACGAGGAAGCGCCCCGGTTGTGCACATGATGATTGAATGCGGTCTTCAGGTGGATAGTGCGGTCTGTCATTCGGTCCCGGTAATAACACGTCGTCCAATGACAGTCCATGCCTTAAACATATTCGTCCCAACATGTCTTAGGAAACATTGGAAGGAACAGAGTCTGGCGGATTACCGATGAAAGATGCACCAGGCACCTCATTCGGGGCTGGATCTACGACTTCGGCCGAGATGGCCGGTATCTCGATTATTAGTGGAAATGAACTCTGAACTTCCTGTAGCTGTGAGCTTGAAGGTTCCATAACTAACTAACTTATGAGAAATCATCGTTAGATGATAATAAGCCCGTGCATACCCCAGTGTGAAGTGTGTGAATGTGTTGTGCAGTGCAGTGCTGTATATTACTTGAAAAGATTCAACAGAGTATGAGTAAGCATGCAAACAACAAGGCTTCGAAATTCAAATGGAGTGACCGTCATCGCTGACCATCACAACCGTGCCATCCAGATGTTAGCGATCGATCTAAGTTAAAGTTTTTTATCATTTTGTTTTGTTACAGTTCCATCGACGAGCTTCGAAGGGCAGTCAGATATGTAGTTTAACTGTTAAAGTTTGGATATGCAAGAATGAAGCTCGTCGGGGTCATGTGATCGATTGTTCAAAAGTGTTCGTATCCATCACGGAAAAGACATGAATCAGTCGCCAGAGGTCTGATTCGTATCGATCACCTTGGTTGCAGTGCGTATCGATTGTAACGTTCAAATTTCGTACCGATCGCCAAGGTGGAAATTCGTATCGATCGGATCGAATCCAAACATTTCATATCGATCGCCAGGGTGAAAATCTGTATCGATCAGATCAAATCGGAACATTTCGTATCGATCATCACCAGGTGCTTCGCTTCGTTCATTAGTTAAGGCTTCGTATCCATCGATACGAAATCCTATCACTCAGATCAATACGAAGCCTCTCCTCTTCACCCATCGTCTTTAGATCGACACAAATCCCTGTGCTTCCAGATCGATACCAGTTTCTACGTTCTCAAATCGATACAAACAATTGAAACGTGCTATAAGTTCATCTCGTATCCATCGACAGACTTTCTTCCCTACACAGTTTAGAGGCCATTCCCTCCTTCCTCAACCTTAACCCTACCCAACTCCGGCATCGACGCTAACACCGGAATCAGCTAGGCCATGGATGATTTGGTGTTGGAATTAGAAGACTTATCATTATGAGGCGATTTTGGTTAATCATTTACCTAGTTTAAGGATCTGGGTTAAGAAGATTAATGGAATGTCTGAATTGAGGACAAGCTTAAATTATTTTAATTTATTTTCACCCAGAGTGATACGAAGACAAAGCAGAGAATGGAAAATGAGGAAAAAATGGCTAAGTCCAAAATGTATTTATATAGACCCGAGTATAAAAGGAAAAACGCTTCGCCTTCCCGTAGTCTCAATCGGTATCAACGGTTCCCCCAGAGAATTGATACGAACAATGTTCGTATCCATAGCCTCGAGTTCTATCGACACGAAAGTTGTAGCGCAAGTTTTTATGAGACACCAGAGTCCATCAATACGAAACGCTTATTCATATCCATCGTTCTAGACTCCATCCACATTGCATCAATACGAATTACGCTGTTTGAATCCATCAAGTCGCAGCCTCCAAAGGCCCATATCCATCGATGTGAATTGGCTATTCGTATCCAACAACACAAGTTCACCGATACGAAAATAGCCCTACAACCTTTTACATCGATCCAGGAGAGGACCGATATGAAAGGACGTTCCACAACAACCGTCAAGCATGGTTGCAGCTCGAGTTTCACATCGATTCAGGAGAGGATCAATACAGAATTCGATACGAGAGAACTAACAACGACTCATGAACATGCGATGTTAACGAGAGTCAGGTTAACATATATGCGTATATGTCAAACTAATATTCGATTTTCAAATTTTACAGGTCGAATGCCTACCCGATGATGATTACAACAGCAAAAAGCTAATCACTGTCATACAGAAATCAGTTACAATAGTACAGGATACAACAGTTGATAATCAATAGTTCACATTACTGAGGAAATCAGTCAAGATCACAACTTTCAACGAAAAGACGATAAGTGTTCAGAGTGAAGGTTGCAGCTTTTCAAAGCATGTCAAGTTTCCACAAGATGTACTTTGGGGGGCAAATGTTATCCCGCCTTTTAGCAAGGCTGAGATACCAAGGAATTGGCAGCAAACCAAGGATTGTTTGTCCCGAATATCGAGTACGCATAGGTTCACCATGGATATCGATGAATTTTGTCTGAGTTCGGATCAAGCTACAATTGATAAGGCACGACAAGCGAAGCCATGGGATCCAAATTTCAAGTCAATCCGAGTACGTATGCTCAAGTTATGATCGATGCAAATTGAAGAAAACAACCCCATTTCGTACCCATTGTCAAGCCTCGGTTCGAATCGATCTACTTCGTATCCATCGTCAAGCCTCGGTTCGAATCGATCTAGTTCATATCCACCAATCAAGCTTCGATTCGTATCAATCGCATTCGAATCCATCTTAGAGCCTTGGTTTGTATCGATCGACTATTGCCCACTTCACATCGATCAGTCTTTCTCTGGTTCGTACCAATAAAGCAAAGTCCACTTCGTATCCATTGGTGGCGACATGAGTGCACATTTCGTATTGATTGGGCTCTAGACATGTTTCGTATCGGTCGACCATGGATCAATACGAAATCAACGTTTCCCATCGATACGAAGTGTGCTACAATCTATCGATGCGAGCAAAACTCTACAACTAACACATGCCATGCATTTGGATCGATACGAATGAGGTCATTTCCATCGATACGAATGGTATAACACCCATCGATTCGAACGTGACAACAACCTTCGATACAAACGAGGCGAGATCTTTGGAAACGACTCGATCAACTCGGCGTTCGAAAGTGGATCGATCCATAAATCACGTGCCATGTCATCACCTGGGCACATGCGTTGATCGATTCGAAACAATCGATTCGAAGTCAACGATTAGAACTCGACAGACAAGAGAAAACGCAATCTTGCATCGATCATAGCTCGTAATCCACAAGTCCAAATGCTATGAAATTTCCACAGGAGCTTGTGTACAACCTAAGAAAGGTCCATGCCAAGTTTTGACTCGACCAGATCAAATCCTGACCGATACGAAATTCGTTCGTATCGATCACGGATCGAGCCGAAACTTCATGCGCGTGGGCCCACCCACGTGCCAGAAGAAGTCTCCCGAGATCTGAGCGAAATATCAGCCTTCTACATCTATAAATAGAGCCCTAGGGCCTACAGAAGAAGGATTTTTTTTGCTCTCCAACGCCCAGACTCTGCCAGATTCAACTTTGCACTCCATTACAGCTATTGTATTCAAATTTCACAACTGTAATTCATTGTAATCCGTCTGCAATCAATTGTAACATCCAAAGAATATCAATGAAATCGTCAAACTTCATATTGGACGAAGGCAACACGCCGAACCACTCTAAATTGCTATGTGTCTGTGCATTTACATAACTGTTTTTGGAGTTTTGTTAGATAATCCACATTTTACATTTCTATTTCTTCATTTTTATCTCTTCAAAAACTTCCGAAGAGTGTTGTGTCCATTTTTGGTACAAATAGAAATAAGACAAGATTTGTTAAAAATAAATTTTGATCATAAAATATTAATTGGCTATGGAAACAAGGTGAATACAAGTGTTAAAAGAATTTAACGAATTGATAAAAAATGAACTGAGTTTGGCCTAAAGTTCAAAACATTAACTCATCATATTTCTCAAAACAAACTACCTCTTTCCATTCCACTCACCTAAACAAAAAAAAAGAAAATCCCTAAACACACTTTGGCCACCATTTCAGGCCGAGGGAGGAGAAAGAAAAATCTATAAAATCAAAGCTTCAGTTTCAAAGGTTTAAGCATTTCTCTTAAGTGAGCAATATTACACCTTGTACCATATTTGCAAAGATAGGTATGATCAAGTTTTCATGACGATGTAATATTTAGTATGAAATACGTTGAAATGACCAAGATAATAACCTAATTACATTGGAACCTTGAGCGAATCACCCACAAATGACATGACAGTTGTGTACAGTGTTTACGATATAAAATCAGATATGTGTGTTAAATTTCATAATTTTCCAAGTATAGATTAATTACTACAAATTTTCTAAGATGGAAATACTTAGTTTTTGATCGTAAAATAATGTTTTAAATAGTAAAAATCAATAATTTGACTTTGGATTTTACTAGAACTAGATAATTGGATATATGATTTTTTTTCTCTCCATAATTTTCATAACTTACACGAATTAGAATTATTTAATTAATAAATTAATTAAGAAATCAATTAGTTTAATGTTCATGTTGGGGGGATAAATTGCTGCTTATAATAGCCTTTATTGTACAAATCAATACTAACTAATATGGTGATGACATTTGTAAATCGAGAGATAAGGAATCTTTATGTTTTTGAAACTTGGTATGTTTTAACACATAAAATAGTACATTTCAGTTGCTACAAGATCAAAACAAGTGAAAAAATCAACACTATCTAATGACTCACTTGTACTTGCAAAAAAAGCAACATAATAAAACTCTAAAACTAAAAAGTAAAAAGTAAAAAGGGACTTCTAAGATTAGTCCCACATCGGACAATTTACAATATGAATTCTGCATAAATACTAAGAGACCTCCCTTTACATTACCAATTGGTTTTGTGATAATATACGGTTCCTTTCACATCCCGTCATGTGAGATGTAGCACCAGTATCCATGTAGTAGTTCCCATCCGGTTGAGAAAATGAAAGAGCATGCATAGCGGCCTCAATCTCGGTAGGCATGTAGCTAGAAGCAGGAGGAGCAACGACATCGAAAGCTTGAGGTCTGGACCCAAGTAAGCCTGACCCAGAAGAGGAGGGACATTGGGCTGCTGGATTGGGCCTTCGCTGCTAAGAATATGCGGGAAATGGGCAAGGAGGAACAGTCCACCCTCCCTAACCAGGCTGCCACATCTGCTGCCACTATGGCGGTGTGGCCTATTGACGTGGCTGCCACTGGTGCTGCTGATATGGCGGCTGACTAGGACTGGACCAATTAGTACTTTGGTGGACCTTTTTCTTTCCATTGTTTTTCGAATTGGTCCTCCCTTTATTATTGTTGTTGCTCTTTTTGCTTGTAGATGAATCAGTGGCAACCATGGCAGCACCACCGGACCGACTCCCAGAACCACCAGTTTCACGAGCTTGACGAGCCTTGATAGTACGCTCAGCCATTTTCAACCTTGAACGATGACTCTCAAAGGATGGAAAAGGCTCTTGATTTTGTATATAGTCCACCGGACCACTATACCCCTCTGGTAAGGACCCGGTGAGACGTAAAACCAGACAACCGTTTGTCACCGGAGCATCAACATCAGCCAACTTATCGGCTGGAGATTGTAGATAATTACAATAATTGTCGATCAAGTTGAAAGCTTCAAAAGCAGCGTTCGTAAAGTCCTCCTCGAGATGGGTAGCTTGAGAGGCTTTGTTGTCCTAAAAAAGAGCTTCAAGACGGTTCCATGCTCCCTCTACCATGTCATTACGTCTGAGGATAGCGAGGAGAAGATAGGAAGAAATGGTGTTGTAAATCCATTGCAAGACGACGACATCCAAATGCCTCCAAAGAGCCGAATCAGCAGACTTAGCCTGGACATAGGCAGTCATAGCCTTCTCCTCCGTTGGTGGAACCAAGTGATCGTAAAGATCATGAACCCTAGCAATCTTGGTAAACATAGTAGCCCAAGAATGATACATGGCTTGCTCATTGTCTAATGTTACGGGAATAAGAGATTTAACATTAGTGATGGTGAGTGCGGGATGAAACTTGGACGGGTCTGCAATGGAAAAGAATTAAAGATAGAAGAAGAAAAATGGAGAAGAAGATAGGTGAGCTAGGCTAAGGAGAATAGGATCGTAAGAGGCTCTGATACCATGTTAGAGAACCATATATTATCACAAAACCAATTGGTAATGTGAAGGGAGGTCTCGTAGTATTTATGCAAAATTCATACTATAAATTGCCCGATGTGGACTAATCTCAACAAGAACAATAAATAAAAAATTCATGTGAAAAAGTAGCATAAGGAAACTTAAAACTAAAATAAAGTGTGTTTCATAGGAAGCACGTGACTAGCCATTGACTGCTTACTCAATCATCATAACGAGCACTGTAATAGTCTTGTTGTTGGAGCAAAGACTAGGCTTTATATGTTTCGAGCCATTGAACCTAATGGAATAAAAGGTTAGTAGTCAAACCATAAGCCATATGTTCATAGTAGAGAAGTGATCATCCACACAAGTCAAAATCCAAAGTAATCGATTATGCAATTTTATCTAAAGCATTAATTCTTGATTACAAAGTTCTCGATTTAAGTTGCCCTAGCGATCATGAATCCCAAATTGATGCTTTTTTTACAATATGAAAAGTAAAATGACAAATAAGAAAGAAGAACTGGAAAAAAATCCACCCTTCATTGGGTGTTGATACAGGTTTATTTATATAGAATTTGGTCCATGAGATTCTTAACACGTGACACCTTGCTAAGAATAAACGTCGTGATCTATTGGTGTGGAACATTATCAAATCGGCATGTGGAACTTCTTTTCTTGGCTTGGTAAACCAATTTGTTTCACAACGGCTTTGTTAAAACTTTTGACGAAGTCCTTTGAGATTATCACTTGATATCTTCATAATTTCCATTTCACGATAGCTCTCAACAAAAACACCTCACAATGGCTCCCAATGCTTTAGGTCACGATAGTTCTATAAAAACTTTTCACGATGACCCCAAATGCTCTGTATCCTAATAGCTCTTCGAAACACCTCATGACGGCTTCGGGTAATTTATGTCATGATGTTTCTCATGGAAGCTTTCAATGCTTTATACCATGGTTGCTCTGCAAAATACCTCACGATGACTCTGGTTGCTTTATGTCACGTTGGCTTTGCAAATTCCACACAATGAACCTAGGGCTTCATATCACGATGGTCTTTAAAATTCTACACAATGACTCTGGGGTTTTCATACGCTAATAGCTCTATAAAATTCTTTAGGTGGCTTTAAATCTTGTGTTTTGTGACAGCTTCGTAGACTAGATCATGATGGCTTCTATTTTTCATGCTCGAATTCATCATACATTGGTTACTTAATTATTTCTCTTTTATAGCACGGTTAATCGTTCCACATGGTTACTGGGATCGCTCCTTAATGGCACTTGTTCATCATTCCATGTGGACGTTCATCATTACCATTATCCATGGTAGCTCATATATTTATTCCCACAAAAGCCTGTACACATATCCCATGAGGACCTTTATGCATATCCCACAATAGTTATTATTCATGTTCCATGATAGGCTTTTCATTGCTATTACCCGTGAGAGCTTGGTACGAAATATCCCTTCTTTATCAACCTGTGATGACTACTATTTTTGGGGTTTAACACTTGCCTCCCCTCTATTTTACAACAATTATTTATACTTTAATATAAAATAACCCTTTGTATTCCATCATTTGCTCATCTTGGCTATTCATTCTCATTGTTCACGATCTAATATTCATCATCATTTTCCCTTTTATTGTAAATAATGTGCTTCTGCCTTCCTTATCCTTTATTAATCTTATAGCATGATTCTTTTGAAATTGGTTAACAACACTTATCTAACTTCTAGCAATCGTCATTGCTTTCTTCTCAGGGTATGTCTTCCCTATAGGAAATGAACTTCTCATTGTCTGCGATGGAAGATTCGGTCACTTGGCATGAAAAGTGGATCGATCCTAGAATATAACACCACGTCACCTAATCGATACGAACCATAGCGATACGAAGCCATCAATACGAATTGCATTGATACAAACTCGATAGTTTTTTGTAAATGCAAACCTGGATCGATCATAACTCAAAATATATAAGTTCAAATGCTACCAAATTTTCATAGGAGCTTGCGTACCACCTCTACTTGGTCTATGATCGATCTCAGCCCAAAAGGAGTCATTTTTGATCGATACAAATTGTGTGCATATCGATCATGGATCGATCCTAAATGTCAAGGGATCGATCTAGTGGGCCCACCCATGTGTGAGAAGGAGTATTCCGAGATTCCAGCCAGATTTTTCTAGCCTACGCCTATAAATAGTATCCCAGCGCCTCCATAAAATGGACTTTTGGCTTCTCTACGCTGACACTCTACCAAAATCACTTCTATACTTCAGTTGTGCTGTTGTAATCTCTTGTACTCAACAAGTCAAATTCAATAAAAATCAATCATTTCATAGTGGACGTAGGCAATACGCCAAACTACCCTAAATTTTGTGTTTCTGCATTGTTTTTTATCTGTTGATTGGTGTGTTTGTTAGATCTGCCTCATTTTACATTTATTTTTTCTCATTTTATCTCTTCAAACACATCTGAAGAGTGTTGTGCGCAATTTTGGTACAAACACTTTGATGCTTTCATAGAGAGAACCCAGCTTTTCTCCTGCTCATTGGATCTACTGTCGATATTGGATTGTAAGAATCTAAGGAGAAATCCAGATCTCAAGCTTAGAAGTTTTTCCATCCTATTCAGATTTGCACCAAGTCTAGGAGAGAACTTCACTATTCACCATGGTCGCTACCAGGACTGCCTTAACCGTTGTAGATCTAGAAGGACAGGATAGGCTGAACCCCCCACAACTTCCCTCTGCAGACCAGGATCCTACTGGACCTTCGAATCCACAAGTCCCTGTCACCAGGGAGGCATTCCAACTATTGATGTAGGAGTTGACTCAAAGCCGCCAACAGCTTACCCAACAACTCCGTTCCAACATGGAGTTAACCAATCGACTAAATCGTGAAAGACGAAAGAGATTCAAAAGGGATCAGGCTTCCTATTCATCTACTGAAATTTCAGCTTCCTCTGATTACAATCATAGATCCACGCGCACACGGCTGGACGAAAGCTATACACAGGCTACCGGACATCAGCACACTTTGATTACTGGACAAGTGAGAGTTAATCCATTAACCAGCCGTCAGACCGGACCCTACTCTAGAGAAGGGGCGGTACCTTATCACACTATTGACAACCGCGCTGCTGCCGCTCCAAGGAAGCTGACAGTCGAAACCAAACGGATCCGAACCATCGCCGGCGTGATTATAATCCCAAGCCTTATGTTACTGAAGACCTAGAGCCAAGGAGGCAAGATATGGGCCGTCGACCGCGTCCGGTCCATCCTCGCATTGTGGAAGCCGACCACACCTTGGCTCAGCATGCCCAGAATGTCCAAATGCTAGACATCCCAACAATGATTCGTGAAAGGAAAGGCCTTACCAACGATGACTGGGGAATCCCCTGGAGTCATACCCCTTTCACCGATGACATCCTCTACGCTGAACTGCCTCAGGATTCAGAATGCCAACTCTACCTGTTTATCAAGGGAGCTTTGAGGCTAACTAGAAAATTTTAAAGTATGAATGATTGATAAACGCCGCATGGGCTGATGATGCGGTCAAATGACGAAGTTTCCCAATTTCCCTAGGGGACATCGCCACTATGTGGTTCCCTTGCCTATCACCCGATCTATTTCATATTTCGACTAGTTGGCAACGAATTTATTGAACAGTTTCACAAGCATGTTAAAAGACCCAAAGATGTTAATACCTTGTCTAGTGTCACTCAATCTCCCAGAGAGACACTCAGATGTTATCTGGAGAGGTTCCATGTTGCATGCGTTAAGATTAGTAATCTTAATGACAATTCCATTCCGATTGCACTAACTAAGGGAATCGATCCCGATTTCGAATTTAGCAACTGGTTGGCCGAAAAACCCCCTGTCATTGGACCATTTCTATTCCAAGGTAGCTTAGTTCTTGAGAAGAGAGGATGCGAAACAGCTTAGGAAAAAGGACGAATCGGGGCCCAATGTGGAAGGAATTCAGAGCAATGTCGCTATGAAACAAAATGAGGGAGTTCCGAGAAGGTGTAGTTAAATATATAGAATTAGCAGAAAGGCGATGGAAATCAGGGTAAGAAGTGGGATCAGAATCGTAGACCGCGACGTAGAGCTCCCATGTTTGACACTTATACTCGTTTAAATACATCCCTAGAGAATGTGTACTTGCAAACTTGCAATACTATCCAGCATAAGAAACCTGCTCCGAAGAAATCATCAGAGAGATAGATTCAAACTGGGAAGTTCTATAGATTTCATGATAGCTATGGACACAACACGAATGATTGTTGTCATCCCTAGGATATTATCGAGAAATTGATCTGAGAAAGAAAGTTGGAGTAGTTCATTCGGGCGCCGCAATATAAAGGTGTGGGCCCATCAAATCAAAATCAAATACCAAACCAAGTTAAACCGGAGGAACCCGCTCGTATTGATGGAAGGTTAGTGATTAACTCTGTTAGTGGTGGTCCACATCCAGTAGATCAGATCTGGAGAGAAATGGAGCCGTATGCCAACTCTATTAGGCATGCAAGCTTTAAGTTGCAGTAACTTGGAAGACGGGGCTCCGGCTAAACAATAGAAGACGATGACACATGACATCTTTTTTTGGGATAGGGATGCCGACAAAATTGAAACCCCTACCATTGGTCCACTAGTCATTTCAGCTCAGATAGGTCCTGCTTGGATGAAGAGGATCTCAGTGGATAGTGGAAGTTCAGTAAATATACTCTTTAAATGAGCTTATGATCAAATGAAGATGGAAGCGAAAGATTTGAAGCCTTGTCGGTCTCGTATTCATGGTTTCAATGGAAGTGTGACTGTACCCATTGGCATTGACTTATTGGAGCTATCGCTCGAATGCCTCTTTGAGCCTTTGCTTTTTAGTGGTTGGTCTCCAGCTGGAGGAATTATGGTAATCTCTTCCTCCGAACTCATGGGAATTGGAATACTTTTCGAGTACAAAGTTAGAGGAATAGGAACACTCTCTATTTTGAAAGACGAAGGAGGCATGCTAGTGTTGACAACTGTATCGTCGGGAGAAATCTTTCGCAGAGGAGCCAGATCAAGACCCGCCATAACACCTTCAATACCACTAGCCTGTGCGGTTGCTTCCATCTCGGCATTAATCTCCGTTGTTATCTCTTCTTCATGAATTGCTTGAGCATCTATGAGGATGCTGCCAGTTAGGCCCGAAGAGTTGGCCATGAATGCGCCTTCGCCCATGACGAATGGCAGGTCCGTAAGTGGGTCACTTTGATGATCAAGGAGTTCTTCCATCATCTGCTCGTTAAATGTAAATGCACTCCCCCAGTTGGTGCAGTGGTCGTTGTGACGGTTGCCTCTATCATAAGGGCCTCCTTCTTATGATGCAGCTCTTGGGTTGTAGGGGGCATAGCCGGTGTGACTCCTATCGCTGAATAAAGATAAGAGAAAAGGTGTTAGTGACTACTTCAAACTATGCTTTAGACTTTGAATAAATGCAAGAAATTATTAGAATACGTTCCTCAAATTGGCTCGCGGGTGGAGCCGGAGCAGCTTCAGGGGCATGCTCGTGAGCTGGAGACAACTGTGGTTGGTTAGGATTGTAAGCAGGCACGAATGGAGGATCAACTGCAGGAGTAGATTCAGGCTGGGTTGTCATAGGAATTTCAGAGTCCGAATCATGATGCTCAATGCCATAACTCTCTCCAGCCTCCGGATGCTTAGTGCAAGTCTCTCTTTTTCAAATATGATAGTGGCATCATGGAGAACTCTTCTCTCATCCTCATTCAACAGCCGATTCATTAACTTGAACTTATTGATGGACTCAGTACGATGCTATGCTTTTTCATCTTCAACCAAGCGGCACTAAGCATTATATAGATGCAATGGGTATTCTTCGAGTCAGCTCAGATTTCGATGCTTCAGAACATTTACATTATACGTAATGATGATATCCTCAATGTCACCCTCCAACCTGCCTCCGCCGCTCTCACTTCGCCCTCAACCTTGGCCTCTACTTCTTGAACCTTTAGCATTGCCACATCCCTCTCATCCCTGAGCGCCACAGCCTCTTCCCATGCTTCCTGAGTGGCTTTATTCGCATCGTCTTTTTCTTTAACGACTTCGGCAAATTTAGCTCTAAGCTCCTCAAGCTTTTTTAGCACCGCATCTCTTTCAGCCATGACTGTGGTGGTCCAATGCCCCATTTCCTCGACCACGGCTAAATGTGTTCGCCTCATCTCCTCCATCTTCCGGGTTGCCTCGTCAGCTCTTTTATTAGCCTCCATTTTTGAATTTCTCGAAGACTCGTTTTCATCGATAAGCACCTGAATTATGCGGTCCTTCTGAGCGAGATCGGTTCCTAGTTTCTCGATTGTCTTCATCCGCTCAAAGGCCACCGCTAATACTTTGTCTGCGGTCTTCATCCATTCCCGACATTGGCCATAAACATCGTATATGTAGTCATGCATCGCCTGATCTACCTCATTGGGAATTGTCTTTAAGTATGGGAGAAATATGAAGCCATCGAAGTAGATATTCGAAAAATCCTTTTTCAACTTAGCGATTCTAATCACCCATTCCTCGGTGGGTTATGTAACGACTTGTTCAGTGGTGATGAAGGCCTCAGTTTCGGTTCTCCGATGTTGTTCATCGGGTCATGAAGTTTGAGAAGGTGGTACTTGGCATGAAGATTCTGAGGGTTGTTTGCCAAAAACAAAAGGTTATGTTGGACCTTTAGGTGGTGGAGAGCATGACCGGAAACGATGCCTATACCACCACTCCCTCTCCCTATCCCTTTCCCTCTTATAGCACACCCTCTCTTGACTGGAGTAGGCGCGATCGCATTCTCTATCAGCCTCACGTCTGCGAGACTCAAAATATGAACTGGCATGCAGAACAGAGATTGCCAAGCATAGATCCTCGCTTTGACACCGTGCCTGTAAAATGAAAAGATAAATAGAGTTGGTAATATTCAGAGATGAATAGCTTGCGATTAGAAATTGTGTGGTGCCGTGGAGTGTGTGTATACATGTTCAAACCCTCCAACCAACGGGTTGTAATAGCCGTACTCGGAGGTGTTGGCTCTATTATGTATAAGGTGCTTTGAAGCCCCTCTAACCTGGTATCTTAGTGCAAAGGTAAGTCCTCCAGAATGGGGACTGTCCGCCAGTCCCGCAAAGGAGCTTTCCATTTGCGAAGGAGGAATCTCTTGACTAATAGCAGGCAAAGAGATTACGACAGTTTTGTGCCTTACAGATTTTCGAGCAGTAGACTTGCCTCTTCTCTTCTGCACTAAAGATCGAGTACTTCGTGAAGGCCCAACTGCGGGATCATCTCCAGTGGTCATATTCTCTTCACCGCCTTGTTCGATAATTACTATCCCGGGAGCTCTCCTTCGAGCTTGTTTCACTGAGGCCGTCCCAAGAATTCCTACGAGTCCAATGCTTTGATCTCTATCAATTAGCCCAACGACAACCAACTTCTCGTCTGTAAGGACTTCATCAATCTCTTTGTATTCAGCAGGTGCCTCTTGAAGAACTTGTGCTATCTCCTTAAACCGAAAACCTTCAGGTAATGGAATTAAAGTTGTAAAAGGAAGAAAATGTTAGACTTGACATCAACTACTATTATCTAATTAGTCAACAGGAGGCTAGGGCACTTATGTCTTGCTAGCCACTGTCTGGCAAACCCCGATGGAAATCGAACGAGCGAAACCATTCGATCTTAAATTAACTCAGCTTGCTCCAAGCCTTGGTCACAAATTGACAATTCCTAATGCTTTTAGGAAAGTAAAGGAAGGGTTGTCCCCTTGACTCTTTATATTGAACAAGTATCTGATCTCTTCTACCATCGGAGGATGGAAGAGGTGCTCCATAAAGATGACAAACAAACTATTGAGCAAGGCATATCCATTCGGGTGCAGCTGAGACAGAGCGATCCTCAAGAAAAGTAGAACTTCTCGAATGAACTGGTTGAAAGGAGGAAGTGTCTCAGCTGCACACATAAATCTATTGTAGGTTAGGTACCCTTACGGGGGGTTATGGGCTCTATCTTTGGCACCGACAGTAAGACATCATCCAGCGACAACCCATTCCTTAGGCAAATTCTACCTAACATATCTTCAGAAATATTAGAGAGAACATAATCTTGTGGATGTGCAATGAAGACTGCTCCTGGTAGCTCATCTAGAGCAGGGCTATTAACTCGGCCGCGATAGCCGGCATTTCGATTAGGGGGAGAGGTAGACTCTGGACATCCTGTGATTGCGAACTTTCGGGTTCCATAGCTATTAAACTCAGTAAAAATCATCATTGGACAAAAATAGACTCATGTTGCCCCGGTGTGAAGTGAATGATCGTGTTGTGTAGTGCAGTGCAACATAATACATTGAATTTCTACAAGTTCAGAAGATAATAAAACGATAAGGCTTCGAGATTCATTTGGAGTGACCGTCATCGCTGACCGTCACAAGCATGCCATCTAGACTTACAAGAACAATCCAAGTTAAAGTTCGTTAAGTTTGTCAAGTAACAATTCCATCGACGAGCTTCGAAGGGTAAATATGCAGTTCAATGGTCAAGTCCAATTATGCATGACTAAAGCTCGTCGGAGTCGAATGTTCGAGTATGCAAAAGTCTCGTACCCAACAAAGTTCAAACTTGGATCATTCCACAAGAAGCCTGGTTTGCATCAATTAGGGAGATTAGGTTTTGTATTGTTCGCAAGAAACCCAGCTCGTATCGATCACTAACTATGGCTTCGTATCGATCACCGACCAAGTCTTCATATCGATCGCTCCAGATCGATACGAACACCCACCATTCTCAATCGATACGAAGCTACTCTATCATTTCCAGATTGATACGAGATTCCATCGTTTCTAGATCGATACAAGCCTCCATATTCTCAGATCGATACGAGCTACTTCCCAATGCTTCAGTGATTCCTTCATATCCATTAACGGTTCTTCTTCCTCGAGCTGCTAAAACGCCATTGCTCCCTCCTCGACTTCCTCCGACCAAATTCCGGCATCAACAACACTAGAGTCAGCCACGACTTTGGATGAATTGCAACTAAAACCTAAGTCTCATCATTTTAAAGTGGCTTTGATTGATTGATTACCTAGTTTAAAGAATCAGTTCGAAGGATTAATGGATTATTTTGATTTATGGACGAAGACAGTTCTTTTTTCTCGTGTTTTGATCGATATGAAGCGGAAGTATGAAAACAAAGAGCAAGTGAAATTTTTTTATAAGTATAAATGGTATATATATGGGTTCGTATCCAAAGGCAAAGACGTTTCATCTCCCAGTAGCAAAAAACCAATTGAAGTAGTCACGAATTCCATCGATACGAAGAGGCTCATTTCTATCCATCAACCTAGAATGGTCTGGATAGCATTTTGTACCCATCAATGACCGGCCATCATCTTCGTATCCATCGGCACAAATCCCGTCGATACGAATGATACAACAAAGTCTTATTTTAATCACTGAATTCCATCGATACGAAACACCTATTTCGTATCCATACGCTCGAAGACCCAAGCTTCATATCCATCAATATGGAGCACCTCCGAGAATTATAAATTTTGTATCGATAGCCTCCATACACAGCATATATTCCAACTTCTCAGATCGATCCAGGAGAGGATCGATACGAAGGGATGACTTTGAACAACCATCAAATGTTGTAACAACTCGAATTTCACATCAGTCCACAAAAGGACCGATATGAAACTCAATTCAAACAAAAAACTAAAGAACTTGACAACGACCTATGAACGTACTCGCGTGAATAGGAGTCAGGTTAACATATGTACATGTATGACAAACTAACATTCATTTTCTGAAATTAATAGGAATTGAATGCTTATCTAATGACAACCAGGACAACGAACAATAAATCACTAGCATTTAACATTCGGTTACAACATAACACTGCATGATCGTTGGCAGTCAACAGTTAAACATTTATACTGTTGAAAATCAATCAAAGGTTACATCTCTTGATGAAATGGTAGAAACTATTCAACGAATCAGATAGAGCTTTTTCAAAATAAAAGAATGCAGTTTTTCAAAGCACGTCATGTTCACACAAGATGTACTTTGGGGGGGGCAAATGTTATCCCGCCTTTTGGCAAGGCCATGACACCAAGGACTTGACTAAAAACTAAGGACAATCCGTCCCGAAGATTGGTTATACAGAGGTTCACTATGGATACTGGCAAATTTGGTCCGATCCGGATCAAAATTAGCATGATGTGACAAGCAAAGCTATGAGAGTCAACATTTCAAATTTCAAGTCAATCGGAGCTCGTATGCACAAGATATTGATCGGTCAAGGTCAAGAGAATCGACACTATTCATATCCATGCAAATTCATATCCATCAAGAAACACATCTAGATCGTATCCATCAAGAGAGCACTAGTTCATATCCATGAAAGAGGCACCACTTCGTATCCATCACATCTACTCTAGTTTGTATTCATCACCTAATGACATTACGTATCGCTTCCACTAATGCACAGCTCTTATACATCATCATTTACGTAGTTCGTATCGATCGTTCAAGGATCGATATGAACCATACCACCCACAAGAAATACGAAGCAACACCTAAAATGTGTCGATACGAGTCGATCTTCACTCGATTCGAAAACTTTAAGTCTAAATCGATACGAATGGGGGTAGATACTATCGATATGAAATGATCCCAAACATTGATACGAAATAGAGCGATAGCTATCAATACAAAAGGGATAATTCTAGATCGATACGAACAAAGCCTATAAAAATGGAAGATTCTATCACTCGGCATGAAAAGTGGATCATTCCTAGAATATAGCACCACGTCGCCTAATCGATACAAACCAGAAGCGATACGAAGCCATCATTGTATCGATACGAACTCAACAGTGTTTTGTAAATGCAAACTTGGATCGACCATAACTCAAAATCTATAAGTCCAAATGCTACTTAATTTTCACAGAAGCTTGCGTACCACCTCTACTTGGTCTTTGATCGGTCTCAGCCCAAAAAGCGTCATTTTTTGATCGATACAAATTATGTGCGTATCAATCATCGATCGATCCCAAATGTCAAAGGATCGATCTGGTGGACCCACCCACATGTGAGGAGTATTCCGAGATCCCAACCAAAATTTTCCAGCCCACGCGTATAAATAGCAGCCTAGCGCCTCTAGAAAATGGACTTCTGGCTTCTATACGCTGACACTCTGTCGAAATCACTTCTATACTTTAGTTGTACTATTGTAATCTCTTGTACTCAGCAAGTCAAATTCAATAAAAATCAATCATTTCATAATTGGATGTAGGCAATACGCCAAACCACACTAAATTTGTGTGTTTCTGCATTGTTTTTTATCTGTTGATTGGTGTGTTTGTTAGATCTACCTCATTTTACATTAGTTTCTTTATTTTATCTCTTCAAAAGCATCCGAAGAGTATTGTGTCTAATTTTGGTACAAACAATATGAATTAGCTAAAATTAATTTAAATTTCAAATTTTAAATAAATACATATATATCATTATATATAAATTGACATATCTAAATATAAGTACATATTTATTTCAGATTTTAAATATGTATATATAACATAAATTTTAAAATTGAAAAAATAATTTTTTTATAATGACCGAATAATAATAATAATAATAATACATTAACATTGATATGTCCATGTGTGTGTGTATTCATTTCATCAATAGTTGAAAATAAAGAGAGAAATAAATAGATATATGTGTGTCTAAACACCTATCACGACAAGATCATTATGTTAAAAATGAAATAAAGTCTTTGACATTATTCCCTTGGTTATAACCATAAACAACAACGGTTATTCACGCTTATATGGCATTGATATCGATAACCTAGGTTATTTTATAATATTCACAATGTTTGAATCATGAATGTGAACACTTGACAAATTGAATATAATAAATAAAAATTAAAGATAAACTGAAATAGCAACATATATATAGATTTAAGACATAACACTCAATTATACATGCATTAAAGCTTTAAGATAAAATTAGTTAATTAAATTGAGACAATATAATCTTTTGTTAACAATCACTAAATATGATTTTTCGTAATTTATAATAGTCTTTTATTAATAATCACTATATATGATTTGCCATAAATAAATTATTCTTGTAAACACAAAATAAGATATGATACAAAATTAATAAAAGGTTTTTTTCTTCCAAATTTCTCAATTTTACACCACTTCCAATGCACCAGATCCAACATGACTCGCATTATTATAATATTATTATTATTTTCAATATAAACTCATGGGTGCTCAATTTAGCATGCTGATTTTATGTTAGAAGGTAGAAATGTTCCTTAGATGAGCGAAGAAAGAAGGCAGTGACAAGTAGGAGGCTTACTATTTAGTTTTTATTTGTTATGTACTCAACTGGATTATATGACTAGTTAGATCGGTATTTGGTATCATCATATACCGATAGATCATCATTGTCTATATTTTAATATATTTACCCTTAAGAGAATAGTTTGGATTAAAAATGTTAAAAAGTTATTTGAAATTGTACGAATCTATTTAGTTGCTATGTTTGCTTATTTTGTGAAAAATAAATTGATTTTACTATGTGCTTGAAAATAATTCTAGTGATGACAACAGCTTCTTGAAACATGGATGTTATAGCCATTAAACTTATAGATTCGCCAAATAGGAAACACTTAGGAGCGCATTTTATAATCAAAAAGACCATTGTCATTATGAGCTACCATAACTAAATTTATGCTTGGATTGAATCCACTTGTTAATTTAGAAGTGCTTTTATAACAAGGACGTGTGCACATATATGGTGGAGAAATTATTCAAATTAATTATTACCATACAACATGGGTATGCAGGAATGACTATAAATATGATAAAAGAAATAGACAAATCCAGTTGGATCTTATTTAAGAATCTTCACAACAACTAATTACTATCAATAATAGATAGACAAATAACCAAATATAGAAGAGATATAGAGATTTATAGTGGTTCCACCATCGATGTAATTGTATATATCCAATTTAAGTTATTGAATATTTTCTTAATTTTCAGAGAGATTTTTTCTAGAGTAATAAAACAATTATAATCGAAACTACTTTAAGAGAGAAGAACATTGATTAACCCTCAAACCCAAAAAAATAAGATGCATATATATGGTTTCAAACAATTCACAAGCATCTGATCATAAGCGCAACCACCAAGATATGAATTCTAGATGAAAAAAATTCAGAATAACCTTTTAAAATTGCACAAAATCAGGTCCAACTACTCTAGATTAGCCGACATCAATGGATTGGCTTTTGGGTTTGAGGGTTAGTCAACCATGGAGGGGAAAATATCATAATTTAATGAAAAAATGCATTATTAATTATTATTATTTCGCTAATGTCACATCAGATAGATGCCTTAAAAATGCCTTATTTAAGATGTATGTGTTAATTAGTGTAGCGGATGATGAAATGTATTTTTTTACTGGTTAGGTCATCTTGCGTGGCGTCTAAGTCGTTGTTAGGTTATAGTTATAATAACATCGGTACGTATGGCACATCCGTTGGATGCATGTAAAGGAAAAGGATTTTTAAGTTCTTTTTAGTTCAAAATAGTATGTACAAACTTGCACAAAACTAACTTATTACATGCATAAATTATGCATAAATTTTGTTATTGTACAACATAACAATACATATTATTGTTTAATAGTCATAACAAAAACATGCAAGTCTAATGTATATGTCTATACAATGCACATGTGCAATTTAACACATTATTTTTGAAATAATAATACACATAATATTAATTAACATTTCATGTTAGGAAACTCCTAATCATAAAATATTACAGATCTAGTTGTTTTAAAATGAAACCTGAATATTTATTTTTGAGTACATCGTAGATTTTCTTTGAATATGACCAAGTACATTATTTTATTTCACCTGACTATTTTAAAAAACTAAATCTTTCCATTTCATTAGTTTACAATATAATTTTTTTGTATCATTATAATAATATAGTCCAAGTACCCTTAATTTGCAATATAAGACTACTCTTTTTTTTTAAAGATCATGTAATAGAGTTTCCTACATTAATAGACAATTTAGCTTGAAACTTAAATCATATAAATGAACTACATATGTTCAATAAGTGTAGACTATTAAAATAAACATTTGTATGCCAAATTTTAAATACACGAAAACCTGATGCCTAAACATGAAATGTGCTTCTATGCTAAGCTATTTTTCTTTATTTACTATTAATTGTTAATCATCAAATAAAGTACAATAATATTTGTCTATTAATTAACCATTATTATTAATTACAATTAATAATTAACAACGCACAATTAGCCAATATCCAAATTCAACTTTAACCAACCTCTTTCTTGAGATGCTACTTCAATGAACTCTAGTGTTTTAACCCTAGCTTTAGTCAATCTCTTCTTTGAGAATGCACCTAAAGAACACAATCAACGGTTAAGGCTACTAATGTATGTTTTAGTGTAGTGAGAAAGTTGGTAATGGTTATGATATAATAACCTGAACATAATAATGAGAACATTCTTATTAGGTATGTTTAGTTTTAGGGTATAATTAGCAGTGCTTCTTATTATATTATTATTGGAAGAAGTGTAGTAGCATCTAACAATAACAATCCAATGACAATATCTATTAAATTTTTTTGCACGGTCTTGTTTACAAAGCTTAAAATAATTGAAAAGAACTTAATTTTAGAGAATATTTGAATATATGAAGCTATGTAACTAAAATTTGAGCAATAAGGACATGCTAAGTATAAAGCTTCATATTTTTGTTTTCGTAATAAAAAAAGGTACTAACTAAATTTTTTGTTTATTTTTTTTATTACAATGCTTCTTAAGTATACCATGCCTTGGGAAATTTCATTATTGTGAAAAAGGGTTCTTGATACCATGATAACTCGATTACCTTTAATGTTTTAACTTAATCTATGTTGTCGTTATAGTTCGTTTACTTGAGTCCTACATTTTAGAACTTCATTACCTAGGTGCTTACATCGCTCGTGACAACATGGAATAGTGACTTTCAGTAATTTGAAAATCACATCATTATGAGATATTACCTTAAAATTGAAAAGAAAAAAAGCTTATGTGGTGGTTTTTAACATCACGCTTGCTAAGATAATGAGTATATTAATCCATACTTTTCTTTGTCTTACATAGTTATTCCCATGTTGGGCATTTAAGACTTCCATGCGCACATGTAGTGCTTTTAAAAAAAAAATAGACCCATATTAGATATTTCCCTAAGCAGAATATAAGCCCATTTAGCTTCTGACAAGATTTACAACGATTTTAATGGGATATGTATACATTGTGAAAAATGATACGATTATTTATAGTAAAACCATAATATATGTGTAGAAACATTAAAATGATTATATCTTTGATTACATAATTATATAATTAAATCAAAGGTCTTACCATTTTGATAATGCACACAAATTGCCTTCTTCTAATTAAATAAATAAATAAGCAACATAGCTATTATTTGAAAAAAATTAATTATATCAAGCCTTGTAATATCTACAGTTGCATACCTCTGGTAAAAAGCAGAATCTATAAATCAAAAAGCAAGTGGTCGGTGTCGATGTTGCCAAGCAAGCAGAGCAACTTCAATTGAAATAATATTTGAAGGTGTTAATAATATATCGAGAATACAACATTTTTATGAAAACAATCTAGCAAAACGAATTATGAATATTACAAAGTGTCACATTCAAAATGTTATTTTTCATGTAAACTTTGCAGATAAATTGTCTCATTCAAAGAGCATAGAACTTACTATTGAGCTTTTTTCTCCTGCGATCAATCAATTATTTGCCCGGTTTATAAACCATTATTACAAAGTTACCCGATGTACAATAAAGTGCATACCCAAGCATAAAAGAAATAATAAAACAACACAAAAGAAATTTCATAGAGTGTTAATGGATAAATAATTAGAAAAACAAAACTTCTTTCAAAATATACTCATATTCTTTGTTTACCTTAGCCTTAACCCTTGTTGAATGAAATTCATCACTATTCAAAACCAAAACCAACCATGCAACTGCCTTTTACTAAAATGTTGAATTCAATAGAAAATCGGTAAAATACTAAACACGTAATGGGTCAAAAAGAAGAGATGCCTTTATACACTCTTAGAGCCAGTTCTTGATGTGTAACATGAAAAGCTGTCAAATCTCGATCAATGAAATCTCAAGTCTCCATTAAGAGCTCCTACTATCTTAATCGACCTTCGATCACCAAAGTTTGCAAGTACAATCCCCAAAGATACTAATTCCGTGATTGAACAAAAAAGGAAAAATTAAGTGATAGAGGATGGAGTGAATATTTTCAAAGCACTAGTGTAGTGGGTTATAGCATGGGAGAAGAATGTAGGAGGCATGAATGACAAAAATATCCTTACAGTTTATCCGAATTTTAGGATTATATTTTAGACATTGCTCAAACTTCATTTAGAGATATTGCTATTATACAAAGATGAGCCTAACAAGGAAAATGCAAAGTGCATAACCATTTATAGCAACTTAAGTTTCTTTTGTATTGAGCTGACGTAAAACTTTGAAGAATCGTAACAATTAACATCTTTTAGGATCATGTGTTTGTTACTCATTCTTGCACATCATTTACTTCTTAATTCCCTAGCAAAAACCTTGCTTCTTTAACCTCATTAATATTTTGCAAAACGAACAATGATATTCTCTTATATGTTGATGTTCTTCCTCGCATCATTGGAATTGTGAGATGCAAAGGGTTGAGCTCGAGAAGCACTAAGCTAATTTCTAATATGTAAAAAGATCGAGTATGTTGTCCTCGTGGAACAATGTAGAACACTCAACGGGCTCCTTTCCGTAAGCGTCGTACCTTCAAATATTTGAACACTTGAGATAAAAGGTCGTTGACTATTACGTTTATTTTTACTACGAGATTTTTGGCACTTGCAATGCACGTGCATAGAAAAAACCCTTACTTAATGGTATAACATTGTTAATTTTTTTTATGCCTTTGATAAGTAAAAGTTGAAAATTATAAAAAACATATTATTAACATTATGTCATGATTAGAGTTTGAACTTGTGATCTTAACAGTATATCAAAATATATTTTAAAATAGATGTTATTAAAATAGATACAAACTCCTAATATCTTGTTCGTGTATAAAGACAATTTTAGAACTTTACGGTCGGACCAAAAATTACAACTCTATTCTACGAGATTTTTTTCGGCACGTGCATATAAAAGTCTCTCATAAAATTATCAAATTTAAAATTTCTATATTTTTTGATAAAAATAAACTGAAAAATATGAAAAAAAATGTAATTTTTCTGTTAAAGTGGGGTTTGAACTTATAAGCTTGTTTATTTTCAAATTTTCAGTTTGAAGATAGATGTTAATTTTTATTTACGGTGAGATTCAAATTCCTGACCTCTTATTTGTTTGTAAGGGCATTTCTAGAATTTTACGGTCGGACCAAAAGATTATGTTTCTTTCAACTATTAATAAAGATTAATAAAGATAATGATTTGGAATAGATGTTAATTTTGTTTAAGTAAGATTCAAAATTTCAACTTTTTGTTTGTATATAAGAACATTTTTGAAACTTGGTCAGACCAAAAAATCGCAACTGTAATTCAATCTTTATTAATAGTCGGTTTCGAAGCATAATCTTTTGGTCCGACCGTTAACTTTTCAAAATACCCTTTTGTATAATTCAAGTATTATCTATATTACTTCCATTACAATCATTTAAAACAAAAAATAATTTCTGTTATTTCTAACATGTTATTTCTATGCTGAACCGGAACAATTCAAACTAAGTTAAAACTTGAATATTTCAATGAATATATTTTTAGTTTTTTGTGTTCACTGAAATGAGAATAGATCAAATACGCACATCAGCTAATAAAAAAAATTCTTCTAGATAATTCAACACATCTTTAATAATAGATACAATATTTTTGATGTCACATTTTTTAATATCAACGTAAACTACAAAAAATGCTCATTTATCTTAATATCACTTAAAAATTGGATTCCAACTTCTTTTATAAATTCAAAATTTCCTTGTATAAATATTAGCAAATCTTAATACCCCTTAAATATAGGTTCTAATAAACAAAACTCCATAAATATTACTAAATCTTAGCGTAGCTTAAATATAGCATGCAATAAATAAATTTTCTTTGCAAGTTCAAAACTTCTCTTTACAAATATTACCAAATTTTAATACGTTTAAAATAAAGTCTAACAAATTAACTTCTTTTGCAAACTAATAGAAACAAAAATTCAACACCAATGCAGATGTTGCAACTAATATAGGATTAGAAGAACAAAAATTTAAAACTCACAACAAATAAACTTTTTGAATATGTTAAATATATTCACTTTGTAGAAAAACAATTCACGTGCAGAAAACATGTCTTCGTCACGCGTGAAGCGCGTGCCATTGTGCTCGTTATTAATAAAAATTATTAATTACATGGTATGATTAATTTTCAAAATATGTATACGTGCATCTCTTGGCGACCAGCATATAAAATGAAGACTAGGTCATTTCAGACAAAACAATCAAAAATCTCTCCCGTAAAGAACATGACCTACAATGCTTAACCAATACTATTCCATCCGTAACCATTTCACGCCTATCCCCATCGATCGGAACTGGCAACAGATCTCTCAGCGGATGAAGCAGCGGATCATCATCTTCTTCCATCACTTGCCCCTTTTATGTCTTTGTTCTTAAAATCTTAAATCTTGTCAATCTTCTCGTGTCTAATTTTATTTTTGGGCTCATTTATCCTTATTAGCTTTATTCTTGATAAGATCTGTAGCTCACTCCTCAATCTTGGTAGTCTGAGCTGAATTGTAAGTTTCTTTAATGTTCCTCCTTTCAGTTTGTAGATTTTTGCTGTTTACTCTATCAACACACTTTCATTGTCTTCATCCATAGCTAGGGTTTTCTTCCTATTCCACCTCAGTCGATCTAGTAATTTATTTTTTCAAATTCATATCCACTTATCTCCTAAAAGCTGAGTTATTTTCTTCTTCTGAATCTTAGGTATACTATTCTTTTCTGAATCTCAAGCATCGTAGCCGTCCTCAAATCTTACCTATCGTCTGAACCTTAAGCATCATCTAAATATCAGGTAATTTGTCCTATTCCGTAACTTTTTATTTCCTAATAAATATGGTATAACCTGCAAATGGATATGTGTTACGAACAAAGAATTGTGCTAATTTTTATGTATGTCGAATCATGCTTTTTTTTTTGTTGGTTCATCCACCATATAATATATATGATTTTATTTCTTTTCTCTTGGATTCGCCTGATGATATGATTCGATTTGTATTACTTATGATATCTTCGCTGATAGCAAGTTATGCAATCTGATTTGATTCAAACTACAATACATTTAGTACCAGAATGGTTTCTATTATAAATTTTAATTTTTGTATTGCTTGTTTCTGAATACAGATTATTATCTATTTTATTCTATATATAACTTCCAAATATTGATCTTGTAATAAAGTAGCCTTTTAATTTTGTATCCACTTTATCAGTAGTACATTAATAATGTATTAAGCACTTCATAACTTCTCATCAACTTGCAAGTATTTCTTTCTAATTTTTTTTCCAAATTGCATAATTCATTAAAGTGCTTCAAAATTCAATGTTTCCACAACATAATGAATGTTTTTCAGCACAATAGAAAAATATGTTATTTTAAAAACTAAGCACATGCCATTATTACCAAATGACCAGTCTGAATGGATCGAGTCATAACCGGTTCTATCAATTAATTTATTTGAATGAAGCTAAATATTGTTCATCAAGAGTATTTAATGCATTCCAGCAGAGGTATAATCATGTTCAAAGCTTTTAACCATGTCATTTCATTAGTGGTTTTATTAACAGAATATGCACTGTTAATATTCAAGAGAGTTTTTTGGCATTACGTTTTTGTACAAAATTGTAGAAATCTTGATGCAATTTATTTAAAGTTAAAAAATATAATTTTGTAATGCAATGTATGATAAGTTTTTTAGATAAATGATTAAAATCGACTTGCAAATCAACCTTTCTATTATTGTTTTTATAAATAATTTAATGCATGTTATCCGTATATCTTTACAATTGACTCGAAAAAATAATTTTACCATGTTAATATGAATATGTATATATGTAATGTGTGTGTGTATAATTGACATCTATTATTAGAGTTTATTAGAAGAATAGACTAACTGTTTACTGTGATTATTTAAAGTATAAACTTAGATTTTGTAAGTAACTTAATTACATGGATTTAAATACAAAATATTAGGGAAAAAAATTTAAGAGGTAAATAATTGTAAAAATGTTAAAATTTGGGTATTTGAAAGTAAAAATAGAATTTTACAATGCTATGGATGATAATTCATAAGGATAAATTAATAATAAATTAAGTTGTTAGTATTGTCTACAAATATCATTTATGTTATATGATTTATATATCTTATATTTGACTGTAAAGAATAATTTTCTCACTCTTGTTGATGTGAATGGGTGTTCACATTGAGACCGGATTATGGCTTATTTGATAAATTAACGAATATTTATTAATTGAATTTATTCGAATTGTTTAATTTCAAGATTACATTAATTAAAATATGTCAACATACAATATTAGGTGATATTTAGGAGGGTTTTGTAAACAACTTTAAAAATTTCACAATGTATGTACTTGATGGTAAAAAAGAATTTAATAATGCAATGCATTAATATATTGATATAGATGAATTATAAATTAAATATGTAATACTACCTATGTGTATGATTGTGTTAGATAATCGATGTATTTATATATCTAAATTGAATTTTATATACCCTTTTTGTTAACATGAATATGATACAGATATTGAAATTTTCATATTTTATGATTTATTAGACAAATTAATGAATAATTAATAATTTACATAATTTATTCGAGTACTTTTAAGATTACGGGATTAACACTAATATATGGAGTTAAATGTGAAATATTAGAAGGGAACTAAAGAGGTTCTGTAAAATGTTATAGAAATTTAAAAATGAAGGTGTTTAAAGTAACATAACATAATTTTGTAATATACCATATGACGAATTTATGTAGATAAATGAATTATAAATTGAATTTATTATCATTTTCTAGTGAAAGTTAGGATCTGGCACCTATTTTTAGGAGGCACCTATTTTTAGGATCAATACACGAAAAACCATTCAAAAAATCATGTTATAAATCACACACCTAAAGTTATTTTGCATAATTTTTTTATTTTTCGAAAATCAAATATAAACTTAATTGCACGTCTCTACAACCATTTTTTTTATTTTACAAAACCGTAAGTATTTCAGTTCTTTTGATTTTTTTTGCAGAAGTGCAAAAATTTGCAATTTTTACTGCAAAAATTTGCAATTTTTACTGCAAATATTTGAAGTTTGGCTGAAATTAAAAATGAGGGTGTTTTTCGAAACATATCTTTTCAGAAGGGACATTATTATGAAATTTGAAGATGGTGTTTTATAAAAGGTCTCTATTGTTTGTATGTTATATGTTATGCGACTTATGTATCTTACTTTAATGAAAAAGTAATTTTACAATTTTTTTAATGAGTAAGATTTGCATATTGAAACCTTTATGTTTTCATAATTTATTAGATGATCTAACGAATGCCATTTAATTGTCTTTACCTAATTAGTTTGAATTAAAGATCGCATAAGTAATTTAAATACATGGATTGAAACGTAAGATAGTAGGAAAAAATGAGGCGAGTTTTATAAATAATTGTGGTAATTTTAAATGTAGGTATTTGAAATTAAAAGTTGATGTTTACAGTGCATTGTATGATAAATTTATCGAGATAAATGAAATACAAGTTAAATTGTTATTGTTTTATATGATTTATATAGCATAATCGAACAAAATATTAATTTTACTATTTTGGATGAACAATAGTAGTATACATATTGAAATTGCCATTGTTTAGTATTAATTAGAAATATTTTAGTCAATTGAATTTATTTAAATAGTTTAAATTCAGAATTATGCAATTAACTTAAATGTATGCCTGAATAATAATGTTAAGGGATATTTAAAAAAAATTTGTAACTGATTATGTAAATTTTTAATTATATGTACCAGAATATAAAACGCTGGAAGAGATTTAGCAAAACAATAAATTTAGTTTCAAATTTAAAATATCAAGAGAGAATCAAGGAGAAGAGATAAAAATCCTAGAATCAATAGGAAAGCTAGATAGTTTTCTACTTCACTATTATTGTTTTCGGACTTGAAGCTGAGCATCCAGCTCACCATGCAGGTGACATAACCATTACGTTAAGGCTCCACATCGTCACTATTATTTAAAGAGCATATTAGGTCATTTCAAAAGGATTAATAAATGTCCTAACATGAAAAATGGATAATTTCAACCGTATCGGTTTAAGTAACCATAATTGACTTTTAAGTTGCCATAATTGACTTTATGCGTTAGGAGGCGTTTTGAGTACACATTATGGAACTATTTAAAAAATATTTTGAATGCACATTATGGAACTATTTAAAATAGCATGAGTGAAAAAAAATTAGAAGTCTTGCATTGTTCTATTGTTTCTGATAAGGTTATTTCATGATAATAATTGACCTTATAAGCAATGCAGGGAAAATGCTCTAGCTTTATTATTATTCAGCACCGAAAATGTTGTCGATATACTCCTTAGTAGAAATTATTCACTTACCAGCAGATCACTCAATATTCATTATATATAAAAGATGTCGATTTAGTAATTCAATAACATATAACATTATCTTTCAGCACCGGAGATGTTTTCAATATACTCATTATTGCTATTTATTTATCAAATTGACTTATCATTCTATCAATAATAGGAACTAAAAATTCCAAAAAAAGTTCCACGTTTATCATTTTTATGCATACTAATATAATGATTGTAAACCTTTTAAATTGCACTAGTATGATATCTTGCCACAATTATATTGTATTAATATGGTAATATAGAATCATAAATTCATTGACATGTGTCTTAATTCAAAAATGTGTGATATCTATGTGCTACATCCATATCAATACAATAATTGAAACCATCACAAAATCACAGTAATATGATAACTTAATATGGTACCTAGATTTATAACTTGTTAAAATATATCATAAATGAAAAGATGCTCTTTTAGCAGATATAGAAGTTTTTATGAATGCCATCATTACTAAAAACCAAAAAAATTTATTTAATACGGTAAGAGCTTACGTAAAGTATGTTTAACATATCACAATATTTGTGTATAAAAAGGAAATTTATAAATTACCTAATTCAAATGGATGGAGTTAGTGTCAAATTTCTTCGAGTACCGGTGATTTTTATAAGGACTCTGTAAAGTTATATTTGAAAAATGTAAGTATGCATATAAATTTAAAAATGAACATGGAAAGAAACTTTACTTCAGTTAATTAGGGGCTTGTAATACAAATGTTTGTACAGTTAATTTATAGCTAAAAGTGAAATAATGCTTCTTATTAATGTAAAATAACCAAGGGTATTAGAAAAGAAATCTAGAAAGGAATATTTGTTCAATGAGCAAGGTGTTGCATTCAAAAAGAAAAAAGATGAGATTATCTAAATAATGGTATGCATCATATATATATATAAACAGAGGGAAATGAATATACAATGAGGCTATATATCATTTAAGAATTAATGTTTCTTAAGATACCCAGCTTGCATTTAATTTTATGAAACAACCTTTTGAGTTGAGATTCATATATCAACCAAGGTATGAGGTTCCGGCCGGAACCTCGAGATTTCGACCATCCCGGTTCGGTTTCGACCAGAGGCGGGATGAGACTAGGGCAAAAACTCGTCCCGCTTAAAATCAGCAAAGAAAAAAAAATCAAATTAAATCTACGTGCTAGGAAGAAGATTAAAGGTAACAAAGTAAATAGAATGCCAATTGAATAAGAAAATCAAAGAGTCAATTACCTACCCCAAATCGAGCAGCATCATCAAGCAGTTAGCATTTTATTGCAATGAATCAGAAGCCTAATTGAATTGAAATTGAGTCGAGCATTTTTTTTCTTTTGCTCAACACCGATAGCGAAGACAAGACGAAAGTTTGGATTTTTAGAAAAGCAAAGTCAACAGTGATTTGGAATGAGAATGTGTTTCTAGGGTTAGATATTGGACATAATCATAATTGGACAGGTAAATAAAATATAATTGGACCGCCAAATATAATATATAACCGGCCCAGGCATGTTAAATTAAATATAGGGTTCAATTTTGATTAATTGGGCTTCTTTGTTTTAGTAATTTAATTATAATGTTTGATTCTTATTCGTGCTAAGTAATAAATTATAATGTATAGTATAATTTTAATGTTTTATATTTCTATTTAATTTTAGGTATGTTATAGCAAATCGAACTAACATTATGGTAAATGGGACCGAAACTAAAACCGAAACCTTCGAAATTTCCGAAATCGACCGAAACTATGAAAATTTCAAATGAGCAAAACCAAAACCGAGTTTTCGAACCTTGATATCAACTGAAACTTGAACAACATATGGACTTCAATCATTTGTAAATACTGGATAGAATTTCACTTCATGTAACACTTTCTTAAAACACTCCTCAGTATGCTAAATATATCACATGAAAAAAGGAGTATGCAAATAATATAGTTTCCAAAAAGGAATATGCAAATAATTTAGTTTCCAAAATGTGCAAATAATTTCAGTAGTAGCCCAGTCCAAATAAAGGAGGAAAGAGGATCTCTGCAAGTTAGTGGAGATTCCGTCGATTCAGATTACCATATACTGGTATAAGTTAGTAAATTGCCAATTTTATAAAGGAGTACAAACTGCAAAGCCTCGACGACAACCTCCTAACATTAGAAGTACTGACGTGTTACTAAATATAAAAATGTAAATAGTATACTTGATTGTACCGAAGAGAAAGAATCAAATACTTAATTTGCAAGTCATAATTTTTTATCATAAAGCTTCTTCCTTAAATTAACATCAAGGTATCTCATGATATCAACTCACCAATATGATAATCTACAAATAAGTTCCATAAAAATTTGTGATCTGTTGTTTGAAACCGCAGCAGGTGGAGGTTTATAGGGATGACATAGGAGATTGTAACAACAGGATAGGCGGCGAAATGAGAGTTTAGGCGGGGACACAGCAGGCATATTAATTTGAACATTGGATGAATTTGCAAACCCTCAATCTTCAACTGACCATTGGCTTTCCTAATATTTATTCGTAAGTTTTCACCTCGTTCTTCTAATATTTGTTATTTGAGCTTTATTGTTTTTGAAACAGTTTTCTTAGTATGCATACTGTTTCCCAAATGTTGAGTAAATTTGAATTTATAAATATTTTAATTAGATTGTACATATGAGTTAACATAGATGTACATTGACTAACATGATTTTAGGTTGATTCCAGTCATGATCAGTTGATATTGTTAAAATATAAAATGTTAACATATATGTACATTGACTGACATGATTTTAGATTGATTAACCTCACTATACCCATTTTATGTTTGAAAAGTATTAATTTACAAAACTAATACATCAGTTGATATTGTTGAAATATAAATTGTTAGAACTAATACAATCTCCTATTTTGAGCAAATATATGTATTATGTCTTCTACTGTTCCATGACATTTTTAGAAAGTCCGTGAGTTGCTCATATAAGGTAATTACATGATTTCACGTCAATTGCAAGAATTCAGCAGATGTACTCACCTCAAGTCAACAGTCCTGTTCTTTTTTATCATCATCTTCAAACTTCGTCTTCATTGCCTCTATCTCCCCCATTCGCCTTCATCCAATCCCCAAGTAGAGCCACTGCTTCCATTGAAAAATTGCTCAATTGAAGCTAGTGTAATGAATTGACATTGGGGTAAAAAATGAAAAAAGGATGTCAAGTCGCAATTTGGAGTTGCATAATCGAGAACAATCAAAAGATGAAATATCTGATCTAAGAATCTATCAGATCTGAAATCAAATAACATAGATCAGTGTTGAAGAAGAAAATGGAAACCGAACGGAATTCTATTTTTGAGAAATATGAGTGGCCCACAATCTTAACGGCTCTGTTAGATTTAGATGGAGTTTGGTTCTACTATTTTTCAGTGACGTGTCAAATTATAAGCCACCTTAAATTGCATCGCTAAATCCTGACCCTTTTTTGTCTCAATTTTGTCTTTCCATTAAATTTGATCTATTTTATTACATAGATTATATATATAGATATAATGAAATATGTAATAAAATCTGCAGCAAGTATAATTCACTACATCTTTACCACCCAACTTCCTAATATGATAAATCAAATACTTTGTGCTAGCCAAAAGGTAAATACATTTGCTTACTAAAATATCCATGTTTTCTTTTTTAGCATACATACATACATACATATATACATACATACATACATACATATATATATATATATATATACACACACACACACATACACACACACACATACACACTCACACATCATTTGTAGTAAGGATTGCATGTACTGTCTCTATTTCTCATGTTTTTTTTTCACATTACAAATATTATTCTACTTGATCAAAATAGATTTATTGTCTTCTCAGCTTATAATGATACATTATCAGTTTGTAACTTATTTGCATTATTTACGACATTTCTTATAAACATAATGGTACACTGTATAAGAGAATCTCTATTACAAACATACAAAGTTATTCTGACATTTATCGTGGTTCTATATATTATCTCAATGTTTGAAAATGCTTACTGGTCCTACAAAATTAATTTGTCAAACTTACAAAAATCATTTACCAGACTTGATCTAACTTCGCCAAGAAATGACGATGAGTGTATAATATATTTTTTACCATGGTTAGATCTAAGGTAGATGCAAATTTTAATGGAATTTGAAGGAGTTGATTTTAAAATTAATTTATTGATTTTCTAATTGGTACTACGTGAGCATTTTGGAGTTTTAAATGTGGTTTTAGTGTTATCAGGAAAATAAATTTCACAAACCTGAAATAGAAGATTGTGCTGAATTTCTTGAACTTTCTTTAGTTATAAAGGAATGCTCATAGTAGATTACTATGGTTATAATTGAATTATCATATAGACTGCAAGATGAATTTGCATGATATTTCACACTGTTTCCATCTTCAAAATTTAAAGGAATTTAAGCAGGAAGATTTCTTTACTTATATGTTGGTGTATTCTTTATGGTAGTAGGTAACAGTGTCGGATATTAAACACCAATCGTCTGAGTATAGCATGTTTGTGTGCAATTTGTATGAGAGCCCAATATAACAACGATCAATAAATGAAATTTCCTATCTGTGCTAACTTTAGTCCAATTGTGAAACAACAAAAAAGCAAATTCTGGTGTTGTGCAATTTCTCCTTCTCCCCTATCGTTTCATGGTTCAACATCTTCTTTGCAGCTAATTAGATCCCTTTAAACCACTTAAGATTTCGATGTGTGTGTGTGTGTGTGTGTATTATTATAAAAACCATAGAAAAATTAAAAATAAAATCGCACGCTTTAGAAAAGACTTGCATAAAGTTCCTAAAATTATAGTTTGGCTGAAATGTTTAAAATAACTCAACATTTAGTTAAAAAGAATGTTAGTGAGGATCCTTACATTGTGCAGTGACATTATTGACATTATTCCAAATGAAAATAATAATATAGAAGTGGTATTAGGAAAATTAAGATTTTAGTTAATTTTTGCTGATTGAATGGGGTATTTGAAACAGATAATCAGGTTCCCATAGCACCACACATCTTTATGCATTCAGTATCTTTTCAGAAACTCAGGTTTCGGACCTAGATAGGTTTTCACTTTTATGAGCTTCGGTTGTAAACGGATAATAATGATGATTTGTAAACCATACCTGTGAAAAGTTAATTCAGAATAATAGACCTTGTGGAACTAGGATGCTATAGGTGCTAAAAAATGTCGTCGTTGTCATTGTTATTACGAGATTTTATGGCACGTGCAACTCACATGCATACAAAAGCCCCTTATAAAATTGTTAAATATAATATTTATATGTATTATGATAAAAATTAACTGGAAAATGCATAAAAAAATGTTATTTATCTTATTGAAATAAGGTTTTGAACTTGTAATCCTATTTATATTTCAAAATTTCCATTTGAAGATATATGTTAATTTTTGTTCTCGGTGGAATTCGAACTTCTGACGTCTCGTTTGCATATAGGGGTATTTTTTGAACTTGACGGTCAGACAAAAAAATTGTGTTACTATGCCAACTATTAATAATTTTTTTGGTGAAACGTTAATACAAGGATAGTTAGCGCATACGTTTATTTCCACAAGAGTACATCTCTATTAAGTTTGCATTAAAAGCGTGATCTTTACTTGGTTAGTTTTAAAAGATTTGCAGGTGCAAAATTTCCCAAATTCGGCAATTTTCAAGATCAATTTATTTCAGTGTGGAAGCTCACTTACCATAGTATTGCAACTTCCACATCTTTCCTAAATAAAGCCGATTGTTTTAAATGAAGGAAAAAGGTCATCTCTAAATTGCACCAAATCATACATTCCAATAATGGACACCCATCAGCTACAAATTTCCCTTCAAGATACCGATTTTCTTGCTCCACAAGATCAACATAATCTACTTGCGACCAATGATCATAGCATACTTAATGATCATGAACTTACCTTCACGGATACAAATTTCTCGTTAGCAGTTGGCCAAGAGTTTCCTAATGTAGAAACATGCAGAAGAGCTCTGAAGGACATAGCCATAGCTCTCCATTTCGATCTTCGAATTGTAAAATCCGATAGGAGTCGTTTCATAGCAAAATGTTCTAAAGAAGGATGCCCATGGCGTGTGCATGTAGCTAAATGCACTGGTGTGCCTACCTTCACTATAAGAACTTTGCATGGTGAACACACTTGTGAAGGAGTAAGAAATTCACATCATCAACAAGCTACTGTAGGTTGGGTAGCTCGATCTGTTGAAGCTCGTGTTAGGGATAACCCTCAGTACAAACCAAAAGAGATATTACAAGATATCAAAGAACAACATGGAGTTGCTGTTTCTTACATGCAAGCGTGGCGTGGAAAAGAAAGAAGTATGGCAGCTGTACATGGTACTTTTGAAGATGGGTATAAGTATCTTCCTGCATATTGTGATGAAATTAGAAACACAAACCCTGGTAGCATAGCAGTGGTTTATGCATCGGGGCAAGAAAATTGTTTTCATAGGCTTTTTGTTTCATTTCGGGCTTCAATATATGGGTTTCTTCATGCTTGTAGACCACTTCTAGAGATAGACAAAGCTGAACTGAAAGGAAAGTATCTTGGTACATTGCTTTGTGCTTCAGCTGTTGATGCCGATGACCAATTGTTTCCTTTGGCTTTTGCAGTAGTAGATGCAGAAAGCGATGAGAATTGGATGTGGTTTTTGTCTGAATTGAGAAAGCTTCTTGGAATGAATACAGACAAAATGCCTGTACTCACGATTTTATCGGAGAGGCCTAGTGGAATTGTAGCGGCAGTCGAGACTCATTTTCCTACTGCTTATCATGCATTTTGCCTTCGGTATGTAAGTGAGAGCTTTAGAGAGGAGTTCAAAAATACAAAACTAGTCAACCTTTTTTGGAATGCAGTTTATTCTTTGACCACAGCTGAATTTGAAGCAAAAGTAAATGAAATGATGGAGATTCAAGATGTTATGCCTTGGTTTCATGTCTTTCCACCAAACCTTTGGGCAGTGGCATATTTTGAAGGTATAAGATATGGTCACTTCACTTTAGGAATCACAGAGCTATTATACAATTGGGCGCTTGAAGGGCATGAGCTTCCTATAGTTCAATTGATGGAACACATCAGGGAGCAACTGTCGATTTGGTTTCAGGAAAGACGCAACATACAAATGCCCTTAAATGCAGTTCTTGTACCTTCAGCTGAAAAAGTTATATCTGAAGCAATAGCGGACTCTAGATGTTACCAAGTTTTGCGTGCAAATAAAGTCGAATTTGAAATTGTATCTTCTGAAAGAACTAATATAGTTGACATACAAAGACGGTGTTGCTCATGCAGGCGTTGGCAAATATATGGTATTCCATGTGCACATGCTGCAGCTGCACTTTTACTGTGTGGTGAAGATGTGAGACTTTATGCACAAGAATGCTTTAGTTTAAGAAAGTATTGCGAGGCTTATTCACAACCTATATATCCGATACCCGATAAAAGTTTATGGAAGGATTACGAAGGAATGGTTGGAGGCAGCAAAAATGATATTATTATACGCCCTCCTAGAGTTAGAAGGCCACCTGGCAGACCTAAAAAGAAGGTTCTTCGGTTAGAGAGTTTGAAGCGACCAAAAAGGATTGTTCAGTGTGGAAGATGTCATTTGTTAGGTCATTCTCAGAAGAAATGCACAATGCCAGCATGATGTTCATGAACATTGAGCTTTAAATTATCTTGCTATTGGATTAACTGTGAGTTATTTACGTGCAGTCTTTTTTATAACATTTACGGTGAACTTTTTTTTTATCACATTTACAATGACCGGTATAGGGGCATGATTGATTCAGTGTCTTTGGCATTATTTTTCTTCTGTTGTTCCAGTGTAAAAGAAAGAAGCGAGATGATGGAGTTGGTTCATTAGAATGGAGAACAAAGGTTTGTCCACTTCTAACTGGTAAGTTACTGATATTAGTTATTATTACACCTTATTTTTCTTCACTTTCTTGTGTGTTATAATTATTGTTGTTGTTGTTGTTGATGCTCCTTTGTGTGCTCTGTACGCCGTTTTGCTGAATTGCAACCCACTAAAGAGCGGAACATTGCCTATACACTAAAAAAACAGTCTTTACCAACTCGACATTTTACCCAAAAAGTATAATTTCTCATTATACATCATACACCTCATTAATCCAATGTCAATTTTTTGCATTCGATTTTCCTTTCTTCAAAAAGTGAGATGAATTTTAGCATTTCAGCTGAAATTTTCGTTAAAGTCAAATATTTGACGTGCATTAATTTTTTATATGGGTAAAAGGAAGTGAAAATAAGGAACAATTTGGAATGATGTATACAGCAATGCTCAAAGAGTATGAGGCAACAGCACTCGTTCTAAAAGAAACGTGCATTGATATAATTTATCAAGTAGAAAATCGGTTTATTTTCAAATTTGATACGTGAAAAACCCTTCCTATAAACATGTTTTAAATTACATCATTATTTTTTATTTCGTTAATTTTTTTTTGGAAATTAAAGCTGAATGGTAATCACATGTTTTTACGATCAACAATTTTTTTGATAAAATGCAAATATTTGCGGAGCAGAAAACTGTGCAAATTATTGCAGATTTCTCTGCAAATATTTGCAGTCTTTAGCAAATATTTGTACAGCTTTCCGCAAATATCTTGAAACTAAAAATATGGGTTTTTTAAGGAGGGACGGATGTATATTTTGAAACTTAAAAAGGATGTTTTTACGAAAATTCCCATTTGTACACAGGAACACATGATTTTGAGTGAATGATTTTATATATATATATATATATATATATATATATATATATATATATATATATATATATTTGGGGGGGGGGGGGGGGTGTTTGGGGGTGAGGTGGGTTTAATCCTGTATACAGGGAAAATGCCAAAAGTACCTGTTCACTGGTCCTCTATGCGGCGCAATTTGAATTTAGCTATGGCTACATGTGTAAGTATCACCATTATAAAATGTGTTATTTGATGTACCTGTTCATTTAAAACACATCATGCAATGCATGCTTTACTTTTACAATGGTTGTATTTCTTTGATTGTTGCATGCACCATTTGGTGCATAATAATTGTTTTCTTTGTTTTTATTCGAACTCAGTTTTTTCTTTCTTTGTTCATGGCTTCCATACAAAGTATTCTTTACTCCAACCATAATGGATTCTAGGCTATGTCTGGCGGGATCGGATACAGATAATATTCATATTCGTATTCAAAATCATTTTTGGAATTTAATATGCGAATCTGCTGCTAGCGGATAAATGTTGGATATTATATAATCCGTTGACAACTAATAATTCTGAAGGTAAATATAAATTTTGATTCAATATAAAATAATCTCAGTACTATGAAAAAATAAAAATATGATGATAAATATAGTTTTGAGCAACGAATATTCATTTATACATATAATAAATTATTGTCTCGAGAAAAAAGTATATCAGTCCATCTGTGTATTAGAATCCACATTCGTTTTTTTCATTTTAATTCCGAGTATTTTTCATTTTCGAATTAGGATGCTGGATGGATTTTGGATTTTTCAAATGTCCATTGATAGACCTATTCTGAACCTCTGTTTAGTACTCCATCAAATCATTCATATAACTCTCAAATTCCATTTCACTTTCTTCCCGACGTGTTATTTTAATATTCTCTGAGCAGTGCTCTTTGAAGTCACAATGCCTTCCACGTTCTTTTAGTAGATTGAGTGTTCTTTGAAGTCACAATATCTTCCATGTTCTTTTAGTAGATTGAGATAAGCCGGTTAAAAGTGAAATAGCACTTTAGAGTTGTATAAATGATCTGATTGAGTGTTAAAAGTAGGTCTGAACATATTTTAGGAGCAAGAGTAAGTTGTAGTATGAGAAGGGAAGAGCTTTGAAAAAAAGGCTAAAAGTTGCATATGGTATTAAAATGAACATGTACATCAAATAATGAACAATTCATAAAGTTGCCACCTACAGGTATCCACATTTACATAATTTTTACTTGTGACGCATAGGTTATACAACAAAACATGTATTTAACATTTCCATTGGGTACAAAAATTCCATCTTTGATTTACCCTAGCATGGATTATAAAACATCCATTGTGGATGTTCCAAGTCACTGCTAGATTCAAATATGTACATGACTGAGTAAACTAACGCTACTCTGTTGCCAAAATGGTAACATTTAGCTTGCTTAAACCAATTCCTCATGATGCTCCTATGTTGACTTAGTAGTCTTTTTCGTTGCTGCATTTCAAAAAACTCTGTTATATATCTGTAGAAAGGAACCATGCTAAAGCATTTGTTTATACACACACACACATATATTTATATATGCAGAAAATACCTCTACATATTTTGTTCTCTAATTCTACTTTTGGCTGAAGCATTTTTCTGAAAGTGCTTTTGGATTTTTTTTTTCTTTTTTCGGCCAAAAGTGTATTTTTTGGATGAATTTAAAGCTTCCCTTTTTTATCTGTCAAATCCTGTGAAATTTGCAAGCATTTCCAGGCAAAAAATCGGAAAAAAAATTCCAACATATTTGCAGTTTTTACTGCTTTTGTACTGAATTTTGTACCGCTCTATTTTTGTTTTCGGATTTTCGAATATTTTGTTATCATTTGGATGAGTTTAAAGTATAATTAAAAGGTTTTATTAGGAGATGGTTTATATATTTTGGAAGTTTTCGAGGGATGGATCCAAAAGTCTCCTCGATTTATTAGGAGCCGTAGCCTTTTACTTTACTTGGATATCATAAATTAGGATTTGCTTTTTCGCTATGAGCGTTACGGTACGTGCTTCGTGCGTGGTGATGACATGTGTTTCGCGCGTGAATTGTTTTTCTACAAATTGTATATGTTTAATACATTCGAATTTTTAATTAGTTGTTTGAATTTTTAATCCTAAGTTGCAACGTCTAATTTTTTTTTATCAGTTTGAATTTTTATTTATATTATTAATTAAAAAGAACGAATTCGTAAAATAAGCTTATTTGTTCGATCATATTTTTTAAGTGATATTAAGATTCGATGATATCAATAGAGGGACATTCTGAATTTGTAAAAGAAATTTAATTGTCAAATCCTATTTCTAAATGATACCAAGATTTGCTAATATTTGTAGAAGAACGTTTTTCTAAAAAAAGTACGGCACTAAAGCTATTACAACTATTATTAAAATTAATAGAATTCCTACTCTTTGCCCGGAGTACAATTTTATGACTTTACTTGGATATCATAAATTAGGGTTTGCTTTTTAGCTATAGTAGAATTCCTACTTGTTGTCCTAGGCACAATTTTATGGCTTAAAATCATAGTTCTACATCAGTTTTCAATTATACTATGATATTCAAAATTGATCTCATTAGTTGATTGTGGACCGTAATATTACAAAAAATGGATCAAATGATTAGAAACTGCAAGTTCAACAGACTCCCGACTTATGAACTGTATACTCATCATTGGAGAAAGTTCCGAATATGAGTATAATATTAAAATTCTGTAATCGTAATCAGTTGTTGTTGATGATGTTTAATAGGTACATTTTTTTTATATGTTTAATATTTTCCAATTTGAGTTTTCCAGAAACTTTTTTTTCTTTCATGCAGGGAATGATCATGACCATGTTGTAACAGAAATTCCTCAATCACTGGAGATGAATAGAGACTTCAGTTTGGAGTAGTTTAATTAGTATATAATTTCTGTAACAAATTATACGTGGCATGTATTACTGTATAGAACTAGCATTTGAACCATCCAACTTCAAGTGTTAGGACTTTCCGTCTTCGGTTGGTCTGGATCATAAAAATGATATATTTGCATGGTTTTGTAGTATTCGAGGTTGTAATTGCATCTAGTATTGAATAATTTGGAACATACTTGGTCGTGCAATATGGCATGTTTATGTTTTTTATTACATTCTGGCGTGCATGCTAGCTTCATGCACAGTGATTGAGATGTGGTTGGTGCAATAGCATTCTTGTTTGATATTTTTCGTTCACAATTACAATTTGATTATAGTACAACCGTAATAATTGGTTGTGTTTATATATTCAACATACTTTCAAATAATTGGATGTTTGTTTAATGGAATTTCAAGTTACAGATGCTCATTCAACAAGCATTTTGATGTTGGAGATTAGAGGATTTTGTATTATAGGCATTGTTTAAAGGACTTTGGTTTGGATAATGAAAAGTCATTTTTAAAAAAAAAATGATATTTATTTATTTATAATAAGATGTTACTTTATTCGCGAAGAGCACTAGTTTTGACCTCTTAGGTTTCGAATTCATGACTTTTTTTCATTCAGAATTGACATTTGTTCAAATAGTGATTGAGATTAGCTGATGCAATAACTCGCTATGTTGTTTAATAATTTTCATTCTAGTTGATTTTGATTACAATTAGAGCTTGACGATATTACACCCCATTAGAAGTTGGGTTTACGTTCAACATGCTCTCAAACGTTGGATTGGATGTTTGTTTAATAGACTTACTGGTTATACATGCTTATTCAAAAACGTTTCGAATGTTGAAATTCTCAACATTTAGACGTTCATATAACTACTAATTTTCAAAATTTAACTAAATCTATAATTAAAGGTCATGGACCTGTAGTAAGTTAACCTTCAATAAAATTAGGACACTGTTAAAGAGATTTCAATTTTGGATAAGAAAGTCTTTTTTCAATATACTCAGTATTTTTTTTAATATAATAAAGTGTTACTTTAGTCAAATAAAGAACATTCATTTTGATTTTGATGTCTTATTGTTTCAAACACATGATCTTTAGGACCTTAGCCTACAATGTCATATCATTGTCATTTGAACTAGTGATTCTTGATAATATTCCTAAAATCGTTATGAGGGATGCGAAAAAAATTGGTCTTTTCGTAGCAAAATTAAATATGATTCTGTTATGGAACACTTTCGATGGACTACGACTGTTTATTATTTTCTTTTCGACAAAACCCTTCCAAATTTAGTTTTCAATGGACCGTGCATTGTTTTTGTCTTTCTTAGTTTTCGATAGTGTGTCGTCGAAGTTGCTTTCAATAACGCTGAAGTGGTACATTGTTTGATTAGGTTCCATCTATCATTTTCCTTCTATATCAAATTTATTTTAGGCTTATACAAATTTATAGTTAATTACGTAAATATTTTTCCTTGAAATATATATATATATATATATATATATATATATATATATATATATATATATAAATATAAACCTTTGTATTAACGTTAATTCATTTATATATTCATACGCTTATAAATTATAGCCAATTTATTTTTACACGCGTCCAGTAGTAAGACTCTCAGGTTTGAACTCGGTTCTCAGTTAATGTTTACATAATTTAAATACTAAAGCCTATACGAACTCTATTGAAGTACAACATCGATCACAAGTCAGATGCTTATAGAACGTGATGACTCATATTTTACACATCGAAGGGTCGTAAAATATTATTTTTAAATTGATATTGGATAATCAAATAAAATATCTATGTGAAATCCTATTTCTAATCCATCTAAAGCATCACCCTTAAACAACTTGTACATTTTCTTTTCGTCGTTACCATGCTGCTAAGACATCTGGAGCTTAGGTTGTGTCAATAACTCTATTAATTTTCTTAATTAACTGTGAAGTCCAAACTTTAAAGTCATCTAGTTTAGTCTGATAACATTTTTCAATTAATAGAAATTGCTCCGATTAGAAACTTTGGTTTTGCAATTCACTTCCAAAGTAGCACCTCCTCTTTACTAAAGGGGATGATCCTCGGTTGATAATGCTTCACTTACACTTTAACGTATACCCAAAAATGTCATAAACAAGTAACGAGTGTTCATCGTAGTGTCATACCCTTTATTTGATTTGGATACAATAACATATAAACGACTCTCAATGAATCTATCATGCAATTGTTTCAACCAATTAAACGTACGTAATCTCTTTACAACCATTATGAGTAATTCAAGGTCCATCCTATAAAGAACATTATGTATATTAGCCTTAATATGTGCATTAATATTATGGAGTACAAAAAGCATGATTTTTGTTTGATGATAACAAAAATATGTTTATATTTAATATTAATTGAATGTGACATAGATATTGATCAAACCGTATAACAAAAGTTGTTTTTAATCAATGATTACACTTACATTTATATGTGTCAGACATTTTATATTGATATAAATTATCAAGTATGTTATAGATAATATGTCGACAATGAGTAAACGATAAATTTCAAAGAACATGAATATTTATTTTCAAGAGTAATTAAATTAGGTTTTCAAATGCATAATTTTTTTTATTACTCAATTTCAATCTCACTTTCAATGCCTAGATTAAAATGAGTTGACCAACAAATCAATGATATATATATATATATATATATATATATATATATATATATATATATATATATATATATATATATATATATATATATATATATGGTCAATGTGGTCAAACTGAAGCTTTTTTCGACTTTCAAAAATGCCCACACAACTAAATAATTAATTAAGTAGGCAATGGACATTTTTGTCTTTTTTATATACACATCTTTCATCTCCTATCCATGTTTCTTTTAACTAAAGAAGCAACGCCGTTTATTCTTCTTTCCAATACACGTTTAAAACACAAAACTGCTCAAATTAACGATGTCAATTTTTTTTTTGCTTATTTCAGTTCGTAATTTTAACTATTCGTAATTATAAAGGGAAAAAAAATTCAGAGTTGAGATCCGGATCCAATAATCGCTTTGGGAAGGAAGACATGGGCATGGATTAGTTTGAGCATACATTTCAGCTTTGAAAAGTTTTGAGTACTGTGAGTCCCTTTGCGCATTTTTGATATTTTCATATGTTTTCTAATGGTGACTATTACCCAGCTTCATTGTACGTGGATCAAGTTATGAAACAGGAAAGTTTAGTTTTTGCAGTCCAACTGTTTGATGAAATAACTAATAGTTCTAGACAATCACTATATTACAATCATGATTGGATGACTTAGGGAGCATTAACAAGGGAACGCAATATTACAAAGCCAGATGTTTTTTATTTGTACAAGTTTGATAGTGGATCCATTTTCTTTGTTCCTTTAAGATTTCAAAATATATGATTTTTCACCGAGAACAATCACATTTTATGCATGATTGTGTTTGTTGTGTACCGGACTAACATTTCGTTATGGGTGTATCAAGTATATATATAGTTTCCAAAGGCTTTTATTCTACATTATTTTTCCCTTGATGAGTTAATAGTCATTTTAAGCTATAATTTTATCGAAATATTAATGCTTCGATACAACATGAAGTTTTGACAGGTTTATCAACAACTAGTCACTTATCTTTATTACTAAATTTGCATTATATTGATACTCATTATTTATATGGTAGGGTAACCTAATTATAAGGTTTTCCATGAACGTACGTTGGAAAAATAATATATTTATTTGTAGTATTCATAAAATGATACCAAAATCTTGCATTTACTTCGTAAATTATTGAGATAATGGATTGCTACATGCCATAAGTTTGAGGTTAAGCTTTAAATGAGTAAATACCACTATTGATCTTAGTTTATTAGTTTGTCTTCAGTACCTTGATAAAAATTAATTAAGATCACCACTGCCATCATCATTTTATTCGAAGGGAAATTATGTATTCTTATATTTTTACACGATGTGACAACAAATTTAGAAATCACAACTATAATTTGGAGGCACAAGATTATGATTTGATATCAAATGAAGGTCACAACCTGATTTTTGACCCTAGGAAGGAGAAGATCACTAAATCTGGCTATGACGAGGTAGACTTTTGTATACTAAAGTTGTGTTACTATTTAACTGACCCCGATCTCCAACTTAGTTTTATTGCATTAGTAGCAATGAAGATCATTTTGTTGTTGTTTGGATAACTAATTAGTGAAATGATATTCCAATTATTGTTATTGTTTTCTGATAATTATTGTCATGTTCCATTGTTTCCAGTAAGTAATATATTGTGAAAATACGAATGAAAAATTATAGGATTTACCAGACAATTGCCGAAGCATCTATCGTATATCAATGGATGAGAGAAATCACTCATGAATGATCAACATTGGGAAAAGTTGCACAATATTAGCTTGCCATAAAACTTTAATAATTCTTCTATTTTTCATTTTGATTTGATTTTCCCAACACATAGTTGATTGGAGACAACTACCGGTCACATTAACCATTTTTTGGCACTGATTCCTAAGTTAGTGCCATATATGTTGTATTTTTTAACAATGGCAAGGAAAATGGGAAATTTTGTTCATTTATTCATAAAAGTCATAAAATTTTGATTTCATTTGTAAAAGATAATTGAATTTTATGTTAGTTTTCATATACAATGTTTAGAACTCAAAGAGCCTTATGGTATTCTAATAGAATAGTCAATCCGTGTTTTGCAGTTCTGTAGCTTGAAGCTTCCAAGATCATGTTTTTGAACGTCGTCGGAAATAACTTTAATTGCTTATTAATTTGATGCTTGGAGCATTGTCTATCTGCAGTTGGCATATCTACTTTTTGTATGTGTAATTTTTATAATAGCCGATGTACACAAAGCAATCATGTAGCTCTCCAAACTTACTGCATCTTTCAATATTGTAAGAAAATAAAAGGGATTTTCTATTCACACGTCCAAACGTGCCTCCATACTGGTCTTACATATAAATCAAATATTTTGCTCAAACGGTCAAAGTGAAGCCTTTTACATATTGCCAAAAATAACTCTACGGAACTTTCATTATAATATTTAATATTAATGGCAACTTTGTCATTTGAATCATGCCACGAATTGTAGTTACAAACCCACGATCTCCAGCATCATCCGGCCCAAGTTTGTATTTCCTCACATTCCAACTTCTCTTTCATTTGTTTCCTTCATTTTCTTCTTACCTTATTTCTCATAAATCAAGTGTTGAACAAATCAAAGTTTGCGACGGTGACTACAACTTTTATTCAGTTGAAGCCTTATCCATCTGATTGCTATGGCGGAGCACTTCCAGTTTGAGGATAGAAGATACAAAATTTAGTATACAATTCGATAAATTCTCATCTTTAACTCTCAGGTTTGTCGATTAATTTGTTTTTTACATTACTTTTTTCAAATTCACAGCCATTTCTCATTCAACTGCTGATTTTACCATTTTTAATTTTACAGAAATAGCATAAACTTGGGCGTGGTTAGGATTCGACAATGTAACAATTTTTCACTTATACGCAGGTACAAACTGTTGGGAAAATTTGTCTCGGGCCAAGATGAACGGAAACTGGTCATCAACGATGAAGAGCAGGGAGCTGGACATGGTAGGAGCATGACTACATCAGGGGTTGATGAAGATATGGCTTGTGGAAAGAGCTAATAGGTCGTATCAGTTGTGCACGCATGCACACCTTGTTGATGGAGAGATATCAGCTTTTTTAATACAATTCAGGCACTGGATTTATGTAATATGTTAAGTATGGTGTGAGTTGTATCTACTATGAGTTGACAATGAGGTGTAAAAAAATAGCCGTTGCATCGGAACATATATAAGCAAGCATGTATACAATCCTGAAGACGTGAATAATGAAATACTTCATTTTATTTTTACTCTGTTACATCTTCTTCTACTACCTTTTCTTTATCACAAAATTCTCTTCTCTGTTACAATTCTTATTTTTATTTTACGATCTTTTTCATGTCTCTAATCTATACTTTGATCCTCATTCTCCTGCATTTTCCCTTCCAACCGCATCTTCTTCTCGGATTCAACCACCGCTTCTTACCTCATTGACTTTCTACCCCCTCCGACTATCTTCTCCATTCTTTATCTTTCAAGCTTTAATTACCAGCAACATCCTACTGTCCACCTTTTATCACCCCATTGTCTTCATGATTGAGTCATCACAGCCCGGGCATAACAAAGTGGTATCAGATCCTATGGCTAGGCTAACCTCTGACAACTAGTCCACTTCCGACAGTAACCAAAATTTGAAATTCGACATGTTTATCCAAGAACAGGAGGAAGCATGGAAAAGGAAGGAAGAAATAAATCATAGAAATGCATTATCTTTTAAAAAGCTTGAAACTTTAACACAAAATCTTGAGAGCAGCACTCATAGAGCGGAGCAAACGACACAGAATCTTGAACATACGACTAAAGATTTGAACACACGACTAAAGATTTGAACACAAGGTTCGAATGGATCCATAATGTATTATAAGCATTGGCATAGGAAATTCAGCAGATCAAACTATAAACGGCTTCTTCTTAATCTCCACCCGCTACTACCCACCTTCAAGGCATTCTTGCTTCTAGTTCACATCAAATAACAACTCCTCCAACCATCCCAAATGATTTTTGGCAACACCCTAGAAATAATCCTTTTCCACGACCCCAGCCTACAGTACACACCACCCTAACTCAACACCCTACAAAACCAACATCAAGAAATCAATTCTTGGAACAAAATTTCTCCCTTTCCAAACCTTAAACTAGATTTTTCGGTGTATGTAGGAGACAACATGGTACATGAGTGACTTAGCCAAGTTGAGCAGTTCTTTATGTTTCACCGGACTAAAGACTGCCATTGGGTTGAGATTTCTTCATTTTATCTCAAGAAAGACGCATCAAAATGGTACAATTGGTATACAAGAAATGTTTCTAATCATCAAGATTGGTCAATATTAAGGAAAGAAACTATGGTGAGGTTCAATCCCGAAGATATGGAAAGACCCTATGAAACTCTAGCAAAATTTAAGCAACAAACTACGGTTTCAGCCTATCTTGCTAAATTTGAAGGGTTGCAGGCCACCATAGAAACTCCACCGCCCCAGATTTTACTAGACGGATTCATTGGAGGGCTTAAAGATGAAATAAATATGACATGTTTACTTCTAATCCCGTAGACTTCAGAAAAGCTGTCTCCATGGCCACAATGTTCGAGAGTGTGTTAAGTCAAACCAAGAAAGTGAGCAAGGTGTCTCGGTCTTATCCCTCCTCCAAGAATTCTCCTAATCAAACTGCTGTATATGCTAAGAATCCTACTTAATCCAGCAACCTAGGGAGTTTGGCCAGAAGCAAAGGATTAACTCCTAAAACAATAATGTATATAAGGAGACAAAACATTTGTTATGGATGCAAGGAGAGATGGAATAAAGATCATGAGTGTAAGAGCCCGCAAGTATTTATATTAGAATGAATGATGACCTTTCAAGACCAAGAAAATATGGAAGATCGCAGCACTGATTATGAAGAGGAAGGTCATAGTGAGGAAGAAAATAAAGAAACATATGTCATCACTCTACAAGCCATGTGTGGTATACCAGCACTTTCTACCATCAAAGTACAAGGGCATATAAAAGGAAAACCTGTTCAAATCCTTATCGATTCATGGTCAACTCATAGCTTTATAGATGAACAGTTGGCAAAAAAACTGAAATTACAAACTGATGACTCAAAGACCTATGAAGTAATGGTTGCCAATGGTGTGAAGCTTCAAGGATCTGGTATTTGTCATGATGTTATGCTAAAATGTCAAGGGTGCAAGATGCCAGTAGATCTCCTAATACTACCGTTAGAGGGTTTCCAAGTGATATTAGGAGCACAATGGATGAAGAGCCTAGGAGAAGTTACCTTAAACTTAGAGAAATTGCAAGTTAAATTTATTTTTAACAAAAAAACCTATATTTGGCAGGGCATAAAGAAACAAGAGGTAAAGATGGTAAGTAAAAAGGCTATAAGAAAAGAGCCTGGCCATAATCAACTCATTATGATGCTTTGTACAGCAGTAACCACATCTACTATGACAAATGAAGACACCGACATTCATCCAGATATTAAAGAATTGTTGCAACAGTTCCTTGAAATCACCAGTAATGAAACCTTTCTTCCCCCTCAAAAATTACAGGACCATCAAATACCCTTAATTACTAGAACTAAACCAGTTTGCCTAAGGCCATATAGGCATTCCTACCATATCAAAAATGAACTGGAGCGTATCATCGAGGAAATGTTGGACACAGGAACCACCAAGCATAGTAACAACTCCTACTCATCTATTTTAGTCGTGGTAAGGAAAAAGGATGGCACATGGAGGTTATGCATTGACTATAGAAGCTTTAATGCTCTCACCATAAAAGATAAGTTTCCTATTCCCTTGATAGACGAATTATTTGACAAATTATATGGATTTAAATTATTCTCTAAAATTGATCTTAAATCAAGTTATCACCAGATTAGGGTTTGTGAACAGGATATCCATAAAACAACTTTTAAAACTCACAAGGGGCATTATGTATTTCTAATAATGCCATTTGGGTTAGTTAATTCCCCCTCTACCTTCCAATCTCTTATGAACAACATCTTTAAACCATATTTGAGAAAATTCGTGCTAGTATTTTTTGATGATATATTAATCTACAGCCAGACTATGTATGAGCATTTGTAGCATTTACAACTAACCTTCTTGGTGGTAAAGGAGAACCAATTGGTCATCAAATTAGGCAAATGCAGTTTTGCATAGCAGTCAGTGGAATATTTGGGACATGTAATATCTCAGCAAGGGGTAACCGCAGACCCCGGTAAGGTGCAAGCCGTGATGGAATGGTCATTTCCCAGTACTTTAAAGGCACTTCGAGGGTTCCTAGGTCTAACGGGGTACTACAGAAAGTTCATTAGGAACTATGGAATGATAGCGAAACCACTCATCAATATGCTCAAGAAGAATTCTTTTAATTTGTCTAAAGAAGCACAACAAGCTTTTGAGCAACTCAAGAAATGTTTGATAAATCCTCCTATACTCTCTGTGCCAGATTTTTCTAAGCCATTCATACTTGAATGTGATGCTAGTGATCAGGGTATTGGGGCTGTTCTGGTGCAAGAAGGCAAACCAATAACTTATTTGAGTAAAGCACTGCAAGGGAAAAACTTGGAATTATCTACCTATGAGAAGGAACTTCTAGCATCATAATTGCCACTAGAAAATGGACCTGGTACCTCTTAGGAGATAATTTATTATTAAGACTGATCACCAAAGTCCAAAGTATTTATTAACACAAAAACTGCATACCGGGGTTGGGAATAAATGGCTTGCTAGGCTACACGACTTTGATTATAAAGTAGAATATAAAAGTGGCAAGGAAAATGTATTAGAAGATGCTCTTTCTAGAAGAGAGGACTTCAATAATGAAGATATACAGACACAAGCTGTATCTATAGTGTAGACACCTTGGTTGCAGGAATTAAAAGTCACACTGTTGGCCTTCCCATGGTATCAACGATTGATTGATAAAATGGCCAGAGGGAAGATGCATGAAGGCAAATACAAGCTAGTAGATTAGTATTTTACAAGGGAAAATTGCTTATTGATAACCATATAGATAGTTTGGTCCATACACTCATTAATAAGCATCATTCAACTCCATTAGGGGGCCATTTAGGCATTAAGGGAACTACTAAAAAGATCAAACAAGTATTCTTTTGGAAGCATCTTAAGGGCATAGTGGAAAGGTATATCAAATCATGTGAAGTTTTCCAAAGAACCAAGTATGAAAAAGTGTCAATTCTAGGCTTGCTTACTCCACTACCTATACTAGACAGAATATGAGAAGATTTGTCAATGGACTTCATTACTTGCTTACCAAGGAGCCACAAGTATACTGTAATTTATGTAGCGGTTGACAGGTTAAGCAAATATGTACACTTCTTTCCTCTTTGCCATCCTTACACTGCCAAAGATGTGGCTAAGGTATTTTTCAATGGCATATTCAAACTACATGGCATGCCAAAATCAATTGTAAGTGATAGGGATGCAATATTCAAAAGTATATTTTGGCAAGAACTATTTAAACTACAAGGATGCAATCTAAAATTAAGTTCGGCTTATCATCCTCAAAGTGACGGTCAAACCAAGATCATTAATAAAATTTTAGAGGGTTATTTGTGGTGCTTTGTGTGTCGTAGACCACATGAATGGGTTGAGTGGTTACCTTTGGCTGAATTTTGGTATAATACCACTTGGAAAACAACAACAAACACTACACCCTACAAAGCTGTTTATGGCATAGAGCCACCTACCTTACTATCCTATGTACCTAACATCGCAAAGGTTGAGTATGTAGAGAGAGTCTTGTTTAGACGTGACATTACAATAGAAATTTTAAAAGATAGTTTAAGAATGTCACATGAAAGAATGAAGAAAAACGTAGATATAAGAACCGAGAGAAGCTTTCAAGTAGGGGACTAGGTATATTTGAAGCTGCAACCTTATAGACATATTACAATAAGAAGTCAAAAAACCCACAAGCTATCACCATGATTTTATGGACCATATCAAGTTGAGAACAAGATAGCGGAGGTAGCCTACAAGTTAAAGATGCCTAGCCATGTAAAAATACACCCAGTCTTCCACATGTCTCAGTTGAAGAAAAAAGTAGGGAACCAAGTTGTGATACAGGAAGATCTACCCAGCTATGAAGTGGAGAAGTGCAAGAACCGGACAGAATATTGGATAGAAGGATGGTGCCTAGAGAAGGAAAGGCTGTAGTTCAGATATTAGTAAAATGGAAAGGGAAAAGTGAAGAAGAAGCAATTTGGGAGGATTATCGGCCGTTAATTCGAAAATTTCCTACACTTGAAGAAGAGGGGAAATGTAACAACTTTTTACTTATATGCAGGTACACACTACTGGGAAAATTTGTCTCCGGCCAAGGTGAACGGAAACCGGTCATCAACGATGAAAGGCAGGGAGCTGGATATGGCAGGAGCATGACTAGATCAAGGATCGATGAAGATATGGCTTGTGGAAAGAGCTAATAGGCCGTATCAGTTGTGCACGCATGCACACCTTTTTGATGGGGAGATAGCAGTTTTTTAATACAATTCAGGCAGTGGATTTATGTAATATGTTAAGTATGGTGTGAGTTGTATCTGGTATGAGTTAGCAATAAGTTGTAAAAAAAATAGCCGTTGCATAGGAACATATATAAGCAAGCATGTATACAATCATGAAGACATGAATAAAGAAATACTTCATTTTATTTTCACTCTGTTACATCTTCTTCTACTACTTTTTCTTTATCACAAAATTCTCTTCTATGTTGCAATTCTTATTTCTATTTCACAATATTTTTCATGTCTCTAATCTATACTCTGATCCTCATTCTCCTGCACTTTCTCTTTCAACTGCATCTTCTACTTGGATTCAACCACTGCTTCTTACCTCACTGACTTTCTACCCCCTCTGACTATCTTCTCCATTCTTTATCTTTCGAGCTTTAATTACCAGCAACGTCCTACTATCCACCTTTTATCACCCCATTGTCTTCATGGTTGAGTCATCACAGCCTGGGAATAATAGACAATCGCTTTGAAAAGAAAAAATCGGTACATTTCATCTACATCGAGCTTTTATAATCTTCTTATCGCTTTTTCTTAGTGTTATTCATATGCATATTGTTTCTTTTAGTTGTTTCAATGAAGTAGCTAGTTTCGATGAAATTACTAAGGACATTTGAACTATCGGAACAATGAATGATTGAATTATTTATTTGATGCTAATAAAACACCATACATATTAAAACCTGATGTTTTTATTCGTTCCACTGTACATCCCATTCATGAGGTCTTATATATCCTTTTTGCTTATTTTGTTTAAATATATATGGAGGTGCATATTACCTTAAGATTGTTAAATTTTGGTGATATAAAATCACAAATAGAGGAAAAAAAATATGCAAAAGAAAGAAAGAGAAGACTTTGTTTGCTCTAATTAATAGGCATAATTGAGAATGTTTATTTCTCTCTCTAATTGGTTAACCAAATTATTTTTTGCTATCTAATGTTAACTTGGGCATTAAGTAATTGATTATATAAACAGTGACTAGAAGAGAGAGAGAGTAAAAGTGTGGTGGAACATATATTTGCTAATTTTCTCTTCTTCATCTTTATTCTTTTTCTCCACCAATTTTAGCCATATAGATATTTGCTCCCTTTCTCAATTTGGTTATTGATTCAATGTTATTTTGTTTACTTTAGCTATGTTCTATTAATTGTAAACAAAATTTTGGTGAATCAATAAAGTGAGTGGTTAGGTGGAATATTTTGTGTTATTACGTTTTGATTTCAATTCCATCTTGTTTTCAATCCAAGTTATCTCTTTGTGATTTTGGTGACAAAAATCCGTTGATAAAAGCTTCCGCAAAGTGCTACTATATTCGTAATAGTTTGGTATCGAAGCACAGATCATCGCAAAGCTTAGAGTAATTTTGGTTTGAAAAATTATTGATGTCGGATATGATTTTATTTTTAAAGATGACTATCTTGGATGAAAAAAATTGGAGTATTTGGAAGCCTAAGATGGAGGATGTTCTATACCTCAATGATCTTCATGATCCGATTGATGGAGATGGAAAGAATCCATCTGATGTAAATGAGGGAAAACGGAAGAAGATGGATAAGAAGGCGATTTCTTTGATTCGCCAATATCTTGATGATACAGTTTTTTATCATATGGCTAGTTATGAACCCGCGACGACTTTGTGGGACAAGTTGGTATCTTTGAGTCAAAGAGTGCTGCTAGTAAGGCTTTTTTGGTTCGAAAGTTGGTACAACTGAGATTAGATGAAGAGAAGTCTTTTGCAAAGCATTTGAATGAATTTCAAGATGTAATAAATCAATTGGCAAATATGAAGGTTAGTTTTGATGATAAGTTACAGGCTCTTTTATTAATGAGTTCGCTTTAAAAAAAGTTAGAAAACTTTGGTTATTTCATTGAGTAATTATAATGCTAATGGAACTATCTATTTGAAAAATGTTTGAAGTAATCTTTTGAATGAGGAGCTTAGAAAAAAAGAGCCGGGTATGAAATCAATTCCAAGTGAGGCTATGGTGGCAAGGGATTAGAAGAAAGATATAATTTGGAAGAAGAAGAATGCTAATGGTAAATGTGTTATCACTTGTCTTTATTGTAATAAGAAATGTCACATACACAGAAAGTGTTATGCTTGTAAAAGAGATCAGAAAAAGGCTGCGCGTGGTGATACTAGTAGTGATGCACATGCAGGTTTTGCTGAAGGTACCGATAGTGATGCTTCTTTTGATGTCCTCTTTAGTGAAAATAAACCTTGAAAGATGGATTCGGGAGCCATTTTTCACATTTATATAGATGTGAATTGTTTTTCTTCTTAAGAAAAGAGTGTCAACATGATTAGAACAGCCAATGGAGAAGAGCTACCGATTTATGGTATTGGATTTATCCGATTTCGTATGCATGATGTTGTAGTTAGAGAAGTCTCTGGAGTGAGACATGTACCTACTTGTTCGCATAATTTTATTTCTCTTGGTCAGTTGGATCGCCGTGGTCGCACTTATGAGACATAAGGTAGAGTTTCGAGAGTGAAGAAAGGTGGTCGTGTAAGGATGAGAGGAGTATTGGAAGAAGGAAACCTTTATGACTTGGTTAGTTCTGTAGTCGACAATGGAAAGCGAGTGACGGTTAAAGGACCTAGTCCAAAGTAAGGTGGAGAGGTTAATATGGTCACTGTTTATGATTCTAGCATTGAGGATCATATTGTAGATAGAGGTCTTCATGTTAATGATGCTCGAGGGATCGATAGTGATCAAGTAATGAGCTATGATTGATTGATAGACGGATGTCGAATTGCAAAATCCACAAAGATAAGACGTAGATCTTTGTAGTATTACAAATGTTTTTGAGGCCGGATTTGTATGGTGCACCTCATGTGGGAGATGCATCATTTGCAGACGGTGGTTGAGTTTTGTAATTTAGTGTCGTTGAGGTATGGTGATTTGTGATAGATCTAGAAATGAAATGCTTGATATGTTGGAGATATGTGATTTTGCATCAAGGTGGAGTGTTTAATTTTAGTGATACAAAATCACAAATAGAGGGAAATGAATATGAAAGAGAAAAAAAGAGAAGATTTTGTTTCCTCTAATTAATAGACATATTAGAGTATGTTTATTTCTCTTTCTAATTGACTAATCAAATATATTTTTTCCATCTAATGTTCACTTGGGCATTAAGTAATCGATTAAATAAATAGAGACTAGAAGAGATGGTGAAACTGTGGTGGAAAATCTATTTGTTGTTTTTCTCTTCTTCATCTTTGTTTTTTTTTTCAACAATTTTAGCCATATAGATATTTGCTTCCTTTCTCAATTTGGTTATTGATTCAATGGTAGTTTGTTTACTTTAGTTTGTTTTATTAATTTTAAACAAAATTTTGCTGAATCAACAAAGTGGGTGGTTGGGTGAAATATTTTGTGTTATTGCGTTTTGATTTCAATTCTGTCTTATTTTCAATTCAAGTTATGTCTTTGTGATTTGGGTGACAAAGATCCGTTGATAAAAGCTTCACAAAACGCTACTATTTTCATAACAAAGATATTGGTTAATTTGAATAAAGGCCTTTGTGATGAAAGAAAGAACAGTATGATAAGCATTTCACTCTTTGACCAAGTTACTGCTTTATAATATTCTAATCTAATATATTTTGCTTTTTTTGTTTCAGCATGTGTGTGTGGAACTCTATATAGTTATCATAAGCTTAAAAATTAGACTAACTATACGTTGCACAAGTGATTTTTTTTTTTTATTGGTGTAACCGATGTATCATTGACAAGTTTAACCATGTCCACACTATCATGCAAATGAAAAGTACTCATGCCTTTTTTTGTTCTTATGCAAGGTTTAGCACTATTTTTTGGATTAACCAGTGAATAACGTTGCTGGTAATTGGATGACCTAGCATAAAAAACTGCTGCATGTACAAGCAACAGTGACAACAGTATTCCAATCTGAGGTCACATAAACTCAGATCTGTAGTTAATACCTTCTTTCGAACCGGCTGGCGACACCGTATGCCAATCTGCCCCCAGCTCCATCACTCTTGGGATACCTCATCATATTCGCTTTCCTGCAACTATCCAAACTAAGAAATGCATCAACCAATTGTCGAATTTGGTTTCTCGATGAAGTTTCCTCATGCTTTTCTTGAGATCCATGTCAAAGAAGGTGATATGGTTTGTCTTGAAAGTAGGAGAAGTTCGTCATGCTATACTTGAAATCCATGTCGAAGAAGGATATTTGCTTTGTTGAAGGGGTTTGGCTACAAGCTACGGAGGAACGGAAGATGGGGGTTGTGTTAACGCTTGGTTTGAAGGCTGACGAGCATAAGACGTTTGGGTACAATGTGCGGAGGAAGGAAAGTAGGCAGTTATTTCAAGGCGGACGACCATAACAGATTTGGCTACAAGGTGAGGGAGAAGGGAAGGATGTGGTTGTGTCGACGCTGGGTTTGATGGCAGAGGAGAAAACCAGGTAGTAGAGATGAGTTTTTCTTCCTTGCTTTTTTTTGCTGTTAACGTTTCATGTAGGCTTAAGATGTTTTGTTTACTTATTATATAAGTTTCATGTCACCAAAGAATTGTAATATAGGTTTTTCATACAAATAATATTATTTGAAAGACCCATATTCTGGCAGCCGTAATAAAATTGTAGAAACTACTTTTGAAAAAAATTGTAACTGCAAATAAAAATTTCGTACAATAATATTGGAAAACAAAATTGAACATAAAACATTGAATAATCTGTAAAATATAAATCCATCACTGTGTTCATATTTATTTTGTATTTATTATTTCATCTCGGGTTTAATTATATCCTGAAGTGTTGGATTTACTATATTTGGCATGATAAAGTATTAGCCTTCAATTGCAACTTTTCCTTCCTCGATGTTGTTTTTTTCATTTATGATTTATCCACATTGTTTGTTAACTGTTGCATATGAGGTTTATATTGTCTGATTTTTAATATTTGTATTCCATTATATGATATTAGTTGCTATGCGTCAGTAGTGAATAGCACAGACAATTCCTTAATCGTTAAGCAGCAATAACAAAATCATTTTGCTATAAAACAAAAAAACCCTACGAAAAAACATCACAAAGATATTAAATTGTTCTACGCAAAATCAAACAATGAATTTAGGAAGTTGGATAAGTCCTTATGGATAAAACCACTTTGTTCATATCTACTTCTTCCGCTGTCACAAGTGCATAAAGATCCATGTTGAATTTCGAACAACAATAATTATGGCTTATTGAGTTGCCACTCGGTAGTATAAAGTGAACAAAACATACAATTGATTCGGTTTTATGCAAGAAGAAAAAGTATTCAAAACATATGATTTCAATAAAAAAAAACCAAACAACATAACAAGAACAATGTACATTATTCTCAATAGTGTACATTGTGTTGAAATGTGTTGATATGTATATGCTGTATTGATACGAATAATATACAAATAAATAAACAACAGACAGAACCGTGTTAATATGAATACGCTGAAAATATGATATGTCCAATATGGATGCCTATTTTCTTATCTGTTTGAGGTATTAACAGCCTATGGCATGAGCATTTGGTAAAGCATATTGCTCTCATGTAAAGGCAATGATATTGGACCAGATATGTACATTATGTTTTTGTGGAAGTATTGTTATTATTGACTGTTTAAAGAGAAATATATACTTTATAGTACTACAATGATCCGGCAATAGTAATAAAATAGATAATGGAAGCCAACATATCATATTTGATATGCATTAATGCATTATATTGAATCTGATTCACCGTTGGAGGTATATAACAGTTGCCAGTACAAATAAAATTCCAAATAAATAAAAAAAGATCGTGAGCAAACTTCCTTTTAGTTTCAAAATATTACAAAAAGTCAGAAATTTAGATCATATTTTTTCTGCATCTTTTATGTTTTTGTATGCATATTTTGATATTGGATATAGTAAAATGACAACAACCATGCATGTTATATTCTTTTTTATGTGGCATTACTTGAAAAACAACAATTTCACAAAACGCTTTCAGAAAAATGGCAAATTTTAATTTCCCAATATAATCATAATGTTCAATATTTGTAGATTATGATATATCATGCAATAGCAAATTGAGACAATGAAAAGTAGGTAAGTCGGTTCTCCTCTTTTCTTATATGTTTTGGATTGTGTTTATATTATTGTACAACATATCAGAATTCCTTTTCAAAGACACCGACATAGCACCGGATAACTAAAATATGATAATTATTACTTTTTTATTGATATGTCTGTCAACAGTTGTACATTTATTTGTAGAACAGAAAATGGTTTAAAAGTTAGAGATTCCACGAAGTCTCAAGGTGTATGACTTACTCAGTCACAACACATCATGTCATCACAGAACAATACAAGTGCAGTCAAGAGTCCCTGTTTAAATTACATTGTAAGCACTGAAACAAATACAGAAGACAGATTAGCAGAGGTAGGTGATAACTAATCCCAGAATAAGCTCGGTCTTGCTGCCAATGAACCATATCACAAATGGATTTTCTACAACACCGTCAAGAAGAATTAGCAGAGGTCCACGCAAATTAGAGAAGAGCGTCAAGAAGAAGTAACCCCTTTCGAATTTTCTGCAACAAAGTGTGATGATGTGATCGATGAGATAATTATGGCGGAAAATATAATTTCTCTATGTATTAATGTATTGGTCTATGGAGGTGGAGCTTGACGCAACGGTTATGTCACCCGCATGGTGATCTGAACGTTCAGTTTCGAGTCCGAAAACAGCCTCGTGTACTAGGTTCCAACTTTATTAATATGCTGGCTTATTACTTTTTGAAAAAGAGATGATGCAAAAAAAAAATAGTTAACGAAAATGGTAAATTTAATATTCGTTGTATTTCTTTAGATATTGATGTAATAATTGAGTACTTTCTTTACCCGTTTAATTGTTTCATACAATTACTTTTTCTCGTTCATGTTTGATAAATATGTTTTGCATGCTTGCATGTAAAAAATGCAATATTACGCACATTTCAAAATCATTTTGTAAGAACCAACAAAATCATACAAACATTAATTTATAATACAAATTCCTTCCGTGCTTATACATTGCACATGCTAAAGTACTCTTTTTGTGTATTGTAGAACCAGCTCAATTTCATACACATATTTGTATAGGCTCAAAAGAATATTTTTAAACAAACTTCAAATTGAGATTACTTTTGTTAAACCTCCTAATATTCCTCATTCTCATAATATATTTCTTTTCGAATCTATATAAACTCATTTAGTGGTTCTATTTTCATCATTCACAATATCATTTCAATAAAACATTTTTCAATAAACATATCTGTAATTCGATCAAACAAGCTTATCATCTTCTCAAACCTCAAAAGAATACCATTTCAAAAAAAATCAAATTTAGACTTCAACAAGAAAAAATATCAACCAACCAATCATCTCCGTTCAATAAGTAAAGATTCATACTCACATCCGCATCGTAATCAGCTCTCATCAACAGTATATCAAACCACCAACATCCATGGAGCACTAAAATCACTATATCAAACTGACAAGGCACGTCACAAATCTTCCCTCATCCGCAGTTCACTTTTACTTCAGGCAACAAGCATTAGGACATGTCAGTTTTCCATACGTGAGCATGAATCCTCAAATAGCTGCGAGCTTCATAAGGCAAAGCAGAGAAAAAGCGACGATTCAAAACAGCGTGACTCTTATCTCTTATCAGATTCATCGTGACATCGATCAACCCAACGGACAACAATGAGACTTCTGATAAGGCCGACGGACTCAACATCGCAGCCTGCGACAAACTCCAAAAGCATTCGATAGGCCGGGCGTTGTAGCGTACCGGGACAGCAACAAAGTTCAAAATGAAGTCAAATTCCGGAATCTCCAAATCTAAATAGACAGTGCAGCAATTTTTGAGGAAAATCCCTTATATGATAGGTCCAAGTTAATAAAAACCGAACTCAGTGAAAAATAACTGGATCGTGATTGTAATGAGACGAAACAAACATAGATAAACACCAGAACAGATAGTCACGGATCAATGCAATGCAGAAATAGTGGTTTCACTACCGCAAGGCAGTGTACGTCCACTTGGTGAGAGAGATTTTATTAGTCACTGAAAGATTGAGATTAAGTTATAAGAATAATTCGCTTTTGGAGGCTATACATAAGAAGAATTAATGAAACAGACAAAATTCTGCAGAGTTTCAGCTTTCTAGAATGGCTGTCATTGTTGTCCAGAAGCTCCATTATTTATAAAGTAAAGAAATGAGGAGGGGTAGCTGCTATATAGCAGCCCTGAGGTTTGGTGCGGCAAATCTGTTCCGACATGATTTAGTTCGGCAAACAACACTCAAGATCTAGACCGGCATGCCCAAATACCGAATGAGATATTTCGTTTGGCATCACAGCAACTTTGGAGCAGCATCTTCTAGTTCGACATCATTTTGGTTCGGTCTACTTGGTTCGGCGTCCTCTTTAAAACTTGTTTCGGCAATCAACAACTCATTTGGACTGGTATGCCTACTCCTCACCAAACGAGAATACTAGTTCGACATCTATATTTACCGCTCCAATGCCATGCAGCTCCATAACATCACCGCTCCAAAACATTCCTCACTACCGAATGAAATATTTGGTTCGTATTCCTCATTTCACCATCACCAAATTACCGAACGACTTCTCCTTCACCAAATACCGTACGACTTTTCCTTCATATCACCGAATGACTTCTCCTTCATCAAATAAGAAATCTAGTTCGGCCAAGCTCACTTCCAGCTCCTTCAACAATGTTACTTAGGGTTTGAAGACCCTTCTTCTTCATTCTTCGATTTTTCATCTTCCTCTAATCTAGGATTTCAGCAATGGAAATCAAGGTATCAAATCTAACTGCAATCCCCATGCAAATAGTATCGAGTACTAAAGCAAAGAGGATGCCACTTATTTATTGGCGTCGATTTAATAATAAGAGGAGAAGATGAATTAAGGATGGAGAAAGACGCGATTTATTGAAAGTGATAGTATTTTAGGCTTATTTTGTTAAATTGGGAATTTTTTTTAAAGAACAAACTTCTAAATTTTGTAAAAAGCGCCTCTTCAAAGTTTAATCACAAGGATAAAATGGTTGAAAATGATACAATACATTATCATTGTATGAAACGTTATGCATGAAGAAAACTATCACGTACAAAATGATACTAAGTCATTTCGTTTGAAATTAAAATGCCACCATAAGATAAGATCAACTATTATATGATAAAATTGAAACATAAGTGTTGAGTCAAAATAGATTGTTAACCTACACAACTGGAGTTAGAAGATCAAAGGATGTATGAAACGATTCATGGACTTGAAAACTTGATTAAAAGAGATAGAAAAACAACTGGGATAAATTTCATAGAAAATTGGACTAGACTCGGCACCGAGTCAAGGATTTGAGTTGGTACTAAGTCAAAGATTTGAGTTGGTGTCGAGTTAAGAATTAAGTTGATGCCGAGTTATTTTCATATATGAAATTGGGCTATCTCCTGGACTCCAGTGCAAGCAGGCTTCTGACCCAATACCTCTGTTTTCCTATAAATATCAACCTATCTACAACTAGAAAAGAATCTGAACTCCGCTTCTCTTCATCATCTCTTGCCTCCCACTCAATGGTCACCTAAGAAACGACTATTTGTTGTTTTATGACTTGGACCTACAAATCATAGTACTTGTAACGACCCATAAATTTTTAATAATTTTATTTGTTTTAATAATATATTCAATTTGATTTTTGTGAAATTTTAAATAAATAAATTTTGAAATAAAAATTTAATATTAGGAATATGTTTGTCTAAACATAGAAACCGGTAAATTTTCAACTATTAATATGGAAGTTTAGTTTATTGCGTAATTTTATTTAAATTTACATCAGTTAGTAATTAATGATAATAAAATATTTTCCCAAACCTGAATATTTTTACACAATAAATTTGTAAATCATCTTCTGAGTGAGACATCATATTTCGTTTCTTCAAATTTGGACTGTTATTGCTCCGTCGATCTTATTTTCGACGGATTAGCTGCATTTTCAATACTGATATCAATCTTTGTTTGGATGATACTATCATTGATATTTATATACTGTTCTAATCGTCTCGTCCTGCTGATCTCCGCAGTATATTCGTTTATGTTTTTCGGAGTCCTGCACGTCATGGAAATTGGGAAACGATCAATCGTATCGGTACCCGTTCGTGTGTTCCGTGACCATTCAAATCTCCACTGGCTCAAAATCAACGGTAATTTGCTTTTATTATTTCATTAATTCTATTAATTCTCATGCCTTGGCATTCTTTGTTCCCAATGTTTAAATTTCATTTCTCCGTTGCTTTTATGGTCCGTTTCTTTCTCTGTCTATTTGCATTCTGCCATTTGCTTTTGATATCTATCTATTAAATAATAGTAAACCAGAAGATTTTCTGGCTTTCTCATTAACTTTAGAAATTTTCTCTCTTCTCCTTAATTCTCTCTTTATATGTTTTATTTTCAAATTCTTTAATTTATTACTTGACACTTATTTTACTAATTCTCTTCTATTATTTTACATTTTGGTACATGTATTCTGAAGTTAATATAATTATTTACATATAATTTATCAACTATCTTCTAATATTTTATATTTAGATCTGCACATTTAGGTTAATTAAATAATCCAAAATTTAAGCTATTTAAATAAATTCATTTAATATTCCTTATAAATACCAAAGAACGACAATTTAAATATGTATAACACTTAAATAACTGAACCATACTATTTTTTTTTGGCAAGGCCAGCCGGTTTTATAGTGGACCGTCCACTTTTTATTACGAACATAATAAAACATGAAGTACAGGAGTAAGACAGAGGTACCTTAACTACAAAGAAAAAAGAAAATACAGCACAGGAGTGTGACAGATATATCACAACTACAGCTAACCACTATCGAACTAAGATCCCTCCGAAGAGGTAGTAAGTCGAACAACATCTTCCACCTGGGAAGGAACCAAAGGGTCATTCCCAAGAAGACCAGCATAGGGGCGAAACAGGAAAGCAAGAGAAGGATCATAAATGTCAACATCGGAAGAGTAAATAAATGTTCGATCCCAAGAAAGATCAGCAAGCATGATAGTATTTATCTCAGCATACGAACCATCCATATCAAGAACCAAGGAATCTCCAGAAGGTCGATAATAAAGGCGACGTAAGTCCGTAAGATCCGCGGAAACAAATCGAAAATAAGAGTCATCCACGGGGTTAAATCGCATATCAGACCGACGATCAACCCAACAACTCTCAGATTCAACCCAGATGACTGACAACTCAGGCGAAGTAAGATCCAGTGCAGGAGAGGAGTCCGCAGAAACTACAATAGGGACTATGTGAGCAGGATGGGATGAAGGCCGTACAAGTGAAGCCGTCGATTCAGGAACAGGTAACGGAGGAACAGGAGGCACTTTGGGAACCCATTTCCTGAGCGAGGGACGAGGGAGAGGAATCTTAGGCGCAGCAGCGGAAACAGAAGAATGCATGCAGGCAGAAACCAAGTGGCCAAAGGAGAGACAGGAGGAACAAATGTCTGGGACCCAACCATAACGCACACGGACATCCACCACATGGCCAACAGCTAGCTGAACAGGAATAGAGGAAGGAAGAGGCTTACAGGGGGAAATCTCAATCAGCGCTTTAGCATAAACCAACTTATCACGCGCAACGGTATTAGCATCAAAGCATTTTAATTTTCCAACATTGCAAGCAAGCCAATTCAAACCAAGCAGCGGCTGAAGAGCGGAAGGAATATGAGAAAAATAAACCCAAACGGGGATAGAACGAACTTGTTCACGCGCACAAGCAACTGTAGGGGACCAAGGAGTGATAATAAACGGTTTCCCATCAAAAAAAGAAGGCTCGGCCTCAAGAACACGACAACGATCCTCAGAGGAAGAGAACAAAAGGAAATACATAGTGTCAACCAGCTTAACACGAAGATTCCCGCGAAGCTTCCATGCCCTTCGACGAACAGAAGTCACATCATCAAGGCGATACTTTGGGTCCAAAAAGAAACCAACCAAATATTCTGACCAATAGTCAATATCGGCTTGCATAACATTCGGCGGTGGGATCATCACGCCATTTTCGTCAACGATTTCAAATTCAACCGGTTCATATACACCTGCATTTCGAGGCAGAGAAGTAAAGAGCGACGACCAAGTTTTGGAAACAGCCGGGGATGGGGCAGCAACACCAACAGGACAGGCTCCAGTAGGCGCGGAGGATGCATGCGAAAGATCAGCAGAATTCAAAAGGGAGGACTTGGGAATGTTAATCTCAGAACCATTTGGACAAACACCTGTAGTGCATTGAGCAGAAACCAAAGCCTCAGCAACAACAGGACGCAACACGCTACCACATACACCAATAACATCACCATTCACTCCAGATGCAACAACATCTTTCACCACCTTTGTCGAAGAACCACAAACAGGTCGACAAACAACTCTATCCTCACAACTAATACACACGTTACTGACACTAGAACAAACAACAGCAGGACGAAACGTAGTGTTCGCGTTAGGCAGCGGTGGAAACTCAGATTCACAGAGCGGCAACAGCATAGGCACAGGGATCCTAAAAGACCTTCCAGATCTAGTTGATGAAGGCGTTGAAGAAGGGGGGGGGGTACAGGGAAGGACTGCGGTAAGGGAGAGGAAGACATGGAGAGAAGAGACGGAACGTGGGATGGAACTGCAGAACGCAACCGGAGGGAAACTAGGCCAACCAAAATAAATCAGAAGCGAACAGAAGATCTGGAAGATCCAGAAGCGAACTGAACCATACTATTAATCTTTCATTCAACTATAAAGATATATAAATTGTATAAACCAATAATAAAAAATTATAGTTGATTTATTTCAATAAATCTATCATATATTTCATTGTACATTCTATTTTAACTTCAAATACCTACATTTAAAATTACCATAATTATTCACCAAATTTACCTCACTTTTCTTCTAATATTTTACTTTTCACCCTATATGTATCAATTAATTATGTGATCCAAATTTAAACTAATTAGATAAATCCAACTAACTAATTTTCGTTAATTCTTTTACTAATTTATGAAAATATCAATATGTACACCATATTCGTATTAACGAAATTTAAAAAAAATGATGAATGTGAAGATACCTAAGTTATATAACTTAAAGAACTTAAAGTGGATACATAAATAATAATAATAATAAATCATTTTTTCACATTTCTCTCAATATTTTATCATGAAATGCATTACAAAATTATATTTTTTGCACTCCGAATACATACGTTATAAATTTTCTATAATCGTTTACAGCCTCTCCTCAATTCCTTTACAATATTTTACATTTAAGGTCATAAATTGTAATCAATTATATAATTTAAAAACTATTTAAATAATTTCACTATACAATTTTTCACCGATTTATCAAATAAGTATGATCAATATGAACCACATACATATTAACAAAAATGGTAAAAAAATTCATTCAAATATATAAATAGATCAATCACATAACATAAATTATATTCATAAATAATAATTGCAAGTTTAGAGTTTTATTTATTTATATCAATATATGTGTATCATGCATTACATTGTAAAACCCTTTTTTAACGTCAAAAACCTACATTTTGAATTTATCCAATTAGTTACAAAACACTTCACAATATCACATACCATTGTATACTAAAGTCAATATTTTCAAATTAATTATGTGATCTTGTATTTAAATTATTTAAATAAATTCAACTAATAAATTTTTGGTAATTCATCTAATAAATGCTAAGATATAACGGTTTCAATATGTATACCATATTCATATCAGGCACAAAGGTGATAAAATTAGTTTTTCATTTAAATATAAAGATATATAAGTCACCTAACATAAATAATATGCATAAGCAATATTTCCAAATTTAACGTATTATTCATATATCTAAAATTTTTATATTGTATTGCATTGAAAAAATCTATTTTTAGCTTTAAATACGTACATTTTAACATTTTTACAATTATTTCCTAAACCGCCCAAAATTATTTTCTATTATTTTATATTTAAATCTATGTATTCAAACTACGTACGAAATCTCAAATTTAAATAATTTAAATAATTTAAATAATTTGAATGAATAGTTAGTCTATTCTTCTAATAAATCATAAAAATATATGTCAATTTTAACACACACACTCACATTATGGAAAATTGTAAGACTATTTTTTTTATTCAACTATAAAGATATATAAATCACACAACATAAATTATGTACATAAACACCATAACAAAATAATTTATAAATAAGTTATAATTACTTTATATTAAGAATTTATCATACATTATATTATAAAATTATATTTTAGCTTCAATACATCCACATCGAAATTATACAATTATTTACAAAATTCCTCTCGATTCTTCCTATCGTTTATTTTCAAGTCCATGTATGTAAACTAATTGCATAATTTTATATTTGACTACGTAAACAAATTTCATTAAATAATGTTTTTTAGTTCATCCAATAAATGACTAACATACGTTAGTTTCAACATGTATGTTATATCCATATTAACAAAACTGAATAAATTACTTTATTATTATATATATGTGTGCACGCACGCGTGCTATACAACATAAACTATACATAAACATAATACCAGTTTTAATTTATAGTTCATTTATTTCACTAAATTTATCATACATTATAAAACAAAGTTCTCATTTAAACATTAAAGATATAATATTATATTTTACAATATTACCGTGTGCAACGCACGGGTTACACACTAGTTAAATAATAGTAAAGCAGAAGATTTTCTGACTCTCTCCTTAATTCTAGGAATTTTCTCTCTTTTCCTTAATTCTCTTTTTAGATATTTTATTTTTGAATTCTTTAATTTATTATTTTACACTTATTTTACTAATTTTCTTCTATTATTTTACATTTTGGTACATGTATTCTGAAGTCTATATAATTATTTACATATAATTTATCAGCTACCTTCTAATATTTTATATTTAAGTCCGCACATTTAGGTTAATTAAATAACCCAAAATTTAAGCTATTCAAATAAATTCATTTAATATTTCTTATAAATACCAAAGAACGACAATTTACATATGTATAACACTTAAACAACTAAACCATAATATTAATCTTTCATTCAACTATAAAGATATATAAATCACATAATTAAACCAATAATAAAAAATTGTAGTTAATTTATTTCAATAAATTTATCATACATTTCATTTTATATTCTACTTTAACTTCAAATACCTACGTTTAAAATCTATTAAATAATAGTAAAGCAGAAGATTTTCTGGCTCTCTCCTTGATTCTAGGAATTTTCTCTCTTCTCCTTAATTCTCTCTTTAGATATTTTATTTTCAAATTCTTTAATTTATTATTTTACACTTATTTTACTAATTCTCTTCTATTATTTTACATTTTGGTACATGTGTTCTAAAGTCTATATAATTATTTACATATAATTTATCAGCTACCTTCTCATATTTTATACTTAAGTCTGCACATTTAGGTTAATTAAATAATACAAAATTTAAGCTATTTAAATAAATTCATTTAATATTTCTTATAAATACCAAAGAACGACAATTTAAATATGTATAACACTTAAACAAATAAACCATAATATTAATCTTTCATTCAACTATAAAGATATATAAATCACATAAACCAATAATAAAAAATTGTAGTTAATTTATTTCAATAAATTTATCGTACATTTCATTGTAAATTCTACTTTAACTTCAAATACCTCCGTTTAAAATTACCATAATTATTCACAAAATTTACCTCACTTTTCTTCTAATATTTTACTTTTCACCCTATATATATATATAAATTAATTATGTTATCCAAATTTAAACTAATTAGATAAATCCAACTAACTAATATTTGTTAATTCATTTACTAATTTATAAAAATATCAATATGTACACCATATTCATATTAACAAAATTTAAAAAAATGATTAATGTAAAGATACCTAAGTTATATAACATAAAGAACTTAAAGTGAATACATAAATAATAATAATAATAAATCCTTTTTTCACATTTCTCTCAATAAATTTATCATGAAATGAATTACAAAATTATATTTTTTTGTACTCTGAATGCCTATATTATAAATTTTCTATAATCATTTACAGCCTCCCCTCAATTCCTTTACAGCATTTTACATTTAAGGTCATATATTCTAATCAATTACATAACTTGAAAACTATTTAAATAATTTGACTATGCAATTTTTCACCGATTTGTCAAATAAGTTGATCAATATGAACTGTATTCATATTAACAAAAATGATGAAAAAAATCATTCAAATATATAAATACGTCAATCACATAACATAAAATATATTCATAAATAATAATTACAAGTTTAAAGTTTTATTTATTTATGTCAATATGTGTATCATGCATTACATTGTAAAATCCTTTTAACGTCAAAAACCTATATTTTGAATTTATCCAATTAGTTACAAAACACTTCACAATATCACCTACCATTGTATAATAAAGTCGATATCTTCAAATTAATTATGTGATCTTGAATTTAAATTATTTAAATAAATTCAATTAATAAATTTTTGTTAATTCAACTAATAAATGCTACGATATAACAGTTTGAATATGTATACCATATTCATATCAGCCGCAATGGTGATAAAATTAGTATTTCATTTAAATATAAAGATATATAGGTCACCTAACATAAATAATATGCACAAGCAATATTTCCATATTTAATATATTATTCATATATCTAAATTTTTTATATTGTATTGCATTGAAAAATTCTGTTTTTAGCTTCAAATACGTATATTTTAACATTTTTACAATTATTTCCTAAACCGCCCTCAATTATTTCCTATTATTTTATATTTAAATCCACATATTCAAACTACTTACGAAATCTCAAATTTAAATAATTTAAATAATTTCAATGAATAGTTAATCTATTCTTTTAACGAATCATAAAAATATATGTCAATTTTAACACACATACGCTCACGTTATGGAAAATTGTATGACTATTTTTTTATTCAACTATAAAGATATATAAATCACATAACATAAATTATGTACATAAACATCATAACAAATTAATTTGTAAATAAGTTATAATTTCTTTATATTAAGAATTACCATACATTATATTACAAAGATATGTTTTAGCTTCAATATATCCACATCGAAATTATATAATTTTTTACAAAATTCCTCTCGATTCTTCCTATCGTTTATTTTCAAGTCCATGTATGTAAACTAATTACATATTTTATATTTGATTTATTTAAACAAATTTCATTAAATAACATTTTTCATTTCATCTAAAAAATTACTAATATACGTCAGTTTCAACATGTATGTTATATCCATATTAACAAAACTGAATAAATTAATTACTTTATTATTATATATATGTGTGCACACGCGCACTATACAACATAAACTATGCACAAACATAATACCAGTTCTAATTTATAGTTCATTTATTTCACTAAATTTATCATACATTATATAACAAAGTTCTCATTTTAACATTAAAGATATAATATTATATTTTACAATATTACCGTGTGCAACGCACGGGTTACACACTAGTTATATATAATGTTAGTGCCTCCTTTTCCCAGAAGCCTTTTTTCTCTACCTCATTTTCTGCTTTTCTTTGTTCTTGCATGTTGCCTACGTATCTTCTTCCTCCACACTCGAGCACTTAAGCCACCATCTCCGAACAACCGACCAAACCTTTGCCCTCCACGTCACCAACCCCTCCACCACCACAACTTCGGCCAATCAAACGCAACAGTCGCCTTCTACCACAGCTGTGGCAGTAGCCGAGCCCGCACCACGTCTTTACAACCCTCCACCGAAGCTTCACTCCACGCCGAACTCGACGACAACCCTCATGTCAGCCTCCTTGATTGTCGCACCATTTGACACCACCTAGCAACCGAGCTTTGGCTCCAACCCATCACCATTCGCCACGTAGATCACCACCTCCCCTCTCGGACCCTCTCTCTTCCACTGACCTTCTCCTGTCATATACGTAGCCGAGCTTCTCCTCCGCTTCCTCCTGTTGCCGCACGCGACAGCCACTCGCACTCCGCTTCATCCCATTCTCCAATCTGTCAACTTCCGCCCCTCTCTCCTCTGAGCACCATTCTCCTCCTTGTAGTTTGGTCGTGAGTACCTTTAGCCCTCTAGTTTGCATATACATATTTTTGTCATCAGGTTTGTTTGTGCTTTGAAATATTTGGAGATAAAAAGTGCTATTTTCCAGATCTATATGAGATTTAGTATTCGAATTTTGATTTTTATATATGGACTTATATGTTAACAGTACTTGCTTGGTATATATTATATCTTCAAGGTATATATATTCTATTCATAATGTTATATTTGGTATAAGGTTTTAGCGACTGTAGATATTAGTTTATATATAAATATATGTGAACTTAGTTTTCAAATATATATATTTTTAACTGAGCATACAATATAGGTAAGTATTTTGCATTTTTTATTATTTAAATAAATATGTGTAAAATATAAAGCTTGTATATATTATATATATAAAGTCTGTATATAAAAGTTTTATGAAAATTTGACGACCTACCATTGTATATGTATCTTCTACTTTCTGTTTATAAAGATTTTATTATATAAGTTAGTTGTTCATATTACTTAATGAAATCTTATGTTTATACAAGTTTTAAAAGTTCACATATTTATTTAATATAGCAAGCTATATATACTCAGTTAGCTTATATATATAAAGGTTTTATAAAATATATTTGTATGAATAAAAGTTGCATATGACTGTTACAGCATGGTTTCGTATATATACCTGTTTATAAATGTACTTTGGCATGTATTGTGTTCAGGTCTGACTTATATATATATCTATATATGTGTGTGTGTATATATATATTTGTATATAAATGGAGTATGCACACATAATTGTTGTTTATCATCCATATGTATATATGTTTTTTTTTTCCAGTCGTTCGTATGTGTTGTCTTGAGAAGAAACGGTATACATTAGGCTATATTACTTTATATTTGTATAAGAGTATATAAGTTTTGAATATATGTATGTAAAGTTATATATTAAATTTATATAATAGTTATATGTATGTAAGAATATCATGTGATTTGAGTTTACGACAGAGGATACAAATTTTGAAGTATATACATAGGATATATTAACCTGTTATGTTTTAATGTAAAGATTTATAATAGTTTATTGTATATATAGGTTGTTTATGTATTTGTTTATAAATATATGTATATATATTTATTTCAAATTTTATTTTGTAATATGAATAATGATTTTGAATTATATATATAATTTAATATGTGTGTAAATTAATATTGATTTGAAAATAAGTATATTATATATATATATAATTCTGTTTCTATCTTGATGGTTCTAATTCATTTTCATCAATTCTTATCTATCATCTTCGTCAAATTCGCGTTCAACCTTGTTTTGCTTTGGAATTCGCGGTTGGATTCGTAACTCATCTCAATTCTGTTCGTCTCTAGCCTTGAAAGGTGAGCAATCACTCACGATTAACGTTCATATATTTATTAAATTTGATTTCAATTGAAATGACAGTTGAAATTTGTTGTTGTTGGTTAGTTACATTGCTATATATATCTATTATTATCTGTATCAGTTCACTTGTGACATCTGACACCATTTTGTTTATACTAATGATATATGCATGTTATATTATTATCATATCCATTATCACTCTGCAAGTTTCCTATTAGTATAGAATTCACTATGGGTTGAAATGATACATACTTAAACGATCTGTAGAATAGAAGAAAATCATTATGGGTTGAAATGATAAACCCAAGCGATTTTCATTTGAATTGAATTTGGGAATATGGATTGAAATGATATATACCCATATATATATTTAAATTGCGGATTGAAATGATAAACATCTGTATCACTCTACCATAGGATAGCAAATTATATACAGACATTGTTGGTCTATATAATATTTTGAAAAGGGTTTCTATGGTTTTAAAAAGAAATTTATGGTTTAATAAATATTAATTTTTGGATATTATATATAAATATTATTTTATATATATTTCTTAAATTTAAGCTATGTATAAATTTGTTTAATATAAAAAAAGTTTAATAATAAAGTTTGATTTTATTAAAATATAATATGGTTAAGTATTTATTTAAATTATATTTTAATATAGAGTTTATAATGATTTTAATAAATTAAGGTTGAGAAGATGGATTTTAAATTGATTTGAAATTGTATTTAATTAAGAATTATATCTATTTAAAATCGATTTTGAACTTATGGAATTTGAGATTTTAAAGGATATGATTTTATAACTTGATTGTTGGTTTAAAGTGATTAATAAATATTTCAAGTTTGAGTTATTTAAATGATATCGAATTTATTAAGTAAAAATTTCAAAACTAAATTATAGTAAATTGAATTAAGATATATATAAAATTATCACATTTAGTTTTGAAATTATAGAATATTAAAGCTTTGAAATATATATATTTTAAATGATTTATTTGTGGTTCAAATTTGTATTTGAAATCGATGTAATTTTGAATGCTTTATTTAGAAGCTAAATTGGAATTAATGATTTGAGATCTGATTAAAATTGAATTTTGAAATTCAAGTTGGTTTGGAATTAATTTGTGAAAGTTGAGGAAAACAATTTTATTATATATATACTATTTTAATATTTAAATCAGTTAAGTGGAAAATATTATGATTTCAAAGTATTATGTTTCGAAAGTGTTTTAATTTCAAGTGTTTAGTTTCGAAAAGTGTTATAACTTTGAAAAATGCTATGATTTTGGAAAAGGATATATTTGAAATGGAAATGATATTTTTCTGAAATGGAAAAGATATCGTATTTATATGGTTTTTTTGAAATGGCAATGATATTTTGGTTTTGTAGTATAAACTATTTTGAAATAACGACAGTGTTATAATAACGTTTGGTTGTTAAAAAGACCGGGATCGGAAGTTTTCATACTCTCTGCTAACTTCGAAAACCACTTTAACAACCGTGTATGCATTGGAGATTCCAGAATGAAGTAGGATGGTGGCGACGTTCTATTAAGGTATATACGTGGACCTGACTCCCGTGAGTTGGCATAAGTGGCTAAAACAGGAGCAATTGACGGGCTAATGAGGTAGCTCCTCTGATCGGACACACTCCTTCGATACCATTCTATTACTTTGTGATTGATTAAGTGCACCTTTGATTTTGGGAGTGTGGCTCGAGGTAGGCGGTAGTGGCTTCTACGCGTTACCACCGGTCCAGAAGTGTAATTGGTATATCTACCCTGGCATTGCCTAATTGTGTCGTGTCACCTACCCTAGCGAGCTTTACTACGAGATTGATTTGTGTCGTACCTATGGAGTATCCTTTAGTAGCCTCTCGATCTGGAGATATTACGGTACTTTATAGACTATTGGCACTATAAAATGTGTTAAGAGGGATATGGGTAACGCCTTAACGCTATTTTTAAATATATTATACTTTACTTCAAACATTATAATAATAGCTTATTATTACATAGTAGATTGTTTAACGGATCCTTCGGGGATGGTTATCCCAAACATCCTTTCAGTTACTTGTATTTCGGTTGTTATTTCACTTGAGTTGGATTTATTGATATAAGAATGTTAATCCTGACTCGAGTGTTTTGTGTTTTTGCTTTAAGCCCGGGTCAGACTGAGTGGCTCAGTGTTCGAGACTCGCCTTTAGAGTTGGAGTTCGCTTGGAGATCCAGCTATCTATCCAGCTTTCAGATATTCGGTTGATTTCAGTGATGTATTATGATCTTTTATTTGACTATTTTATTTGAAACTTATGTTGTAACTTATTTGACTTTGATATATATAGTAGCTTCATGAAAAAATATTCTCTTGTTTCCGCTGCATATTGTATATTACTCTGTGTCTATAATTTTATGATTATTTATTTACTGTATATGCTGAGTTTTGCCAAATATAAACTAACAACTTGATATTTTAAGCAATTCAATTCCGACATGTTTGGATGCCAATGGTTGAAAATATCGGATCGTTACAGTACTAGTGACTCTCAAAAACTCTAGAAACTCCATTGTAAATCTGATATCCGCTAAATTGTGGTCATATCTTATATAACTAGTTGTAATCTAAAGAGAGAACAACCAATAAAGGTGATTAAAGTGGATATAGGTCGGAGATTATACCAAACTACTATAAAAATTCTTGTGTCTCCTTTTGCTTTCTTGCCTTTTCTTTTATTTTGAACATAATTGGTGCTTTCATCTGATATTTGGATGTTGATCCATTTGCTGGATTACCATTTTGGTGCTTTCATTGAGAGGAAAGCTAGATTTATAACTTAAAGCTTGGATCTAATATTTAAAGAAGATGATGAGACCTAACATTGGATCTCAGGCTGGAGTAACCCACTAGAGCATGAGGGCAATTAGGAGATATCCTCAAATTCTCATTAATCTATCTATGTGACCAGAGAAGGAAAGAAGAAAATGATGAAGGAGATGCAAGATGGATTAGTGACTCAACAACAGGAAATGCTTAAAGGATTTTTTCAAAGGATGAGACAACAAGGAATAGCTGGCGCTGTAGGAATTCAAAACCAAGTGCTGGAAGCTAATGCACAAACAAATGAAGTTGGAGTGAAGCAAACTGGAAGGATGCCCCCACAAACAGAACAACTCGGTATCGACTCAAATCAACTCGGTGCTAAGAGAATTATACTTGGGGGCAATGCTGGTGTGAATTTGGGACATGTTGGAATGCCGGAAGCAATCAATGTTGGAGCTATAAATGCAAATCAGAATGCAAATGCATGACAATTAGAGGAATATGTAATAGAACCTCCCTGTAGGAACGGAGGATAGAATGAAGCCAAAGAAGTAGGTCAGAGCGCAAACTTGCAGCTATCAGAGCTCAAACTTACAACTAGAGGAATATGTGCCAGAGTATGTTCCGGAATTCCCCTATACAAAGAGGGAAAAATATCCCTTTTGGTCAAACACCATCATTAGGCGGTGAATACCAAATTTAAATTAATAAGAAGAATAGTTAGAGAGGGACCACCAGATCAAAATTTAGAGGATGTGAATAGGAATCCATTCACTTCTAATATCCAGAATGCAATAAATCCTTCCGATTCAAGGTTCTGATGTTGAAAATTTATGATGGAAAGTGGAATCTTATTTTTCATCTGATGAGATTCATCCGACATATGGAGGTGATGGGTGCTTCCGAGCAGGTAATAGGGTGGTGCTTTCCATTATACTTAACGGACTTGGCAGCGATGTGGTTCATACAACTAGAGAATATGTCCACAAGCATGTGGATCGATTTGGTGAATAAGTTCTTAAGACAGTTCAGAGTTGATGTCTCGTGACCGAAGAATGTGATGATGCTATTAAGCATGAAATAAAGGCACGAAGAGACCTTAAGAAGCTATTGATAAGGTTCCTGTAGCCATCGATCAAGTAGATCCATCTATAATCTTAATGGCGGCACTATCTGGAATAACAACCAAGACCGACTTTAAAGTTGCACTGGAAATGGATCCACCGATGGATCTTGTGGAATTTTACAACGAACATGAGAGATATTTGCATCAGGAATACGCCGATACTGAGGTGCTGAAACTAATGTTGTGGATAATAGAGGTCTGGTTAAGCAGGGAACAGAAAAAGACAAAGGGAAAAGAAAAGCTGATGGTGACTTTGGGGAACTGAAACGACAAAGGATGGGGCCAAAATTCTCTTCCAACACTGATTTGAATGAGAGCCCAAAGAGGATATATCTAAACATTAGGGGGCAGATCCCCTATCGAAAGCCTGCTAGAAGTGAAGTAATTGATCAAGAGAAAAGATCTAGAAAATTTTGTGTCTTCCATGAGCTGGAGGGATGCAACGACCCGTAAATTTTAACGATTTTAAATAACGCAATTAACTAAATTTTACATTAATTTAAATAATAAAAATTTAGCAATGAAAATTTGATATTTGGTATGCATCTGTCTAAACATAGCAAGTGTAGATTTTTATTGGAAAATATGAATGTTTGTTTGGTTGTGAAATTTTAATTTAAAATTTAAAATCAGTTAAATTGATGAAAATAAAATATTTTTGAAATTTGAATATTTTTGCATAAGAAAAATGTAAAAAAAAAAATCTGAGTGAGACGTCGTATTTCATTTCACCAAAATTAGACTGCTCTAGCTCCGTTTATCTTATTTTCGGCGTTTAACAACATATTTCGCAGCGAATATCGAGTTTTGATTGGAGGGTCGTGTCATTCATATCTATGTGTCGTTCTGTTCTTCTTGTTGTACCAATCTTCATAGTATATTCATTTGTGTGTTTCGACGTCCAGTACGCGGCGAAATCTACGAGATGATTTGCCGTATCAGTACCCATTTTGGTCTTTGATTTTCCCTGTGCTATTGTTGAATATAAACAGCCATTTGCTTTTGTAACTCACTAAATTCAAATCGCATCTGACGTTTTCTACCCCACCATTTCATTTTATAGATTGGTTCGTTATTTCTTTCTCTCCTTCTTTCTGTCTTCATTTATATAAAATAGTAATAGTAATAGTAATAATTTATTATATAGGTTGAGATATATATGTTCGAGCCTGCTTATCTTCTTCCACGCACCTTGCTCCTCCTATATTACTTTGAACCACCCCTCCTTCTTCCGCCACGCCCCAACATGCAACATGCCTCCACCCTTCCATCTCCATGCAAGCATCACCTGCAGCCGAAACAAATGCCTCACCTCCTTCATTTCCCGAGCAACCATCGCCATCCCTTCTCCTACTTCCCTCCCTCCGCCGCACGCGCAAACTGCCGCCCTAACACCCAGCGAAAAAACTCCACCCTATACCATTGCACCAACCTCTACTGTAGTAACCAATAGAATCACCAGCGCCTATCCTCCGACCCACACAAACTCCACCGCAGATCCTTCCTTCCATCCACCTGACAGTTCACCAACATGACACAACAACACCACGCAGCCACCCTGCCCTCTGCCGCATCTACTACCCTCACACGCAACGCCACGCCATCTCCGATAGACCTCCCTCCAACCCAAACAGCTAACGCCTACACCTCCAAAGCCATCTGCCCTCACTCGATAACTCATCCGCTCCGGCAACCAACCTGACCGTCCACCACTTGAACCTCCGACCCGAGCACTTTCCTCCTACCACCGTGGTAGCCAAACCCTCCATCCATCTCCGAGCCAAAGCCCATCTCAGCCTACTCGAACTCTTCCACCTATGCTTCCCTTTAATTTTTTATATAGGATTGTATATAAGTTGATGAGAACCACCTTCGACCGCAAAACTAGCTCACTTCATCATCCATTCTTCCCTCACCAGAAAGTGCAACAGCTGCCAGTTGGTTCTTCTCAGTGTATATAAAAAAAGAGGAAGAGGTATATGTATATATATTGTTTCCATCAATCTCTAGTTAGTTTTGATTTGTTTTTTCATTGATTTCAAGTTCTAGTCGCTTCGTTTTGTTCGCTGCTGTCCGGAACTTGTCGCAGCTATCTTTTCGTTGTTTAGTCTAATCGCCGTTGTCTGGAGATTACAGCAGAAAATTTTCTAGCTTGGTCACTTATCCATGTAGGAGTCATGTTCGTTTCCCGTTGTTCTCTAGCCTCGAAAGGTGAGCGATCACTCATGATTAACATTCTTATATTTAGTAAATTTAATTCACATGAAATGACGATTGAAATGTGTTGTTAATATTTAATTTGTTGTAACTAAATTGTTGAATATAATATGTTATTGTTTAAATTGTTCACCTACGATTGATATATGACACCATAACATGTTATATATTATATTAAAATTGTTAATTATGATCTATGTTATAATTGATATGGTATGCTATTTTATATTATTGTTCTCATACTGCAAGTTCCTTGTCAGTTAGGAATTCCCTATTGGTTGAAATAATACATACCCTAATGATCTTATAGATTTGGGAAAATCGTTTTGGCTTGAAATGATAAACCCAAGCAATTTATTGATTTTGAAATTTTTAGGATTGCGGGTTGAAATGATATATACCCGTAAATATTAAATTATTGCGGATTGAAATGATAAATATCTGTATCACTTAACCATAGGTTAGAAAATTATATACGGACACCGTTGGTCTATTTTTTAAAAAACAATTTCCAAAGTTTTGAAAGGAAATATATGGTTTTTATAAAAATTTGATTTTTAAATTATAATATAAAGATTTTAATTTTAAATGTGTAAAATTTGGATTTCTAAATTTTTTGTTTGGAAATTTTAAATTTATAAGTTAAGTCTTGAAAAATGTAAATTTTAAGATTTTACTTATAAATTTATTATTTTTACATATATAAACTATAGTTTATTATAAAATAATATAGATTTAATAAAATCTAATTTAATTTAATAATATCTAATACAATAAAATTTAAATTAATAGAATTTAAATGGATAGGTATATGTATTGTATTTAAAATATTTATTTAAAATTTATATTAATATTTGAAAAATAGTTTTATATTAACTTTAATAAATTAAGGTTTAAAAGATGAATTGAAATTGATATGAAATTTTATTTGTTAAAGAATTGTATTTAAATATGAGTCAATTTGAACTTATTAATTTCAAGATTTTAAAGATATGAATTTCATAAATTAATAAAGATTTTTCATCAAAGGTGATTAGATGGATAATTTCAAATTAAATATACTTGAAGTTAGATATTCAATTTTGATTTAAACTTGTAATTTGAGATTTTATTCAAATGTTACTAAAAACGATTAAGTGAATATTTTCAAATGTGAATAAAATTAAAGTTGAACTTTGAGACATAAATAAAATTTGTCGAATTGAGTTGTAAATGTTTGAAATTTAAACTTTTAAACCTATTGAATTTGAAGTGGTTTAAATTTTTAGTTCAAAACTAGATTTGAAATTGATATAAATTAAAAATTGTTTAATGAAAATTTGAATTGATTTGTGAAATTGGAAGAAACAATTCTAATTTGAAAATATTTTTGATATAAACTCTTTTAATATATAAACTATTTTTAATATATAAACTATTTTAATCTATAACCTATTTTAAATATAAACTATTTTTGATTTATAACTATTTCAATATATAAACTATTTTCAATATTTAAACTTTTTAAGTTGGAACTGTTATGATTTAGATTTAATGGATTTAAATGCAAATATTTTGATATTATGGTTTAAACTATTTGGTGGTTATGATTTCGAAAGTGGTATGATTTCAAAAATGAATATGATTTCTAAAGTGATATGATTTTGAAATGATTAAGATATTTTGATATGAATTATGAACTATTTGAAATATAAAATGACCATAATGTGAAATAAGCATTTGGTTGTTAAAGAGACCGGGATCAGATATTGTCATACTCTCTACCAATACCGAAAACCACTTTAACAACTGTGCACGTGGTGGAGATTCCAGAATGAAGTAGGATGGTTTGGCGAACGTCTATATGAGGTATGAACGCAGCCTTAAGTCCCTTGAGTCAGCTTGATGTGGCTAAAATAGGAGCTATATTGGGCCAAAGTATGGTCGCTCCCCCTATTAGGCACATTTCTTTGATACCATTCTGTTACTTTCTGATTTGATTAGGTGCACCTTTGATTTAGGAGTGTGTCTCGAGGTGGGCGGTAGTAGCTGCTATGTGTTGTCACCAGTCCGGAAGTGCAAATGGTAGAATCCTACCCTAGCATTGCCTCGTGTGCCTTGTCACATGCCTTATCGTGCCCTTTACGAGTTTGGTTTGTACCGTACCTATGGAGTGCTCCTTGAGTATCCCACCGATTTGACGGAGCTTACAATATCTGTATAGACTACAAAATATATAAAAATATGTTAAGGGGGGTATGGGTAATGCCTTAATGCTATTTTAATATTTTACTTTACTGTAGACATTATCTATGTAGAGTATTGTATTATGTATATACATAGTTTAGCGGGTCCTTAAAGGGTGGAATCCCAAACATTCTTTATGTCATTTTGTATTTCACTTGGACATTTCACTTAAATTGATTTACTGGTATAAGAATGTTAATCCTGACTCGAGTGTTTTATGTTTTTCTTTATGCTCGGGTCAGACTGAGTGTCACAACATTTGATTCACCTTTGGAGTTTGAAGTTTTGCTTGGAGGTCTATCTATTTAGCTTTCAGATATTTCAGTTATTTCCAACTGTTTGGTTCAGACTTGTCATTTGCCTATGTATTTGAGATTTCCTTTGTATTTGGATTTCTATTGTATTTTGTTTTAGACTCTGATGTTTTATAGTAGCTTTATGAACTACTATTTATCTATTTTTGCCGCTTATTGTTATATTACTCTGTGTATGTGATTCTGTGATTAATTTATTTACTATATATGCTAAGTTTTGCCAAATATAAAATTAACAATATATTGTTTTGAGCAATTCAAGTCTGACGTGTGTGGATGATTATCGATTTGAATGGTTCGAAATAGCGGGTTGTTACAAGGGACATGAAATGAACGAGTGCCGATACCTTCATGATCTGATAGAAGAACTGGTTCGGGACAACCGGCTATAGTAGTATGTGAGGAACCGAACTGCAATGGTGCGTCCGGAGCAACCACCATCTACAGCAAACACATCAAGGTACAATCAGGGATCTAGTTCGAGACTAGAAATCTTATTATTGGGATGGTCGGGAGTTTGGTTTGATTCTCTCACTTTGCTTTTTCTTACTTCCGACTATTGGGATAATACTAACCTCAGACCGCTTACATGTGTACAAGGCCTAGATTGGTCTCTAGACATGTTCTGAGTCAGATTTATGGGATGATTATTTAGGACAACAATAACCTCGGATCGCTTACGCATGTGCGAAACCTAGATTGGTCCCTAGGCACGTCTATATCGGATGTCTGGGATGGATAATTTGGATTTTGCTTGTTTGCTTTGATTTGAGTATTTGAATTTCGGAAAATCCATATTGAATTTGATGACTGCTATTGATCGCTTTAGGTTCCATCCAGGGGGATAAGGCTGAAGTGTAAGGTGCAAGTTCCTTGCCGAAGAGCGAGCAGATGGGCTTGTATGATATTGATCGTTTTAAGTCCCGTTTTGAAGGGACGACAACAAAGTGCTATGTGCAAGTCCCCTAATCGAAAAGCGAGCGGATGGGCTTGTGCGATATTGATCTCCTTTGCTTGGACATTAGGTTCCTCCGTCGGAGAGCGAGCATATTAGACTCAGCAAGAATCGGAAGAGATTGAACCCTTGATTGGACGATAAACGATCAAAGGCGATCAAATCCTTGATTGAAAGACCAACGGTTCGATGGGACCAAGCCATAGAGCGGATTCAGATGTGATAGAAGGATTTGAATGCCTTACAATCAGCGAGAGGAAGATAAATCCTGGGAAAACATGGGATGGCTTGAATGTGAAAGGATACCCCTAGATGAAGACATTTTATTCACGATTCGTGGCAGACACTTAAGCAAAGGATGGAGTCCTTAGCTAAACCGGTTCTAGAAATGACCTCTGATTTGCAAAAGAATCCGAAGGGATTGGATAATTCATCAAGATTGGGATTGATGGATGGCTAGAGAGCTCAACTATCAAAAACTAATTTTTGGAACCTGTTCATGAGCAAAGCACACCTTACATTCGAAAGGCGTACTTTGGGGGCTAGTGTTAACCTATTTTTTAACCAAAGAGATTTCAGCTAGACTTGGAAGATAAAAGCGAGGATGAAACGATTCATGAACTTGGAAAAACGATCAGAAGGATTGAAAAACAACCGGGAGAATTTTCACTGAAAATGGGACTGAGTCCTTAACTCGGTACAGAGTTAAGGATTTGAATTGATGTCGAGTCAAGGATTTGAGTTGGCGTCGAGTCAAGGTTTTGAGTTTGTACTGAGTTATTCTCCCATGTGACATTGGGCTATCCCCTGGACTCCAATGCAAGCAAGCTTCTTACCATGTACCTCGTTTTTCCTATAAATACTAGCCCACCTACAACTAGAAAAGGATCTGAACTCCGCTTCTCTTCATCATTTTTGCCTCCCAATCAATAGTCACCTAACAAACGACTATTTTCTGTTCTAAGACTTAGATTAGCAAATTCATAGTACTAGGGACTCTCAAACACTCTAGAAACTCCATTATAAATTCAAGATCCACTAGATTTAGGTTAGATCTGATATAACTAGTTGTAATCCAAAGAGAGAACAACTAATAAAAGAGATTAAAGTAAATGTAGGCCAGAAATTACGCTGAAACACCATAAAAATTCTTGTGTCTCCTTCTCTTTTCCCGCCTTTTATTTTATTTTATTTTGAATAGAAATGGTGCTTTCATCAAATATTTAGGTGTTGATCCATTTTTGGCATCAACACCGATACTGCACGCTAATAATCCTTCTCACCAATTTTTTGTCCTTCTTATATTTAGTTGAAAAGTTTATCGTTCTCACTAAAAAATTGAGAGCGTATCCTTAAAGCTAAAAAAATTGATGAATTTTGTCCTTAATACCATTTTTCCGTTGTTTTACAAGGGGTGAATGGTTCGTGATTAATGCTGAAAGCTGAAAATTGAATAGGAAAGTTGAATCCTGAACATATGAAATCATGTTTAATTGTTTGATCACTAAAAATGGTTTTAATATAATATACTTTTCTTTGACTAATTTGCCCTCCATCGTTAGTATCATTTTTTTATTATAATACTTTTGGTGTATACATATGCAATAATTTATTAATAAATTAAAAATTAAAAAATATAATAAATGGTCTTCTAAAGCAACTAGAAAATACATTCCCTTGTTTATTAGCAGCAATAATAAACTTATCACAATCAAAGGAGATTGACAATTTGATCACGTAACTTTTCCATAAAAGCTTACGACTCAGTTGAAAACACTTCACCATGACTTGATGGTGCTTGTGGTGGTTCTTGATTATCATTTCCATTGTTATTTTTATCATAAATATTTGCAATATCATCATCTTGTTCAGCTTCCAACAAGAGCTTATCATGGAGCGAAACATGGTTAGAAATTGTGTATTGCCATACATGGAATAACTATATCTATTTTATAACAAATTTACGTAGAGGAATTTTAACTAAAACGGGGAATGTATTTTTATTACGCCAAAACTTCATTCGATGACATTTCTTAAATGGTTATGTGCATGGTTGAATCTCTCTTTCTTATTTGTAGCGATGTTATTTTTGTAACTTTTCAACCAATAACATTTGTTGTGATAAGGGGATAGAAAGCCTCTAGTGTTTGTGTAAGCCGCATCACAAACCTAATACATATCTGTATAAAAACAAGAAGCTAAGTCAATATGTTAACATGATTAATGTAACTAAAATATATGAATTCATTTACATAAAGGAGAAAAAACAATTGGCAGGATTACGAACAATTTCATTTAGGACTCTTGAATCATGAGATATTCCCTCCTACGCCACCATTACATATGTAAACTTCATATCAAAATCACACACCACCATTACACTCTGATAGCAATTACCATGACCCCTGCCTCTGGATGAAATCTGGTCATGTATTGGGATATTTTCATCTCTTAATGTGCCATCTAATGCCCCAATTATACCATTAAATGGTTCTTGACATAGTTCTACATGAGATTATATATTTTCAATAGGTTTGTCAAAGTATGGCGAAACTATCATTACTCGAGCAAAATCTCTCATAGATGTCAAAACTTCATGAAGATATTTGCTAACCATTTGACTAGAATGTTGATAATGACATCTTACAATATGATTTCTATAATATGGTTTATGATGGATAATAACATTATCATTCTCTTCAACATTGAATGCTTATTATCTCAAAGCCAGTTCTTTTCTCGAAAGTAGCAATATAACTTTATAAAAGATGATATATCTGTCCTAAATTTATCCTACATCACAATTGAAGAACCCTCTATGAGCTCTTGCATGTAATTTTTTCTAGAAAGTGATCAAGTTAAAACCTTTCGTCAAACATTTCTACGTTGCTTCATCTTAAGCAATTTTATAAGCAATAACAACCTCACCGGTAACCATTTTTTGACATCATCCTGTAATATGAAATATAAAACTTAGAACATTCAAAAGTTGCAATGCATTAACTAAATGGATATTAAAACTTACATTAAGTACACGTATTAATGAAAGATAGAAAAGTATTGAATGCATGTTTTCTTTACCAAAATGAGTAAAGATATAATTTTATACATACAACCTGACAACTGAGAACACATAACAATCAAAGTTCGTTCAATTATTCAATAACACACAAAACCTAACAACTTCGTACTCTTCCTACAAGTAATCAAACATAAAATACTATTGAATTGCTAATAAATAACTTTAAAACTCAATTTTATCAACTATACTTTCTTCATTCATGAATGTTATCCTTGATTCTGGTTTCTCACAATATAACACTTTTGCTTTGACATATTAACGGTGAGATAGAAGACACATTTCTTCAATTCTTTTAAAGCAATAATTACATCATTTAGTGAAGTTCCCTTGTCAGCGGCCTCCTTGCCAATTTTTTCTTTTAGAATTCCAACTAAATCTTCAATTTTTTTCTCCATCAGTTCACCATCTGAACTTTTACGCTTTTTTAAAAATTTGAGGGACAAGGTGTAAACTTAGAGAGACCACTATTACCAATCTCTCCATTGAAGGTGTTAATCGATGGAAATTCTATCGAATTAGAAAACCGTCGAAATTTTCAAAATTAAAATAACCACAAGCGCACGGTCTACGAATGTAGCACGTGGAGAATACGGGTCGATCCGTTGGGAATTGATGATTTTAAAACTCTATTCGATCAAATTATACCGAAGTCGAAAGTGAATAGCCAGAAATGTAAGAAACTAACTAAAACTAGCAAAAGAAAAATAGATAAAAATATGAGAGTTAAATGACAATTTAGAGATAAATCCACTCTCTAAATCGTATAAATTCAACAATTGATGAAATTATGATCTCTTTTTTGGTCATAAGTGAGTTTAGATGATGTGTTTATCATAAGTATGGCTCATTTGTGCTATTAATTAGCTCAACATAAGCCATCAAACTATAACACAACCTTTAAACCACTTACTAACTCTCATGAAAATGACAACAAAGTGGCAAATGAAATCTATTTTAAGTATGGCCTATTAACTATTAATTAGAAATATCGACCATCAAATTTGAATTTCAAATCACTTTCTTATGCCATAATCATATTTTGATAAAGAGGCATTTGTGTTAGTGATTTTTTAAGCATAGCCTATTTTGTGTCAACAATATAGGCTATCAAATTCAAAATAAAAACAACAAATTAACCACTTCAAACATTTTCATTAAGCACAAAAAGAGAGCTATAATTATCAAAATGTTGAAGCTAAATGATTAGAGGCTTCGTTACCCCTAAATTGAAGGGATTAGCCTCTCATATTTGTTATCAAAACAACAAATATAGCTTGCAACATGAAAGAAAAAGAAAAGGAAAAAGAGAGCAAAGTAAAGAAAAGAAAAAAACTATTCTACTTGCATGAAAAATAAATCTACACTACTAACATGAAAGTAAATAGACAAAAAAAGCATGTAAAAGAAAGAGAGCACTAATTAACATTGCATAAAAAATGAAAGTTACGTGAAGTAAAAAATGGCTAAGTAGCCATGAAAGGAAAAGATGAGCTTTCTTTTATTTTTAGCCTAAAACTAATGAAGAGGAAGAGGAGGGTTGCATAAAATATAAGAGGTATATATACATATGTTAAACCCTAATTCATATTTTTGAGGAATGCCCATAATACCCTTGAGAAAGTGTGGAGGCCAAGTAATTATTAGCTTCAACTAATCATCATTTAAGTGTACATGAAGCCATTTATTCCATAAGCAGGTACATTAGCCTTTAATTTGTACATGAAGGTATGTGGGTAGGTGGGGTCCTCCATTATCATGCCTTTGAATTATTTTCATCTTCATTTCTTTATCTTGACTCTTGTGCATGCATATATCATAATGAAACCACTTGTAGAATCCACTAAATTTCCTACAAAACAACATAGAAAATTCCAAGTAAATTTTCACAAATTAATAAACGCACAAAATGACCATTTTGCCCCTATATGAAGATGAATATGGGATAATTTAAAATTAATATGAATTTTGGTTAAAACATGTTAAAATACCCAATATGATCATTTATTTAATTTAAATAGATTAAATATGGTGGTAAAAATATGCACATTTACATGCACATCAAATACCCCCACACTTATCATTTTATTCATCCTCGAATAAAGAAAAACTAAGATAAATTCGTTTTCGTAGGGAGCACGATTGCATTGAGCATATGCAGCAAGCCGTTAAACCTCTAGGTGTCCCTAGTAGGACTAGTGTTGTCTCGTGAGGGTTTTCAGCGGATACTACCCACAAAATCCAAATGCAGGATGAAAATATTTACAAAATGCAAAATTTATTTACAAAGAGATGAATGCGAGTTTTTGAAAAAATTTACAAACGAATGACTTATTTTTAAATCAACACAAATAAGTTAAATATAGGTTTCGTTCATTATCTTGAAATTTAAGTCATTCACTTGTCAAAGTTTCTAATAAAGACGAAGTTATCATAAATATACTATAGATTAACTCGTTATTTCGGTTGATAACAAAGTGTAATTATGAAAAGGATTCTTAGTTGATTATCAAAGTTTATCAAAGTGGTATTTTTATTTCTTTTCAGTAACAAATCAACTAAATAAAAATATTGCTAGAATTTCAATTGCTTGCTCTCTTATTATTTGCAAGAAAAATTACACAACTAGCTCAGGTAAACTGAGGCCAGATATACCACCCATACACTGCCTTTCGGGATTATGTGAGGGGAGTATAGAGCATGGCGAGTGCACACACTTTCGTGCATACACCTATCAGCCGTAGGTGGTTTTATTAAGTCTATTCTTTTTTTACATGTGTTTACATGCATAATCGTGAGGACTTTTAAATGAGTATGAAAGCACATAATCAAAGATTCTAAGTAATTCACCTATGCATAATCGTGAGGACTTTTAAATGAGAGTGAATACTTTGGATGTTATTATTTTTTATTTTTTATTTTTTTTAAGAGAGAGAGAGTTTTTGCAAAATCATCTTATCACATTTAACTTAGAAGACAAGAAAAATGTTATATCCTTTACTTTAAATTCACCACTTTTAAAACAAATATTTTCAATTAGGATGTATTTCATAATTAACACTTCTAAACCATTGTTATTTATAATCAAACTTCATTTTTATTTTTATTAGGACAAATAAATTTTCAATAATTTCAATTTAATAAACCAAAAGCATATATTTATCATATAGTGTTTCTTTAAAAATAAATCAAAAAAGCCAAAAAAAAAATTATTCTTCTGTTTTTTGAATTTTTTTGCGAGTTTTTGGAAGAAAAATGAAAAATTAATCCTAAAAAATCAAGAAGAAGATGAGTCTCTCCCCATACTTGATTTTGACCGTGTCCCCACAGTCAACCCAAGCGAAAGGAACATTTATTATTATTTACATGAAAATGAAATGTATTTACACGGCATCAGAAAGTATATCACCAAAAAGTAAATGAAACAGTCCTCCAAAGACCGATTCATTTGTCTCGTCAAGTATACGAGACACAGCTTAAGCTCGAAAAACCAAACCATAAAAGATTTCGAAGTCGAATGTGGATTTGAAAAAAAAAATGTTGTTTTATTAAAAATCGTACGAGTTGTTTTATTTTTGATGATTTTTGGGGTAGATATAACGATTGATTAAAATTCAATTTTATTTTCACCAAATTGAAATTCAAGTTTGTCATTGAAAAATTCTTCAAAATTATTGATTTCAAAATGGTGATGTAAATCGTCCCCTTTGGAATCTGACAACTCATCTTCAAAAAGTTCAAAGAAATCGTGTTCGTTAAATTCGTCTCCCTTTGTTGGATTATCAACAACTTCATTCCGTATCTCAAGTACAAAATCCAAAGTTGTTGTATTCAAATTTTTGAAATCGAGAAATGGAAGATCGAATTTTAAATTTGGTTCCCACCCTCCAAAGAATTGAAATCCAACTTAATTACCATGTTTTCAACAACTTCGTTAAGATTTTCGTAGTTGTTATTTGAAAATCATCGATTTGGGTAAAAGGTGGATTATCACTTGACTTGTCACACGTTGGGATTGAGTTTGTTTATCACATTGATTCAAATATGTTTCAAACATCAAATCCATGTGATCATTGTACATTTCATTCATTTTCTCAACAAAGTCAAATTTGTAATTATTAACTTGAAAATTTTTGATCTGGACTTTTTGAGAACAAGAATTGTCAATTTCGATAAACGGTAGATTATTATTTGATTCTTCGCAAGTGATTTGATTATGATTTTCACGAAAAGTTTTCTGTTTTTCAAGTAATAAATCCCCGTTATCTTTTTCCATTTGCTCAACAAAATCAGATTCATGATTATTAATTTTTCATTTTGAATTTGTTGATAACCAAAATTTTCAATCGTATCATTATAGAAACTATTCCCATTGCAAAAATCATTTGAAAATTGGTTCACATTTTCGTCTTGATTTTGATATTCATTTTGAAGCTCGAAATTGAATTGACATGGGTTACACTCGAAATCATTTGAATTTTGAAGTGAATTCAAATTTTGATTATTTTGACTTGAACTATTGCACAAATATGAGTTACACAAATCGTTTATACGTTGATTTTGTTGTGTAGAGAGTTCAAGTAAAGATGAAATGTTATTTTCGAGATTTGAGGGTTGGTCGTCGTTTTGAAAAGTTTGTTGTCCAAAATTTGAATCGTTTAAAGAATAGTTGCCGTTAAAATATCCGTACGAATTTGAAGTGAAATCATATGGATTATACTGATTTTCATAACTATTCTAAAATTCACTTAAGTGAGGAAACTCGGACATTTTCAAGAATGTTTTTGTTTTCGTTTTTTATTTATAGAGAAAAATATTTACAGATAGAATTTATTTTTCAAAATGGAAAATTAATTTTTGTTTTGTTTTTGGATTTTCAAATATTTTTTGGCTTTTCTAAAAAGGGTTTATATTTTTTTTTTGCATTTTGTTTTTCAAAGGAAAATGATTCAAAAATTTCAAAGAAAAATAAAAGGAATATTTACAACTTTTTTTAGTTTTGGATTTTTGAATTTTTTTTGTTTTTCTAAATATGCATGAACTAATGCAACTAAATGAATGCAAGTGTTAATTACAAATTATTTATCCTAAGTTAACCCAAAATTGTATAATCACAAATTGTATTAATTCAATAAGATAGTTCTCAGCCAAGTAACGTGCAGGATTTATCGGTGCACTACGAATCACCATAGCAATGCAGCTGAAGGTTTAAGTACCTTCAGTGAAACAATTCAGTATAATATTTACGATCACCGTAATATTTATAACTGATTTTTGCTCTGCCATAGCCTAGACACCAAGAAATTAAATTGTTCAAAAAAGACAACTTGTTAATATACAATTAAGTGTTATCGATTCTAACTGTTATTATCAACAAATTCTAGGATGAAATGCAAAGCAGAAATTAAACGTGTATCAACAATGCAACTACGAATGGATTTTTGTTTTTGAATTTTGTTTTCAAATGCACGTAATCAACAATGCTATTCAAATAAAAGCAGAGATGAAAGTAGCAATTTTTTTTTAAGCAAGCCAGCAATATTTTTTTTGGCAAACAAAGCATGCGAACGATTCTCCCTTATCTCCTTCTGCAACCTGTAAAATTGGAACAAACTAAATCAACAAAACAAAACAACTTTAAGACTAATTCAACAAGACAAATTTTTTTTTCTTATAAGAAAACTAGAAAAAAAAAGAAACAAACTAAAAGAAGAAAGAAAGAAAAAATGTATTTTAGCCAATAAGGCCTGCCCAAAACAAGAAACCCGACCCAACAGACAATTGAATTTTAGTTCATGATAGCTTATACTTGCAAACCCGATATTAACACACTTGAAAGCACACAAAATTTCTATCCCCTCCAAATTAACACAGCCACACAAATAACTTTGAATTCTCTAATTCACAAACAAAATTCTAAATTCAAATCAATTGCAAATTCTCGTTTGAAATTCAAATCAATTGCAAACTCTCGTTTAAACGATCCGAATTGCTTTTGAAGGTGATGGAGTTGCGGTCAGCTTAAGGAGATGGAGTGTAGGATTCGAGTGGTGAAGGAAATGGAAGGATTCTAAAGTAGGGGTGGTCACGGTGGTTGATTGGAACTAAGGTGAGGTTGTGGAGTTCGGGGTTGCAGTTGATTGGGTTAGCAATGTAGGTTAAGGCAATTTGAGTTGTTCGATGAGGTAGTTTCGCAAGGCGATTTTTCGATGGACGATTGAAGGTCGCTAATTGGATGAAAGCCGCGATGTAATGGCAGGAGGCGAGCTATAGTAGTTTTGTTCGACTGTTCAATTTGGGTTGTTGTTCGGCATCGACCTTAGTACGTGAATGATTTGCGACTTGGATTTCAAAGTGTTTGGTTTCAAGGCGATGGTTGCGGTGGAGGTCACGTTGTGACGTTTGGTTGGGCAAGAAGTTGTTTTGTAATCGTTGCAAGTAAATGATGGTCTGTAGGGTGTTTCCACTGGAAATGGTTAGGATGGAATTGGCAGGAATGATTAGAGGTGGTTTTTGTCTAAAGGAAGGCAGGTATACAGGAGAAGTATGACAAGCAGCTGTCGACTTTGTGGTGGAGCAGAAGTTATACTGGGGGAATGTGGCAGTCAAGCAGTGATGTTTGTTGTGAAATGAATGGTTATTTATGGAGTTGAAGACCGGTGAATTGTTGCAGTCGGCAGGGGAGTTGAAGTATGAAGCTTGTTTGAGTGGAACTGTGGAGTTTGTGGAAGAAAGGAGTGGAGCAGCAGCAGGTGGTTCGGTTGTAAGAAGGTGGTGGTGATGTGTAGTTCAGTGATGAGGAGGATGGTTAAATATCTGCTGTGGGAAGTGATGAAGTAGAGTTTGAGATGAATGATGATGGAAGTTTGGTGGATTACAAGTGTATATGTAAATTCCTGTAGTGACTGTGATGCTTGGTGGTTATAAAATAAGTTTGATGAATTGTTGAACTGCTAGGGGTATGTAGTGAGATGGTATATGGGATTGCTGGTTTGTAAGGGATTGTTGTTCTATGTAGAGCAGAGGGGAGGCAATGTGGGGAGTCTGTTACACAGAGATGTGTATATTGGTATAGAATTGTGTACAGAGATATATATGGGGATGGACAGAGAGGAATTATTGAGAGGAGCAGAAAGTTGGCTATAAAAATGAGAACCCGAGTAAGCAATTGAAATGCAAAGAAATAGTGAAGAAATGCAAAGATACAATGAAGAAATGAAGAAATTTTATATATAAAACAGTGAAGATATGCAGAGAAACAGAAGCACAGAGGGGAGGAGGAGAGAAATGCAAAGAAACACTGAAGAATGAAACAGGGAATGAAAATTGTAAATAGAAAAAGAAATTGCAAAAATAAAAAATTTCAAATGAACAATGGAATGGAAGTTTTTTTTTTGGTTTTAAAATTGTGGATGCTCTTTTTTATTGTAGATAAAATGCAAATGCAAAATAGAAAAGCTACAAATACACAAATAAATGCAAGCACAAATCAAACACACAAACAATTTTTTAAAAAAAATGCAAACACACAAAAATCGAAAGAAAATAATTCGAAGAATAGAAAATAAAATCAAAAGAATTCCCCGACAATAGCGCCAAAAAATTGTTAATTAACGGAAATTCTATCGAATTAGAAAACGTCTAAAAATTTCAAAATTAAAATAACCGCAAGCGCACGGTGTACGAATGTAGCACGTGATGAATACGGATCGATCTGCAGGGAATTGATTATTTTAAAATTCTATTCAATCAAATTATACCAAAGTCGAGAATGAATAGCTAGAAATGTAAGAAACTAACAAAAACCAGCAAAAGAAAAATAGATAAAAATATGAGAGTTAAATGACAATTTAGAGATAAACCCACTCTCTAAATCATATAATTCAATAATTAATGAAATTATGATCTCTTTTTTGGTCATAAGTGAGTTTAAATGATGTGTTTATCATAAGTATGGCTCATTTATGCTATTGATTAGTTCAACATAAGCCATCAAACTATAACTCAATCTTTAAACCACTTCCTAACTCTCATGAAAATGACAACAAAGTTGCAACAAATATAGCACAAAAAGAACAAATTAAACCACGTCAAACATTATCATTAAGCACAAAAGGAGAGCTATAATTATTAAAATGTTGAAGCTATATAATTAGAGGCTTCGTTACCCCTAAATTGAAGGGATTAGCCTCTCATATTTGTTGTCAAAATAACAAGTATAGCTTGCAACATGAAAGAAAAAGAAAGGGAAAAAAGGGAGCAAAGTAAAGAAAAGAAAAAAACTATTCTACTTGCATGAAAAATAAATCTACACTACTAACATGAAAGTAAATAAACAAAAGAAGCGTGTAAAAGAAAGAGATCACTAATTAACATTGCATAAAAAAAATGAAAGTTACATGAAGTAAAAAATGGCTAAGTAGCCATGAAAAGAAAAGATGAGCTTTCTTTTATTTTGAGCCTAAAACTAATGAAGAGGAAGAGAAGGGTTACATGAAACATAAGAGGTATATATACATGTGTCAAACCCTAATTCATATTTTTGGGGAATGCCCAAAATACCCTTGAGAAAGTGTGGAGGTCGAGTAATCATTAGCTTCAACTAATTATCATTTAAGTGTACGTGAAGCCATTAATTCCATAAGCATGTGCATTAGCCTCTAGTTTGTACATGAAGGTATGTGGGTAGGTGGGGTCCTCCATTATCATGTCTTTGAATTATTTCCATCTTCATCTTTTTATCTTCACTCTTGTGCATGCATATATCATAATGAAACCACTTGTAGAATCCACTAAATTTCCTACAAAACAACATAGAAAATTCCAAGTAAATTATCACCATTTAATAAATGCACAAAATGACCATTTTTCCCGTATATGAAGATGAATATGTGACAATTTGAAATTAATATGGATTTTGGTTAAAACATGTTAAAATACCCAATATAATCATTTATTTAATTTAAATGGATTAAATATGGTGGTAAAAATATGCACATTTACGTGCACATCAAATACCCTTATCATGCCTTTCATTAAATGAAATATCGTCAAAAAACTCATCTTCTGCATATTAGGCATACACGTTTTGTCTACTTCTACATTAGCTTCTGTTACTATACTATCATCTACTTGTGTGCTATCTATATTAGGGGTTGGTTCCGATGATGCAGTTGACCATGCATTTTCTTCTTTTGCAAGTATAGCTTTAAAAATCACCTTTAACATATTAATATTCCCTAAAGGATTGTTTCGAAATTTAAGTTCTTTAGGATGTTGTTATAAAACTGAAGTACATATGATAAATCAGTATATAAATATGATTGTATTAATTAGGTAGTTGCCAATAATTATTTCAACCGTGTGCAGTGGACTTGCCTGAATAACCTCATTCCATTTTATTAAGGGCCAAAGTATATTATTGTCTCAGCATGAAATCCATGTTCAAACAATCCATTAATCTTTATCTAAAGCATATAATCATCTCTCAAGTAGGTATAGTGATTTTAACGACTCGAAATTTCAAACACTTCGTATTTAAATATATGAATTATTTAAATATTTGAATCTTGGATTTAATATAATTCAATTGATTTAATAACCTTATTAACACACGTTAAAATAATAAGTACGATAATAAAATCAATTTTGAATTTTTTTTAAAATAGTTCGAAGAAATATCAATAATGTGACTGAATATCATTTTATTGACAAATGACTTTTTATTAACCAAAAGTTGTTTGAACTCTTTGGAACTTGTACAGTTACAAATGAACAAATTAAAACATATTAACTCATCTTTTTTCATAACTTAAATTAGTTAAAACCTAAGTATTAATTATGGAGACATGAACCCTTGATTTATGGCTTAATTCATGGAGTGATTTAAGGAAGTATGGGTGTGTAAGAGGCATGGTGTACATGGAAAGAAGGTGGAAGTAGTTATGGTCGGCTATATGAAAGGATGGTTTGGGGACTTTTTGCACTTGCTTATATCAACACTTCAATCTCCTTTACCTTATAATATTATTTCCAAAGCTTGGAGTTAAAAACTTTTAACTTCTAACACTTCTTTCTCCACTTTAATTCTTCAAAATTTCTTCAAATCTTCTTCTGTATCTTCCTAACTTAGTATAGTTCTTATATCATCACTACAACAACATCTATCAAGTTGAAGCTCGAAGAAATGGAGCACACACCCTTCGACATTCATGGGCCGTGAGCACTTAGGATGTTCCTAGGCAAGGCCGTGAGCACATGGTGATAGTAGGAAGAGTTTTGGTGTGCTTGCAATGTTGAGGCAGGAAGTAGATGCTTGTACTTGTCTTAGGTATGACAATAGGTGAGTTATCTCACCATTTTGCAAGTATATGATGTGTTATAATGTTTGTCATGCAAAAATATGAAATGTTATATAAAAACCAATGCATGTTATCACTTTTGAACCCCTCTTTCTTTTGAAAGCCAATGCCAACATATATGTAATATAATCTCTCTTATGAACCCTCTAAAACTTGTAACGTGGCCATGAACTTGTGCGCACATGTTTGAAAATGTTGTATGTGATGTAAAAGTGTGCATGTGAATGTTTGAAGCGAGAAAATCGCTATGGAAGCACTTTGAATCCCTTGTATTTTGACTTGCTTTAAAATGATATTATATGTGTATATTATTGGTTAATATAATTTGGTCGTTCTCTATACTTGTAGCAGTGTTTTGGATAGCGAGGAATAGGGTTAGAAAGTTGTGATAATAATTGAATAAAATTGTAAATGGTTGAAGCAAAAAAGTTGCTATTGATGCACTTTGAATCGCTTTGAGTTCGGTGATTTTGAAGTCAACTTTGTAAGACATCCTTAGGGTTGTATTTGTATTCTTAACAAGTATAATATAAATACTTACTAATGTAAAATATTAAGCTTTAAAAAGGTTTAAAACTAGTTAAATAGTGTTGCAAAAGTTAATAGGAAAATAGTCGCAAGAATGACACTTTTAAATTCTTTATTTTTGGAAAATGACATTTATTTTTGTAGAAACTTCCTCAATGGTTTCTTTACCATTTAACAAGTAAATTATATATTATTCTTATTGTAAATTTTTTGCAGCTTAAATTATTTAGTAACTAGTTGAACAATTTGGCAAAGTTATAGCAAAATAGTCGTTATATGAGCACTTCGAAAAATAACATTGTTTTCAAAAATTTCTATAAAATAACTAAAAGATATTCTTTATGATATTCAAGTACCTAAAGTATACTGACTACTGCAAAAAGAATGGGAATCAAAAATTATTTTTTAAAGCTTCGAAAATTAGGCGCAAAGTTGTATTAAAATCAAATAAAAAATAGCCTAGAACTTTAGATAGCATTTCTGGAGTGCTGCTTTTACTTCTAAACACCTTTGACCTTTGTGAATTTTTTTGGATAGCATTCGCGGAAATTATGTCTTTTCTGTTTGAAATTATAAATTGTGTAAAAATGATATTTAAATTAAGTAATTTTCTATAATCTTTTTAGGCTTGTTTTTAACTTCTATTAAAGTGTTTTAAAATTCGTTTCAAGTTTACATATATTTTAAAATTAATTATGAATTTTTAAAGTAAGTGGTTTTTAAAATAAAATGTTTATCTTGGTTTTTCTATTTATTTCAAAATTTGTTGTTTTTACATAATCCTCTATATAATAATTGTAATATATTTATAATATATTTTTAAGTAGCTTGAAAGTGTTTTAACATAATTATAAGTATTTTAAAAGTAATTTTGTATATATTTATTATAAATATAATAAATGAAGTTTGGATAGCACTTAAGTTAAAATAAATTATTTTAAAAGTTAATTAAAAGTGTATTACCTTAATTAATAAGTGTGGATATGCTTTGATCTTTAAAATAAATGTCTTAAAGTTAATAATAAGTAAGTAAATGGTTTTGGGCTATAGTAAACGATGTTTAAATAACACTTGTTTTTAATCCTTATTAATTATGCTTAAGAATTAGATGATTCATACACATTGTATGGGCTTAAGTAAGAATGTTAAGCATTATTATTGTTTGTTTCATTGTTGTTTCTACATGATGAAATTTTAGGGTCGAAATTCTTTTAAGGGGAATGATGTAATGACCAGAAATTTTACCGCTTTGATTTGTGAATATTTAATTAATTTTGAATATTCAATCGGTGGTTTTTAATAATCAAATTACCCTCTTTTAATTAAAAAATTATGATGATAAGCTCATTATAGAAATTTGTTTACAAAATAAATAGTTCGATGAAAAATTGAAATGTTACCGAAATTCATTTTTTGGATTTTCAGTTTCCATTGAACGAATGATGTTGAAATGTTGTTTAACACACACTAATTTTTTGTGCGCATATATAAAAAATAGGAACGCTTTTAGCACTAAATAAAGTGACTAAAACATTATTAGTGGCTAATAATGTCATTAAGTAAGAAGACTTTTTCCTTGTTTAAATGATGTAGTACTAAGTAGTACGATTAACACCATGGCAAACACTTGGGCACATGGGTGGCACATAGGGAGGTGAGGCTCCATGCATGTAGAGGGAGGTGAGTGTAGGACTAATATCACCTTTCTACATTCTATAAATAAGCATGTATACTTACTTATTTTGATTTGCATTTTCATTTTCACAAAACGATCTTCTCTTCTCATACTTTCTCTTCTTAAATTCCTAAATAGAAATGAAGCAAAAGCACCTCAAAACTCCTCCTTTTCTTCTTAAACTTCCAATGTAAACTTTTGACAACATTTATAACATCCCCAGCTACCCAAAGATGCAAGCTTGGTGCCAAACCCTCCCCTTAAAGCCATAGTCGTACCCTGTATGGGTTTTAGGTGTAACAACCCAGGGTTTTGACTAATTTATAATCGTCAAAAAATAATAATAATTATTATTATTATTATTGAGCTAGCTAATCGCTAATTGAAGTTTTCAATCGAGTCGAGAATTCTTTTGTGAATTGTAAAGGGATTTTATCTTGTTAATATTAGTTGAAATTGTTGAGAGAATTTTACGGGCTTTAAAATTTTAATATCGGCCCATGTTTATTTCGATGTCGTTCCCTTTTTAATTCAATTCGACCCGTCCCTCTTGACCATTTTCGTTCGAAAACCCTAAATAAACGAGAGACAATGATGGCGGCCACTTCCTCTTCAATCGAAAAACTAGGGTTTAGGTTATTCATGAGGCCGATTGCAATGCTCGATCAAACTTGATTTCCGTGCGTCGCCAGTTGATTGTCTCCTGTGATACTCGGCCGCTTGATTTCGTTCGTTATCATGTTGCTATCCTCAGCCGAGTGGATTCGCACTCTTCGAAACAAGGTGAGTGAACTCCACTCACTTTCTAATTCAAGCGGTGGTTTTTGTAAAATTTGAGTTTATAAATTTTGAGTTCGACTGAGAGTTGCTTGTCATCGTCTCGGTCATTTGATTTTATTTCGAAGTTGATGTTTTCTCTGACTTTACTGTGACGATGTTCTTCTTTTTCTTTGTATTTGTTGGCTTGATACTCTGTTATCACCCTCACTGTTGGTTTGTAAGCTACTTTGATGGCCACGGCTATGAATAATTATTTGGTATTTGTAACTTTGACACAGTTAATTTAAATTGCAAATGACTTTAAGTATTTTTGTTGTTTTCGGCATTAACGTGGAATTTTGTTTTATACCTCAATTTGTTATTCACATGACTTCGGCTGGTGATAATGTTTGTCTTGATTTCAGAAGAGGCTTCATTTAACAGGATTCACTTTATAATTCCATTTGATATAGCGATGGCATTTGAATGTTGTTCTACACATGATGCTTTGTTCTTTGTTTTATTGCTGCTGTGTCACTTGTGTACTGTGTCATTTAGGCTGCTCTGGAGTGCCATTGTTCTTCTAGAGCTTGAGTTTTTGCTGTGTCCTTTGGCATTTCGTGCCTATTGCCTCTTGTCACTTTGTAACCAGTAGCATACTTGACCCGTTGTGAAATTTTATTACCGTTTCATGACTTCGACCTTGCATTTTTATGCTTACTGCACACAGGTCCATCATGTAGTTCATTACGAGTTAGTGGTTGACTTTGGCTAGTTGAAAATTTTGTGAGTTTGTGAAATCTGCAGCTGGAACTTGTGATACACATATTTACACATATAAACAAATGTGCTAAACTGGTTCACTTAACTGCAGTATACTCGAGTCTGATATTTTTTATGGTTGCACTGTCCTATTTCATGTTGCATTAATACATTTTAATTTGGTCGAGGCTTGTTCACATTTCTGGTGCATTGTTGTAGCCTTTATGCACCGTTCATGTCATTAACCAGCATCACCCTATTTCACAACTGCATCTGTGTATTGGTGTATTCATTTCTGTGACCATTCATGCTATTGCATTGGGTAATACTCCACTGTGTACATTAGCCTGCACTTCCTTATCGACTCTGACTTGGTGTTTTCACCTTGGTTCTGCTGTCATTCATTGTATATTTCAAGCTTTCTTTGGCTGCATATCGAGGTATTTTCACTGATGCATATGTATTTATTCACTTATCTTGTTGGCCTGTACATTGCCTTCATACTTTGTCGTTGCATCCCTTTGCCGACGATGCTTGAAATTAAGTTGCACTTAGTATCACCTGATGTTGGGGTTTACATTCCCTGATTCATTTTATGCTGTCACACCCTTGTATCTGCAGTTGCATTTTGTGCATTTGTTTGGTACACATTCTGGACCTATTGCAGGGTTTAACCCAGCATGTAACTGAGTCACATTGCCTTCCCTGTTCACTGATGGGGTGATACCTTACTGGTTGAACATCCACTATGTGGTTCATTGATATAGCTTGACAGTTTGGGTTCATGTACATTGTCACTTGACCATCTTATTGTCCTTTCAGTACTGTCAGTTTCATGTAGTATTTGTGTTTCACGATATAGTGGGGCAGTGACGTGAATTTATTTGTCATTATTGTTGCCCAGCCCGACCTTGTCGGATTTTTGTTAATACTGTTAGCTTTGTTTGACCTTGCAGTTGTGATGAGTCATGATATCCGTGACTTGACCTTTCGCATTTGATCACTGTATTTCACTTTGCTTGAGTTGAATCCGGTAACTCGGGTCTGATCTTGTGTTTGCTTGTGAATTTTCATTGGGTACATCATTACTGTAGTGGCAAGGCAGTGCACGCAAGCGTGAACTGCAGTCACACGGTATTCATTGGGTACATCATTACTGTAGTGGCAAGGCAGTGCACGCAAGCGTGAACTGCAGCCACACGGTATTCATTGGGTACATCATCACTGTAGTGGCAAGGCAGTGCACGCAAGCGTGAACTGCAGCCACGCGGTATTGCTTTTATTGATATTTCAAATACTTTTGATCCATTGATCTTTTGCGTATTTCATATGCCGTATTGGCGAGGCAGTACACGTTAGCGTGTACTACAGCCAATCAGAATTGCTGTTTTTAAGTGATATTTCAATTGTTTAAATTGATTTAGTTTCATTTGATCATTTTGTTGTATTCTAATTATTTATTTGATAATTAGATTATGAGTTTCTAGTTATTTATTAATAATTAGATTTTTATGTTAATTGGGGATTAGGCAATTCTGATGTTTTTCTAAATTATCATCATTAATAATCCTTTCATCTATCTTCGTTGATAATTTGAGTTTGCTGAATTGTTGTTTAACACTATATGTGTTATATTCACCGTTATCCGATTTTCTTGTTAACGGATCAGATAGGTGAATTTATTTTGACTGTCGTCTAATTGTTAATTAATTATTACTGCTTCTGTGCATTAATAACTGAGTTTGAATTAGACTGACCCGTGTATTATTTTCTTTTGAATGTAATATTCGGGTCAGACCGAGTATTTACAGGTTGTAGATATCTTACTTTGGATTGTTGATAGAGCTATGAAGTCTTTTCATACCTTTTGAGAGTAGTCGTCATTTTTAGTAGTTAGTGTAATTGTATAGGTTGATATGTATTCATGTATATTAATGGTATCAATGTACTTGTATATGTAACATCCTGTGTCGACGGTTGTAGTTGTATCATATGTATTGTATCAAATGTATTGTAATTGACATCAGTTATTATATATATGAGACTTTCTGTTTTATCAGTGTTCCGCATTTATATTATCTAAGTTATTATTATATTTATTGTCCTAAACTATTATGAACCATCATAGTTCGTTTTATACTAGAATTGGGTATGTTGATGGGAGTAAATAAATAAGAGATGAAAAATAAAAATATATACCACTCTTATCCAAATAACCAATACTAGTGTAAGGCCTAACTACAGATGGCCGCTCCTATCCAGCCTTATTTTTCGTGATAACAGACAGTATTTCCTTTAATACTCTTTGTTATTATGAGCATAGAGGTGGGACGTCACACTAGGGACGTGTAAACCAAAGTCAAAGCAAGGATAAGTGAAGGGCGGTAGCTTTTGATTTATGTTAAACTTGTTTTAAAGTGAGATTTCTCACTTTAAATGACCCTTTTTAATATATTATATATTGATGTATGAATAGTGCTATATAAGATGTGTGTAACGATTATATTCCAACTTGGTAGCGGATGGAACATACAATTGTTTTTGCATGGGACTTAAATGACTCATAAACATGTGGTACAAGGATCGGCAGGGGACTAGCAAAAGTGAATGGAAGTCAGAATGTCTTTGTAGCGAATAGGTCGTTGCAGAAGCACATTGAAGAATAGAAATTTTGTGAAGGGATCCTAAAGGATTCCTCATCATTGTTGATTTAATTTTATTTATATATATTTTTTATATAAATAGTTGGACACCAAAATCTTATAGCTTGGCTGCATTGTATGTGAAACATTGATATGTTTTAAAAGTAGAACATTTTTAGTGGAAATAGTAGTACTAGAATTTGTTAATGCTAATATAGCTTCGAAGCCTCTCTGTAACTTATTCAAATGATTTATGACTTTGATTTTCCATTGAAATACTTGCTTCTTGGATTTTCAAATATATTTAGAATGTGGCATTGGATTCCTATAATCCTCTTTTATGCAACTTTATAATTTGATTTCTAAAAGTATTTTGAAATGGCTTTCGTACTTGACTTTTGTTTTTCAAACTCTTTTTTAAAAGTTATTAAAGTGGTTTAAAATATAAAAATAAGGTTTAAAAGCTATTTTATTTACAAAACAAAGTTTTAAATGTTATGGTCCATATGATGATAGCCATTGTGGATGCACTATAGAAATCTATGACTTTAGTAAACTATGAAAGGGTTATCTATTTTAGACATTTTTTTAATTCTTTTCGAACGTGTTTTATAAAAATTATATAAGTATTTTAAAAAGAGTTTTACGATTTAAAAATATTTTTTGGAGTTTATTTGAGTTATTTAAGAAAAAGGTTTAAATTTTATAAAGGAAAGTGCTTTGTTTTCAAAAGTCAAGTTTTGTTTAAAAGCAACTATATTTAACTGGATGTTTGAAATGCAAGTTTCTAAATATGTTTTAAAGAGTTTCTAAAAGTTTTTAAAAAAAAAGGAAGGAATCATTGATTACAATGCTATTGTTGTAATAAATGTTTTCGAGAAAAGAAAGGAGATCGTGGACTATAACATACTTCTTATAGTAAATGGTTTCAAGAAAAGTGGAAAGAAGTTTGGTTTATAACACTTTGTTTTAAACGAATAGTATATAGAATTTATACTTGACATTGAGCTTCGAGGTAGGGAAGCTTTTACCTGTCCTGAAAGATAAAATATTATTGAGTCAAGATTTGAGAGGTAATAATCTCCGAACTTAAATGGCTTCATTGTTAACCAAAGGATAATTTAAGTTTGAAATCAAAGATTGATGTTAAGTATATAAAGTATTATTTCCATATACAAACTCGATTACATATGGAAATTAATTAGTCCTCTACTTGGCACTAAAAGTCGATGAGTAGATTAATCCTCTATTTGTGAGATCTAGAACCAAAATGTTTCAACTAAGGTAAGGCCTAGAACAAGCAGTGCCCTAATTTACCTAGCATTGTTTTTGGCGAGGGATAGAGTTAATCAAAATATTGGAAACGTGATAAGAATAGGAGATTTGATTTCTATAAATGATCTGTACAATTTATTATGGTATGGTAAGTATTCTCTTCATTCTTAACACCAAATTCCAAGGTAGGAAAACTCATTACCACATATGAGAGTTTAAGAATGTACATCAAGGCAAGAATAATATTGTAACTTGTTCGACTACATTTCTACCTCGAGGGATAGTATAAGTTTGAAATTGAAAAGTGATGGTAAGTATATTTTGTCTAGTTTCCATATGATCCATTTACTTACACTATAAAGAAAGTGGTTTGGGTTTACAGTAAACAATGTTTTTAAATGGCATTTGTTTTTTGGACTCGTTTAAGTATGCTTTTGAAATATGAAATCTTTTGTAATGTTTTGTGAATATACTTCCACTGTTGAGATATGCGTTGAATATACTAGCATATTTTTTTTTGATGATAATAAACATATATATATTCATTTAAATGTATTTGGTATTGTACTATTTTATTTTTACATAATTAAATAAATATTTGCTGAATAAAATAAATAACACAGAATTTAAATTCAAACAAATATTTCATTCAAACAAATATTTCATTCAAACAAATATTTTATTACAATTTTGAATAGTACAAAATTTGATCTCTCACAATATAAACATAATTTTCAATTACAATACAATTTCGAATACATTACAATTTTTCACTATACAATTGTTACATACATTTGCACCTCACTACATATCACTCACTCACTCTTATTTGTTCTTCAACTATATTCCAATCTGTATCTAGCATCTGAATTATCTGTAAAATAAACACAAACACGGTAAAATTGAAAAAGAAATATTTTTGCAGTGTGAAATAAAATGTATTTTTTGAAAATATTATTTGCTTCAGTTATTTGGGTTGTTCGTCATCATATTTATTTTGAATTCATCTTTCACAAATAGCTTGTGACATGCACAGTGAATCACTGTACATGCCACAAGGCCGTGCACATCGATATACCCTTGATAAAACTGCAGGGACAGGTGAGCACAAGATCAAACCCAATCAAAAGCTAGGTTTAACTCAAGTGCAATACAAATAAAGTAACGATACGAGCACAAGGTCAAACCCGAGCCAAAGCTAGGTTCAACTCAGGTGTAATACAAAAAAAATAGAATGGTCAAGTTTTAATGAATGGAACAAGCCCCGACCAAAAATTCAATGTGTGCACATGAAAACAACTCAAGCATTCAAACGCAATTATGAACCAGGACTAATAAACAGTGATAGGAAACAAGGTCAGGTATAAGCATGGATGTGATAAGCAGTGATGACACAAGTGCACCATACCAGAGGCATACAATGGCACAAAACAGTGAACAATTCGATGCAATCAACTGAAGTGCAGATCACAACTGAATGCATACCTCAAATGCTACATGAAACAAGACTGTAACAAGATCCAGACAAATGAACACAGACATGAAGTGGAGAAAATAAACTAGTTCAATATTTACAAATTAACATGCAGTCAGACATAAAAAGAATCCAGACCATCGATAAACACTTCAACATTGAAGAAAATGCACACTAGCTCAATTATTTTTCACAAGACTCAAATCAAGCTTCAGATCAAACATTGATGAAGCAGACCATCAACAAAGTGCAGACAAATTCCAATGAAACCAAAATGCACATGACAACAGTGGTAACTTCAAACACACTACATGGTGCAACAAACATACATATATACACACACACACACACACACATGCATACACACATGTATACATATATATACTATGAATCAAATGGCCAAGACCAGATACAAGAAAGAAGGCAGTAGAGATCAATACAGCAAGTACACCAGATTCCAAAATGCAAATGGATACAAAGCAACATTGATACCAAAGACAATAAGAACATGAAAATCAATAGACCACATACGTATATACATATGTTTGCACACATATATACATATATACATTCAGTCAGATACATCATCGAGACAGTTTTCTAAAGCAAACGGTGCAGGCACACACACACACATGTGTGTGTGTGTGTGTGTGACAACCAGATGAAGATTAAACCATGATCAAGGAAAACTATGAACACAGTGACTTCAACATCAAACCAAACAAGTGCAGAGTTCAAATTTTAATATTTCAGTGGAAACTAGACCAGACTCCACAAAGTATACAGGAACCAGCACGCATGCACCATAGACAACAAGACCACATGATACAGCAACTATCAGAGTCCATCAAGCAACAATAAAGTGTACAGGTAAATCAAAGAATTCAACGCAAAGGAATCAAGGCCGAAATCAATCAGAGTTTATCAAGTCGACTTTTATCTCAATTCAGCAAATTAAAATACCATAAATGAAGGCACAAGAATTGTCTCAATTTTTAAATAACAAAGTCAAAGCCAAGTAGTAACAAGTTGAAGTCAATTTTTTACAAAATCAAAGTTGCTTAAGTCAAAATAAAAAAAGGAATGGAACCAAATCGAAAAACAAGCTGTGGTTATCAAGCAAAGCACATCAATAAAATATTCGAATTGAACTGATCATAATAAATCATATATATTCAAGTAAAATCGAACGATCGAGCAAAAGTAACAGAAGAATTCAAAAATATATTCGAACGAAAATTTAGGGAATTAAACCCTATAAAACCCAATCACCAATGGCATTATCATGTATGGAGTTCTAGCATATCAACGAAAGAAATAAAGCAAAATCACATACCAAGTCAATTCGAACTCGACTCGTTGAAGCGGCCGTTTGCAAATCAAAGTGACAAATTGATTGACGAAGCAAACTGTAGATAGTTCATCATTCAATTAACAATTAAAGTCGGCATGCTCAATTTCACAGAAGCCCTAATTTTTAGAAAGGAAGAGGAACATCAAGGCAGTCATTTTCAAAAAGGAGAGGATACGGCTGATAAAATAAGAAGAAAAAGGGAATATATTTTATCACTAAGTTATTTTCTATTGGGCTGGCCTTTTCTATCGGACTTTAATATTTAAACTAGGCTTTATAGCTTTTAAGTTGTTTTTATTTTGTATTTTACTTTTAAAATTTTGTAAATTCTAGTCGTGTGACTAGGGGACGAATTATGGTGGTGTAGTTCGAGAATTTGCAACTCAGTGGCTGAGTTGTGACAGTGTTTTGAGCATAGAGTTAGGTTAGTCGATAGCGGGTGTCATGATTTTACATATGTAAGCGTCTGACTACTTAATTTCTAGTGGAAACCTTGGGGGAAGCACGTAGGCAGGGTTTCGCCGAAGTTGGGTAAATATATATTGTTCTATTTCTGCTTTTAATATTCTGTTATTATCTGTGCTGCTATTATTCTGCTATTATCTATGCTGCAATTAGTTTATATATTTCCACATTAATTTGTATAATTATTAGTATCATCATATTCACCCCCTTTAGGGTGAAATCGATCCTACAAGTGGTATCAGAGCCATGAACAAAAGCCAATTTTTGTTTTTAAAAATTTTATTTTTCAAAAACAAATTATTGTTTTAAAAATTTTGATTTTTTAAATGGCTTTTCTAATAACGCTTTTGCTGAGGTTCAGTCCATAGTCAGACCACCAATGTTCAATGGTGAATATGCTTATTGAAAAAATAGAATGAAATTTTTTTCTTAAAACCATTGATGCTTGGAATATTGTTGAGACAGGTTATAAAGCACCAACTATAGTGGTAGATACCCAGGAAATTGAAAAACCGATGGATCAATGGACAGATCTAGAAAATAAACTACAGAATGAAAATGCTAAAGGTACGAATTTTATTATCTATTCATTAGATCAAATTGAATTTAATTGTGTCTCACATTATCTAAGTGCACTAGAAATTTGGCACACACTAGAAGTGACTCACAAAGGAACATCCCAAGTCGAGGAATCTCACATTGCCATGCTTAGTAGAGAATATAAGAACTTCACAATGGCCTAGGATGAAAATGTCAAAGAGATGTATGGAAGAATTTTCAATATTGTACACAACTCAAAAGCTCTCGGAAAATCATACACAAAGTTGGAAATAATTCGAAAAATCCTCAGAGTCCTTCCACGAAATTTTGAAGCCAAATTCATTGCCATTCAAGAATCAAAAGATTTGAAACAAATCAAAGTAGAAGAACTCATTGGAAATCTCATCACTTATGAGCTAGAAATGAAATACAAGGAAGAACGTGAAGGAGGAGATACGTGAAAGAAATCAATAGCTCTCAAAGGAACAATGAAAAGTGATGATGATGATGATGGAGCAGCTGAACTAGTGCTATTAATAAAGAAATTCAAAAAGTGGAATCACGGATACAAAAATCCAGCTCTAAATTAACAATTGAAAAGCAGAATAGTTAAAGTACTAGACAACTCAGAAGAGCAAGAGATCATCTGTCACAAGTGCAACAAACCCAGTTATATCAAACCTACTTGTCCACATAATCGACTCAGCCAAAGAAAGAAATTGAAAAGGAGAAGTTTTACAGCCATTGGGATGAAACTGATGAAGATAATAAAAGCACTAGCAGTGAGAGTGAAAAATCAGATCTGTGCCTTCGAGGTGATATAACTGATAGTGATGATGACGAACCAAGTGAGGTATCAAAACTTACTCATTCATAATTACTTATATATTTTCATGAAGTAAATAGTTGTTTTGAAAGATTTAGGGAGAAGTGCGCTAAAATTGAATCTCAAAGAGATATTTTGATTGAATGAAATAAACAACTTGACCAATTAGTCAAAAATTATCGAAATAAAAGCCCTAAATGTGACAGTGTCCATCATTCGAAGAAGAAATTGAAAAATCAGAAATTAAAATTAAATCACTTGAAAATGAAATTCTGATTTTGAAAGAAAGTGAAAACACAAGGAGGGAAAATTCTATTAAAAAGTGCACACAATTATTGAATGAAAATGAATCTCTCAAAACATAAGTACAACAATTGTCTACAACTTTAGAAAAAAAATTCAAAGGAGAAAGATCGTTAAATATGCTATTAGGAAAACAAAATGTTAATATTGTTAGACAAGGACTTGGATATAATCAAACTAAACTTGTTAGAAGCGAAATTAATCAAGTCAAAACCGTGTGCACAATTTGTAGAAAAATTGGACACAATCACAATATTTGTTGGTATAGACCCAAGCACTCAAAAACCATTCCAATTTGGGTTCCGAAAGACATAAATATAAAATCCTTTAAAGTTAAACAAATCTGGGTGCCAAAAGGAACCAATATAAATAGTCTTGGGTCTACACAAACATATTTTTCAAAATCTTTTTCCACTTACAATTATGGACTTATAAAACAAATAGGTCACAAAAATCTTTCTCATGTATGTGTGGTAGCAGGCTAAGGAACAACAACAATGTTATCTTGATTCTGGCTGTTTCAGGCACACGACGGGCGAAAAATCAAAGTTCTTTAGCCTAGTACAATGGTGGCAGAATCACAAAGGGCAATAATGAAAAATTATCGGAAAGGTAAAATGGGTAACGCTACATTTATCTTGAACGATATATTAAATGTGAAAATCTCATCATAATCTGAATTAAATCAGCGAGTTATGTGATAAAGTAATGAATGTTGATTATGATTCTGATTTATGCGAAATTATTGGCCAATTATCTTTTTATGCCGAGAACACGATAAGTATCTCTAGAGTCTTCGAGTTAGTTCATATAGATTTATTTGGACTAATGATGGTGTTTTATTAATTGATGATTACTCATGATACACGTGGATATATTTGTTTATCGTACTGCTTCTAAATCTGACACAATGTTCATTGTTTGTTAATTTGAATGGTTTTAATTCAAATTCAAAAGAATTTCATTTAAAAGCTGTAAAAATGATTTTTAGGTATTTGTTGCAACTTCATAGTCTGGTCTATGACATCTAAATATTGATAATCTTAAGTCAAAGGAAAATTCAGATGCAAATTACACTGGTAATCAAGTTAATAGAAAAATGACTAGTAGGACGTGTTTTATGTGGAGTCATTCATTAGTTATATCGCATTATCAAAGAAAATATCTGCATACTTTTCATTTCAACTAATTTTCAAATTAGCAGACATTTTTCCTATAAAACCCCTTCCAGAAAATAGTTTTTGTTGACCTTTTTTCAGATTAGTCATTTTAGAAATTTTGATTTTATAATTATTTTTGAATTTGATCTTAAATGACTACAGTAACTAATCTGACTCCAAACTGATGATCGAAAAGATAAATAGTGACTGAAAAAGTGACGAGTGTCGATGTTAATCATATATCATGACTTGAGAAAGTATATTTAGTAAATTTCTTTAGAAATTTAAACCGGATTTATAATAACTTTTGATGGGTAAAAATTCCATGACCATCTCTATGTCTATCATATTTCTAACGATCACCACTCATCAAAATCCAATATAGTATGTCAATATGTGGTATTTTAAACGTGAAATTATTCTTTTTTCATTTTATTTTATTTTTAGCAATAAAAACATCCAAAGTATTCACTCTCATTTAAAAGTCCTCATGGTTATGCATGGGTGAATTAATTGGAATTTTGATTATGTGCTTTCATGCTCATTTAAAAGTCCTCGCGGTTATGCATGTATGGAACACATATCAAAATTGATTATTAAATAAGTTCTAGTCTGATTTAAAAGTCCTCACGGTTATGCGTGGTTAGAAGATTCTTGAAATTCATTTTTTTATATAAAAATAGTGAATACTACTAATCTCATTTAAATGTCCTAACCATTATGCAAGGTTAGTAGATATTCAAATTCCTGATATAAATATACCACAAATAGACACAACTATATGGTTTTATATACCAACGGCATCCTTATCACTCTAATGTGGAATATGCGCCTATTAGAGTATTATGATTTTTGTTTGATTTTTTATTGAAATTTAATATGTATTCTCGATTGGGTATTAATATTATATTAGTGTCTATCACTTTATCTCTATTTTTTAAGACTATTACTCTTTTGCTGATAATAAAAGGGGAAGATAAAAGTTAAGATTTTGGCAAATAAAGGTGAAATATTCCCATTTAGGTTCATTTGCATATATTTATTTATTTTCATGCATATATGAAGGGGGAGCTTAGTTGTAGAGAGGGATTATTCAAATAGGGGGAGCAAATGGAGTTCATCAATGACCAAATACGTTTAATAAATTCAAAATCTTAAATATATATTTGTTATCATCAAAAGGAGGAGATTATAGAATATGCTAGCATGTGATTTTTTTTTGATCATAATAAACACACACATATATATATATATTCATTTAAATGTATTTGTTATTGTACTATTTTATTTTCACATAATTAAATAAATATTTGCTGAATAAAATAAAAAAGACATAATTTAAATTCAAAAAAATATTTTATTCAAACAGATATTTTATTACAATTTTGAATAGTACAAAATTTGAGCTCTCACTATATAAACATAATTTTCAATTACAATCCAATTTCGAATACATCACAATTTTTCACTATACAGTTGTTACATATATTTGCACCTCACTACATATCACTCATTCACTCATATTTGATCTTCAACTATATTCCAATCTGCATCCAGCATCTGAATTATCTGCAAAATAAACACTAACGCGGTAAAATTGAAAAAGAAATGTTTTTGCAGTGCAAAATAAAATGTGTTTTTTGAAAATATTATTTGCCTTAGTTATTTGGATTGTTCGTCATCATATTTATTTTGAATTCATCTTACACAAACAACTTATGACATGCACAGTGAATCACTGTACATGCCACAAGACCGTGCACATCGATATACACTCGATAAAACTGCAGGGACAGGTGAGCATAAGATCAAACCCAATCAAAAGCTAGGTTCAACTTAAGTGCAATACAAATAAAGTCACGATACAAGCATAAGGTCAAAACCAAGCCAAAGCTAGGTTCAACTCAGGTACAATACAAAAAAAATTGAATGGTCAAATTTTAATGACTGAAACAAGCCTCGACCAAAAATTCAATGTGTACACACGAAAACAGCTCAACCATTCAAACGCAAGTATGAACAAGGACCGGTAAATAGTGATAGGAAACAAGCAGAGGTATAAGCATGGATGTGATAAGCAGTGATGAAACAAGTGCACCATACCAAAGGCATATAATGGCACAAGACAGTGAACAATGTAATGCAATCGATTGAAGTGCAGACCACAACTGAATGCATACCTCAAATGCTACACGAAACAAGATTGCAACAAGATCCAGAAAAATGAACACAAACATGAAGTGAAGCAAATAAACCAGTGCAATATTTACAAATTGATAGGTGGTTAGACATAAAAAGAATCCAGACCATCAATAAACACTTCAACATGGAAGAAAATGCACATTAGCTCAATTATTTTCCACAAGACTCAAATCAAGCTTCAAATCAAACAGTGATGAAGCAGACCATCAAAAAAGTGCAGACAAATTCCAATGAAACTAGAATGCACATGACAGCAGTGGTAACTTCAAACAAACTACATGGTGCAACAAACATACATAGATACACACACACACACACATATGTGTACACACATGCCTACATATATATACAAGGAATCAAATGGCGAAGACCAGACACAAGAAAGAAGGCAGTAGAGATCAATACAGCAAGTACACTAGATTCCAGAATGCAAATGGATACAAAGCAACATTGATACCAAAGATAATAAGAACATGAAAACCAATAGACCACATACATATATACATATGTTTGCACACATGTATCCATTTATACATTCAGTTAGACACATCATCCAGATAGTTTTTTAAAGCAAACAATGCAGGTACATATGTGTGTGTGTGTGTCTGTGACAACCAGATGAAGATTAAACCGTGATCAAGGAAAACTATGAACACAGTAACTTCAACATCAAACCAGACAAGTGCAGTGTTCAAATTTTAACATTTCAGCGGAAACCAGACCGGACTCCATAAAGTATACATGAACCAACACACATGCACCAGAGACAACAAGACTACATGATACTGCAACTACCAGAGTCCATCAAGCAACAACAAAGTGTACAGGTAAACCAGAAAATTCAACGCAAAGGAGTCAAGGCCGAAATCTATCAGAGTTTATCAAGTTAACTTTTATCTCAAGTCAGCAAATTCAAATACCATAAGCGAAGGCGTAAGACTTCCCTCAATTTTTAAATAACAAAGTCAAATCCAGGTGATAACAAGTCGAAGTCAAATTTTCACAAAATCAAAATGGACGAAGTCAAAAGAAAAAAAGGAACAGAACCAAATCAGAAAACAAGCCGTGGTAATCAAGCAAAGCACAACAATAAAATATTTGAATTGAAAAGCATTAACTTAAAAAGGCAACAAAACAGTTTTTCATAGACTAACTGCTTTGCCACTTCCATTTGATACCTTTTGACACCATACCTATGCCTCAACCAAGTCGAAACGCCTTGGTATGCAGTGGATTGGAGAAATGCGGAAGGTATAGTGTCGAAACTATGCTTTCGGAGGGGTCGAGACCATTTTAAACAGCCGTCGAAGGTCTTTGTTTTGCTCTCAAAAGAGATGCCACTTGCTTTGCTTTTAATGGGTGCCTTCAAAAGGGTTGAATTGCTTTTATATAGCTTTCGAAGGGGTTTTCACCTTTTTGTTTAAAGGGTAGCATTCGAAGGAGTTGTCGTATATTATGTTTTAAAGAGAAACTTTTGAAATGGTTCTTTTGAACCAAGTCGAAACCTTGCTCCGGTCTGCATACCTTTCGAATAGGTTGAAAGTTTTCAATGAGTTCAAAAGGCAAGATTTGGTTTTATAAATATAACAAGCCACTTCACAATGCTTTCGAAATGGCTCCAGTAGCCATTTAAACTAAAGGTTCTGAAGGCAATGGCTTTGTAAGGTGTTTCGAAGCTATCCTTCCAATTGTTTACTTAAAAGATTAAGCTTTCGAAAGGATGATTCCCAAGCCAACTGTTTTTCCCAAACTCTTTTATTTGAATGTTAGTGGTTTCGGAAGGGGTACTTTTGCTTATGTTCACTCTGACCCAATGGTTTCAAAAGAGCTACTTTCAAATGGTATCAAAGCTAAGCTTCAATAAGTTGGAAAGATTTGCTTGATGATTTCAAAAGGAAGGTTTTGATGCTTTCGAAAGAGATATTTTAAAAGTGTATCGAATGGCATACAAAGTGTTTTGGAAAGAAGATTTGAATGTTTTCAAAAGATATATTCTAATGGTTCTGAAAGTAAAGGTCTAAGGTTCGAAAGCCTTAGTTTTCAAAAAAAAAAAGACAATCTCATTTTTAAAGGAAAACCCATGGCAATATAAAAAAGCTTTGAAATGCCTTTCAATTTTAGAGTTTTTGAAGAAGCTTCCTGTTATAAAAATAACGGGATAAAGGTATTAACCGTGTTTGGTACATTATGGTCAGTTATTATATTGCTTCTTCAATAAACATATTCACTTTATAATTAGACCCATAACTGTATTTTGGTGAGTAAGAGCAGAATAACCATCTAGGTTGGCCCAGTAGTGAATTTAAATTGAGTTAAATCCTGAATGAGTAGAGTTGTATCCAGGAGGTCAATTAGACCAGAGCATAGGATGCTCAAAGACTAATCATGAAGTCGTCAATTTAGACAGGTTCATAGTAAACCTATAAAAACTACGTTTGGAGAGAATTATGGGCAGAGGCCAATAGGTTCGTAGTGATCCCATAAAACTATATTTGGATAAAGCTATTGACAAAGATCAATAGGTTCATAGTCAATCCTTGAAAACTATGATACAAGAGAAGTTATTGGAGATACCAATAGGTTTAGAGAGAACCTATGAAACAATAAAGTTATTGGCAGGAACCAATATGTTTTTAGTGATCCCATGAAAACTATGAAACCAAACAGATAACCCGTAAAAGTTTAAACATGTTATTAGTTAGCTCATGAAAACTAATAGGTTAATAGTGACCCTAGGAACTATAACTAAGACAGATAGTCAAATGAAAGGGGATGAGAAATCTAGGATATTGTGCTTCTTTGTGTATCATCATGATATTTTAAATTGCTACGCTTTTAACCATTGTGGATGCAGGAGCATAGTATATGGTTATTATAAACTTTTAGGATACTGGTTAGGGAAAATCCGTTCTGTTAAGCGGTGTGGTCTCACTAGATTCTGAATAGTTCAAGATGGTTGGTTATTATTCATACCAGGCTTTATGTCTGACTCAAAGTTTATGTTTGCCCTTTAAACTCTCGGGTGCTCAATTGATTTTGAGTAGTTTTAGAGTTGAGGTTTTCAGGTTCTCCTTTAGATGAATAAGCTTTCGGAGGCACGCAGGAGGCAAGCTAGCTAATAGGGGTTCTTTTCTATTTTAGTCCACTGTGTTTTAATGTAAAGGCAAAGTTGTTTAATTGCATATGTTTAGACTCTGATCATCCAAGGAGGCATCCTCGTATGTTGCTCTTGGCGTATTTTGTAATAATTATATGTTCTTTGGACGTGGTTCTTGAATTTAGAATTATGTAATGTATTTGAAATATAATTGAAATGGAGTGAGAAATTTGTTTAATGGTTTTAAAAAAATTCATATTCATGTGTTTCTATTATATCAATGTATCTAACATTAACGCATTTGGTCACCAAGAATTAATAACTATGGAGGGCTACAGTATCCGTAACTGTTAGTTTAGTGCCTCCAAGTGGGGGATGTTATAGGTCCTTTAATTGTTTAGAGGCTTTTCTACAGTCTTCTCCCCTATCAAAGTTCTTCTTTTTCTTAATCATGCCAAAGAAAGGGATGCACTTATCAGTAGCCTTGGAGATAAATCTGCTTAGAACTGCCACCCTACCATAAACTCATCACATCTTTACTGGTTTTTCTTGGGTCTAGTGAATCCAAGCTTACTTCTTCCATATCTTTGACAAAATTTATTCTTTCTTGCTCTCCTTTATAGTCTAATTCAATAATGATTTCCCATCTTCTATTTCATTGGTTATCTGGTTTGCTTCTTTTCGTTTTCTTTTCCCTTTAGAGAAGTTGAATCTTCTTAACACACGGGCTTTTCAACTAATCTTATCTTTTTGTTTGCCTTGAATAGTAGGCCTGAAAGTCTATTATTCAATGGCTCCTCAATTTTAGTTTTACCCAATTTACTTCTATTCAAATCATAATAGGAATACCGTCTCTTTTAAGTTGCTCAAGTAAGGCAAAGTATAGTTCTTGGGAGCTGAATCGCTCCCCTTTTATAGTTCCCTAACCATTCTTGGTTAAGAACTTCTCCATTAGATATTAGTGAGACGAGTGCATCCACTTCATCCAAAGCCAGCCTCCCAAAGAAAGCATTATAATAGGAGGCATGTCCATTATTACAAATAGAGTTTCAAAAGTTTTGGAGCATGGTGGAATTCCCATCTGCACCAAGAGCTTGATTTTCCCTATTGTAGTAGAACCTTTATTATTGAGTCCAAAGATGGGTTCAAAGCATTGTTCTAGCTTATCCTTTGAGATATTCATTCGATCAAAAGAATGTTTAAAAATGATGTTTATTGCACTTCCTATGTTCACTAAGATCTTTGTTACCACAGAGATCCCAATTTGTGAAGTTATCATCGACGGATCATTATGCGGGTGACGAACTCCCCTAGGCTCTTGTGGAGTTATTGTTAAGCTGGGCATTTGAAGTAGATGTTTACGATTTTTGAACAGTGTCTCCTCTAGAATAGAAAATACTCCATCTCTCGCTTCCCTTATGTATCTGCTCTTGGCCCATTTGCAGTTTCTAGCGAGATAGGGACCTCGGCGGTTAATCAGAGAATTCAAGTCCTATTTAGAATCACACTTTATGAAATTTGTAGTATTACATAGGGACCTCTGATTATTCCTTTCAGGATGGGAAGATTTTTTATTCTCCTTGAAAAATTCCTTTAGTGATCCAGATCTAATCATGTTTTGGATTATTTCAACCAGGGCATGGCATTCGTCTGTTTTGAGTCCGTTAGCCTTGTGGTAAGCACAATAATCTCCCCATTCTTTGGTTTAGGTTTGTTCCTTGCCTTGTAGGAATTAGGTAATTTTCCTCCATCTTTGCCATAGCAAATATATAGAAAATGGGTTTATTCAAAGACACACAGTTAGATTTAGGGATCACCTTCCATCATCCTCCTATATTTTCATTCAATCTCAGCTTTTTGTTGGGGTGGTCATAGCCAAAATTTCCTTCTTCCTTATTTGGCTAAGATTTCTTCTTAGAATAGTACATTTTATCCGTACAAATAATCTTATCAGTCTGGAAATGAAAATCATGTAGATCCATACACCCATGGACATAGAGTTCCTTAAAGAAGGGGGTCTGTTCAATTAACATTGAGCGCACTGCCATCAGTTTTTCTCTATCAGCCATGTTTTCCTCCTTTAGTGTGTAAGTGTTGAACCTCTTCAGATATTTGCCAAGAAACTCTCCTAGTCTTTGTTTGACATTTTCCAGTAAACTAGAGTTAATGGTAGGATCTTTGCATATGCACAACTGTGTTGAAAACTCATAAGAAAATTATTCCCAAGAGTAAATATTTTCTCTCTGTAGTGCTTCCACCATTTGGGAGTTTCTCCTAGAAAACATGTAGGAAAGAGTTCGCAATTTACTAGTGATGACCCATATGCTCGACCCTCGAAAATCGATACTAATACACCCTTGGTATTCACATGTCGTAAATCCAAGTGCCGTAGAGGCAAATTATCATGAGGTAAAAGGAAAAAAAAAGGTAGAAGACAAACAAACTAGAATCTTACATTGTATTCAACATTTAATTATACATATAAGCAGGACATGCAGTTACTCTAAATTGCTTCATCAAAGTTCTAGTAAGTACTACTCCAGACAGGATAGTTATAACTACCTACCCTCACAATTATTGGCAGATACAGAATACATAATACATAGGAATCAATAGATAACTTCTATAAAGAACCCAAAATGCTCGAAGATCCATGCTCCATGCTTCTTGCACCTTTCCAAATGCTCCATACTACCTACTACATGGATGCCCGACAAATGGGGCGTCCAGAATTTAAGAGAAAAGAAAATAACTTCAGGTTAGTCATAATAATGGTGTGAGAAACTCGAAATATGTATATTTGAAAACAAAGTGTATCTGATAAGATCAAGTCGCACATAAACACGGAACAGGTTTTTACCTTATGATAAACAAAATCTTTACTATGCTAATTAAGCAAAATTATTTTTAATGACATATTTTTGAAAAAAACTTTCGGGTATATATACATATCTTCGTTGAAATTGTTACATTACTAAGTTCCAGCATACTCGGCTCTACAATCAAGTCCAAAGGCACTTACAAGATAATGGATTCCATATAATGGAAAGGTAAAGGACCACCTTCTGTACAGTACATCTTTGAAGGAATGTACCGGGGATCAACATCTTTGAAACGTCTGGACCTAGCAAGACCGGTCTACCCATAAACCCACTTGTGGCGGATAGAACCGAATATGACATCATCTCAGTCATAAGCTACCTATCCGGGATCTCATAGCATACACAACATACACGACATATAGAGAGTAGTCTAGAAAGGTGATGACCATATCCTAATGGTTGGGAAATGCATAGCCTTGCAGCATGTCATGTTTAAGCCATTTCTGGGTGATGAGACCCAAGGTAATGATTACTTTTCGCGTAGGACATTCCACTTTGAATGCCATATTGCCAATTCTATCCCACACTATTGATTTCTGCAAATGTACAATCTCTAAGCTCGTATGCCTCAAAGAAGGGTGGTAAGTGTAAGAGAGTACTTCCTACACCATCAAACAGATGTATGTTTATAAAAATCAATCTACATGTATGATAGAAATGTAATGTCAGACATCCATCCATACAATTTATCCAGGAACAGGACAAACCAAATGAACTCTCCTACTACGTCCTATCAGGAATCACCCTTAGGATTAGTAGCGGGTAGCCAAGATCAAATGAAGATACTACTACCACATATATATGATATGGTAAATTCCCCCTGAGGGTCAGTGACAAGCAGCCCCACTTTCCATCTTCTAATTTATTATCATTCCACATCTTCACCTTCAAATGCGTAAATTGGTTCGAAGTGGTTTTCGGATAGCAATCACCCAAATCTGATCATGGCTTCTTTGAACCAGCTATCAAAAAAAGATGCTAAGTAAATGGGTGATAATCATTTGATTAATTACTTTATTTTTGTCAAAAAATATCTTCCAGACATGTATATCTTTAAAACATTTCTTTTTGGTATATATGAAATCATTAAGCCTCTCATTAACTTTGGAGATACCAAATCATTTTCATAAGCCATTTATGAAAACATTATTGAGTAAAAAGGTTTGATACAAAATAATACTAATTATACTCAATATCAATTTTCATATTCGACCCTTACCGTCCGTCAGTAAACGGCGAAATCACCATTTAGATTCACACGAATAGTATGAATTCCCTCCTTGGAATATAATGTCAAGTATAAGAAGATTATTTCTACACAATCCAAGTTGTATTAAATTCAGAAAAAAATTAAATCTTTTATATTTACCTCGTTTCCAACATTTTGACTTTATCTATCCCTCACCCAGGAAAGAGGCCAGATGAGCCAGGGCACTGGTTGCTCCTAAACATCTCCTTTGTTTAAGCACCCCACATCCGGATCTTACAAATTTAAAAATCTAGTCTACTCATCGACTTTTAGAGCCAAGATTAAATCATTTATTTATAACAGCTTTTCTTTTAACCATCTATTTAAACTCTTTAAAATAATTTATAAAAACTCCATGTTATCTTTAAAATACTTAATTATTTATTTGAAAACGTATATAAAAGATTTGGGAAAGAATACTTAAGTTTAAAGCCATATTTCAAAAGTAATTAAAACTGTTGCAGAAAGTGTTGTGAATAGTGTTTTAAAAACTTATTTGATCAAAACGACTTTTCGGTCATTTAAAAATTCGTTTTTGTAACTCAAATCCATTTTAAAATATTTATAAAATTTATTCGGTATGTTTAAAGAATTAAAAATATCAATTTTAAAGAATTTATCACTTTGGTTTCCGAACTGTCAAAAACGCATCTTGATCCTTTTATTTTATTTGAAAACTATGATTATAAAAGTATGAAAAAAAAATTATTCCAAAGAATTTCGACTCAGATTTCATTCTATAAATGGGTTTAACTTTCTATGGAACAAAATCGCGAATTACCATTACGCGACGCGCCTATTTTGACTAATTTTCCATATCATTTCCAAACTTTTTCGAAACACTTTTACATATTTATAAAACATTTCTAAATCATTTTAAACCATTTTAAAGAGGTTTAACAACCTCATATACACCATTTTATTTTTTAAAGGAAAGTGATTTCCTTTGTGATATTCGACGTATATTAAACGTGAATTGTTTATACATCTAAACAAACATTTTATCATATCCAACATGGTTCACAATCATCACAACCAAGCATAGCCAAACACATATATCATCTAGAATATTATAATATAAATAGATTTTCTCACCTTAGATTCAATCGAACTAACTTTAACACAACTATAGCTCCGATATTTGGAAATTTTAGCTTATTTAAGCTTGCACTAAAGCTCATAGATAGGCTTGGCCATGGCCATTAGTGCTTGGGTGTTCATAATATTTCTTGGGAGATAGGAAAGGCTTGGCCTTTGGTGGTGGATGGTGTGGACATGGGTTTAGAGGGGAAGAAGGAAGAGATTTACTTTGGTTTGGATGTGTTTGTATAATATATATACACTATATGATTTTAATTTCTTTTTGCCATAATTTTCTTCTTTAATTTCCTAAGTTAAGAAGCCATTAAAGTGGAGAGGAAAAGTGAAGAAAGCTTTGGAATTTATGAGCAAATGAAGTGAAGATAGATGGTGGTATTTAGAGGCAAAGAAGTGAACTAAAATATCATGATATTCATGTGCACACACATCACCATTTCCTTACCACCATTCCCTCCTACCTCATCACTCACGGCCGAGTACTTCCCCCATGTGTGTACTCATGTGCTTGTACTTTGGGTATAAGAGGTCGTCCTTAGGATGCTTAAGAATGAAGTTTTAGGAAAATATCTTAGATATATGTATGTATGTATGTATGTATGTATGTATGTATGTATGTATATCTCTGTGTGTGTGTGTGTTTATATATATGTTGTATGTATGTATATGTATGCATGTGACATGTGTGTGCCTTTATATGTAAATGCACTTGCATATGTGCCTAAGTATATTTCAAATGATTCACAATATTGCATAACTTTTCTGTGTTGAATCGTAAGGATTCTGATTTTGATTTCCGGTCATATTTTCACTTCTTATTTAATATATATACACACAAAGTTTAATATTAATATTTCTATCATTATACAGTAATCAAAGGGCCTATTTAATAATTAAATTATTTATTAAATTATTTAAACTCAATTTAAATTCAAAAATCAATTTCAAAAATAGTAGTGTCAATAAAGATATCATAAAGGGATTTAAATTTCAAAAATAAAATAAATAATTTTATTACATATTTTCACTCATATAGATAAATGAGTGTATGTATCCAGCTCCGTGCACGATGTTGGATGGTCTAAGAGCTGTTTATTGATAAAACGATTTCCAGTCATCTTATTGATATTTTCCAAAGTGTATACCTTTGTTGATATTTGTTCAAAATAAAATTACCAATATTATTATTGTTCAAAACCCTATCATTTATATTTAAAAAATCTTATATTTGAGTATTTTAAATTTTTTCGAAGTGATGAATTTGCAGGTCATTATTTACTTCCCCCTTAGAAGAATTTCGTTCTCAAAATTAAGGATAAGAATAAACTGACTCAAAAAGGAATATATATTTGACATGGGGAAATATATACGAGATATGATAAGACCACACCACATACGGTGAGTACATATCTCGATGCCATATGCAAACTATACATCAATCCTAGACTTAGTATAAGCTATCCTCATTATATCTTATGTTTCCTAGGTGCAGTCGTCGACATCGCCACTACATTGAACTTTAACCAACCTTACAACCTTCCTTCTCAATCGCTTCTCATTGTGATCCATGATTCGAACCGGTCATCTGATATCTGCAAAATTTGGTTATACTTCTAAATTTTCATGGGCAACTATTCTATAATCTGTTATGGATCATGCACATATTTCCGTAGATGGATAGGTGAAAGCTGTGTAGTTAATGCCCCGCTATTACCCCGCCATAACCCCGCTATATCTCATAGCGGATTTCTACCGCTATGATTTTTCCATATAGCCCCAAAATATAGCCTTTCCGCTTTAATCCCCGCTATATCCCGTTATTCCCGCTATATTTTGCTATTTCCGCTATATCTTCTTTACTAAAATGAATTAAAAAATTGCATTTATATATTATAAAAATTATTAAACTAATTTATTTGATTTAATTTTTAATATATTTTCAGAAATGAAAATATTCTAATATTCTACTGAATTCAATTATGTTATATAACAGTTTTACATTTAATCAAAGTTTATTCGCACATTTTTTTGTTTAAAATTATTTATGTATTAATTATAATTCAATTGAATGATAATTTTTCATTTATTTACATTTATATATTTGTAAAAACATTAAGTACGAGTTTTATATGCTATTTTAGAGCCATCTGCTATATCCCGTTATATCCTCACTGTATCCCCGCTATGACTTTTTGCACCTCAATCGTTTCGAATCTGCTGAGCGCTTTAACTGCACAGCGTGAAAGATGTTGTGCATACTTGACAACCTTTCAGGCGATCCCACTCGATAAGCTAATGGACTGATCTGCTCAAGAATGGGAAAAGGTCTAATAAATCAAGGTGCTAACTTCTATACCTACCAAATCTTCTCACTCCTCTCATCAGAGATACTTTCAAGAATATAAAATTTTCAACTGTGAATTCCGAATTCCTGCATCTTTAGTCAACGTAACTTTTTTGCCTTCTTTGGGCCTGTTTCATCTTCTTTCTGATCATGTCTACCTTTTCTGAAGCTTCTCGAATCATATCGGGACTAAGTACTAATCGATCTTTGGATTCAATCCAACATGCTAGGGATCTAAATAGAAGATCAAATAAAGCTTCATAAGTGTCATGCCAATACTTGTCTGATAACTGTTTTTGTAGGAGAATTCCACTAGACGAAAAGAAATTCCCATGAACCTCCAAAATCTAAAATACAAGCTCTCAGAAGATCTTTTAGTACTCGGTTTACCCTTTCAGTCTGTCCATCGATCTGGGGATGATATATTCAGCTTCATTCTCAAGGCTGTTTGTAATGCCTCCCAGAACTTACTGGTAAACATTGGGTCTCAATCACTGAATATGCTACTTGGGACAACATGTAATCGATCAATTTTCCTCATGTATATCTCTGGAAGACTTGCAGTAGTTCTTGTTGGCTTTACTGGGATAAAGTGTGTCCATTTAGTCAATCGACCTACAATAACCCAAATTCCTTCATTCCCTTTTCTTGATTAAGGTAAGTCATTGATGAAATCCATTGATATTTAGTCTCATTTCCAAGTCAGGATTTCAAGAGGTTGAGTAATCCAGTGGTCTTTTGCTGATCACGTTTGATCTGTTGAAAATTTGCATATCTGCTAATGTGGATAAAGATATCGTTTTTCATACCATCCCACTAAAAAGTTTCTTCATATCTCGATACATTTTGGTAATTCCGAGATGTACTGAAAGTCGAAAATTATGAAATTCTATTAAAAATTCTTGCCTTATCCAATCGACATTTAGGATGCACACTCTTCCACTCATCCTTAATATTCCCTGATCATCCAACTTGAATCATATCCATCTTCCTGATACTATGCTTTTCTCCACTACTTTGACCATCTTTGGAATAAACGGATCGCTAAACCGGTTCTCTTTTATTGGTTAATCAGAGTTGGATGCACTATTAAATAAGTTATAATGACATGCTTTCTACCTAATGCATCTACTACCACATTGGCTTTCTAGGCATACATAGGATATCTAAATCATATGATGCAAGAAATTCTAGCCAACGCTGCTGTCTCATATTATAGTCCCTCCGAGTGAAAATATACTTCAAAGGTTTGTGATCCATGAAGAGTTCAAACTTTTCACTTATTTAAAGATAGTATATTATTTACCAAAGTCAAACAAAGTTTATTAAAATAAATATAAGAAATTATTACCCAGTAAATAATGTATCTAAATCTTTAGTGCGAACACAACGGTTAATAGTTCTAAGTCGTGTGTTGCATAATTTCGCTCATACGACTTTAACTACCTAGTAGCATATGCGACAACCTTCCCATGTTGCATTAGTATTGCGCCTACTCCTTCTCCATAAGCATCAATATAAATGGTTAAACCGTCTCTTTGATCAATAATAGTTAGGACTGAAGCCGTGATTAATATTTTCTTAAGTTCTTGTAATGCTTCTTCACATTTCAGCGTCCATTCAAATTTAACATTCTTCATAGTCAACTTCATTAAGTTATATGAAAGCTTAAAGAAGTCCGGAATAAATCTCCAGTAGTATCCTTCCAATCCTAAGAAGCTGCAAATGTCCTTCAGAATTTGTGGTTACTTCCAATCTAGAATGACTGTAATTTTCCCTGGGTCAACTGAGATTTCTTCCTTTGACACAACATGTCCACGGAATCTTACATTTTCTTCCCAGCAGTGGCATTTTGAGAACTTAGTCTTAAGCATATTCCTTCTCAATGTTTCTAGTACAATCTCTAAATGTCTTTCATGTTCTTATTCGGTCTTTGAATATATAAGAATATCATCAATAAAAATCAACATGAATTTATGGAGCACATCTTTGAATACTTTATTCATAAGGTCCACAAAATAAGCCGTCACATTGGTTGGCCCAAAAGGCATAACCAACCGCTCATAGAAATCATTTGGTTCTTTGAATAGAGTTAAAGGAAGGTATTCTTCTGCTATCCTTAATTGATGGAATCCTATAGCTAGGTCCATTTTGGAGAATATTCGAGCACCATGAATTCTATCAAATAAGTCATTAATACGGGGTAGAGGATACTTGTTTTTAATCGTTTGTTTATTTAAGTCTCAGTAGTCTATACGGTGTCTTAGAGAACTGTCTAACTTTACAATGAAAATTACCGATGAGCTCTAACTTGAGTGATTTGGTCTAGTATTCCTTTCCTTAACAATTCATCAGTTTTATTCCTTAATTCATTTATTTTCTTAGGGGTCATTCATGAGTGAAAAAATACCTTGCACCAGAAATCAAGTCGATTTGAAACTCAATTTCCTTATATGGAGGTAAACTTTTAACTTTCTCAAAAATATCCGAAAATTCCTCAACAATTGGTATTTCTTCTAAACGTTTTTGAAATGAATTTAGGGCATACATAAAATTATCCATTACTGGACTTGGTTCTTTACATGTTATTTTAAAAGGTTCACATCTTTTATTTTCCAAAGGCACTGTCCTTTCAACACAATTAAGAATAACCTTATATTCAGACAACCAATCCATACTAAGTATAACCTCAAATTCAATAAAATCAAGGATGATTAGGTTACATGAAATTTTTTAAGATAGCTAGGAAACCTGTACTTTTTTGCAAACTATACCAAAATTAGTTTTACCACCTATGGGGTTAGAGACATGGATGGGGGTATCTAATATTTTTATGGTAAGTTTCAATTTATCAACCAATTCTTTAGAAATAAAGTTATGGGAAGCTCCGATATAAAATATACTCTAACTAGATTTTCAATAATGCAGATATTACCTTCTAGAACTCTCTTACCTTTCACATCGGTCAAAGTTGAGGGTTCATCTTTGATGGATAAAACTCTGACCCTTTCTCCTTTCTTTATCAGTGGGAAATCCTTCTTCTGGTGCCCTGGTTTGTGATAATTGTAGTGGGTCCTATCCTGAGCCTTATGATTCTTAAAGGTGGTGGAAAAATAACTCTTCCGTTAGCAATTATAACAAGTAATATCCTTCAAATTATTTTTCTGAGATCCTCCTCCCGACTTTCCTTGCCATGGCTTCTTCCCCAGATGATTGAGCTTTCTCTTCCAATTATTGTTGCTACTTTGAGTTATGGTTGGATTCTTCTTGTCCAAGGTTTCATAACGAAAACCCATATCAACCAAATCTACAAAGGTTCCTTTTACATGCATGGTCATCCTGTCTTGATATTGCTCCTTCATTCCAGAAATAAACATTTCATTTTTCTTTAAACGAGTATATATCAGTCCCAGCCCAAAGCGGGATAACTCATTGAACTTGTTTGAATATTCTTCTATAGACATTTCTCCATGCTTTAGATCAATAAAATTTCTATAGAGGTGGGATCTTCCAACAGTGGGCATGTATTGTTTTTCAAAGACTTCTTTGAACCTTGCCAATGAGAAATTATCTTTTGAATTAATTAGAATGATGGACTCCCACCAAGCTAGAGCCCCATCCTTCAATTGTTGGAAGGCTAAAAACCTTTTTCGATCATCGTCGATGTTTAATCCTTTAAATATTTTCTCACATGATCGAAGCCAAGCCTGAACTTTAGCAATAGATTTTGTACCTATAAATGGCCTTTCTCCCAAGCTGGTATAATCTTTGCAAAGAGCGACAAAGTTAACTTGAGTTGCACAGGAATCATTACTTCTTCCATCATTGTAGCAGTTGGACATTTATGGTCATTGTACTGCTACCCCTTCCCTTTTGCCCTCTTTTATTACTTATTTCCTATTATCTGCATATAGTTAGGAAACATCTTTAGAACATATAGACGAGATTATTTTAGGGAATGGTTATAAAACTCGAACATACTTATTTGCATAAAATTTCAAATATGCGCTCTCTCTGACTAAACTCATTCAACGACATAACTAACCATATCTTTAATGAGTGGACCCAATCAAGGCTTAGGTATTCACTCAACTATAAGCTCTGCTACCAAATGTGATGATGCACCTGCTCGGCCCTTATAATTCAACACTAATACATCCTCGGTATTCACGTACCGCAAATCCAAGTGCTGGAAAGGCAGATTATCATTGGGTAAAAAAAAAAGAAGATAAGCAAAATAGAATCTCACACCGTATTCAAAATTTAATTCTATATCTGAGTAGTACATGCAATTACTCCAAATTGCTCCATTTGAGTTCTAGTAAGTATTAATCCAGCCAAGATAGTTATAATTGGCTATCCTCACAAGTGCTGGTAGATGAAAAATACTTAATACAACGAAATTAATTGATAACTTCTACAAAGAACCCAAAATGCTTCATGCTTCTTGCTCCTTTCCAAAATGCTCCTTACTTCCCACTACATGCCTGCCTGAAAAATGGGGAACCTAGAGTTTAAGGGAAAAGAAAATAAACTTCGGGTCAGTTATGAGACTGTGAGAAACTCGAAATACATATATTTAAAAACAAAGGATATCTCATAAGACCACGCCGCACATAAACATGAAATAAAATTTTATATTATGATAACCAAAATCTTTACCACCCAAAATATGGCAATTTATTTTTAATTACAGTATATTGGGAAAAAAATCAGGTATATATACATAATCTTAGTAGAAATTGTTACATCATTAAATTCCATCATACTAGATTCTACAATCAAGTCCGAAGACACTTATTGGAGAATAGATTCCATACAATGGCAAGGTAAGGGACTACCTTCCATGTAGTACATCTCTAGAGGAATGTATCGATGTCGAAGGACTACCTTCCATGTAGTACATCTCTAGAGGAATGTATCGAGCATCGACATCTTCAAAATATTTACACCAGTAAGACCGGTCTACCCACAGACCCACCTAGTGGCGGATAGAACCGAATATAACATCATTCTGGATGTAATGGACCTATCTGGGATCCTATAGCATACACAGCATACTCGATATATAGAGAGTAATATCGAAAGGTGATGACCATACCCTAATGGTCACAAACCACATAGCCTTACGTCATGCCCTGTTTAAGCCATTTCCGTATGATAAGGGCCGAGGTAACGATTACCTTTCACATAGCACATTCCACTTTGAATGCCACATTGCCAATTCCATCATGCACTATTGATTTCCACAATGTACAACCCCTAAGCTTGTATGTCTCAATGAAGGGTGTTAAATGTAAGAGAGTTACTTCATACAATACCAAACGGATGTACGTTTATGAAAATCAATGTACATATATGTTAAAAATGCAATGTTAGACATCGTCCATACAAGTTATCCAGGAATAGGACAAACCAAAGGAACTCTCCTACTACGTCCTATCAGGAATCACCCCTAGGATTAGTCGGGAGTAGCCGTTTCATCGAAGATCAAATAAAAATATTACTATGACATATATATGATATGGGATATTTCCTCCAAGGGTCAGTGACAGGCAACCCTACATTCCATTTTCTAATTTATTATCACTCCACATCTTCACCTTCGAACGCGTAAATTAGTTCGAAGTGGTTTTCGAATAGGAATCACCCACCGATCTCGGTTCCTTCAAACCAATCATTGAAAAAAGACGTTAAGCAAATGGGTGATTATCATTTAACTAATTACTTTTTCTTTATAAAAAAATATCTTCTATAGATATATATCGTTAAAACATTTCTTTTTGGTATAGAAGGAATCATTAAACCTCTCTTTACCTCTGAAAATACCAAACATTTTCATAAGTCATATTGAAAAACATTATTGAGTAAAAAGGGTTGATGGAAATTATACTAATTCTACTCAATATCAATTTCTATATTCAACCTTCACTATCCGCCGAATAATGGTCGAAATTACCTTTTAAATCCACATGGATAGTATGGATTCCTCCTCGGAATTTAATACCAAGTATAAGAAGATTATTTCTATACAATTCAAGTTATATTAAATTTGAAAAAAAAAATTATATCTTTTATACTTACCTCGTTTCCGACATTTCAACCTTATCCACCCCTTGCCCAAGACAATGGCCAAGTGAGCCAGGGCACTGGTTGCTCCTGAACATCTCCTTAATTTAAGCACCCCACATCCAGATCTCATGAACAGAAAAATCTAGCCTACTCATCGGCTTCAGAGCCAAGATTAAATCATTTATTTATAAAAACTTTTCTTTTAACCATCTATTTAAAATGTTTAAAATAATTTATTAAACCTCTACATTATCTTTAAAATACTTAATTATTTATTTGAAAAAAATAATAAAAGATTTGGGTAATAATTCTTAAGTTAAAACCATATTTCAAAATCTAGTATGCTCATCAGTTTAAGCACCCCACGATTTTGGAGAGTATACTACCGGCCCCTTCTCTTGGGTTCCTCTTTTTCTTTGTGGGCCCATGGTTCTTTTACCCTTATCTTTGCTTTTGAATATTGTGGTATCTAAATTTTTCCTTAGAGATTCAACATCTCCTCATTCTTCAGTAAGCTTTGTTGTTTTGGAGGACTTTTAAGAAGAACTTTTTCTAAAATCTCTTGCATTTCTGTGAGGTGTTGTGGTAAATTTTGAATTTTAGCTTCGCTATTCGTTGGCTTTGCTGATGTTGAAGGTTGTCCACCTTTCGCATTTTCCGGATTGAAATTTGGAGTAACATTATCTTCCAAAGTTTCCTGCTATACTATTTCCTCATTCAAAACATGGACTTTTTTAGGTCTCACCGTTTTCTTGCAACAAAAATTTACATAGTTAGTTTCTAAATAAGGAAATGATGGGATGGAGGTTCGAGCCATCATTCTAGCATCAGAATGTTAAACCAAAAAATGCTTAACACTCGAGATGTTGCATAGGATTGTATTATTTGAAATGAACCTAATATTTCCTATGAGCTTTAATATAGTTGTGAAGTTGTTCAAAAATTCGAGTCATATGTCAAAGGATGAAATTGGCAAGTTTTAAAAATGTGCAATAACCTATTATTTAATGGGAAAAATAGGCAATTCACTTATGTCACAATCCTTTGTCCATATGTCAATTGGCAAATAGTCATAATGCAAAGTAAACTTTAATATAGGCAAGGGCTTAAGTGGCCTTGTTCAAATTATTAATATTCAAGTTCAAATTCAAGTCCAAGTCCAAATATAAGTTATATGCAGGTCCATTCTCCTAATAATAGTCAAAGATACATATATTGAAACCATTATGTTATGCAATGTTTATTATTTAGGTCCTTATATGCAAAAAGTTACAATTGTATCAACAAATCCCTAAATAAATTTAGGGTTTACAACTTGTAATTTGATAAGTTGAGAAAAGAATGAATCATCCCTCTCTAGGTGGTGAAGGAGGCCTATTTATAGAGGTAGTGGCAAGCGGTATGGCTATTGTTTGTCTATCAACCAAATATTCGACATCTCCTATGCATTATTGATGTTTAACATCCTATTTTCATTGTTGATATTTGGCACTCTTTTGTTGGAGTAGAAGCTCGTTATTTCCGTAGAAACTCAATATCATTAGATGATTGTAGATGCTTTACAATAGTTAGCGTGGTTGAAGCTCGATAACTCTTATGTTGTATAAGCTGATATCTTTTGTTCTTCCAAATTTGATGTTGCTTGAAACCCACAAGCCTCATCAACTTATTGACTCGGCACCTTCTTCAACTTATTGACTGGATACCTTGATTTATCTGTTTTATTATCAATACTCGACGTCTGATTCTTTCTTGTTAAATATTCGACAACCCTTCTTATTGTAGAAGCTCGCTACTCCCTTCGGGACTCGATACTTCGTTATAATTATTTGAAGTGTGACATTTTCTTGGTTGTTAGATGTTCAACCTCTTCTTGTGATTTCTTGAGGTTCGCTATCCTTCTTTTCTTTTATATTCTCAACAACCCATATGGTTATCGAGGCTCAACATCATTTCCTCTAGTTATAGAGATTCGGCATCCTTTCCATGATTGTAGAGGCTCGATATCATCTTTGCATCAGAAGTTTAATTCTACCTTCGGATATGGGCTTGAAATTTCTATACTTGACATGTGCAAGCTCAAGATGGTAGGTTATTATTCATACCAGGCTTTATGTCTGACTCGAAGTTTATGTTTTCCCCTTAAACTCTCCGGTGCTCAATTGATTTTGAGTAGTTTGAGAGTTGAGGTTTTTAGGTTCTCCTTTAGACGAATAAGCTTCCGGATATGTGCAGGAGGCAAGCTAGCTAATAAGAGTTATTTTCAATTTTATTCTGCTGTGTTTTGAAGTAAAGGCAAAGTTGTTTAATTGCCTATGTTTAATCTCTGACCATCCAAGGGGGCATATTTGTATGTCTCTCTTGGCGTATTTTGTAATAATTATATTTTCTTTTGACGTGTTTCTCGAATTTGAGATTATGTAATGAATTTGAAATATGATTTAAATGGCATGAGAAATTTGTTTAATGGTTTTAATTTTTTTGATATCCATATGTTTCTGTTATATTAATGTATTTAACATCACCATATTTGGTCACCAAGAATTAATAAGTATGGATGACTGCAGCATCCGTAACCGTTAGTTTTGGACCTCCAAGTGGGAGATGTTACAAGTTGGTATCATAACATAGGTTTATGAAAACTTAAAAAAATTCAAACTTAAAACAATTTTTCGAAACATAATCTAATATATCAGAAACTAAGATCGAAGTTTGGGTTAACGCTACAGTAATGTACTTGTATCTGATACATATATAAGTATGCATTCCCCTCTCTCTTAGAATGTTCTTATGTATCTTACTAAGGCTTGTATGAAGATTTATGAGAAAGTAGATACGGAGGCAGGAAATAGAAGAGGAAATCTTGATGAAGGAAGCACCATAACAAATGGAAATTATCACCCAATAGGAGAAACCAGGGTCGACAGACAAATGGTAATCAAAATGCAGATGACAACGTAGGTGCTGAAAATCCACCAATAGATATGGGGATGATATATCAGTTCTTCATCAATCTGGTGCAAGAAGGAGTTACCGCAGGAGTAGTTGGGGGTTAATGCTTGAAATATCGGAGGAGCTAATCCTATGGCCCTAGCTGGCAACAACTATGCCAAGTTGAGTAGGGATTATACTAGTCTTAGTGGAAAGTCGTTTTTGGGAATGGAGGATTATATAGAAGTTGAGAATTGGCTTTTGCATTGTGAAAGGGTCTTCGCTGAATTGAGATTAAATGATGAGCAGAAAGGAGGCATGCTTCTAGACAGTTGCTTTGAGCAGCGCTTCATTGGTAGAATAGTGTCACTACTGGAGTTTCCAAGGAAGAGTTGACTTGGGTGGAATTTCGAAGGAGATTCGAGGAGAAGTTTTTATCTGAGGTTTCCAAGTCGACATTGTTGAGGAAGTTCATGGACTTGGTGCAAGGCGAGATGTCGGTGATTGAGTATGCCACGAAGTTTGATGAGTTATCCAGATATGGACATGCTACCATTGACACCATCATCAAGAGGAATAAGAAGTTTATCCGGGGATTGAGACTCGAGATTGCTAAGGCGATCCTGCCACATCTTCATGAATTGTAATGTTGTTTTGGAAATGGCAATCTAGCATGAGGATATGCTTGCTACTTATGGGAAGGAGAAACATGTTGAAACCCAGAGTACTCTTGGCAAGAAGAGGAAGTTCTTCAAGAAGAAGGGAACCCATAAAGGAGAAGTTACCGAGAAAGCAAAGGTTAATCTGGTTTGCTTTAAGTGTGATAAGAGGGGTCATTATGCTTATGAATGTCAAACTGGTAATGAGAAGAAGACCGCAGATAAGAAAGGTGTGAAGTGCTTTAACTGCAACCAACTTGGGCATTATAAGAATCTGTGTCCAGAACCAATCAGGGCGGACATAGGAAAAGTCTTTGCTATTAGATCATCATCTACCAGGCCAACTGCTGCTGAGAAAGGAAAGATTGTGATGGAAGGTACGCTTTTGATTCGAAGTACACCAGTTAGGGTATTATATGATACCGGTGCGTCGGATTCATTTATATCTCAATGTTTGGTTGATAGGTTATGTTTAGAACGCATATACCTTGTTACTTTCTTAAGGGTTGCGAATCTTATAGGAGGGTATGAAACTCTGAGAATGAGATGTGACTAGTTAGAACTTAATTTGTTAGGTCATAAGTTTGCATGCAGTTTGTACGCTTTTGATTTCGTAGATTTCGAAATCATTTTGGGTATGGATTGGTTAGGTAAATTTGATGTTAGGATATTTTTTCAAGATAGGAAAATATCATTAAGGCTCCCTAATAGTCATAACCGAATTTTATTTTCAATAGAGAATTGGTATCGGAGTGCTTATACTTTGTTAAGCGCTATGGAAGTACAAGAAAAGTTAAGTCAGGTTCGAGTAGCAAGGGAATTTGTAGATGTTTTTGAGTCGGTTATAGGATTACCACCTAAATTAGCCGTTGAGTTTCTGATAGATCTTGTGCCAGGAGCAGAACCTGTAAGTAGACCACCTAGCAGGATGACACCGACCGAGATGAAGGAAATGAATGTGCAGCTAGTGGATCTAGAAGAGAGAAATTTTATTAGACCAAGCAGTTCGCCTTGGGGTGAGGCCGTGGTGTTCATGAAGAAACCATAGAAAGCAAAATGGAAATTTGGAAAAGAAGAAATAGGAGTTTTAAAATAGAGAAAGTGCAATAAAATAAGAAATGAAAAAAGTAAAATTGTTTTTATATAAAATGAAATATAGGAAATTACTTAAATGCCCTTGATAATTACAATGTACAATACCCTCCACAGCAAGATGCCACATCACTCCGTCTTCCCTCTTACACATGTCATCCATCCCTTCCCTCTCATCACCATCACTTCACCTCTTTTGACATGAACCTGACGTAATACCCTTTGTATCATTTTCCTTTTAATTTTTTTTAAAAAAGTCAAAACTTACTTTATATACTTAAGTATAAATTTAAACTTATTTAACTCTAACCACTTCCTCAACCAAAGCATATGTTATATGCATACACACACATATATATATACACACACATAGATATATATACACACACACACACATACATATATACATATGTGTGTGTACACTCTAGTGTACAAAACATGTTCCGACAACTTTTAGACGATGAAAAGTCGAAACTCTGAAAAACGATTTTCGATTACAATTTCAATTTTTCTTCGAACTAACTATTTTTTGAATCAAATTTTAAATCGTCATTACCATCATTAGTTATTACTATAAAATAAGTATATTTGAATTATAAAATCCATTAATCAATTATTTAAAAATACATCAAATATTCATATTTAAGTGATTAAGTTACAGGTTGTTATAAAGTACCCCATTAGTAATTGATAACTTAATGTTTCTAGCAAAAATATCCACTGCTAAGTTAAAAACTAAGGGCGACAAATGATCCCTTGTCTGAGTCTACATTTAGATTTAATTTAATTTTCTAGAACCCCATTAGCTAGTATACTTGAATTTTCAGCTTTTATCAATGTCACGATGCAACCTATCCATTTAGAACTAAAACCCCTAGCTGGTAATGAATCCTTAAGGGAAAAAACCAATCGTTAGAGTCAAAATACTTTAGCAAAATCAAGTTTTGAGATAGCACAGATGATGTTATTTTTATAGCAATAGTTCGTAAATTCTTGGACTACTACGATCTCGTTCGTGATATTTCTACCCTTGATGAAAGCGAACTGTGTTATATTTAGATTGTTCATTTTAATGCTTAATCTACTAGCTAAGACCCTAAAAATAATTTTAATAGAACAATTTATTAGCAAGATAAGCCTAAAATCATTATGCTCTACTATTATCCCATTTTTTGGTCAAAACAAGAATATCAGTGTTGGGTGCGCTTCCACCACGACCGAACCAAGAAGAAGCAGCCAGCAGGCGTATATAAGTCTGGGATTTCACTCATAAACGATGCGTAAAAGTCCATTCGGTATTAATTCGTTCGGCACTCAGAACACACAGGTTCATCCGGCACTCCCAAATACAAGCGTTCATTCGGCATTCTCTCCATTCGGCAGTACCGATCCAACACCACCGTACCAACCATCTCCCCCCTACAACTACCGGACCCAGCATAGCCGAACCATGCTACCACCGGACCATGCTACCACCGGACCACGCTACCACCAGACCATGCTACCACCGAACCAGCCTTCACCGAACCATGCTACCACCGGACCAGCTCCAACCTCACCATACTACTGCCGGTCTAACCTACCACCGGTCCAAACAACACTCCACTCACCGTCGAACCAGGGTGTTGCCGAACCAACGTTGCCAGACCAGATTGCTTCGGCCCAGGTCCACCAGCAGCTATATACATCCAAGACCTCTACCTCCAGCCTCACTCTATAAATAGAGGGGCAGGGGTACAACAATGGAGGAGAAGTTTGAGAGCTCAAGCACAGAAGGAACTTTCAAACAACTTTCATATACTTGTATAAAAAGCTTTGTACTTGTAATCTGGAGAGAAAAGGAGAATAACATATAAAGTGGACGTAGGCACGTTCTGGCCGAACCACTATAAATCTGTGTGTCTTTTACAGTTTAGTCCCTGCTTTTCATATATTCGTATAAATCACCCAAATCGCTAAGAACGACTTAAAATCAACGGAATCGTACGACTTTAGGGTGTTTGCCCATTTTTTGCGCGAACATTTTGGTGCTTTCATTGAGAGCTGAACTGAAGGACCTTCCGCTTGGAAGTTGAATTTGAGAGTTTAGAGATTCAGATTGGAAGAGTCATGGCGAGACAATCAAGCAGAAGGCCAAGGCCAGAGCAGAGTCAACAGGAAGGGAGTCAAGAGGCTTCCTCAGGAGCAAACCAAGCTTCAGCCTTCATCACCAGGGATAAGATGGAGGCTATGATGAGAAGACAAGAAGAGATGATGCAGAACTTGCTTCAGCAAATTGGGCAAATTGGAGCACAAAACCAAGGAGCAACTGGAGTTCAGAACGGAGCAGGACCATCTGGCGTAGCACCAGAGCTAGGGGGCACTTACGCAGAGCATGTTGATCCGACCCCAGGAAGAGAGATGGGGGCATCCGAACAACCTGGTGGCAATAGAGGAGTGAACGCTCAGTCAAGGGGGCAGATCCCAGAGTTCCCTCGTGAACTCGGGGGGTAGGTTGAAAGTGATGAACGAAGATTGCATCTCGGAGACGATGACAGATTGGCGGAGATGGTTAGAAGAGCTATGAGAGGCGGTTTGGTAAACAAAGACTTGAAAGATGTAAACATGAGTCCTTTTTCTTCTGCAATTAGGATGGCTAGGAACCCACCAGAATTCAAGCTACCATCATTAGAGATGTACGATGGGAGGACAGACCCTGCGGTCCATCTTACTAAGTATATGAGGCACATGGAAGTGCTGGGGGCATCACAGGAGATCATGGCCCGGTGCTTTCCACTGTATTTGGCGGACATTGCAGCGTTATGGTTTAGGCAACTGGAGAGCGGCTCCATAGGAACGTGGGAAGATTTAACTGAGAGATTCATGAGGCAATTCAGGGTTCATATTGCGAGACCCAAGAATGTGATGACTTTGGCAACCTTGAAGCAAAAAACTGGAGAAACTTTGAGGAACTTTCTAACGCGATTTAATGCGGCGGCAGCATCAGTGGATCGACCAGATCCATCTATGATCATGATGGCGGCTGTATCTGGAATAGATGATAGTACAGAGTTCAAGAATTCATTAACCAAGGACCCGCCTATGAATCTGGGAGAGTTCTATCATGAGGCTGAAAAGTTTCTACGTTTGGAAGATGGTAGTGCAGAAAGAGAGGAAGAAGATGACGTTTACGCAATCCAGAGCGGAAACCCACCTGGAAAGGGTGCGGAGACTAGCAAAGGAAAGAGAAAGGCTGAGAATAATGATGACAGGTCAAAGCGGCAAAGGAGGGAGCCGCGATTCATCTCTCACACTGAGCTGAATGAGAGTCTGGAACGAATTTATCAGGATACCAAGGGGCAGGTTCCGTATCGTAGACCAATGCGAAGGGATCCAACCTCTGACGAAAGAAAATCAGATAAGTTTTGTGTATTCCATGAATTATACGGTCATAACACTAACGATTGTAGGCATTTGAAGGACGAGGTGGAAGGGCATATCAGGAACGGTATGCTCCTTCAGTATGTGAGGAGGCGAACTCCAGCAGTGGAGCCAGAGCGACCACCGTCTACATCGGCTAGAGGTGACTCTGGATCGGGGCACCGTTTGATTATCCATTGATTGCTTGATTAAAATAACGATGAACAAGTTGTAAACCTCTCGCTAACACGGCTAAATCATTTACACATGTGAGCGATCGCGCACGATCCATAGGCATGCTCTGAATGACTACCAGCCGCGTTATAGTAAGAGTTTACGCTTTGACATCTTCATTCTTCTTTTTGCTTTGACTTTGATTTGAACATTTAAATTCTTCCTGTTTGGACATTTCTGCTGTAGGATTCATATGATTATTGCTTTAACATTTACAATTCTATGGAAAAATTACTTGTATGCCCGTGGATCGCGAACGGTCCACGAGCACCTCTTGCATGGCAGCGAACTGCCGAAGCATTTGATTCGGAAACTCCCCCAAACAATAACTCCGGCACTGATATTATTAAGTCCCCCCGGGCACACAATTCGCCTCGAACGGCACCCGACTTCGAACAGTCACAATTCGCCTCGAACGGCACCCGATCGCGAACGGTCACAATTCGCCTCGAACGGCACCCGACTTCGAACAGTCACAATTCGCCTCGAACGGCACCCGATCACGAACGGTCACAATTCGCCTCGAACGGCACCCGACTTCGAACAGTCACAAACTCGCCTCGAACGGCACAACTCATCTTGCCACAAATGGCTCGATCGCGAAAGGTCGCCATTTGAGGCCCAACACTTGACCGCGCACTGTCGCACTTTACCTCGAATGACTCGATCCCGAACGGTCGTCATTTGAAGTTGAGCGCTTGACCTTGAACGGTCACATTTCACCATAGATGACTCGATCTCGAACGATCGATACATGGATTTACGCACTTCACCGCGCACTGTCGCACTTCACCTCGAATGACTCGATCCCGAACGGTCGTCATTTGAAGTTGAGCGCTTGACCTTGAACGGTCACATTTCACCGAAGATGACTCGATCCCGAACGATCGACGCATGGATTTACGCGCTTGACTGCGCACGGTCGCACTTCACCTCAAATGACTCGATCGCGAACGGTCGTCATTTGAAGTTAGGCGCTTGACCATGAACGGCCGCGCTTCATCCCAAATAGCTCGATCCCGAACGGTCGTCATTTGGGGCCATATAAAATATCAAGCTCTTTACAGGTTGTCAACAGGATATGAACATCCAGCTCATGGCATTACAAAACACGCCTTCCTATCGCAAGGCATGTTTTGGGGGGCAAAGTGTTATCCCATTTTTTGATCAAAACAGGAATATCAGTGTTGGGTGCGCTTCCACCACGACCGAACCAAGAAGAAGCAGCCAGCAGGCGTATATAAGTCTGGGATTTCACTCATAACCGATGCGTAAAAGTCCATTCGGTATTAATTCGTTCGGCACTCGGAACACACAGGTTCATCCGGCACTCCCAAATACAAGCGTTCATTCGGCATTCTCTCCATTCGGCAGTACCGATCCAACACCACCGAACCAACCATCTCCCCCCTACAACTACCGGACCCAGCATAGCCGAACCATGCTACCACCGAACCATGCTACCACTGGACCACGCTACCACCAGACCATGCTACCACCGAACCAGCCTTCACCGAACCATGCTACCACCGGACCAGCTCCAACCTCACCATACTACTGCCGGTCCAACCTACCACGGTCCAAACAACACTCCACTCACCGCCGAACCAGGGTGTTGCCGAACCAACGTTGCCAGACCAGATTGCTTCGGCCCAGGTCCACCAGCAGCTATATACATCCAAGACCTCTACCTCCAGCCTCACTCTATAAATAGAGGGGCAGGGGTACAACAATGGAGGAGAAGTTTGAGAGCTCAAGCACGGAAGGAACTTTCAAACAACTTTCATATACTTGTATAAAAAGCTTTGTACTTGTAATCTGGAGAGAAAAGGAGAATAACATATAAAGTGGACGTAGGCACGTTCTGGCCGAACCACTATAAATCTGTGTGTCTTTTACAGTTTAGTCCCTGCTTTTCATATATTCGCATAAATCACCCAAATCGCTAAGAACGACTTAAAATCAACGGAATCGTACGACTTTAGGGTGTTTGTCCATTTTTTGCGCGAACATTTTGGTGCTTTCATTGAGAGCTGAACTCAAGGACCTCCCGCTTGGAAGTTGAATTTGAGAGTTTAGAGATTTAGATTGGAAGAGTCATGGCGAGACAATCAAGCAGAAGGCCAAGGCCAGAGCAGAGTCAACAGGAAGGGCGTCAAGAGGCTTCCTCAGGAGCAAACCAAGCTTCAGCCTTCATCACCAGGGATGAGATGGAGGCTATGATGAGAAGACAAGAAGAGATGATCCAGAACTTGCTTCAGCAAATTGGGCAAATTGGAGCACAAAACCAAGGAGCAACTGGAGTTCAGAACGGAGCAGGACCATCTGACGTAGCACCAGAGCTAGGGGGCACTTACGCAGAGCATGTTGATCCGATCCCGGGAAGAGAGATGGGGGCATCCGAACAACCTGGTGGCAATAGAGGAGTGAACGCTCAGTCAAGGGGGCAGATCCCAGAGTTCCCCCGTGAACTCGGGGGGCAGGTTGAAAGTGATGAACGAAGATTGCATCTCGGAGACGATGACAGATTGGCGGAGATGGTTAGAAGAGCTATGAGAGGCGGTTTGGTAAACAAAGACTTGAAAGATGTAAACAGGAGTCCTTTTTCTTCTGCAATTAGGATGGCTAGAAACCCAGCAGAATTCAAGCTACCATCATTAGAGATGTACGATGGGAGGACCGACCCTGCGGTCCATCTTACTAAGTATATGAGGCACATGGAAGTGCTGGGGGCATCACAGGAGATCATGGCCCGGTGCTTTCCACTGTATTTGGCGGACATTGCAGCGTTATGGTTTAGGCAACTAGAGAGCGGCTCCATAGAAACGTGGGAAGATTTAACTGAGAGATTCATGAGGCAATTCATGGTTCATATTGCGAGACCCAAACTGGAGAAACTTTGAGGAACTTTCTAACGCGATTTATGCGGCGGCAGCATCAGTGGATCGACCAGATCCATCTATGGTCATGATGGCGGCTGTATCTGGAATAGATGATAGTACAGAGTTCAAGAATTCATTAACCAAGGACCCGCCTATGAATCTGGGAGAGTTCTATCATGAGGCTGAAAAGTTTCTACGTTTGGAAGATGGTAGTGCAGAAAGAGAGGAAGAAGATGACGTTTACGCAATCCAGAGCGGAAACCCACCTGGAAAGGGTGCGGAGACTAGCAAAGGAAGGAGAAAGGCTGAGGATAATGATGACAGGTCAAAGCGGCAAAGGAGGGAGCCGCGATTCATCTCTCACACTGAGCTGAATGAGAGTCTGGAACGAATTTATCAGGATACCAAGGGGGAGGTTCCGTATCGTAGACCAATGCGAAGGGATCCAACCTCTGACGAAAGAAAATCAGATAAGTTTTGTGTATTCCATGAATTATACGGTCATAACACTAACGATTGTAGGCATTTGAAGGACGAGGTGGAAGGGCATATCAGGAACGGTATGCTCCTTCAGTATGTGAGGAGGCGAACTCCAGCAGTGGAGCCAGAGCGACCACCGTCTACATCGGCTAGAGGTGACCCTGGATCGGGGCACCGTTTGATTATCCATTGATTGCTTGATTAAAATAACGATGAACAAGTTGTAAACCTCTCGCTAACACGGCTAAATCATTTACACATGTGAGCGATCGCGCATGATCCATAGGCATGCTCTGAATGACTACCAGCCGCGTTATAGTAAGAGTTTACGCTTTGACATCTTCATTCTTCTTTTTGCTTTGATTTTGATTTGAACATTTAAATTCTTCCTGTTTGGACATTTCTGCTGTAGGATTCATATGATTATTGCTTTAACATTTACAATTCTATGGAAAAATTACTTGTATGCCCGTGGATCGCGAACGGTCCACGAGAACCTCTTGCATGGAAGCGAACTGCCGAAGTATTTGATTCGGAAACTCCCCCAAACAATAACTCCGGCACTGATATTATTAAGTCCCCCCCGGGCACACAATTCGCCTCGAACGGCACCCGACTTCGAACAGTCACAATTCGCCTCGAACGGCACCCGATCGCGAACGGTCACAATTCGCCTCGAACGGCACCCGACTTCGAACAGTCACAAACTCGTCTCGAACGGCACAACTCATCTTGCCACAAATGGCTCGATCGCGAAAGGTCGCCATTTGAGGCCCACCACTTGACCGCGCACTGTCGCACTTTACCTCGAATGACTCGATCCCGAACGGTCGTCATTTGAAGTTGAGCGCTTGACCTTGAACGGTCACATTTCACCATAGATGACTCGATCCCGAACGATTGATACATGGATTTACGCACTTGACCGCGCACTGTCGCACTTCACCTCGAATGACTCGATCCCGAACGGTCGTCATTTGAAGTTGAGCGCTTGACCTTGAACGGTCACATTTCACCGAAGATGACTCGATCCCGAACAATCGACGCATGGATTTACGCGCTTGACTGCGCACGGTCGCACTTCACCTCAAATGACTCGATCGCGAACGGTCGTCATTTGAAGTTAGGCGCTTGACCATGAACGGCCGCGCTTCATCCCAAATAGCTCGATCCCGAACGGTCGTCATTTGGGGCCATATAAAATATCAAGCTCTTTACAGGTTGTCAACAGGATATGAACATACAGCTCATGGCATTACAAAACACGCCTTCCTATCGCAAGGCATGTTTTGGGGGGCAAAGTGTTATCCCATTTTTTGGTCAAAACAGGAATATCAGTGTTGGGTGCGCTTCCACCACGACCGAACCAAGAAGAAGCAGCCAGCAGGCGTATATAAGTCTGGGATTTCACTCATAACCGATGCGTAAAAGTCCATTCGGTATTAATTCGTTCGGCACTCAGAACACACAGGTTCATCCGGCACTCCCAAATACAAGCGTTCATTCGGCATTCTCTCCATTCGGCAGTACCGATCCAACACCACCGAACCAACCATCTCCCCCCTACAACTACCGGACCCAGCATAGCCGAACCATGCTACCACCGGACCATGCTACCACCGGACACGCTACCACCATACCATGCTACCACCGAACCAGCCTTCACCGAACCATGCTACCACCGGACCAGCTCCAACCTCACCATACTACTGCCGGTCCAACCTACCACCGGTCCAAACAACACTCCACTCACCGCCGAACCAGGGTGTTGCCGAACCAACGTTGCCAGACCAGATTGCTTCGGCCCAGGTCCACCAGCAGCTATATACATCCAAGACCTCTACCCCCAGCCTCACTCTATAAATAGAGGGGCAGGGGTACAACAATGGAGGAGAAGTTTGAGAGCTCAAGCACGGAAGGAACTTTCAAACAACTTTCATATACTTGTATAAAAAGCTTTGCACTTGTAATCTGGAGAGAAAAGGAGAATAACATATAAAGTGGATGTAGGCACGTTCTGGCCGAACCACTATAAATCTGTGTGTCTTTTACAGTTTAGTCCCTGCTTTTCATATATTCGCATAAATCATCCAAATCGCTAAGAACGACTTAAAATCAACGGAATCGTACGACTTTAGGGTGTTTGCCCATTTTTTGCGCAAACATCTACCATGTTCATTTTCTTGTGATGTAGAATTACATCAGCAAAGTTAAATCTTTCTAATTGGAAGTTAAATTATAAAACTCGTTAAACATTTTAATTAATCTATATATTAAAACATACACAAATATTTTATAAAACAACATTGGAAATCCATCCGAACTAGACAATTTATGGCTAGGTATATCACTGATAGCCCCGAGCATCTCTTCTTTGGAGAATGGATTGTCCAAATCGTGTAAAGCAATTCTTGAAACTTCTGGATATAAATCATTAACCAGTATACATGAATACTGACTATGTCAATTCAAATTTAGTTTAAAAAACAAGAAAATCAACATAACAGTTAAGCAAAGATAAGAAGGTGCATAATTAAATGCAATTTATTAAAATACTAGGATATAAGTAGAGAACAAGGAGGTAACCCAAGCGGGGCAGCCGTTGATTGAAGTCTTTAAAGATGGTGTTTGAAACTTTCGAGAATGATGAGGAGAGATGGGTTCGATCGCGGCAATCGGGCTACAGATTGATAAACCTAGGAAACTTTTGTTCAGCAGAAGTAATGATCAAAAGAGAGAAAAATTATAGACTTGGATTTAGGACGAAGCAGAACGAAGAATAAATGAGCAAAGAACAAGAAGGTAAGAATGTACAGAGAAAACTACCTGGAGGAACATGTTTATTTCAATTCAAATTTGAACTTCATACTAATTTGATTTTCATCCTACATTAGACAATTCTCTCTGACAGTCCACTCCTTACTATTGTATGATTGAACTGTTATAATTGTATCCAAGGGCACAAACGTTTAATTTTTTCTACCACCAATTCAACACAATACCCACTATTGCTCTGTTATGTTTTCTTAGTTCTGAACTACCAAACGTTTATATAAATCAGGAAAATTTCATTCATAACATTTCACCAAATGGGATTTCATTCATTTAACAATACGGAACAAGCCTTAATGATTCTACTTGAGTTCTGCCAAATATTCTTTTTTTCGTTCAGTATAATACCACCAACAGAATATGATATTCAGAAGTATAAAATTATAATGTATTGATATTTAGAACAATAGCATCGTAAAGGAGAAATCGAGATATCTTTAGCAACACTTATCATTATCATCAACCGAAAGAACAAATATTTCCTTTCTGTTTTCACTTTTCACTTAACAAACATAACTATTTATATTGCTAGCATAAATACAGTCCAAAAAGCAACAAAAATATTTCCAAGTGCCAATAGCCAAATACGATTTAACCATCAAGTTAAATCCAATTATCTTGAAAAGAGAAGAAATGGAATACACAATGATAATTAATTAATTTATCATCTTTTGCACCGACCATGTTAGACTGTAGCTGAAGCCGTGGTCAGATACCAAATTCATAAAAAGATGCAATTGTTTCAGCAACACCACAACAATAAAACTTCTTATTACGGATTGAATACATTAAGAAAAACACAAACAAAAGAAAAACAAAAAATCAACGATCTCAGAAACCTAACAAACATATAAAAAAGATGAAATCTCAAGACGCCATACAACATGCATCACAATGATACAGTAAAAAAGAGTTTCGGATAATTTTCTCTTTTTATGTACACAAATAGCACTTCAATATATACTGAAAATTTCAAGATCTTTTCAGAAACTGCTGGATAGCGGGTATTTCGTCCATAAAATGTTTCATTAAAGCTTATTCTTGAAGTCGGTAGACAGTGATCTCTTGCTGTTTGAAGTATCTTCTGTCTTCTTCGTCTACTAAAACAAGATTTAGATAGTATTTTACACTGAACTTGTTGTTGATGTTGCGGTATGTAGGTGTCAGCTCATATGGGCTCAAAAATAGCCTTACGGGTATCGATTCTCCTGCAAAATTCAAAATTATAATTAGAGAAAGGTTATTTCGAGCAGAGTTCTACATAGTTTGTATCTTCGGTTTTAAGAAAGATGTATTCCCAATAGTTCATTACTAATTGTTGTATTCCTAATAGTTACACTTAACATTTTATAAGCAATACAACACTATATATAAACCTCATATGGCATAACCATATTTATTATCAAGGACAGGTCCTTTTACATTTTTTTGTCTACTGTAGGATAAAGAATCATGTACTCATGCAGAAACACAAAATAAAATAAAAATGGAAATATACATCAAACACAAACTGATTTTTATTTTTATTTTATTTTATTGGGTGAACACATCAATGACAATTTATTAGTAACTCCCATCTGACAATTAAACTAAAGATAAAGATATATAAGTGGTTACTTCTGTGTAAGTGTAATTAAAAAAGCAAACTCCAAAAAAGAAAGTACGGAAAGAAAGAAAAAAGAAAGTACGGAAAGAAAGAAAAAAGAAAAGAAAAACTTTTATGTGCGGGTGCAAGAACTAGGTTCAATCGCTCCACTAAATTTAGTCCTCAATGCCCCGTGATACGATATATTAGACTTACGTAATCCATGAATACAAGTCATGATGATGTGCACGCACACACAATGCATATGTTATATATACATGATATATTAGAAGGGTTCCTCTACACATATCTACCCCACTACGACGATCCACCTATGATGCGACGATCCCCCTATGATTTTTCGAGTAAAAAGTCCAAATTGAATGAAGCTATGTAGATGTGTTCTTACATGCTTCAAAATCATCTTCACAAACAATTAATTAATTTAAATTATCCTAACATATATTCAAAATAATGTTTCTAATTGACAAAATTATATGTTTTAATGCTTGATATTAAATTTAACATTTTTAACATGTTAGAAGTTTCAAAATGATCTTTTTCTTCTTGGGATATAATACTCGTGATGTGAATTGAACATCCTCAAAGTTTCATCTGATTTGGAATAGCATATATAACACTAAAGCTATAAGGGTGATGTAACGGATCTTTATCCAAAGTTTCATTTGATTTACCCTTTCATGTACCCATATTTCGTGGATCCTTGCCATTATATACATATGAGGTGGGATCCGTATCCCCTTCTGATAGTCCCATTTTACCTTCTTCCTTACTTTTCTCAAAATTTCTCGCAATTAAACAATATTGTGTAGATATAATCTTACACGTTATCAAGATCTACACAAAATTCGAATTTTTTGAAAATTTTTAACCCCATCAAAATTACATTTCCAAATGATATATATCTTTATTAACCGTTGTAATACTTTTGTTGTCATACTTGTTCGGTATCAACGTAAACTACCAAAAATGTGCATTTATATATATATATATATATATATATATATATATATATATCTTAATATCTCTTAAAAGTAGGATCTAATAAATTCCTTTACAAATTCAAAACGCTCATCAATAAATGTTGATGTAAACAAATGTTATCTTTACAAATTAATCTTCCTTTATCAATTCGTTCTTTTATTGATTAATAATATAAATAAAAATTCAAATTAATGAAAAATTAGATGTTGCAATCTAAAAATAAAAATTCAAATTAATGAAAAATTAGATGTTGCAATTTAAAAATAAAAATCCAAACTACATATGATTTCAACGCAAAAACATGGTTGAATATTTGTGAAAATAATTTTCTCCCGGATGTGAAACATATGCAATTTGTGAAAAAATAATTTACGCAACATCATCACGCATGAAGTGGGTGCCGTAATGCTCATATATATAATTGTAATGCATTTGGTTCACACTTTTTTAGTATCGGTGTGAACTACCAAAATGTCCTTCTACATATATTATTAAATCTTAATATCACTTCATAATAGAATCCAACAATACAAATTTAAAATACACGGCAAATATTATCAAATCTTAATATCATTTAAAAATAGATGTAACAAATAAACTTCCTTTAGAAATTCATTTTTTATTACTTAATAATATAAATAAAAGTTCAAACTAATAAAAAATTAGATGAAAATTCAAACTAACTACACATGGTTTCAATGCAAAAATATGACTAAATATTTGTGCAAATCATTTTCTTCTAAATGTGTTATACAATTTGTAGAAAAATAATTCACGTGCAAGCTACATGCCGTAACACGTGTGTGTATAGGCAAGGATCGCTACACCTCATTTTTGATACACCTCAAATCCCCCTTGATTTCAACCAACATGTTCCCCTTTTTAATAATTATAGTTTCTCTTTCATATCACTTATATAATTATTTGCTTGTATAATTATTTAAAGGGGAACATGCGTGTGAATTCGATGGTTCATATTGAATTGCAGCATCAAATGGATTAGACGTTTCGAAACGACTCAAATATTCATGTAGTTTACCTTGATAGCATGTAGATTAAATCTCTCTCTCTCTCTCTCTCTCTCTCTCTCTCTCTATATATATATATATATATATATATATATATATATAGACTACAGGAGGATAATATATATGAAGGAATTTGCACAGAATTCATTGTAACACAAACAAATATACCTCGAACAGGAGCACCGTCCATTAGCTCAAATTTAGCAAGCGTCTCAGTTTCTACGTATGTGTTGGTTCCAGATCCAGTAGACTCTCTCCGCCTAACTTCAAGCTCCATATTTTTAATCTTGATTCTTACTAAAAGGAAGTAAATTTTGCCAATGATGACATCCTTCAAATGGTACCTAGATGGCACCAACTCCAATTGATATTAGCAGTAAAGACAAATCTAATTACCTTAAGTAATTTATACGATAAAAAAATGAAGAACAAAATTGTATACAAGGTACGGTACAACATATTGTATGCTTACTTGCTTTTGTTGTATTCAAACTCAATGTGCAAACAATCTTCAATTCCAACTTCCATCTGAGAAGTTGCAGTAACAAAATCAACTTAATTCTAAACAGGAAAATTATCAGGACTTAGAATACAAAGAAAAAAAAGTCACCACTCTTTCTGCATTAGATAAGATCATCAAGGTTGCGCTGGCTTCAAATAAGAAGTGTGATTGTTGAATGTAGATTAGTTATAAGTGTGTTTGTTTATAATAAGCAATTCTTGCTTATTGAGTATTTATGTACTTTAAAAAGCATTAGAAACTGCAATAAGCACAACAAAAATGTTCAATGCTTGATAGTTATAATTAATCTCAAAACAGATATTGCAATAGGTGCTTGGCATTAAACATTTCTTAATAGATACACAAACCATCATGATAATTTTATCTACTGTCTAATAAACCTATTTCTTTAAGTGCTGGATTATACTAAATACACAGCCATATTTACAGTAAATTTATCAGTACCAGTTGTGAAAGAGGTCGATATCATCTGATTGATTCTATCACAATGGAACCAGGTTCAAGAATTCGGTTTTGATCATTTAAATTTTTAGTAATTTTGAATGTTTAAGAAGTTTCAGTTTTGGTTTTGCTTTGATCTCGAGTTCACGTATTTTTTCTAATAAAAATGAGTTAATAGAGGATTAAACTAACGTTATATATTGAAATAAACTAAACTAAAGTTAATTTAAACGGTCGAAATCCTAACTGGTTAAATCAAACAATTCAAAACCCTAATCAAATTACTCCAAAGCCATTAATAAGTTACAATGTGGAACCTTGGCGCATCGGTTAGATCACCAGGATGGTGATCTGGACGTCCAGGTTCGAGTTCGGAAACAGCATTTTCGCAATGTGAGCGAAATGATGCGTACATTATCGACCTTCCCAAAGCCCGCTATCGTGCGTGAGCCTCGTGCGCTGGGTTCCACCTTTTTTATCCATTAATAAATTACAATACCCAGTTAAACCCGCATAGGCTCAACCCAAAATAATAAAACTCACTCCCAAATCCTAATACTCTCTCTAAAAATTATCGATTCTCTCCAGCCCTCGCATTTTATTAGCGCAGAGATTAGAGTTTAAAAAAGTTGCAGAGAAAATCAATCGATTTCGTTTCATCTGACTAGATTAAGTTCGATTTCACTCGCTGGGATTATATGAGGCTATATTTCAAATTGAGCTTAAGTTTTAAGAGAATTTTCGAATCTTTTTTATTTTTAGTACCTTTTCCTTCTGATTTTTTCCCTCTTTCTTCACTTGCTTGCTGTTTCTTCGAGGATTTAGATTCAATTTTATGATTTATTTTACCAACCAGTTCGACACCGGATTTTATGCCTAGTTTCAGATCGGTGTTCACAGGTACCGGTAACGGTACGATCAGAATTTCAGCGTACCGAGCGATACTTTGAACCTTGCAATGTACAATTGTGTATTTTGGTATTAACACGTGTATACTCATAAGTTCATACAACGTTGCTGTCATGATCAACTTTGGTTTACATTATCATTACCTTAATGCTGTTGTTGATTGTTGGAACTGGGCTGTAGTTGCGAACCTGGTTGAAGAAAATAGAATGAGCAAGTAAAACAGATGAATATAATGAGTGCGAATTTGTTTATGAACCCGATAGAAAATGGTTGAAGAAAACAGAGTAAGCAAGTAAAACAGACAAGTATATGTTTGGTAAGATACTATAAGACATGATATGAGAACATATCAGACCAGCTGGTAAGTTTTTTTTTAGACACATGATCGAAACTACACATAGTATTAAGAACTCAAACCTCTAACTTGAAAGCATAATACAATACTGCAAACAAAAAACCCACAATTCCACATGTTTCGCCAATATGACTCATAATTCAACAAAAACATATAAATTAATTCATTTAGGAGAAAAAAGTTGCATGTATCCTAGTGTATCCACCATCATTTTTTGTGACTATTACTTAGATTTTATGTTTAAATGTGCCAAGTACTTGTAAAGAATACCAAAAGTATCAAAATAGTTATCTGAAAATGACAGAAAGTTCTATTAATAACAAAATTCAATAATTATTGAGGCAGTCCCATTATTTTCTATGCCACCAATTGCCTCTACAATGTCAAAACCCACCAAAGAATAATAGTCCCCTTTTATTGAGAAATTAGCCAAAGTAATCATTTTATGGTTTGCACATCGTTTGAATGACCTTTCGTGATGGCAGTACACAGAATGTCAAAGGAAATTAAAAATCATTAACTGACCTCTGTTAATAAACTGGATTTTCATTATTTTTTTGATCATTTTTCATAACGGTTAACACATGCTAAATGTTAACACACGTTCAGAAATAGATATTTGAGCGTTTTTATGAAATAAACTCTACTACAAGTCTTGGGTAGTATATAGTATACTAGAAGTCAATGTATGTTCAGTGGTTTGAATGACGCTAAGCGGGACTCGAACATATGAACTCACGGACCAAAGCCGAAACGCCTAATCGCTTGGATGCTAGAAGCCAACATATGAAAAACTTAACAAGTAACTTTATTGTTTATAATCGATATTTCATTACTTTTTATTTTGTAATAATTAGCATACTGAAATAATTTTAATTGAGTATGAAACTTAGCATACACGATGTTTAGATATGAAGGGAAACATTGTGTTTATGAAGGTGAAAGTGTAAATGAGCAATCAGTCGTCATTTGTATTGTAAGTGCATAATAGAGCATTTCTGCCTAAGTTTTAATAATAACATCTACAAACACAAGCAATGAGGTACTTTCGACCCTAACATACAATTTAATAAAAATAATATATTTAAGGTTCAATAGGAATTAGGTCATAGAAGAGTACCCAGAAGTCTTGGTGCTCCACAATGTTGCCAAAGTAGTTACGACTAACAGTAACTTTTAATACATACCTGTAAGGATTAAAATTTGGTCATAGTGATCAAATGCTTAAATAATATTTTCATTATTCTGTGAAAGAAAATCATAAAAATGAATATGATACTTCATAACAAATATGGTCAAGCTTAAACACATTTTGGGAATTTGAATTCAAACCTTCCAAGGATATACACCTAATTAAATGTTTCGCATCTAAAATGAAAACAGTTAGGCACATGTATGATCCCACTTCTATTTTGCACATGTAGTATTATTGCTGTCTTAAAACCTTAACCCACATCCTAGGTAATCGGATAATTACTCTATGATCAATATATTTATCAAGTATGAATAGCATCCAATGGACTAATTGAACGATGGAGTTGTACAAACGGGGTTAGTCGACTGTTATCATCTACGCAATTTGGATACAAGTTGATTTAAAAGATATAGAAAAAAGGAATACAGACCAGGATATGGACACAATATAAATGCGCAGATTGTAACCAAATACTAATCAATGATAAAATAGCAGGTAGCAAAATGACAAGGTACCTGAGTCTCACATTGACGCCATTGTATGACTCATATGGCATTTCAACAGATGAAAATTCAAAAGGATATGATTTCTTTTCATATAATTCACCAGGCACATCAAGTTCACGTACTGCACAAAAAACAATTGACAGAAAAGATAAATCAACATAATATACTTAAATCAAAAGTACAAAATGTTAGTGTACCCTTCACGATATAGAATGGTAATTAACATGATATTACTCGTCAAGTTTCAATGGTTGTTTCCATAAAAGTTCAAATGATTGAGAACCTTAAAGGCTGTCCTATTTGAATGTATTAATCTGAGATGTTGAGCTCGAAGCTAATGTGGATCACGTTTATATATCCAAATTCCCATTAATTTATTTAATTTATTAATTTTATGAATAAAACACAATGACATCTAGCGGTTGAGATCTATTGTATAACCAATTATGTCAAAAGTTTGTGTCGGAACAGTCCTTAACTTTTTTAAGATCCTTATAATAATGATGTATGATGACAAGCATATCATTGGACAATCTTTTGCATCACAACAATCATTCAGGAAATTTTAGTACGAATACGAAGGAAAAGAACCGAATTCTCAACCCATTTGGAAACAGAAATTGAAATGTCAACTAACCTAACGAGGTGAAATCATAAAAGTTGCCTCTGTCAAAATACAACTCTGCATAAAAAAACAAGAATAGAAGGTCATAAATGGAATTATCATGTAAAAGCATATAGTGGACAATCAAATTTGCAAACTACCAACGTCAACATAATATAGAAGTCAAGGAAGCAGCAGCAAATGGTTTTTAAACTAAACCTTTCTAATTAAAGTTTTGTGTATAGGTGCTGAATGAGAGTATTCGGTTTTTGCAGCATCTTGATACGGTACTTTTGGCTAGATTTTTCTCATGAAACATTATAAACTATTAAGATATAGAAGTACTCTAAATTACTAGTTCTTAAAAAAAAAAACTACTATGATATTAATAGGAAAAAGAAAACATGAAAGAAAATTAGAGACCCAAAATAGGAAACATACCTATTTGACCCAGAAGCTCAATCTTAACACCAATATATGGAATTATCATGTAAAAGCAGATAGTGGACAATCAAATTTGCAAACTACCAATGTCAACATAATATAGAAGTCAAGGAAGCAGCAGCAAATGGTTTTTAAACTAAACCTTCCTAATTCAAGTTTTGTGTATAGGTGCTAAATGAGAGTATTCGGTTTTTGCAGCATCTTGATACGGTACTTTTGGCTAGATTTTTCTCATGAAACATTATAAACTACTAAGATATAGAAGTATTCTAAATTACTAGTTCTTAAAAAAACTACTATGATATTAATAGGAAAAAGAAAACATGAAAGAAAATTAGAGACCCAAAATAGGAAACATACCTATTTGACCCAGAAGCTCAATCTTAACACCAATATGTTCTACCTTTTTACCATGATAAGGTTCTACTGACACCTGCAAAACAGAAGTAACACGGTTGGCATAATTAACTGACCGCTACTTACATATACTGTAAACCATACGTGTATTTTCTAAAAATTCAAATACACACATATCAAGGCATATGCGCTTATATTTGATAATTTATCCTGCCCATATAAAGTACATTTCAAGGTAAATATATAATATTTATGAACTTCAAAATGAGAAATAATTTTGAATTCTGAAATTTATAAAGCTAAACATTAATAATTTCATTTTCTACATGTCGGTTTGGAACACTAAGTGACAAGATTTACATGTATAGGGATGCAACATAAAAGACCATTGTTGGTTTTGAGATGCTGTTAGATAGTAACTATAATTAACAACCACCGGTTATAACCTATAAGCAATTTGATGTGAGACATAAAAACCAATAGCAAGCAACTACATGTCAGTTTGTTATGCTCATGTGTCTAAAAAAATAGCATATAACAGTGATGATGTTGACCATCGCTCCTCATAAACTGAAGATAATATGCGAATTTGATCTAGTAAGTATAAATTGTCAAGAGTTTCAATAGAACTATGTTACCTCGCCAGCTATGGTATCATGATTCTGGAAAAGTGGCACCAAGGTAGGCTGACCATTTTCTTTCTTTATAGAAGCCTACAAGAACGAGCATGAAAACGTTGATAATAAACCAAGTCATGCGATGTTAAGACTTCATGAAACAATGAGTTTTTAACAAGCCATTGGCAACACGATTCTGGTTCAAACAGCCAAATCTAAACACCAAAAGGATGTGGAGCCCACAAAGGCCAGAATGGTTATCACCTGCTTTCTGGTTTTCCCATCAGTAAATGTTACTGCGATCCTACAAGGACTTTTGAAAGCTCCAACAATGTAATTCTGCAATTCGCAAACACTAATATTGTTATGCAATATATCAGAACATAATATCTCATTATCACATGTAAAGGCGAAAACAAGTCATGCTCTATGTACAAAGAATATGAGAGAGACATAGTTGAGTCCTAAAATCATACATAATACTACATGCAAAGGAATCTCATTGACTTTTGTTTTAGACCCAAATGTAGTACAAAACAATACGCACAAGTCCTAAAATAGTAAGAACAGGCATACCATTATTCTCCAAAGCAGTTACCAGCCTAAGCTTTTGATTTAGGTATAACCTGTTAATAAAGGCATGCAAATATGAGTATTGGTCTACATAAGATAGAATTGTAAGGCAGATGAGAAATAAAATTTGAGCTACATGCACGATCGTGCAAGGAGATTATTGGTCAAGAATTAAGAAAAGAGATTATTAGAATAGTATTCATCCTGCAGTGTTAATTATTGAAACTCTAAAATTTCTTACTGTTGTAAGACATGTCATAGAATTTAGAAGTCATACAGGCAAGAATGAACATTATTGCATGAATTAACCAATTCTAATCTTACAGAAAGTTGATAAAATTAGAAACACAAACATTCAGCATTCAAAGTAGCTTCAAACAAGAGAAAAAAAGGACTAGAGAGTTTCAGTCAATTTTGATAACAAATACCACAGCCCAAAAAAACGTGTACACGGTGATTTGCAAGTGGCAAACAAAAACAAAAATCATACCTTTATGATGAAAGTCGAGCTGTATGATTCAGAATCGACTTTCAGATTGAAGCTTTAAGATAACTATCAGACTGTATGGTGAAAAGATTGAGAAGATTTGCTGTAGATTTGAACAAATTAAGGAGAACGATTTGCCCTAGATTTGAACAGAAAAGAAGATGCAGAGATGAAAACCAGCAAAAACAAACGTAACTAAAGCATTTGGATCGGGTTTAGGGAAGCTGGCCTGACTCCTGTCCAGATCAAAAAATTTGAAAACACAAAAATCTTGCGTTTCGGTTTTCTTTTGCACGAGTCCGTCCTACTTGAGTCCTGCTTGACTGAATGGAGAATGTCCTTGGGCTCAAGGGCATCTCCATGGGATTAGTACGTAATATTCAAGAGTCTAAATATTACGTGCGTAATCATACATGAAGTTCCAGCGACCTCAGGTGTCCATTTAATAGACGTCTGATCTCAAGTGTCCATAAAATGAGCGTCCAACCCAATTCAGGATCTTGAATCGCAAACGTAATATTATCCTTCATATTACGTGTGTAATTGACGACTAGAGCGTGAATTCGTAGTATCACGTATGTAATATCGACCATTGGAGATGCTCTAAGAACGAGCTATATAAGCGGATATGTAAGTTGTCATTCTTTAATTTAATTGATTTGTAGTTAATTAATTATTTCTTTTATTATTATTTTTATCGTATTAATTATTATTATTAGTGTTGTTGTTGTTGTCGTATAACATGAGTCTAATAATTGTAAATAATAAAAATAAATTACGCAATTTTTCATCAAAACAAGCTACCACATTTTAAACTCAAATATATGCAAAAATAAAAAACAAACATAAAACTACATGTTTCGACGATTACGGAATAGGGACAAATGGTACATCATAAATCCTTATACTTACTCATCCGACAATGTTTCCACAACATCCAAGTTTCTGGAATCTTTGCGAAAAATATGAATAATCTCTCACGGCTCAACATGTATAGCAGCAGTTAGTATAATAAAACAACATCGTACGATGTTGTTAAAACGATTCGTCTGAACGAACGTCTACCAACGAGCATGCTCAGCTGCCATGCTCGGCATGTCTATTGCGTCTAGGCTGAACGGGTGTAGTATCACTGGCCGTCCAACTGGAGTACATATCTTCATCGATGACAGCGAAAGGCGCTGGTGGAATAAGAGGTATCAGATATTTGTAAGTGTCATTGCTTATGTAGCCTCCAAACAGCTCATCCAACTCTCTGAATTTGATGGGAGGATCTTTCTTAACTTTCTACATCTTCTTACAGTGGTTGTACCACCACTCTTTGGAACCGTCTAAACGATCTTTCTCATGATCTCATATACCTCTTTCTATCTGTAGAAGTATATTCCAATTGATCCAAGAGTGCTTGAGGTTGTCCTAATTGATCTAGATGTGACCCCAGTCTAGGTTCAACATGTCGTTAAATGCGGCCGCCACGGGTGAATAAAACATGTTGACCGATTCTGTCTGGTAGAAAATCAATGAAAGATTTATAAATACCTCCTCCCTTTTGGTGTCTTTTAAAGCAATGAGCTAGGAGGAAGCAGATCCAGAAGAGTGCATCATACTGAAAACTGAAAAATGCAAAAAATATGATGTTATTCAGTCTTTTGGCTCAGCTATATTCAAGATGACTGGACAAGTTAGACTGAACGATCATTGAGGAAGGCAGCGCAGAGAGATGATTATTAGACTCAGAGATTAAGCGTGGATAATGATATGAAGCGACGATCAACCGAGACCAAGAGATAGACTCTCCAAGTACAGATTAATACCTTCCCCATGTAGGGGATTGGAGTCTACCCCTTCCTTTGGAGAATCAGTACATATCCATAATTTTTGTTCCAAACTTGGTGAGATCGATGTAAAGTGACAAGGAAGGCCCCACAGTGTTATATTTCAAATATCAAGTCGTTTGCAGTTTGTATGCTCAAATTACTTCACCTAGGAAATGGATCGTACATTCGTACAAAAGAGACCACATCGTATTCAGCCCAACAACGCAACTCAATGGAAAACGACCAATATCTCAAAATCCAGAAGTCCAATACACTTGAAATTTCAGGAACAAGAAGAGGGGGCCTGTGACGAACGAGATTTTTCGCGCTCGAAAATCGACATCCACACTTTACATCGTACTCGAATGCCGTAGATTCGACCGTTCAAATCTGAGTCGACGGAGCTTATAACACAGTTAAGTAAACAACATAGCGGAAGAAAAAGAATAATACATTGATATACAGCATTTATACGATATCTGATACAATAATCAACAGATATCAATATACATCAGAGATATGATACAATAAAATAGCAGTGGAAAAGAAAAATAGATAACACTAGCAGTGGAACAAATAACTCTAAGATAGCCTCCAAAAGAGAACTCAAGCAGCAGCTCGAACCAACATCATGATTCACCAAGACAAGCAAGTCTCGTCGACATCCAAAGACTGAACTAGCTCCAGATAACCTACTAAACCTGACTATCTGAAAACCCCAACTCTAGACTGCCCGTGTAGAAAAGTTTTGAGCATCCAGAGTTTAGGAAAGAAACAATAAACTCCGGATCAGTCATGGGACTGGTGTGAGCAACAAAAACAGTTTATCTTTAAAAACAAACAACGAAATATTTTAAAATCAATTCGCAATGCTTTTTAGAAATGAGACTACCATAAGGCCTCCCGCACACACACACACAATGCAAGCGCAGAATCGGAGGAGATTTCTCCTTATGATAGTCAAAGATGCTTGATACGCATTAAAAAGAAACATTTGATATTATTACTAGTGCATAGTTAGTAAAAATCATTTTGAAAGTAAAGATATAAATCTTAGCCAACATAGACATTTTGAACTATGCCTACTATAGCTGCCATCCAAACAGTGGGGTGCCACCGTAAGTGAATGGCAGATTATACAACTAAAACCGTACAAGGTACGTATTTGAAGAATGGATTTCCAACAAATGGTCGGGCAAAGGAACTTCCCATACCGAAATGGAACGCCTCTGGAAGGACGTCCCCGAGCATCCTAACTGGATCTCTGCCAACATAAAGCCGGTGTACTCCCTGCCCGGGAGTATCAACCTTAGATATTCCATCCCCGGTCGTAACCAACCTTTATCCGGGATCCCGATAACCAACAACACCACACAGTAATAGATATAGTGTATCCACATGAGTAAGTATCTGGGCTCCATTCCATGATACTACCCCTATCCAGAAGAAATGGACATACCTTAGGGACGCGATCCCTGAAAACCTTGCCGCATCTTTCCTGTTTCGACCATTTTCCAGGTTGTGAGATTCGACGAAGTCTCGTCCACAAAGCCACGCTTTTTACAAAAAGCCACGCTTTGATCAACAAATGATCAACAGCACTCAGCATGCCACATTACCAAGTTGGGAATATATTGCTGATAACCTTCAACTACACAACCTCTAAGGGTGTTAAGCTAAGAGAATAAATTCTCTGCCACCAACGGAAATGTATTTGAAAGAAATCTGCTTTATATCTCAAAATGTAATGTCAGACATACAATCTATACAAGTCTGTTCTGGATTTAGAACAGAACCGAAGGCACTTCGGAAGAAGTCCTTGCAATCCGGGTATTCACAATCCCGATCGGACTTCCCATCACTTAGGGAATCACTATACCGGAGTAACTCGGTGCAGAGACAATCGATAGGTCATCCTATCGTTCTTGCAAATACCCGGTCTTCATCACCGGTCTTCAAATGCTATCCATAACGACGTATCACATATTCGGAATGGGTTATACGACCCAAAGGTCCTTTCCCGGCTAACCCGAATAGTGAGCGCAACATTTAAAACATATGGATATGGGATTCCAATTAAGTCACAACTTAATAATTCAAACTTTCTTTCAAATGGTTTAAACAAATTGCCATTTTCAAATCTTTAACAAAAAGATTTATTTCACAGAGTTCACCTAGTTTCACAAAGATTCATTCATATATTTCAAAACAATTCCCATTTCAATTGGATTAACTTGTTTTAAAATCTTTATATTAAAGATTAAACTTATAGCTTTCAAACCGTTTCCATAACTTGGAAAACTATTTCAGTTTAAACTTGAAATCCCTTTAATACAATTTGAAAATCATTTCTCCTATGAAAGCATTTTATCATTTAGAAACAACAATCTTATTTCGGAAAAACTCGATTTCATTTATACAAGTTACAATCTTTAGGTTAATTCAAATTCCCAAAAGAACAATACTTTAAAAATGGTTTGACTCATATATAACTAGTATAATATCGTTAATCTCTAGTTTCAAATCATAGAATTCAATTTTAAATATTGAATTCAAATTTAAATCAAAATATTTAAAATTTCAAAACCCAATCAAGTTATTCAAAATAAATTTCATCTTTGAAATTCCATTTCAAAAGCTTTTCACTTTAAACCCAATCCATTTCCAAAACCATTTGGTTTTAAATATTCAACTTTTAAACCATTTCAAAATCTGTGAATTAATCGATTTCCCCGCGAAATCCATATTGGTTGTGTATAAGTGTGGTCCAGGGTTTAACACAATAGTGCAACATCATTCAATCATCACAGATTAAAAACACATAAATATAGTTGACAAGCGATATAAGTATAACGCTTATCGCTCATTCACAGATTCACAGATAATATATATATGTAAATAAATGGATAAATTATACACAGCTCAATCCACGAAACAAAATATCACTAATCAGATAGGGCAATCAATTCAAGGCATCTTATACAATACAGTCATTCGTAAGTATGGTCAAGTATTCAATAGTCATTTACAAGCAGGATTTATTAATTGTTTAATCCTAATTAATTCAATTTATTTCCAATCAATTTATTTACTTATGAATTTATTATCCAATTATGATTTATTAATTCTAAATCATTTGATATAAACTAATTTATCGAACACTTTAATGAATTAAATAAATCAACATTTTAAACCAATTACATAATTAATTTATCCCTTAATTAATTATTTCAAGAAATTAAACCTTTAAATTCTTACCATAAGCAATCATCTCATACCAATGAATCATTAATTACTAATTAGTCTTATCAGTAAATAAATCAAAATATCCAATTTAAATTACAATTAGTAACCCTTTAATTACTTTCATTAGGTAATTAACAATTTACAATTGATTATCTTAATTAATTTATCTAATTAATTATCAAAATTAATCACATTAGTTTAATTACTTAATAATTCCTAGTTAATTATCTTCATTAACTAATAACATTTCTTTAATTACCTTCTTAAGATATTATCTCAGATTAAATCATTATTAATTAACTTTAATAAATCAAAATGTCCAACATTAACTTCAATAAGTGATTAGTCCTTAAAATCATTTCTTACTCACTTTCATTCATTAATTAACCTTTTATAAATAAATTCTTCTCAAATTAATTACTTTAATTAATGATTTAAACCTTTAATTACTTATTTAATTAATCCAAGTCATTAATTGATTAAATGGTTAAATTATCCATTTTAAATTCACATGTTAAAGTAATATTTGTTATGAAAGAATTTTAAAAGAGTTTAAAATCAAATTCCTTTTAAATTCAACATTTTTAAAGATTTACTTAAAAAAAAATTAACTTATGTAAACATTTAAAGCTATAAAACTTTATTTAATTTCAAAACTCTGGAATTCAGATGCCGACCTTAATCCAAGTTCCAAACTTAATTCAACTTGTTAAATTCCTTCCTGACAATTTCAAATTCCATTTTGGAATTAAATTTCTTTTTGTTTTAAAAATACACTTGCTCACCTAACACTTTTCAGTTATTTAACAAATTTAAATTTTAAAAACTTTGTTTCCAAACTAAATTTCAAAACTGCACTTCAATTTATTTTTAACTTTGATTTTCTTACATTCAATTTAAACTTTAAATTGAAGTTTACACTCAGTCTTTAACCCTGCACACACCCTTAATTCACAAACTCCAGATCATGGCACCGTGCACGTGCACGCCTCCGCTCGCCACCTCCGTTAGTTACCAATACTTCGAGCAAGTCGAAGGTCATCCCCAGCTCCGATCCCAACCACCAGTCCTCTCCAGTTCGTCTCGAACTCAAATTCGAGTAATATCGAAACCTGGAAACACACTACCCCCAAACACCACAACCTGTCAACGCTACTTGCTTGACGCTCCGACCACCAGATCGCCAGCGCATCTGGCCATAGCCTCGTCCACCTCTCCTCTACCAATCCCCAAAAGCATGTTGCACTCGGTCGTCCAACGATGATGAACGAGACGAAAAACTCAGCCTCTCTAAAATTAGGTTTAGAAATTCCAAACACTTGCCGCTGCCGCCACCGTGGCCACCTCCAATTATTTTTCCTCGACTCACCGTAGGGTCGCCCACCTTCACACGAAACTTCGATCATCAACCACCCTCCGATCGCCTGGATTTTGACAAAAACCCATCTTCGTTCAACTAAAAACTGCTCTCATTTCCTAACTCGAAAAATCATGATTAAGGTTTTAAAATTCATGTTATAGTGTATGAATTTAGATTACAAACCTGAATTCGTGAATTAAAATGTTTGGAAATTTAACTTATTTAAAGTTTGCTTAGGTTCCTTTGATTTCCAGAGCTAATATGACATTGTTTGAACAAAAATAAATTTTTAAAACTTAGTTTATAATCAACAAACAACTTTTGTTTATCTTTTAAGCTCTAACAATGATTAGATCAAAAGATGGGAATTTATTTGCAAATCTGAACCGGGAGAAACAAGAACAAAGACGTTTTCAGATTACTAAATATGCAGGCATCCCATATACACAAAATTTCATAAATATGTATACATATAAACATATTCATTTCAGACATAAGCAATATATATGTGAATCAACTTAAGCATTATTAAATTTAAGTTACTCACTTGTCAAAAAGAACAGAGGCTCATGTTTAGAAGCTTTTCTTTCTTAAATCCTGGAAAATGATTTGAATGTGGAAACTTGCATTTGTTTTTGATCTGAAGTTTGAAACTGAGCTAAATCTGAAGCTTGAAAGTTTGATGTTGATCTTGCATGCTTTTGTTTTTGAGTTTCAATCACCAGGTTTTATTCTTGAAGAGGAAATGAATGAGCCTTGTTTGAATTGAGCTAATTGTTGTTCCAGTTGAATTTGTTTAAGATTTAGATGGTATTGCTTCAAAACTCAGGTTTGCATGTAGAAATAAATTTCCAGATTGAAGAAAATATGCACAGGCTTTGATTAGATTTTTTCTCTCTTAGCTTTGAACTGATCAAACTGATGATAAAGAAGGTGGATATATGGAAAGAGAATAGTTGTACAGGGTGTTATTTGTTTATAAAATACACTAGATACTTGCATTTAATGCTTTGTACAACAAGCACGGCTGAACATCTATGCATTTATGGGCTGAGATGTTGTATGTACTTATATTTCCATTTGTTTTATGAAACAAGATCTCGGTGGCGGCTGATAACATTGCTTTGGCGTACTAGAAGATATGGCAGGTATGATATCTTCTTTTTGTTTATTTGTGTTCATACTTGATTGTTTACAGCCTACATACTACTTTACTCGGCTGAGATATGATTTTTTTCACAATTCGTATTGACAATTGTTGCTAGCATTAAATGAATAAGTACTTTATGTCCCCTACTTCTTATTATATTTTCATGTTCATAGATACTTTACATTACTTTGTTCTTAACTTTGCATCAATCTTACAGGCATATACATATATTTGTTTGTGTTATTTTGTATTGACTTATTCTTTCCTGGTTTGTCTTTACTTTATGCATATAGATACAAAGTTGTTATTATTTTCTTTCTTCTTTTGTTATATAGTTTTGTATTTATATTCTTTCTTTGTTTGCTGAAATGACTTCTAAACTTGCCTAATTCACATACAATATTATATTTTGTACATAGATATTTGCCTTGCATTTTTCTCCCATACAATTCTATTTGTATTTCTTTTGTTTATGTTTTACACAGCAACATACTTGTTGTATTACATCCTTCTTATCTTATTTTATGGACTATGCAGATCTTTTTCAAATATACTTAACATTCATTTATTTATTGATATTAATTTATAAGTATATTTTGAACTTTACATTATTTATAAATCCCAATTCGATTGAATTCAAATACATTAGTTTAAAAGAAATCCCTAATTCAACTAATAGGTTATATCAATTACCAATTGTTTGACAATTTTTTTATTCAAAAATTTAATTAATTATTAATTTAAACTTGTTCAAAATCCGGGATTGTTACAGAGCCTTAAGGAGTCCACCCTAGGGATCGCACCCCAAGACGAAGAAGTAAGAGGGATCAGCCCTCTTTCCTCTAGAGGGATCGACCTAAATCAAACATCTCATGTTGCAACAAAAGTTGATCAATAACTCAAGTTCTACTAATCCAATTGACATGAAACTTAGAGGCTAGGCATAATACAACATGGAGAATTCCCATAGAGATCGCACCCTCGAAAATCACCAATCATAGGGATCGACTCCAATCCCTATTTCTTAGGATTTGGGCCATGTGATCCTTCATATAGGCCCTTATGGATATGGAGATCCATCTGCCGAATTTTCAGGAAGATATTTTATTGTCTTCCTCTATAAATACATACTCGATTGTTTATTTTTGGGATCTTACGCTACTTGTTGTTTTATACTCTTTTGTAGATAAGGATTTTCATATCATCCCTTTTGTACTCGGTTTACAGAGTGATTAATAAAGCTATCTCTTTAAAGTGGACGTAGGCAAACAACGCCGAACCATTATAAATTGTTGTATCTCTATTATTAGCTTATTTCTTATTGCTTACTATTATATTCTCTCTATTTACATTTATTATTCTTCATTTATTTCTCTACAAAATTTCAATTGGATGTTTGTGCCAATTTTTAGTGCAAACCTTTTGGTACTTTCACTGAGACATGAATTTGTAGCTTGATCGGATCTCATCATCTACTTGTGGATTCTTATATTCGCGAGATAGATCCGGCTTTCTACTAACAAGTTTCTTATTTTTACTCAGATTTGAAAGAGTTCTATAAGAAACTGCTTATGATGCCTCCTATAAAGGAGAAGGTCATTGCTACCTCCTCACGACCCGCTGATGAAGTAGTAGAGAATATGAAGATTGCTCTTCTGGAAGGTGGAGCATAGTAGGGAGCCACGAACGTACAAGCTTCCTCTAGAATAATCCCTAACTCTGATATGGAGAGACTGCGGAAAGCGCTCTAAGAGACCTATGTAGAAACATACTCAAGTATGTATTTAAGTCCTAGAAATTTAACCGTTCAATTTCAAATTCAAAGTTGGATATGCAACTCTTGTTGTCTGTTATAGTTACATTCAAGTTCATTAAGACGAGATTGGTTCTGATCGTTCATACAATTTTACATGGATTGGTTTGTTAAAGTGTTCAAGCTCGATTCAAAGGCCTAAAATCGGCTGAGTCCCCGTAGCTGATCATTTATCTCAACATAGTTGATCGGTCGTGATGGAAAATGCACTGCCTCTCAAAGCCTACATGATTGATCCCTATGTCATGAATGAAAAATGACCGACCCCTATGTCATGAATGAAAAATGACTAATCCCACCATACTCCATCACGACCGATCCCTCCATGCTCCACAAACGACCAATCTCGTGCTTCAACTCCAACGCTTTCTCTGATCCCCACACCCATTCAACAGTCGATCCCTCCATGCCTACACAACCAATCGTATGTCTAAGCAAATGATAACAAGAGAGGATCGGTGATAAACACGTGCAAATAGATGGGATCGATAAAAGAATGAGAAGGAAGCAATCGATGAATTTTTTTGAACTGAATATAAAGCAGGGGATCGACGACCAAATAAAATGTGAAGAAGGAAGGGATCGGTTCATTTTAAAAAAGGCACTAAAAATTATTATTTTAACCCGTGCCGCAGCATAGTGCCCCCGCATTCTGGATTCAGAGCTCAACTTAAAGACGTCGCTAATATAAAATTAATCTAGTAAAATATAGACTAAGCACATCAGGATTTTATACTGGTTCGGATCTCCCATCCTACGTCCAGTCCCGAAGCTCTCCTTCAGAATTCGACTATCAAACACCCTCGGTTCGCCCAGAGGAATAGGCTTGGTTACAATATCTTGTTCTTGTCAAGAATGTGTTCTATAATACGGATATTGACTATTAAGTACAAATACTTCCAATATATATATATATATATAGAATATTGATTGAGGAGTTCTGAATATATGGAAGAGTGAAATACAAGTATATGATTGCTAGAGATCAAGAATATATCAGAGTATAAAAGCAAAGAGAGCAAGTAAGTATGGTAAGATCTTCTCTTTGATTCTTGATGTTATTTATAGTGGTAGAGAGATTCCTAGAGTAGTTGCATCCATTAACAAGTGTTCTATGGTCGCTTTATATGGTGATGAAGAGTTGCAACGAAGAGAAGCGAGGATGTCTTTTCAAGTGTGGCAGTAGTTATTTGAATTTCAAAATCCGAGTTCAGTTCCATACGTCTGGTATATGTTTCAGACGTCTGGCTCTATATATTTTTTGTATACAGTAGCCTTTGATACGTCTGAGTACAGTAACCAGACGTCTGATCCTATCTGTTTTAAATTCCAGAGGATTTCTTCAAACGTCTGGCTAGTGTCTTCAGACGTTTGAAACTTGTTCATGTTGTGCATCTATGTCATTGCTCATTGATCCTATCGACTTTTTGTCTCTTGTAATGTTCTTTGAGTCTTATTCTTATCTCTTTAATGATGTTATTTTAGCAATTACCGGTAAATATATATATATATATATATATATATGCATATTCGATTTCCATTGTATAGTTGTTGTCATCGAAACCGTAGATTTGATTTCCAAACAATCTCCCCCTTTTTGATGATGACAACTATACAATGTACTTATATATAAATTATAAATCTCCCCTTGAATATGTGTTTTTTTAATGTTTTATAAATATACTTGTATTTCTCCCCCTTTGGCATTATCAAAAAGAATTATAAAGTTTTAGCCAATCATTAAAGATAACACACAAAAGGAAAATTTCATTAATAATTCGAAATTGATTACATTCATAGATTTTGTCAATTGTACAAGAGTAGAAATCCAAAAATCCTAAAACCTATGATTCCTTCGGAGAAGCTTTTTCTTGATTATCCCCTGTTTCTTCTTTTTGGGAAGAGCTAGGCTTTGTAGGAGATGTCGAAGCTTGTTTCAGAGGTTTGTCCTCAGAAAGTTTGGAATGTTTCGCGGGAGGAGAAGGTACTTAGGTTGTCCAATCTTCAGAAGGAGGTGTCAGACCGCGAACCCACTGAAGTACTACCACTACAAGAAAAAGTATTTTTGGCGGCGCACAAAAAACGCTATCAAAACTTACGGTGGTGTTTTAATGAACGCCGCGATAAAACCCGCAAATTTATTTCAATGCTGCTATAAATCCTTTTATTGCAGCATTTCTCAAACGTAGCAACAAATCATTTCGTAGCATTTTAAAAATGCCACCAAAAGACCTTTTGGCGCTATTAATAGAGTTTCTAGTTTTATCCTTGCTTTACGGTTGCGTTTACTTAACGCCACTATATTTATTTTTGTAGCGTTTTTGAAACGCTACTAAAAGTTGTTCATTATTTTGCAGTATTTTTTTTTCATGCTATTATTCTCATTAAAGGTCTATTTTATTTCTACCATATCAATCAACAATCACTTACATAATCATCATATTCAAACAATTAAAAAAAATATTAACCATATAATCAAATAAGATACCTATAATCATTCTGATATAATAGTTTTTCGACAAAATGACCAAACTCACATACAATAACCATTCGTATACAAATTTACACACCTAGTACTAATAGATTGTTATACATAACTAGTGTTGACTAAATATTTGATTACCCATAATTCTTTGTTGCATGCACAAGCGAAAGCTAGCATCATAAAAGTCCAACCTTGCTCTCTTCAAATGTGCAATACCTGCACAAGTGAAAGCACAACATATAGTCAAACAATTATGTTAATTTATAGAACTTCAAATCTAATATCAAACATCTACAACATTGTACAAGTATATCGTACTATAAATAATCAAAGTTATAAATGAAATGTAATAAAGTCCAATCCTATGGTTATATAAAAAACTTTGTTAAATTAGTTATATTATTATTATTTATAAAATTTAGTTAACTTAAACTTATTTAATTTTGTAAAACTTGTTTAAATTTAACAAAACTTAGTTAATTTTTATTAACTTGGTTAACTTAGTTAATATATTATTATTGTTATTAAAACTCAGTTAACTTAATTATATTATTATTATTATTAAAACTCGGTTAACTTAATCATATTATTATTATTATAAAATTAGTTAATTTTTATAAACTTAATTAATTCATCATCATCAATATTATTTATAAAATTTTGTTAAATTAGTTATATTATTATTATTTATAAAATTTAGTTAGCTTAACTTAGTTTATTTTATAAAACTTGTCTAATTTTAAACAAACGTAGTTAATTTTTATTAACTTGGTTAGCTTAATTAATTTATTATTATTACTATTATTATTAAAAAATTGGTTAACTTAATTAAAACTATTATTATTATGCATGCTTAGTTAATTTTATAAAACTTGTTTAATTTTAACAAAACTTGGTTAATTTTTGTTAACTTGGTTAACTTAGTCAATTTATTATTATTATTATTATTATTAAACTCGGTTAACTTAATTATATTATTATTATTTTTATAAATTTATTTCATTTTTATGAACTAGTTAATTTTTATAAACTTAGTTGATTCATTGTCGTCGTCATTATTTATAAACCTTTGATAAATTAGTTATATTATTATTATTTATAAAATTTGGTTAAATGAAACTTAGTTAATTCTATAAAACTTGTTTGATTTTAACAAAACTTGGTTAATTTTTATTAACTTGGTTAACTTAATTAATTTATTATTATTAGTAGTACTACTACTATTATTCAAACCCGGTTAACTTAATTACATTGTTATTATTATTATAAACTTAGTTAATTCTTCATCATCATTATTCATAAAACTTTGTTAAATTGGTTATGTTGTTATTATTTATAAAATTTAGTTAACTTAAACTTAGTTAATTTTATAAAACTTGTTTAATTTTAACAAAACTTACTTAATTTTTATTAATTTGGTTAACTTAGTTAATTATTATTATTATTAACTTAGTTAATTTTAATAAACTTAGTTAATATATAACCATTTTAATCCACATAAGTATATTATTATTATTATTATCATTATTATAAACTTAGTTAATCAGAGTAAGACCTAAATCTATAAATGGAGAAGTTTATTTTCAAGAGGTGGAATATGAGTATGAACCCTTCATTGTGATCATGAACATGTATATTATAAAGAAATCATACCTTATTCCTCATGATAGGTACAAGTTATCCCATACTTTTAGCTGATAAATTTCAACTACTAACAAAGAGCCACGATATTGGTTCGGTTTTATCTGCACTGAGTTAAACGACTAAATATATTCACGACTAGCATTAAGATAAAAGCAGATATACGAAACAATGCCATAAGTCAAGTTAAACCGATAAAATGAAATTGAAATCAGTTGACATTAACTTAGCTAAGCAAGTTCTAAGCCAACATATCACAGCTTGCTTCTACTAGTCATTCGTCGTGCCTTGTGTAGTCCTCCTGGTTAATCGCACCGTAGTGACTTCCTTCCTTGCTTTGCAACTTCAACGACATGCTTCGGCTAACTACTGCATCTAGGCTCCCTTTCACGTCCACATTCTTAATTTCGCCATTATTACGTTAACAAAACTTATGCACCTGCATCTAAGCTACTAGTGGTCACTCACTCAGTCTTACTGCAAACTCTTGTTTTAGCTAACTGCATCATCATCCCCTAAATGATCCTAAATATATGCCTAGTATGCATCACCTTAACTTAACAAGCACAAATCAACTTACGATAAACATGTGACCAAATGATAATCAACTATAAAGTATGAATTAGAAATGATTGGGAAAATCATTAAAGCCTACCTTTTTCTATATTACAGTACCTATCTCCATGCGACCAATGGGTTACAGGCTTACGTCAGTTAATTACCTGCTCATTTCAGCCTTGGCATACCTCAGTCACTGCCTCGACTGGAATAGCTCTAGCTCATTCAAATCAGTAGCAGCCTATGCAATTCGTTTCAATAAGTGTCTCTGGTGCATCACTTTGTTTCATATTCAAGCTCGAACATATGTGTTTCAGTAATAGCCTTGGTTTGGACTCAGTTAAGCTTCACTCCCGTTTGTTTCATAACACATTAGATAAGTGTCTCTGGTGCATGGAAATGATGGGGTAGACCAATCTTTAAATATTATTTTGAAGCATGGTGCAATTAATGAAGAAAACAATAAGGGAACATACAACGCGACATGATAGAATCCATCACATGTGATATAACACTTCTACAGTCTTCTAATAATGATCTTAGCAATACCACTATGCCATCATAGAATAATGTCTCACTTAACTTAAAAAATCATGTATCATAATAATATCATGTACCTGCACATGTCACCACCTTCATTTCGGCTGCAAACACAACCAGGACAAGTGTCCCTTTGCACATGAACAACCTGAAAACTTCACCACTACTACTCATGAAAACACTCTAAGCAACTTATTGCAACCATGTACAACCCATCAGAATCCAAATTCCCTCCGCCATCAACACGTGACATCTCACCATACTTATCTTACTTAGTATACGTATCAACCCCATGCTCAAGATGACAAGGAACGGAAACAACTATCTTACCCACTCCCCCTCCAAAATCAACATGATTAATTATCAAATCATTTGTGCACTCATCAGTAGAAACTATAATAAATGGCTTCTCACTCATGCATGCAACATTAGAACCAACTATGTCAGGTGCCACACCCAGTTCAAAAGAAGTAAAAACAGCATAACTTCTTGTCTCATTCCTTTTAAGTTCCTTTATAATATTTATATTCTCCATATCCATTTCAGAATATTTTCACCTTCAATTCTCTTGCACAATCAAATCCCCTACTAACAGCGACACTACAACTTTCAAAGCTGATAACTCTTTCCTCTTGTGCACATCATTGTGCATGTTTTGATACAAAACCATATCCATATTCAAGGTATCACGAGTAACCATAAGAGGTGAAATCTTCAGCGAAACACCATTTACTTTATGAACAAGAATATTGGCAAGAGTTTCTTTTGTACCACTATGCACTCCCTCATCATCAACAGTCATATCATCATGATCATTTTTCATTTATGTCATCAAACACTCCATGGCCAAAAGCTTGCTAGTGAATATAATATGCATCCATAACGTAATTAGCAATACCGGTAGGTGTGAAATATTTGGCTTAAAAGATCTACACCATTTGTTTGAGTAACAATTTTTTGAATATCAAACCAAAATTGCTTTATGCTATATAACAAATCTCACTTGCTTCCTACAATTGATCAATAAAGCAAACACTGGTGGTAGAATTTCAAGTTATACTAAGAAATATAGCTTTGAGGAACTGAAGTCTTTGTTTTAAAATTCGCAACCCTTACTTCCATCGTACGATCCTCCTAAAGCTATGATAAAGCAGTATTTAGAAGTTAAATTCCTTTTAAGGTTTGTGATTAACTGAGCATAATCTGCAAGTACTTGTGTAGAATTCTAATAACTCAAGCTGCACGAGTTTTTATATGCTTCTTCTTTTGAGCCAAAAGAATTGGATTGTCCATAATACTGATGCTATAAGCAGAAAATCATTAGACAAATACAAGAGTAGCTTAGAATTTATATTTTTTTAATTAAATATGGTAATATCTTAAATTTCACAAATATTCTTTAACTGCCTATTGCATAATATGTGTTATGCATCATCAACCAATTTAATTAACAAGACTATTAAAAAGCAATATTTAATCAGCTGAAGATAATGATAAAAGATAACCTCTATTACTATTAATACATGAAAATGTGTAGCATTATCAAGCATGAACCCAACATTTAAGTCTCCTTCTAATTCAGATTCATCACTAGTGTAGACTAAAATTGGAGAGTTGTTTTTAGCACCACCTTAACATTTCCTATTAATGGCATATCTTTGTAGAAATGTAGCATAATTATTTGGATAATAATTAAAACGAAGCGTTTATGTGTAGTTGTATACATTGTATTCACTAATTTCAGTGTCTAATGTTTAAAGTATTTTATGTGAATCTTCATAAAGACCGAACTTGGGAATTTTGATAGCTAATGAAGATGTTAACATGAAAAGAGAGAAACAAAATGCCAAATTAACATCATATTTGAAGAATTCTATAGGCTTAGCGCTAACTGCATGCTTAAATAACAAAGCTAAGCCTATTTGTTCTGGTCAAAGAAGAATATAGCATGCCCATCATGTCGCCAGTAGCCCGACCGAGTTCAGCTTGCCTACGTCATCAACATGAAGTTTCATAACACCGACAAACTATTACATTTTTGAGTGCTCCTCTATCAGCCGAGTGTATTTCTAAGCACTTCGACAAAAACAAGAAGAATATGGCATGCCCATCATGTTGTCAGCATCCCTACTAAGTGCTTCAGAACTTGTTGCCAGATGCCCATATACACCAAATATTAAGTAATGACCATCATACTGTATCTAACTTTTGTTCAAACCTTCATTTTATTACTTAGTATCTAGCACTAATTATGTCTATACTCATACATCATTCTTGCTTCTTCTTTTTTCAAATGAGTGAGTTGGCCATATAAATTCTTTGTTTTCCATAAGTTTCTATCTTGAATCTATCTACCCTTGGTTAAGTTTAATTATTTTTACATCATTTCTAATATTTTCTCCATGTTAAATTTAGTTAACCTCTTTGTACAAAAATTATTTAATTGTTCCTAAAATGGAACGTGGGTGCATACATATTGACTTAAGTGCAAACTTTTTATAAATTTACTCATAAATTTACTTTACCTTTAAAGAATCTCAAGCAATTTTAAACACTCTTCATGCTCAGGGTCCAGCTTTGGTGGTGTGTAACATCACTTAGGTCCTCTATCACGTATTCCTATACATATGTAATATTTCGCCTCAAGTATATAGTGTAACTAAACAATATCAATCCTTGCTTTGCTAGCTAGTAGACAATGGATGATAAAGTGGTGAGAACCATTGTCATTGAAGTTAATAGTAATGATAGAAATTAGTGGTTGATTTATTAATTAACATGCTAATATCTAGCAAAATGCTCTTGAAATTGATTGAACTCACCTTAACATACATATGCGAAGCTCTTATTTTGTCAGTTGGTTATCCACCTTGGATCCGATTTAGACTGGGCTTAGTGAATCCTTCTTGTTCCTGCTAATATCATCTCATTAAATAGAAGAAAAATTAGTAACCTAAACTCAAAAATGATTTAAAATTGCATACGTACTGCAACTAAAGATATATTAACCATAACAAATTCAATTAATTGATTGGTGCAAAACCTGGATTAACATGAAGTGCCCATTGAACCTTAGGAAAATTAGAATATGTAACATACATTCATCAATCATCAATTCAACTTTCTATCAGTAACACACATTCCATCCAATTCAACTTTCTTCCTAACACTTATCTATGCCACCAATTAGCTTATAAATAGACAACTTCTATTCACTCGATTTAAATTCCAACCTTATAATAAATAAAATTGAACCAAATCTTATAACAAGTAAATATAAAACAAATCTAACAAGAGTCAAAATCAAATGCTGAATTCAAACCTCGTTCAAATCTGACAAAAATTGAAGAAAGTTTGAACAATCAATGAATCTACAAAAATATCACCGATTTAGCACAACATAGGAGGTTAAGAAATGAAGCAACGCTATGGAGGTGGTAGGTGGTGATGAGATGAGGTTCCAAAATGAATATTTTTCATGAAGAGAGATTTTTTTGTTTCAGGCTTGAAAATTTTGTATTAGGATTTTAATGGAAGGCAAGGAAGCGGCAAGGAAAAAGGAAAATAATGAAAAGGAAGCGGCAAGATTCACTACCTTCTAAAAATGTTTAGCGGGATAACTACAATAGCGCTAAATTTTTTATTTTCTTTTATTATTTATATCAACGGTTGCACTTAGTCATAAATGCTACTATTTATTGCAACCAATATTTATTTTCTTGTAGTATACTTTGAGAACCGATAGGACAGTTGAAAGTGGTTCTTCAACTGTTGATAGGCGTGTAGAAAAAGTTGTTTCAAAGCTGTCAATATGCTTAGCCAAAAGTTTTTGATTTTGAGATAATATATGTTGATTTTTAAGGGTGAGATCTCGAACGCTTTCATTTGGATTTGTTTCTGTTTGAGTCTCCACAATCTCATCCTGGCTTGGATAATCAAATGGTGTAGGAGGAGGTAGAGTTGCTTCATGATGTTGTTCCTCCTCTTGAGATGGTTCATTGTGTGGTCGAGGTGGAGGCTCAACTTGTCTGGTTTGACGATTGTGCGTCCAATCTTCAAAAGATATAAATTTTGGGGGAATCTCGGGTAAGTGCATCAGTGAGAAAAACTTGGTGGAAGCATATTTTGGAGAGATTTCTTCAAAAGTTGATAAGTATGAAGGGATGTTGTGAGCACGTAGAAGTCTCATAATATATATGGGGTAGATAATTGATGGTCGTGATCAAGTCCAAAAATGTTTGAGCTTATCAAAGATAAATTTGGCCTATTTCACCCTTGTTCCGCTAAATAGAGCATATAAGGCTTTGTTCTCTAACTCGATTATTTGCTCATGACTTTCCATACGTGGAACGATGGTACGATTATCATTCAAGTAAGAATTCGTGCTTTTGAACGTAGATATTTAGAGGCAAATTTTGGTATTTCATCCTCCCAAATTTGATGTGTTATACCATTCCTTGGTTTGAAGCGCATATTGGGAATATTGTATAAATCTTCGTCCGTGTCAGAACATCCCAGAGTTCCACCTATTATGCCAGGATTGAGTCTAATCGTGTTGCCATACATGCTAGACCATATCCAATTATCTTCATCTTCAGGGTTCCATACTGAAGTGCTATCCAAATTTGCGTAAAAAAGAAATATTGCCAATTGATCGATTTGGATGTCATTAGGAGTGAACGATATCAATGTTTCTAGTCCGACATTCTCACACATTTCATCCAAATCATACATTGGAAATTTAAGTATGTTATAAAATGGACCTATGTGAAACTTCTTCTTTTGTATATCCTCATATCTCTTGATTGAGTGTGGTGCTCGATTCATCCATCTTTCTCAGAGTGAACTTGAGGATTTGAGAATGATGTTGGTTGGTCCTGTTTTCTTTTGGATATCATAGGATTTTTAGTTCTAGAAGGCATTGTGAATTGAGCAAGCGTAAATGATGATTTTGAGAATAAAATCGTCAATGGAGAAATCGCAGTTGAAAAAATAGAGAAAAAGTAAAAAAAATGACGTTATCTGGGTATTTTTAAAGTGTCGATTGAATTTCAAATGTCTGGAAGCAAATTCAGACGTCTAGTTTGCCCTAATTCGAATACAGTAGATAACTTAAGACGTCTGGTTTATCTGCTAGACGTCTGGTTTGACCGAATTTTAAAAAGTTGATAGTTAGAGAATTTTTTCAAATGTCTGGGTAAAATATCAGACATTTGAAATATGTCAAGTTTTTAAAACTTGGTGGTAGAGACATAACTCAGACGTCTGGTTTATCTGCTAGACGTCTGGTTTGATCGAATTTTAAAAAGTTGATAGTTAAAGATTTTTTTCAGATGTCTGGGTAAAATATCAGACGTCTGAAATATGTCAAGTTTTTAAAACTTGGTGGTAGAGACATAACTCAGACGTCTGGATCAAAGCTCAAATGTCTGAAATTGTCTGGTTCTTATTTTAAGGAGGCAGAGCAATTTTTCAAACGTCTGGAGGGTTATAACAGACGTCTGACATATGCATAATGGTTAAAATTTCAAGGGATATCAGAGTGTTAGACGTCTGAGATCCATATCCAGACGTCTGAAATAGGCAATTTTTCTAATAATAGCATAAATTTTAATGGTTTTGCTTATTTCTTGGTTCTCTATTTTTGGAAACGAAATGTAGTATTATTTATGGGAAACAAAACTACAAATAAACATAGATACACATACAATAAAAATATAATCTTTTTAGATGGCGACGGAGTTTTACGATCTTCTGACTTGTTATCCCTCCATGGTTTAAGTGGAGACCATATATTTCCACGTTTGTGGGTTCTCGAGGAGCCAGAGAATCTTCTTGGTGAAGGATCCGAAGGTGTACGATACGAGGAAGAGGGATCCAAGGAACTGCAAGGCATTGGAAGTGGTTCATGGACATCTTTCTTTCGTGAAGTACAAAACTTCATCGCTACTTGTTCCAAAAAGCTTAGTCGACGTGCCGTGACTTTTTGTTCAAAATATAGTTCTCGTTGAAGATCTATTTGTCGTTTTTGATAGTGATGTATTTCATCAATTTTCTCCTTTGTGTTAGGAGAAACAAATAAAGATCTTTTAGACTTCTTGCTATCGGGAGTGAATCCCGTATGATATGAGGACCAACTATACGTCGGTTCCTGATTTGGTGTGGGTATAGGAAGCTGTTGTGGTGTATTCACCGGACTATCCGTTGTAGGTGTCGAGATGGAGATATAAGAATTTCAAAAGTCGTGACTATATTTTGTTTCTTGAAAAAATATGAATTGTGTATATATTTTTTCTTGTTATATAACTGTTTATATATAAGTTTAAAAATTATTTATAGAAAATTTGTAAAAACCGACTAACTAAAATACCAAAGTTGTAGAATTTATTAATTATGATTTGTGGATAGAAAACTAATGGCTAATCATAGCCTAAATGAAGGAGTGATTATTAAGTGAGCAGATCATGAAGAGAGCAAATCCCTAAATCTCATCGGAGTTTAATAAAAGTTTGTTCATTTAGTGGTTTTGTAAAGGTGTCTGCTATTTGATTCTCGATATTTACATATTCTAATGAAATAGTTCTTTTTTCAACATTGTCTTGTAAAAAATGATGTCGTATATCTATATGCTTAGTTCGCGAGTGATTGAAACGGGTTTTTGATAAATTTGTTGCACTCGTGTTATCACAATATGTTGGAGATTTATTGATAATTTTGCCGAAATCCATAAATGTTTGTTGCATGTATATCATTTGTGCACATGCTAGAGCTGCTGAGATATATTTGATTTTACAAGTAGATAAAGAAACACAATTTCGCTTTTTGCTAAACCATGAAACTAATGATTGTCCGATAAAGTGACATGTTCCACTAGTACTCTTACGATCAGTTTTACATCCACTGAAATCTGCATCGCTATATGAAACTAGTTTAAATGATGATCCTTTGGGGTAAAATAAACCGTAATCTCTAATACTAGGTAGATATCGTAATATACGTTTAACGGCTCTTGGATGAGATTCTTTTGGTTTTCCTTGAAATCGAGCACAGAGACATACACTCATCATAATATCGGGTCGACTAGCCATCAAATAGAATAAAGAACCAATCATGCTACGATATAATTTTTCATCAAAATCTTTTCCGTTATCATCCTTTTCTAAGTGAACAGTAGTACTCATTGGTGTTGGTTTGCTCGAAGTTTTATCCATTTCAAAACGACGTAATAGATCGCTACAATATTTTTCTTGATGAATAAAATATCATTTTCAAGTTGTTTTATTTGTAAACCTAGGAAGAAATTTAATTCTCCCATATGTGATATTTCAAATTTATTTTTCATAATATTTGAAAATTGATCACATAGATTTTCGTTGGTTGAACCAAATATAATATCATCAATGTAAATTTGTACTACTAAAATATCATTATTTTTTCGTTTAATAAATAAGGTTGTATCGATTTTGTCTATTTGAAAACCACATGTAATTTAGTGATTTTTAAGACGTTCGTACCATGCACGAGGAGCTTGTTTTAATTCGTATAATGCTTTTTGTAAGTTAAAAACATGGTCGAGATATTTTCCATGAATAAATAATGGGGGTTGTTCTACATATATGTTTTCTTTAATAAAACCATTTAAAAAGGCACTTTTGACATTCATTTGAAATAGTTTAAAATTGTGACGAGTTGCAAAGCCAAGTAATGTACGAATGGCCTCCAATTTTGTTACTGGAGCAAAGGTTTCATCATAGTCGATACCTTCTTCTTGATTATAGCCTTGAGCAACTAAACATGCTTTATTTCTAACAATATTTCCATTTTCATCTGCTTTTTTTTAAATACCCATTTTGTTCCTATAACCGATTGATCTTCAGGTCTTGGTACTAATTCCCAAACATTATTACGTTCAAATTGATTTAATTCTTCTTGCATAGCTATTATCCAAAAATTATCCTTTGAAGCTTCTTTATAAATTTTTGGTTCAAAATTTGACATAAATGTTATATGGCTTATTTGATTAAGTTGATTTCTAGTTACACTAGAATTTAGATCTCCAATGATATCATCTTTTGGATGATCCTTAAGAATTCTAGGGGATGATATCAAAGTATTATTTTGCACATTCGTATCATTATTAATAGAGTTTGTTGTATTTGTTATTGGAATTATTTCTTCATCATCATTAGTATGATGATTACTAAAATTTTCGTCAAACAAAACATGTAAGCTTTCTTCAATAGTATTATTTCGTTTATTAAAAATTCTATATGCTTTTCTTCGATCCGAATATCCAACAAAGGTTCCTTCATCGGCCTTCGGGTCAAATTTTCCTAAATTATCTTTTATATTTAATATAAAACATTTTGATCCGAAAGGTTTAATGTATGATATTTTGGTTTTCTTCCAAAAAATATTTCAAAACAAATTTGTTTAGTCATAGGACGTATGGTTACTCATTCAACACATAACAAGCTGCGGCAATAGCTTCAGCCCAAAAGTATTTTGGTAGACCACTATTATTCAGCAGTGTTCGTGCACATTCTTGTAACGTACGATTTTTTCTTTCTACTACACCATTCTATTGAAGTGTGGGAGGACAAGAAAAATCATGACTTATTCCTTTCTTATTGCAAAAATTAGTAAAAAAATCATTTTCGAATTCTCCACCGTGATCACTTCGAATATTTTTAATTTTCAAGTCCATTTGTGTTTTAATTCTTTTAGCAAATATTTTAAACATACCAAGGTATTGCTTTTATGTTTTAAAAACAAAGTCCTCGTATATCTCGAATAATAATCAACTATTACGAAAACATAATTGTTGCGATTTATAGATCGTATTTGCGTTGGGCCAAATAAATCTAAATGTAATAATTATAATGGTTGTTTAGTAGAAATATTATTTTTAGATTTAAAAGAATTTTTCTTTAGTTTTCCTATTTGACAATCGTCACATAAATGTTCTACTTTATAATTTATTTTAGGTAAATCTCTAACTAGCTCATATTTTGCTAATTTATTAATTTATTTAAAATTGATATGATAAAATCGTTTATGCCATAATCATGGATCATCATGCTACCGTGTTAAACATAAATTTGAATTTTTATTTATATTCATGCTTAGAACATAATTTTTTTTGCTTCTAAAACTTTCAAATATAAGTTGTTTATTATTATCGAAAACATTACACCTATCTTTTTCGAAATTGATTTGAAAACCTTTATCGCATAATTGGCTAATACTTAGTAGGTTGTGCTTTAGATTTTCTACCAATAAAACATTTGTAATAATAGAAGAGTTAGAAATACCAGAGTTGATGACTTCTCCAATGCCCGCAACATATCCTTTTGAATTATCTTCAATGGTTACTGTTCCACCATCGGTGTATGTTATATTTGATAACATTTTTGAATCTCTGGTCATATGCTTGGAGCATCCGCTATCTAGTATCCATTTCTCCTTATTTTTTATTTTGGGTACTTGCAAAATAAAAGATGTTTTAATTGGTACCCATATACTTTGTTAGGGTCCTAGATGTTAGAAAAAGGTAGCCATACCCAAGATGGTTTGGTACCTTTATTATAGACTACATTCCCTAAGAAATTATTAATATGTTTTTGTCTAATCAAATTATTATTTGTCTTAGAAATCCAAATTTTCATATTTTTGGTATTCATATTAGACTTAGGTAAACTTTTAGTCTTTTTATAACTATAATTCTTAGCATCATTTCCTTTTTGTTTAGGAGTATTTTTAAATCCTATTCCATTTCCATTACCCGATGGTTTTGAAGTTTGGATAAGATTTTCCAAATCTTGTTTTTCTTTATTAAATTTTGAAACATTATTTGTAGTTTTATCTAATTTTTCTTTTAATTCTAAATTTTCAATTTTCAATATTTCTCTTCAAGTTGACATTTTCTTTTTACAAATTATCCTTTACTATTTTAGTTTTATCAAAATCAATAGCAATAGCCTCACTTTCTACAAAATTATTTTTAGTTTTCTTGAGATAATTCTAGTTCTTCTTCTAAGATAATTTTTTCATCTTTTAACATTCCTACTTCAAGTTCTAATCAACTTATTTTGGCTATATGTTCTTTGTTCAATTTTTAAATTTGTCTAAATTTATCATCTAATTCCATGCTAAGTTCTAATAATTCGTCATAGCTAAGTTCGGGACATGCCTCATCAGTTTGTGCCATAAAAAATACATTAGTTTGTTCTCTATCACCATCGCTATCACTTTCAGACGATGAAGAATCGAGTCATCCCATGTTATTTTGAAAGCCTTCTTCTTTTTGAACTTTTCAAATTTATTCTTCTTTTCATCATTATTGAGCTTGGGGCAGTCTTTCTTCATATGTCCAAATTGATCACATTCATAGCATTTGATTGATGTTTGATTCGTTGAGCTTGATTTTCCTCCTTTCTGAAATTTATCCATTTTTCTAAACTTCTTGAATTTGTTGTAATTTTTGACAATAAATACAATTTTTTCTTCGTCTAAGTCGGAGTCTTCATTTGTTGCTGGGAATGCTATGTTCTTCTTTTTCAAATTTAGTTCTTTTCGTGCCTGCAAATTAGCTTCATAGGACATTAAATTTCCTATCAATTCTTCAACTAAGAGTGCTGAGAGATCATTAGCTTCTTCGATAGCTAATACTTTTCTTTCCCAGTCTGGAGTTAAAGAATTGAGTATTTTAGATACTAAATCAAAATTTGTGAATTTGACTCCAAGTGCCATTAAATCACGTTGAATGGTTAATTGAGTATTTTAGATACTAAATCAAAATTTGTAGATTTGACTCCAAGTGCCATTAAATCATGTTGAATGGTTTGAAATCTAGAGTACATATCTACTATAGATTCATTTTGTTTCATTTTAAATGATAAGAAGTGATTTTGTAAAAATGAAATCTTGGTTTGTTTAACTTTGTTTGTTCCTTCGTGTGTGACTTGTAAAGTATGCCAAATATCAAATGCAGTGTTACATAACATGACACGTGAGAATTCATTTTTATCTAATGAGCAAAATAAAACATTCGTTGCTTTGGCATTATTAGAAGCTGCTGTTTTTTGTGCATCGTTCCATGTGTTCATAGCAGTAGTAGGTGTTTCATATTTATCTTGAATGGCTGACCAAATTTCTAGACCATTAGCTTCCATGAAAATTCTCATACATGTTGACCAATATGCATAGTTAGAGCCATTAAAAAGTGGGGGTCATGCTGTGCATTGTCCTTCTTGAAAAATACTTACCATATTAAGATGATTCAAAAACATGTTATTGTACTTTGATCAAACCTTGCTTTGATACCAATTGAAAGTTTATAGGATGGATCGTGTAATGTATATGCAAGTATATGCGACTAACTATATGATGTAACTTATATAAAATTAATCTAGTAAAATATAGACTAAGCACACCAGGATTTTATAATGGTTCGGACCTCCCGTCCTACGTCCAGTCCCGAAGCTTCCCTTCGGAATTCGACTATCAAACACCCTCATTTCGCTCGGAGGAATATGCTTGGTTACAATAGCTTGTTCTTGTCAAGTATGTGTTCGATAACACGGATATTGACTATTAAGTACAAATGATTCCAATATCTCTGCTACTAATAATGTAAATTCACTCTACGGGTTCAACCGTGTCTTTTTGAAATTCCTAATCTACCCTCCGCAATTCACGTCACACACAAGTGATAGTAATTGGATGTGTGTGATCATATTGAGGGTAGCCAAATTGGTTATGCTATGCATGGTTAATGGTGCAACAATGTGTATGGTACTATATCAGTCCTTTGCTATTAACAGGAGTAGGTTCTACATTGTACATAACCTCATTTGTAAGTAAGTTGTGTACTATTTGTTTGAACCTATGTATTAGAAGACGAAATTATTTTAAGAGTATTTGATTTAAAGTCACATTCTACCATTACATGTATGAACAACTATGACTATATTGCATTTTATTTTACCTACATACAGTCTTTTGTCCAGTAATTATAAACTAAATGTGCTTATGGTAGTTATGCCTCCCTACAAATTTCAATTATATTAACCGATCGTTTGTATATCACTGATTTTAGAACATTATCATGCTCTTTGTATTTTATTTTATTTTATTTTTTAACATCGGTTACTAAATAGCGTGGTAAACCGGTGAACTTTAATACCAATATATGTTGCACAACAAATTTTACACGTTTAACAACAATCTCTAATCTACCAATTCTAAAGTTTTAAATTGTTTTTTTAATCATTTTACCTTTATGATCGCATTATAACATGCAGCGACGACATTGTTCATATCTTTACTATTAATAAAGAGAATTCAATCAACATGATTTACATGGCGTGCTTTTGAATTTTGAAAATTACCCCACTTTGTTAATGGAATCTTACCATCATTTCCAACTATACACCAATGTAATTTTACTATCAATTTGTCATTGATATCACCAATAAAACAACATGAAATGTGTTGTAACTATAAAAACATTTGTACTTGAAACACACATCCATCCAAGGTAAACATCGTTTGATATTATATGCACGTACATGCATTGTATACTAGTATATATCTACAGAATATTGATTGAGGAGTTCTGAATATATGGAAGAGTGAAATACAAGTATATGATTGCTAGAGATCAAGAATATATCGGAGTATAAAAGTAAAGAGAGCAAGTAAGTAAGGTAAGATCTTCTCTTTGATTCTTGATGTTATTTATAGTGGTAGAGAGATTCGTTGAGTAGTTGCATTCATTAACAAGTGTTCTATGGTCGCTTCTGATGGTGATGAAGAGTTGCAGCAAAGAGAAGCGAAGATGTCTTTTCAAGTGCGGCAGTTGTTATTTGAATTTCAAAATCCGAGTTCAGTTTCAAACGTCTGGTATATGTTTCAAATGTCTGGCTCTATATATTTTTTGTATACAGTAGCCTTTCAGACATCTGAGTACAGTAACCAGACATCTGATCCTGTCTAATTTGAATTCCAGAGGATTTCTTTAAACGTCTGGCTAGTGTCTTCAGACGTTTGAAACTTGTGCATGTTGCTTATGTGCATTGTCATTGCTCCATTGATCCTATCGACTTGTCATCTCTTGTAATGTTCTTGAGCCTTATTCTTGTCTCTTTAGTGATGTTACTTTAGCAATTACCTATAAATAGAGATATATATGCATATTCGATTTTCATTGTATAGTTGTTGTCATCGAAACCGTAGATTTGATTTCCTAACACAAGAACTTCTCAAACGGTACTCACAAAGGTTGGAGAACCAAGGAGATATGACGCGAACTATGATCAGTTACTAGATCAGGCTACCAAGGTTGATTACGACTGCTCTTAGCTGACCAATTTCCAAGTGCCTGAATTGGCAGTTGTGGTATGTCGGCTTGTGCGACAACCATCCTACACCGCTTATTATGCCATCTTAAAGTATTGTTATCCTTCATCAAAATTCATCACCTACCATTATGGAACCTCCATCATCGAGTCACAAGTGGTAGTCATCAAAAACCATCAAAAATAGTCGAAACATTTGTCAAAAAACTCCCTTCAAGGCTGACTCGAAGTTGTTCCCGAAGTAATCACTTATATGACTCGAAGTAGCTTCTATATGTTCCGACCCAAAGTCGAACCTTAGTAATTACGCATTCGACCCGAGCAAACATAGGACATTTTGGCCCAAGGTCAAACTCAGGTAAAACCAAAAAAATTTCCAAGCGAACACCAATATGACTTCAAGCCTGTGTAGTTAATGCCCCTCTATTACCCCGCTATAACCCCGCAATATCTCATAGCGGATTTCTACCGCTACGATTTTTCCATATAGCCCCAAAATATAGCCTTTCTGCTTTAATCCCCGCTATATCCCGTCATTCCCACTATATCTTGCTATTTACGCTATATCTTCTTTAATTAAACGAATTAAAAAATTGCATTTATACATTATAAAAATTATGAAACTAATTTATTTGATTTAATTTTTAATATATTTTTAGAAATGAAAACTCTAATATTCTACTAAATTCAATTATGTTATATAACAGTTTTACGTTTATTTAAAGTATATTCGCACATGTTTTTTTATTTAAAATCATTTATGTATTAATTATAATTCAATTGAATGATAATTTTTCATTTAATTACCACTTATATATATTGTAAAAACATTAAGTATGAGTTTTATATGCTATTTTAGAGCTATCTGCTATATCCCGCTATATCCTCGCTGTATCCCCGCTATGACTTTTTGCACCTCCACCGCTTTGAATCTGTCGAGCGCTTTAACTGCACAGCTTCAAGCGCCCGTTCGTCACCAACCCAGCACTTCAAATTCAGCGACTCCAAGCGAATCTGGGGCTGACTCCAAGATAATAGCAAATTTTCTCGGGTTGGACTTCAAGTGAATTATCACCAATCCGTCAATATCGGTCCATCTTGTTTTGATTCGCCATTCGATCAGTGTTCTCAACCATTAAACATTGGACAATCATGCATAAAACATTCACAAGCATTACAAGAAACCGTACCTTGAAAATAGACTGGATTGACGACGATTAAAGCATCTCCCCAAGTTGAAACCTATTTATGAAAGTCGTTCACGTAGAGAAAATCCCACGAGATTCGATGTGCTGACCATGCCAGTGTATTCTGTGATTATAGACCCCCGAGAGCATCTCGTAAAATATGAAGGGCACATGGATTCCGCCTGAGCGATGGACGCAACTAAATATTGATGTTTTCCTATATTCCTTGATGGAGTAGCAATCATATGGTTTACGCGATTACCATACAGATCCATCTCCTTGTTTAATAAACTGGCTAAGAGTTCATCGAGCAATTTAGAATGTATGCGACTTGCCCCAAGGATGTGGTGCCATTATCCAACTTATCCCAAGCGCCAGGCGAGCCGGTCAAAGACTTAGGCAAAGATTTAACATCGTCGTTACTGAAGCGAGCAATCCCGGTGAGAATATCATATCGATGGTGTTGATAAGAGAAATTGACTTCGAAACACACTTTGGAAACTAGCTACTTGGAGAGCCTCCAAGACCTTGAATCGTGTTTGTTACAAAGTGAACCAAAACCTATGCAAGGAGGAGGTAAAGTGAACTAGGAAAAAGAATAATGCAAGCCCATTGGTCGAAGGAATTCAAAGTGATGGGCAACATGAAAGCCCTGCATGAGAACTTGGATTCTAAGAGAAGCCCTAGAATCCCAAGATTCAACACATACACTGCATTTGAATAATTAAAACAAAAACATATACTTGGCGAATCACGACTCAGAGCAATATAGGAAACCAGTCCGAGAGAGTCCGCCGAAACCATGAACAAGTCTAGAAAGTATTGTGTGCTTCATGATACAAATGGCCATAGTACTGGCAATTGCAGACACCGCGAAGATGTGATCGGATTGATGACCTGAAAAGGAAAGCTTCAACAATATGCGCAAGCTCCATAGAATGGTGGGCATGAGATGTCCAACCTTTACCAATTAAGACCTTTGATTATCAACTGGACCACCTACGGTCGACTTCCATCTGAGAAAGGCTATGGCAAAGCGGAGTAGCGAGTCACACGACGCTGCTTCACCTATCAATAAAATTTATTTCATCTTTGGTTATATTTTAAACTACGATCGACTCGAATGAAACTACTTGAAATGATGCAAGTGACCAAGTACCCAAAGTTAGGCATCAACCAACCTTTGTAGACCATGATCGAACCATTGGAGTCTCATCAAGACGAGCGTGGTTCAACTGCTCATCATCTACCATATACCCCTGACTCGGGGGCAAGAACTTGAAATGGAAAGCGGGTATGAATCGACAATCCACTTCCTAGTCTGTGCTTTGATTCTACCAGAACATCTGTGCTTTTCTTAAAACCCAAGAAGATCAAACCTTAATACAAAGTGGATGTGACTAGTCGTCCGCTCAACAACCTCTGCACTTGACTTGAAGACCAAAGAAGGACATGGAGTGGAGACCAAAGTGGATGTGATTTGATCGTCCATACATGAACACTTACCCTAGATACAGGGTGCAGTTTAGGAGCTCGACTTAAAGTAGGCATGACTGACTGTCTACTCATCCAACACCGCTCTTGACACATAGACACGACTACAGCTTGAAGTGGATGTGGCTTGACTGTCTACCCGACAACTCTCTCCCTCGACTTGCTGGGAGGAGTACGAAGCAAATCGGGCGAGTCCTAACCATCCAACCCAAGCATGGACCATGGATGTGGTCCGACCATCCATCGGTTAATCACCAAGCAGTTGTGAATTAGCCTTTCACTCGCCAACTTTTGTCCTCAACACTGGGCTCAGAATTCCTTCCTACGAATGAACATGACTCGAATGTTCATTTGACAACTCTTACTTTGACCTAACATGTAGAATATAAATCAAAAGTGGGTATGACTGACCACCCATCGTAAAACTTTGGTCGGATCGGAGTATAAACACAAAAATATGGATGTGGTTCGACCATCCATCGACCAACTCTGGTCCCCAAAGCACAGACTGGAGTATAAACATGAAATAGGTATGACTGACCATCCGTCGAATAACTCTGGCCCCCTAATGCAAACTAGAGTATAAACACATAGAAAAGATGCACTTCGATCGTCCATCGACCAACTCTGGTCCCCTAACGTGGTCTAGAGTATAAACACAAATTGGGTGTGATTCAACCACCCGTCAACAAACTCTTATCCCCAGAGTGCAGATATGATTATAAACAAATAGATGAGTGTGGTTAGACCACATAATACTCCATAAACTTCGACCTGAACTCGATAAGAGGAGTATAAACTCACTATGGATGGGATTTGACCATCTACGAACTAACTCCGCTAACCCCAGAATGGGGATAGAAGTACATACCACTAAAAGCTGAATACGACATCCTATTATAGCTTTGGCTTGGTTATCTTTACAACTTAAGGCAACGATTGCAAGAAGACCTTAATACAAAATCAATCGAAACGACGTCCGAAGTTATGGGTGAACAACTGTATCGTACCACCAGGTCGACAGGCAATGTCGATCCAAGCTTTCTATATCGTGCCACTGGGTTAGGAGAATAAACCATGAATGAGTGTGACTCGATATTATTCTTCAACACCCTCATTCGATCCGCCAGGAGGAGTATCAAAACTGGATGATCATGACCCGGTCGCACTTAAGACAACTCTATCCCCAGAACTGGTAGGAGAATATAAATCAAAATAAACGCGATTGACTGTCCAGCTCCGAATGAAAGCGACGTGGTCATTCATTCATTGACTCTTACCACGTAATATGACTAGAAGAGCAATACGAAATGGACATGACTTGGCCGTCCGCACACTGATCTTTGCCCTTGGTCCACAGAGAGAGCATTAATCACCGATTGGATGTGACTTGACCATCTATTCTTTATGTCCTCATCCAGAGTATGGCGACATTTGCACCAAAAGAGGACGCGGTTAACTGTCCAATACCCAACTCATGCCCGAAATCCAATGGAGCATCAAAGTATTCCCCCTGGAAGGATAAACCGAAGTATAATCCAGGATAGGCGAGACTCGGCCTTCCATCAACTAAGCTGATCCTGCAATTTAACGGGAAAGAGTATAAAGCTAAAATGGACATGACTTGCCTTACTACTTATCGATTATGCCCCGGACTGGGGGGCACGAGCGAGAAACAAGATGAATGTGAACTGACCATTCATCAATCAACTCTAAGTCTTCGGAGCTTAGGTGGGAGTATAAACATGACTAGGACGAGACTCGATCATCCATGTAGTACATTTATCAACCCGAGACCAGAGGTAGAAGTGTGATCATGCAAAGATTGACCGCGATAGCTCAATACTGTGACTTATACCTAGTGCTTACAATGACTTGAGACTAGGACCGAAAGGATGCCTAAAAATATAATCATCGGATCGATGCCCAAGCTCATGTGCAACTGATCATTACTCGTCGTACTCCAACCTGAATGATGAGTAATGGATCGTGCGTGCATTGAATGGAAAACGCGTTACTCGAATATACAAGCAGATTCAAACTCAAAGCAAATGCCAATATGTATCTGCATGTAACACAAGACTAAATGCTACTTGGTGTTTGATTCAATGCTCCTTTAAGCCTGATATTTAACCATCGTAGATAATCGCTAAAAGAGTCTAGAACCCGTCACTATCCAACTCAATAGCTCATGACGAGACTTTAGGATTCGATCAGAGTGACCATCATCATTGACCGTCCCAACCAGATTTGACGTTGATTGTTACACGAAATAGTTAAATTTAAACTCAAGGATCGACTATTAGCGTATAAAAATCGAATTTTCATATTCAAGTTCATTCAAGGCACATGTTATAATTTGTACAAGTATAAATATTCTAATCTATTAAAGTCTAAAGTGGTAAATATTCGATTCAAGGCCATATGCTAGTTCAAGTATGCAAGTCATATGTGGCATATCCCATTGTTCGATTTCACGTTCATATCGTATAGCATGTTCATATCAAACCAAAAGCTGCTTAAATCCCACTAATACAAGGATAAAAATCAATCCCGCTTCTTGGGTAAATCCACTTAAGCATTTTTCAGCTCACAACATAAGGCCAATATTAAGCAATAACACAACAATCAGTTCTATAAAGATATAGACCCAAGAGACGAAGAAGAAGAGCCTAAAAAATCCAAGACTACGCCCATCGAACTAACAAGCGACATTACGGTTAGCCACAATGACCCATCACGGGTCCTGAAAATCGAATCAGAGCTCAATGCAACAATGATGAAGGAATTATCTGACTTTCTCCAAGCGAATCTTGATGTGTTCACTTGGACCCATTCTAACATGTATAGGATCTCACCGACCATCACAAGCCATGCATTGAGTATCGACCCAAGGGATGTCCTGGCAAAACAAAAGCGATGCAGCATGGATCCGAAGAGATCTGTTACACTTAAAGAGGAGGTGGATAAACTTAAAAACAATGGGTTTATTAACGATGCCCTCCAACTAAAACAGGTATCCAATCCAGTTATTATGAGAAAAGCTAATCGAAAGTGGCAGACTGCGTTGTTATTCAAACCTGAACAAGGCGTGCCCGAAAGATAGCTTTCCACTTATGAGGATCGACCAACTAGAAGACTCCGGATACAACCAGATTTTGATGACGTCCTCGATAAGGAGCACACTAGCTTCATTACCGATCTAGGGCTATATTGTTATGTTGTGATGCTATTTGAACTAAATAATGTTGAAGCTACTTACCAGAGGCTAGTCAACCGATGTTCAAAGATGAGATCGTGCGATTGACAAAAGTATATGTGGATGATATGCACATGAAGTCGGTGACCAAAAACGACCACATCGATGACTTGACAGAGATGTTCAGTGTTCTCCAAAAGTATAGAATGAAACTCAGTCACTTGAAATGCTCTTTTGGGGTTGTGTAAGGGAAATTTCTGGGTTGAGGCAAATCCCAAGAAGATTCAAACAAAATCGAAACATCTAAGTGCTATAGACAATTAAGCAGGTGCAAAGCCTCAATGGGAAGGATGCCATCTTAAGCAAATTCATCTCCAATGCCACAATAAGTATATTCTCTTCTTTGATTTGATTAGGAGAGGGAAGAGAAACTTTGAATGGACGTAGGATTGTATAGATGCGTTTCTAGCCCTGGTATATCGCTTAGAGAGACCTCTCATCCTATCTAAGCCATTAGTTTGTAAACACTTATACATTTATTTAGTGGCGTCGGTACACACCACAAGTGCTAAACTATCTTGCGAAGAGAGTCGAATCTAGAGGCAAGTATATTATTTTAGCAAGCAATTGATAGATGCTGAGCGAAACTATCTGAAGCTGGAAAAGCTCATGTACTGCCTGTTGATTGCATCATGAAAGCTTTGCCCTTACTTCTAAGCTCACCCCATCAACGCCTACACCAACCAGCCATCATGACTGGTCCTGCAATGACCTAAGATGTCTGGAAGGTTGCTCAAATAAAACATCGAGCGAAGCGAATTCGATATCATTTACCTCCCTCGGAGAGCTATCCAGGGACAAACATTAATGGACTTCATAGCTGAATTCACTACACCAGGTGACTCTTGAGAGAGCGGTGCAGAATTGACCATCCGATGGGAGATGTGAAGGGATGGATCATCCAAAGATCGATGTTCTGATGCTGGAATCATGTTAATGACTATTGAGAAACGATCTATCTGCTACGCCCTGAAACTCGACTTCCTTATAACAAATAACGAAGCTGAGTATGAAGCCTTAATCGCCGGGCTAAAACTTGCCAGAGAACCGGGGGTGAAAATGTTATAGATCTTTTTTGATTACTAATTAGTAGTATGCCAAGTCAAGGGAGATTATCAAGCTAGAAGCAGTGATTTGCTCCTTACCTCAGCCGGGTCCAAGAGTTACTGGTAGACTTCGAGTATTACCCCATTACACACACCTCCAAAGAACAAATTGAGAAAGCTGACTCAATGGCCAAGCTGGTCAGTTCCGAGGATGAGCAATAAATGGGCTTTGTCTCGGTCGAAAAACTAAATGCTTTGAGAATCGACCAAATGGGGATTGATTGGGTTTTGGAGATGGAGCCGAAAATGGAATCGTGGATGACTCCTATCAAAGATTATCTACAACAATGGATCCTTCCTGGACAAAGGAATGAAAAATGACAGATCCTTCGTAAAGCTTCACGCTACATCATCCAATAAGGAGTCATATATAGAAAGGGTTTCTCCATTCCTCTGCTTCTGTGTATCGCCCACGATGAAATCAAATGAGTCTTGAGAGAAATCCATGAAGGAGAATGCGATGATCACACCGGGGGGTAAGCCTGGACAAAGGAAATATTCACTACCGGTATTACTGGCGATTTTTCAATCGTGATGCAACCGATCACACTAGACGATGCGATAAGTGATAGATGTTTGAAAAAATTCTAAGAGCCTCATCGACGAAAATAACTCCAATGGTCAGTCCATAGCCATTTTCCAATTGGGGTATTGACATTATCAGCTCCTTATTGATTTCTAAAGGTAGCATGAAATACGCCATCGTAACAGTTGTTTATTTCACCAAACGGGCTGAAGCTGAACCTTTAACCGTGATCATAACAAAAAAGGTAATAAACTTTGTTATTTGAAACATCATATGTCGTTTTAGGGTTCCTCGAATGATTGTAACTGATAATAGGACCCAATTCGACAGTGCTGAAATTCAAAGACTTCTGTTGCCGACATCATATTGAGAAAAGATTCACAACACCAAATAGGGCATTTTCCAACACCTTTTCATTGCCAATTTGCAACAATTATTACCGTAACTAATTGCTAATGGTTATTTCCGTTGGGACGTGTTGCAACAGTTATTACCATTACTAAATATGGTAATTTCGTAAATTCATGAAACTTAAGTGGGCAGAATAGTAATTTCTCCTTTATTTTTCTTAATCCCACTTCTAACGGTTACGTTTCCCATTTCATTATTCCTTCCCACTTTCAGTCTAGGGTTACGGTCTTCGTACCGTTCAAGCGCCGCTTTTGCCTTGTTTTGCCACCACTTGTTTTATCACTGCCTCCGCATTGTTCAAGAGCAGCTTCTGCCTCGTTTTGACACCGCCTGATTTTGTCATCGCCTCCGCCTGATTTATCACCGCCTCCGCCTGATTTTGTCATTGCCTCCTCCTCGTTTGTCATCCTCTGCCTTGTCTAATCAAAGTATAGTGTTTCTGGTTGCTATTTGAATTTTAATTCAGGTATATTTATTCCAGTCTTTTTTGTTTTAGCTTTTTGACATTAATGGTAAATGTGTTCAACTTTTGCTGAATGCATTATTGTCAATTCACAGTTGACAATAAACTTCGAAGATCCCAGTTAAACAAGTTCTTCTCTCGTAAGGTGCCACTCTTTTCTTTTCAGTTAGATATGTGCATTTTTAATCTGCCATTGTGGTTAGGTGATTACAGTGGCTGTAGGTTTGTGGTTTAATACTTTTGCTTTATGTAAAACCATCTTCTTTTGGGTTATCATGTGAATCTCTACCTTCGTTTGGTATTCACTGTGGCTTTAGATTTTTAATACGTTTCTCTTCAGCATGTCCATATATTTTACAGTAAGAACACTTTTGGGTTTTATAATCTTAAGTGATTGAAATTTGGCAATATAACCATTAAAATACACTGCTTTAATATTTTTTGGGTAGTCTATATTGCTATTGCTATTCATTTCAACAAGCACTTTAGCATATGTAATTATGTCTTCTCATGCAATGAAATAATCAAGTTTTAGTGGCTTGCATAGTACGCTGGCTAATCTATTCAGCGCCTCTTTATCCCACAGTTTAAGATCATCGATCTGCATTTTCGCCCACACTAGAATAGAACTGAAGTAATTTGTCCAAATTGATTCCAGGCGTCCATTTCTTAATAGTAATGATTTTTGAGTTGTATGTAAATGGACCATTCTCTAAAATGTTCTTGTAATTAGCGTGAGATTTGAATTGTACAAAGTAAAAAGCCATCTGATTTTATGCCGACTCACTCCACATTTAAAACACTGCTAAGTTTCTCCTTTGCATTCATATTTCCATGCAATTCGATGCATGTCGCGGTTCCCTGTGAATGCCTCACATTATTTGCATCAGATTTTAAAGCACTATCAACTTGTTATTTCGTAATCGAATTATCTTCCTGCCATTCTAATATTTAGGGGTATATATGTTGTCTCTACTGTTGATGACCTCATATATTATATGGTTTATGTAATCTATACAAATGTGGGTTGTCTGTATAATATATGCATATGTACGTTGGTTCATGCGATAATTGTCAATAGTGCTCATGCTGCTATTGTACTAATTTTGGCCGCATTTGCATTCTTCTTCAGCCCATCTTTGGCCGAAGTATTTTAATAATTGAGTATTAAAATAGTTTCTAAAGTATTTTAATAATTGATTATTGAAATAGTTTCCAATGTATTCTTATAAACTTTTGTGTTGGAAACGGTGGACATGCTTGGCTGCAAATTAAAAGCTAATGCACTCATAGGGACAATCTTTCATATGTCAGAACCGTCACTTGTTGATGCAAAATTTGTGAATTGCTGTTGTTGTAGCTACTATCTTTCTATGCAAAAATTTTCCATTGAATATATATAAAGTGTAATTTTACATTTTTGCAGGACACATGCTAGTTATTCCTATTATGTAATCAAACAAACAATTTAAGCATTTAACTAAACAACGTCACAGTTAAATAAAAATCACACAAATCATACGAATAAACACGTAAATCAACCAAAAGAAATAAAAAATAAATAAACTCTAACATAACAAAATTACCAAGTTTCTGTAGAATCGTTCAATGTCTGATCCCCAAACTGTATACTTAGTGTAACTTCAACTTTTTTTTAACGACTTGCCTCCTCTTCATTGCTATTAGATCTGTCACTCCAAAATAAATGCAGGCTTTTGAATCTGGCGTAATTCTGCCCCATCTCCAAATTCGAACTTTGGTTTCTCTTTTCTATGTTATTTTATTCTTCGATTTTTTCACAATTTTACGTATGATAGGATTATTAGTTGTTCAATGAAAGATATGAAAGAAACAAAAGCAAAAAAAATCATTAGGGTAGAAGAGAGAAGCATAGATATGAATTAGAAATTTGTTGCTCCTATTTAACTTCCCATTTTTGGTCACTTTGAAAATAATTTTGTTTTTTACTTCACCTTTGATAAGATTTAAGTTAGAATTAAGAATGTTAAGAACATGCAATGAATGACATTAGTTGCAATATTATACACACTGGACTCACTAACCTAGAATTTCTTGCCATTATTGTGACATGATATTTCAAATATACCACTTGGGGCCATAACCCAGTGTGCCTTAGCCATAGATCTGTGCCTGGTCCATAAGCATTGGATATGGTCGGCGTAAACATTGAGTCTGATATATTGAATCATTGGTGTTTCTTACAAAGATTTCTTTCTGTTGTTTAAAGCATTCATTTTCTCACGTCGAATTCTCGTCCTCATTGGACGCGCTAACTTATCAATATCACGCTCATGGGTTGCCTGTTCAATCAGTCAACTAACAAAGTGTATACAACTTTCTTAAAAAATCACACCCAGTCAACCAAACACTAATTGCTCCTTTCAAATGACAATCTGAAACATGCTACTCATTTTTTTCCACACAATGCACCTAATTTTGACCAGACACTTATTGCTTTCTTTTCCTTTGCCAATTATGTATGTACTAAAGCCTTGAATTACTGTGTTTGACCGATAGCTTGCCACCTGTAACAGTGTATATTGATCCACTTTTTGTAACACCATTTTTCCAAGAGGCCTAAGATTCAAAGCATTTCGCTTGGACGGACCATTCTAGTTACACCGTTTGATACTATTCAGTCGAAACATGTTTCTTTATTTTTTTTCATGTTCCTTAATTCTTTGATCTAATCATGTACATGACATCTTCAAACTGCAATTTTGAGGTATTATAAGTTATTTCTATTTCGTATAAATACTAATGTAGTGCAAGGGTAATGTTAATTTGTGCACTTTCCATGTTGAAATAATCATTGTTTGCTTGTCAAGAAATTGATATAGTTATAACCCTTCATAGTTCCATTCTTCAGATGTTTTACTTTTAGATAAAAATCATTTAGTTCTAAGTTCTACAGTTACGGTTTACAAAACTAAGGTGGCAAAACCATGTTGGTCTGCACTAAGTAGGAGAATCATTCATGGTTGGCAATAATACATCATTTATATCTTATGTATACATTAAAAAAATGAACCAATGGCTGCAGCATCAAGTACGGTCGACCTGGTATGTGTGTATGCATCATATATGAGAAAATTGTATACATTTACATAACTGTAGCGTGTTTGTACTTTGTATAAATGAATAAGTGCTTGTGTGTGTATGTACATGCAAATATGTGTGGTTATTAACAAACACATACAAAATCTGCTCTAACTAACTATAACACAAAACTAACAGACTCAGAAATAAAATCCACCACCTTGCAACCACACAATAATATACCTTGCATGTATGTTTAATATTGTGCTTAGGTTCCATTCAAAATAAAATATGCCATAAAAAATGAGTAAAAAAAATTCCTACTCAATTTTTTTCATACATATATTATCTTGTGAATCGACCAGGCTTTTTCACAGGTTTACTGAGAGAACTGGAACCCAAGGTAGGAAAATCATCATCACCAAGCTGAAATGAACCAACAGTTTTCTACCCATTAACCGGAGACTTATTATTATTGTTATTGACTTTGGTGTTATCTTTGAGCTCATAGCTTTACTGAAAGAACCGAACTGCCTGGTTTATGGAGTATAATATAGGGTCTGGACTGGTGAAGCTGGAACTTGGCCACCATTTTGCACTTGCTGGGCTGGTGAAGTGGATACTTTATTATCATTTTGAACTAAAGGTGGAATGGCTGGTCTATGGACTGGTGATTTGTTTGGAGTTAGTGGGAGTGGTCTGAGATTTTGCAGTTCTGGATCTGGAGTAAATTTGAACGACATTTTGCTGACATCCATTTTTCTGAAGGTTATTGATAAGATGCCACTTTTAATAATTAAATTATTAAAATCATGCTTGCATATGTTTTGCAAAAATGCATGCTGCAACTTTCCTGTTTGTCTTTCCTTTTCTACTTGAATGTTTTTTCTGTTTGAGATTATTTTGCTTTATCGAAATAGGCCTGATGTTTGACATATGCATTTGCAGTCCTTGTATCTTGAACATGATATTGGCCGCTTTCTTGATTGCAAGAATCGATTGAATTATTGTCCTCTTGGTGCATGTGCTTTGGTAGGAAGTGGTCTTCCTATACAGTTTCATGACTTCAAAGGCACTAGGGTTTACCGAACCTTTGAGAAACAGGTAAGTTATTATTATTTTTTGGGTGAAATTTGAAACTTAATTAATGGGTGTTAAGTTGATAACTGTAGAACTATTTACACCATCAATTTTGTATAGCGAACCCTATACAAGGGAATACCCCAAAAACCTTCACTGTAGCGCATTTGATTTAGTAGTGGATACAATTTTTTGATTTATTAGCAGAAACAATAAGTTCATTCCAAAAAAAAGAAAGAGAAAAAAGAAATAAAAAAACTGATCCTAAAACCGAATGAACTTATTAATAAAGCTAACGATATTATTAGTCTTAGTAGGGTGAGATTGAGGCGAAGTATGGAAACCTGTAAAATCATAAGGAAAAAAAGGATAGGAAACCTGTAAAATTGATAACAGTTATTGGTTGTATTCTCCCTCTCTCTTTTTCCCCCTTAAAATATCCAATCGGAACAGGTGGTGGCATAAGTCGCCCATTTGAAATATTTGTTATATTATTTCACGTTATTTCCCAGTAAGTAGTTCAACAATAATAAACTCTTGTATGTAATAATTACCATATACTCGATACTTGATAGTTGGTTAATTAATTTACTACTTGATAAATATGGGCCAGTCTTGTTAAATATAACACGGATCTAATGGTTAATTGGTATTTCACTTTCCATTTGGTTACACCGCATGATTTGTAAGCACGTACTGGACATACTTCTTTTTACAGCTCAACTGCTCTCTTCGTAGATTTTATTCTCACTTATTATTACTCGTCCAATTATGTTTTTACTGATAGAAATGAAAATTAAGTCAACAATTGGACTTTCTTGGGCTCCAAAATTACCTCTCATGCTAATTGATGCAGAAAAGAGCTTAGAGAAAGGGAAACATAAGGTTGATTCTATATAAACAAGTTACATTCATTTGATGATGAACAAGTTCTAAACTAAGGCTCCTCATTTTAACTGAGGTACCGTGCCTCAGTTTAAAACTGAGCTTATAAACAAGTTACATTCATTTGATGATGAGGGAAGGAAGTAATATATATATATATATATATATATATATATATTACTATTTTTATAAAGTTGAGTTGGTGAATAGTGTGTGTAATTGATAGCCTGCATGTGTGTGTATGTAGCTATATATAAGTCAGTTTATGCATTTTTGTTTAAGCTGACGTTATATCTATTTTGTTCAATTACCAACCTAAAACTATTCTCCAGACTTTTCTCCCTTCCCATAAAAACATTCACATACACCATTTCATGATTATCTTCCTCCCGAAGCATTAAAAATACACAAAAAATTCCCCATTTTGAAAATTGAAAATAAATTAAATAAATTACCTAAATTCCTCAAATTAGAATATGTATATTTACATATCTATATGCATCTATAATGTGAATCTTGTGTATTGTAGTATTAGTGAGTTGCGTGGGTTTGTAAAGGCAGAATGAAAGGTGGAAACACAACTTTGAGGTGAGTTCTTTACTCACGAATACTATGTCCAATCCTCTGTTTTGCATAAATAAGTATGAATTCAATTAATGGTTGAATATATTTTAGAATGTACTTTGAATCGATTTGTCGTGCATGCCAGTTTTAGTTGCAGTTGTTTCAGAATGTGCATGTGTCACTTGTGTGTGTGTGTGTATGTGAGTGACGTGTGTGCATTTATGCATAAATAAGGGTTTGCATATCCATATAATCATATCATGCTACAACACAAATTTTAGGTGCTTGAGTTGATATAACCGTATATATATTAGCGTGTATACAAGTGTTAGTTGGTGTGTGCATTTATATTTATATGTGTGTGCAGTTGTTATATGTGTAGGAGTGAGAAAACATATGTATAAATATAGAACAAAACAAATGAATAAATAAAGAATAGGTTATCCACCAAGTTTTAAATACAGAGCTGGATAAGCTAGATAACAAAGCCAAGCAACTAAATTTATAACTAATGGAACTTTAGAATAAATATTCTCAATGGAGCAAAGGTGCTTGCGTGTGTATGTGTATGTTATGTAATACTTGAATGCCTTGCTGTGTATATCTTCATGCCAACACAAGTCTAGTCATAGAAAGAGTTGCATGAGCGAATGAAATAATATAGATATGATGAGCTTGATTTATTATCCTGTATATTTCTTTAGTATGCCACCCTTCCCTTAATTAACTTTTCTTTGGTTTGAAATTATAGATATGATGCACTCGATCTTTGGATCTAAACCAAAATAGATAGTGACACACACATGAATTCAGCTTGAAATTATAGATATGATGCATTCATTCCAGTTCCCTTTCCGTCATTTTATTTCCTTAAGGTTTATATCAGAAACAGCCAACTCTAGGCTTGATTCACATAGGTGTTTCCAACTTAATAGGGACATGCAATTCATATGGCAGCTGGAGTATGGAACGTCAATGACAGTGGAAATGATTTCATAGTACATGATAGAAGTTTGAAGTGGAAGGCTACTATATTAATGGGTTGGAATAGGCTACCTCATTTTGGAGGATAAGTGGATGATTACTGTACATATGTGGATAGAATTATATTATCTAATTTTAAAGAACAGCAATTTGAAGTGCTAGAAACTTAGAATAACAATTGGTACTTGGTGTGTTTTATGAAGCACCACAAAATGGCCACTACACGCTATCCGAATTAGTTGAAGGGGGTCTTGTGATTTGGCTCGAGTATCGTTTGCGTTATTAGTCAGTAACTAAACACTATGTAGTTATATTTTGAAATTATGTTTTAAAGTTTGTTATATATACTATGCTTCTATGCTATAATTTGTGGTGTTGGTATGAAGTATCCTTTGTGGTGTTTGTATGAGCCATAAATGTTTGGTGTTGTTCTAATTATTGATCGTATGTTTTCTTAATGTTAATACTATGTATTTTTTGTATAGATTGTTTGTAGCTGTAATAAAATATTGGTGCTATATAGTTTGTTTGATATTGTTTTAGTTATCACGGTTATAAGTGTTAGAAAATAACCTTTCATAATGGTTATAACTGTGATATAATTTGCATTTGTCATGGTTATAAGTGTTAGAGTTTCCTTTTTGGTAATGGTTATAAATATTAGAAACTATTGTTCTATCACGCTTATAAGTGTGATACTATATAAATTTCCCACGGTTATAAGCGTTAGCAATAACCATTTATCACGATTATAACCGTGAGTAAATACTGTTCTATCACGGTTATAAGTGTGATAATATCTAAGTTTATAATGGTTATAAGTGTGAGAAATTACTATTTTTATCACGGTTATAACCGTGAGCAAAAGTGTGACTGAATTTGCCCACGGTACCTATTTTCACGGTTATAACTGTAACAAATTAGTTTTGTCACGCTTATAACCGTGAGGAAATTATCTTTCTGGTTTTGTGATTTACGGTGGTTGCTTACCTTCAAATTAATGGACAAGTCGAAGCTGTTGACAAAATTATAAAATTCATTCTAAATAAGCATTTGGAAAAGGCTAGAGGCAAGTGGATCGATGAACTACCATCAGCATTATGGGCATATAGAACCACCTGCAAGTCCACGACTAGTCATACTCCATTCTCCCTTACTTAAGGCTCCAAGGCCGTCATCCCTATAGAATTCGAAGTCCCTTCTCATTGAGTGACTTATTATGACTCCTATTTCATTGTAAAAAATATAAACAAGAAATTACAATCCAATTGCAATTAAACAATAAGTAATTGGCAATGACTTGCGAGCATACAAACACATCTGGAACCAACAACAAAGACATGTACCCGAACGTACACATGTATATTTAAAAATTCAATTTTTCATTAACATAAATTGGATTCTGATCCGAAGCTTTCAAAAATGAGATTGGATCAGATAGCCAAAGTTTATTAGCCTTGTAGAATCGGACAAAGATTGTAACTAATGGAATATAATCCTGAATTTATACTATTGGAAATCGACCAAGCATCATGGTAAACATAGAGAGATTTGACTCTCCACAAAGCAGCTCAATAGAAACAGAAGGTTAACGACTATTCGAGATACTAAGTGGAATCCTCTTTGATGACCCTAATATGACATCAATTTAAAGCATGTCATGTATGCAATAAGACGTACTTTAGGGGACAAATATTATCCGACCTTTTGGCACAGCTATATTCATGCTTATTTGACAAGTTAGACTGGATAATCATCTCGAAAGGCAGCCCAGAGAGATGATTATTAGGCTCGAAAATCAAGCGCAGACAATGATATGAAGCAACGATCAACCAAGACCCTCATAGTCTTTAGAATATTCTTCTAAGTACATATTATACCTCCCTAGGCAAGGGATCAGTGTCTATCCCTTCCCTTAAGAGATCAGTACATATCCTCAATTTTTGTTTCAAACTGGGTGAGATCAATATAGAGTGATAAGGAAGCCCCCACGAGGCTAGATTTCAAATCACAAGTCATTTGGAGTTGTATGCTCGAGTTATGGGCAAATTTTTTACCTAAGAAAGGGATCATATAAAAGGGATCAGATCATATTTAGCCCAATAATGCAACTCAATGGAAAACGATCGATACCTCAAAATCTAGAAGTCCAATACATTTGTAACTTTGGGAACAAGAAGTGGGGACCCTTAGGAATCCACCCTAGGGATCACACCCTAAGATGAAGAAGTAAGAGGGATCGACCCTCTTCCATCTAAAGAGATCAGCCTAAATTAGACAATATCACATATTGCAACAAAGATAATCAATAACTCAAGTTTTACTAATCCAATTGACATGAAACTCGAAGGCTAAGCATAATACAACATGGAGAAGTTCCCACAGGGATTACACCCCCAAAATCACCGGTCATAGGGATCTACCTCGACCCTATTTCTTGGGATTTGGGCCATGCGATCCCTCCAGCGGGCCTCTATGGATCTGGAGAGCCTTCTGCCGAATTTTCAGAAAGATATTTTTCCTTTATAAATACATACTTGATTATTCAATATTTTTAGGATCTTGACGCTGCTAGTTGCTTTGTACTCTTTTGTACATAAGGATTTTCATCTGGTCCCTCTTGTACCAAGTTTACAAAGTGATTCATAAAGCTATTTCTTTAAAGTGGACGTAGACAGAAAAAATGTCGAATCGCTATAAATTGTTATGTCCATGTTATTAGCTTGTTTTTTTATTGTTTTACTATTATATTCTCTCTATTTATATTTATTATTCTTCATTTTCTCTACAAAATTTCTATTGGGTGTTTGTACTTATTTTTGGTGCAAACATAGGAACAAATCCTAGAAAAATATGTTATAGATAAAAAGAAATAAGCATAGCAGTGGAGAAAAATACCTGAAAATATGAAAGAGTTGATCGAAAAAAATATAAAAGGAGGAGGAAGTGCCGATTGCTTTTGGTGCCAACCGTTGTCGTTAAAAGACATGATACATCTGACGCAAATGTATCATTTGGCTTCAACCGACTCAACGTTTCATTTTTTTGGGTTTGGCACTTTAAGGCGTCAGACACGTCAAAAATGGTAATGTGGCTAATTTTTGCTGGGAATGGTACCTCCATGTATTGGCATAGATTTCTCAAAACCTTGTGATCTTACTTCACGTTTATTTGTAAGGGCTCGACAACCAAAAAACTATTTATTTCAAAACTTAAAAAGTCAAAAGGTTTAAAAGGCAAGGTATTAACTTATAATAAAAAAGAAAAGACTCCAACCAAAATTTAAAATTTTGGATTTCCAATTCAAATGGTGAAAATCTGAATTTGAAAATTCAAATTTCGAATCTGGAAGTATAAATATGTAAATTTTGAAAATTCGAAATTTGGAAATTTGGACTTTGGATAGTTCAAAATTCGAAACGTTAAATGTAAAATTTGAAAATTTTAGTTTTTGATTTGAAAATTCCAATTTCGAAAATTTTGAATTTGAAGATATGGAAGCGAAAATTCTGACCCCTTTAGTTTTTAGTTTCTAAAATTTAAAAATTCGATTTAGAAGTTTAATATTTTGAAAATTCAAAGTTCAAAAACTTTGAATCTGAAATTTTGGAAAAACAAATTTTGAAATTTTAAATTATAATAATTCAAACTTTGAAACTTTAAAAAATTTAAAATTTTAATACTGTAAATTTCAAATTTCAAACTATAAAATTTGAATTCTAAAATATGGAAACACAAGTTTCAAAAATTCCAATTATCCTTTAAAACTTGAAAGGTCAAATTTTTAATTTTCAATGTATGTACTAAAATATTTAATTTTGGAAATTATGAATTTGGAAATTTACATATACAAATTTGGAAATTTTGATTTTTAAAGTAGAAATATGGATAGGTTATCATTTTTAAATTGATTTTTAAATTTTAGAATTTGAAATTTTAGAAATTTCAGTTTTGACATTTTAATTTCCAAAAGTGCAAGTTTGAATTTCCTTTTGGAATTCTAAATTTTTTTATCTATGAGTTTTTGACTTTGAAAATTTAAAAATTCAAATGAAATATGGAAAAATAAAACTCTAAAAATTTGATTTTTTTTATTATAAGAATGATACTTAGTTTTAACAGTGCACTTATTTTGGTGTTTGGGAGGATTAAACCAAGACTTCTATTTACGTAATGCAGAGATCTTACCACTTGAACTAGTGGTCCTTAAAAGAAAAAATATTTGAATTCCAATAATACAAAATTTGAAAATTTTGAATTTTGAGTTTAAAGTTTTGAGTCTTAAAATTTAAAAACTGAAATTTTTTTGTTGTTTTTTATCGTTATTTTATATATGTAGTTAATTAGTTTTTCCATCGAATTACTTAACCCTAAATTAACATTCAACATTTTACATTCTTCTCATACGTGAAAAGAGTATAACATCACATGTGCTAGTTAAAGTATTATGAGAAGATCTCACCAACAGTAATTGGTGTTAAAATAAGGACCCTTTCTAGTATTGTTAATTCAAGAGGACTGCTTGAATGTAATTGAGATAATGTCTGAAATTGGAAAAAACTAATTCTCAGCCTCCTGCCCATTCATCTCTCCTTCAAAATGTTTAGTTAGTCCATATGGAAGAGGAACACAAACTTAATCATGATAGAGTCTATAATCAACTCTTTGCTCAAACAATGAATCACATCATTGAGTACGTTTGGTGTTGCACCGCACCTGGAACAGATTCAAGAAATGTTCAATCAACTTCATCAAAGAATACAAGGAATAAAGAACATGGTGATAAAAGCTTAAATTTATGCCTGCTTATCCACCTCCACTCTTCATATTTTTGCCAAAATTATCCACCACCGATCAGTGTAATGGTAATCCTCATGGTGTGAACAATGTAATTTGTAAAAATAATAATAGTATGACTCGTCGAGGACATGCTTGTGCCAATCATGATTCAAAGTGCAAAAGAGCTTATGTAAACCTGGCTTAACATGAGCGTACAACTTCAATTACTTAGAAACCTACCACATCTAATGAAGTAAGCTCTCCAATACAAGGGTAGAATCGAAAATCATCGAGATGTAGCTCTCAGAAATAAAAGTTACGAAATCTAAGAGCACTTGCTAAAAGAGGGGATCAAGCTCCTAGGATAGAGCAAAGGAGAAAATACCATTTAGAATAGAAATAATCGAAGATGGTTTCAAAGATAAATTTAGAATCTCAATAATGGTGAAATATGTTGTTTTACCTCTCCGTAAGATTATCTCAGCGCATTTAAGTGGCATGGATATGTGATCAATATAGAAATTTTTATGCAAACTTTTTCCAGTGAATCTATTAAGGGGTGGCCCTAGGTGGTTTAGGAAGTATCTCAATAATGAGTTCCATTCATGATGATAATTAATAGATGGTTTTTATCAGTAGTTCAGTGCAAGGCATGATCTCGTCGTGGCTCCATGTGCACCAACAAACATAAAGCAAAATAAAGATAGGTCACTACAATGTTTCATCAAATACTTCCAATGAGAAGGTGTATGTTATGGAATATCCCAACATAACTTATGTGGAGTAGATCTTAAGGTCACTAATAAACTAATGAGAGAGAATAGTGTATGTCAACTTGTTAACTATACTTCTAGCCAACTTCGTAAGTATGATTAGAAATAGGTTTTAGCGAAAGTAACTCATTGGTATCATTTTTAATAAATGTAAAATGAGTTGTTACAAGCTATGATGCAAGAAAAATAAGTGACACAAGGTTTAGGGTGGTTCAATCTTGACGAAGATCTGCATCCACTATAATAACTCATTTAATTGATTATATCTTAGATTACAAGAGATTTGTTATAAGAGTCTTGAGCTGATATTGCATGCAAGAATGGATAATTCGATCTTTGTACAAGTATATAAATATTCACATTTATAGCTGATGAGATCTGGGACTAGAGGGCTCAGGTTAAAGCGTTAGACCTAGGATTCCTCGTGGCCACTGATGGAGATGTATGGTTCAAATACGGGCCAAATAGGATGTCAAGTGGATAGTGATAGAGTTAGGGGTATGATGTAGGGGTAATTATGTATTTTGTTACATATATCTAATTCAATAACCAATCTTGTTCAAAATAAAAGGTGGTTTATTTCGGTTATATACTTGTTATAATGTGTTATAAATAATTGATTATTCAATTTAAGCACTTTAACATATAATCTATAAATGGTGTGTTTTGTGATAGTAATTAAAAAGTGTTGTAATTAGGAGCAATTTATCACAATATAATTAACACATCGTTTTAAATATTTCTAATCAAGATTTATGTAGACTGGATATCGTACATCTATTGAGATTACAATACATCGCTTTTCAAATGTTGGTAAGTGTATTACTCATAGCTACTGAGGGTATCAAGGGGTTACGTACTGATACTTATCAGATAACTACGGAATGGTTCACCCAATAGTTTTTTGTTGGTTAATATAACTAAGGTCAAACATATAATATGGAAGTGACAATATTACATTATTCCCGCGACTTGAAAATACTATTGAGCTTCAATATGGAAATTCTATTTTAATTATAGTTGAACCATGGTATGGTGTCCATTAAGTTACTATAATTGGGCCGAGTGGTAGCATTGGAAGTGAAAAGCAATTCAAGTGAGAATTTGCCTCCTCAGTCATATAAGGTTAGTGTCACAGGTCAACTTAAGTCAACTTAAAGTCAAACTCACTGCTAAAGTAATAAGCTTAATAATAATTGTTATTATCGAACCACAAACTTTGTGTTTGTACTATAAAGTTAAATATGGACTATATTGGAATCTTGAGTACTACAAAATTCCATAAATCCTAATGGGATATAGTTTTGATGAAGAGAATTTGTATAGATAATTGTTACTATTGAGTAATGCTTTAAAATTGAATTTTACCGAAGCTTTATAGGTGATAAATTTGGTCATAATGTCATACCACTAGCTAAGATGAAGTATGAACTTTAAAATTCGAATTGTTCAATATTATATGCTGACCAAAGTTACGCGTAAAGAGTCGATGCAACCACAATGTTGAACCCTTCGTTTAACCACCTGGTTTAATTAAACTATAATTATCACAGTTAATTAAATTAATCAGTATTTATGAAATATTAATTATAATGTTTTGTTGATCAGTATTGAAAATAACGTGTATATAAATTTGTATACACACTTATCCATATACCATATCAATTATGTTAAAATTTAATTTAAATGTAAATTATCAAATCTAGCTTGAAGTGATTTGAGGCACAATAAATGGGCATGTACGGCTGGTTATGATGGTGGAAAGGGCTTGGAATTTGATTCTAAAATGATGTGAAATGACAAAGGAAAGAAATGATACGCTTCCATCTTTTAACCTCCTTCATGCTATTCAGATGCCTTTAGCCAGTCTTATTCGATTGTAGTGGTTTTTCCCCTACCTTACCTTACCATGTAATCACCCCCTCTCTTTCTCCAAAAAATACAAGTACAAACACAACACAATTTTAATTAAAATCTAAACAACCATATTTAGCTTTCTTAAATGGGTTGTGCCTTTTGGAAGCGTTGAATAAAGATTCAAACAGAGAGTTATTAAGATTCATTATTCAAGGTGTATTCTTGGACAACTGCAAGGTACTATCTATATTTACAATTCTATATAATTGTTTACTTGATCATTGTATGTTTAATGTTTAATTAGGTTAACTTTTATCGCGAATCCATATATGTATGTGTTGTCAACATGTGATGTTAATGCATGAATATATATATATATATATGTATTTACGCATGTGTGTGTGTGTGTATATATATATATCTCATTTTTAATACACACACACACATATGTGTGTGTGTGTGCGCGCGCGCGCGTGCGATTAGATTTCTGTATATGTATGTATGCTTGGACATGTGATTTTGGCCATGGAATCAAAATAAATTTTCGTCTTTTTAATTTTTAGATTTGAAAATGTTTGAAAGAGAATTTGAATAAATTAGTTTTAATCTATACAAGTAAAAAGTATGTAATTATGTGTGTGTATAAAATTTATTGATATGTAAACACATTTATATGTGTTATTATTTTGAAACAAAAGGAGATTACAATTTTATATACGTATGTATACGTCAATTTGTATACACACACACATACACACATACATACATACGTACATATATTATATGTATGTATGTATGTATGTACATACACACATATATGTATGTATGTATCTGTGTATTGTCTAATACAATAAATTATTTTTAACATGTATGTTAATGAAATTCATATGTATATATAACAAATATAAAATTATGTACACAAACATCATTCAATTGTTTTTAAAATAAAAAAATTATTTCATAATTTTCGTACGGAAATTCTAAATTTAAAAAAATATAAAAACTTTTATTTTAAAATTGTATGCTTATAATTTTTTTTTAAAAATTTGAAAATATCTATGGCCAAATATACATGTATGTGTATATTTATTTATTTCTTTATAAAAAGTAGCTTTTACGTATTTTTTAAATAAAAAACTAGTGTATGTATTTATATAATTGTATACATATATACATATACATATATGTGTGTGTGTTTTTGCATATTATAAATAATTTAAAAATTATTTTGTAAGTATGTATGTGTGTGTATATGTATATGTATATGTATTATTTGTTTACCAATTATAATTCATTATATAATTATTTTAAATTTGAAATTTAAATTTGAATCTAAATTCGATGTTTTATATTGGTGATTGCAAAATTTAATATTTCATGAAATTATAAATATATAAGTGTGTGTATATGTATCTGTATATGCATAAATTTATACTATTATAATTCTTATTCTATTTCATATTCAAATATACACACACATATTGGACAACTCATATGTATATGGGGGGATAATTTGTTAGTTGCGGAGTAAATCTGAGCACTTATACACGGACATGTTAAAATAAGTACATTGTAACTGTTGCACGTGCACGTACACACACGTGTGTATACGATACATATGTAAATAATAAATAATTCACATATAACTTCGAAACAAAACTTCAATGGCTAATTAAATAAAATAATAATTATATTTAAAATAAATTTGGATAAGATTTAAAATAATTTAGGCTTTATAGGCTTAAAAAGATCCTAACTTGTAAAAAAAATTGAAATTCACCAACTTTATGCACTGCACGCTTGACTAGTTCTTTCAATGGTATTAGAACCAAATAGCCTATGAGGTCTAAATTAGTTGTCTTGGGATTAACTAATTAAACTTGTTAATTTAGTAGGATGTCTAGAAAAGCAGTATCTAGGCTTGGACTTGGATAATCGAGTATCTTGCGCTCTCTTGCTAGGCCTGAAAAGTGAAGTGAGCTAAAAGTTGTCCATAATAGAAAAGGTCCAATTTTCAAAATTATTTTGAAAATTAAAATAAAACTAAAATTTAAAAATATAAATACATTATAAACGTTATATTGTGATTTTTCAAAATTGTTATGAAAACCCTATATATTATAAATGTAATTTGGTTTTCAAAACTACTTTGGAAATACAATAAACATATCTCAAAATTTTTATTATTTACTAATAAGATTAATAAATTAAATAAATTAATTAAATAGTTAATTAATTAAAATATATACATGTATAATATAAATAACGGTATATGTTACATTATCTTAAATTGTTCAAGATGACGTAAGCATATATGTATATGCATAAAAAATTCAATTTAATGTTTAATTAAAACTGTTTACTTAAATAAGTTAATTAAAATTTAATTAACAAATGATAAAATGTATGACCATAAATGTTATAGTATATATATTCAATTAATTTTTTTGATTGAATAACATAAAATTAACTAAAATGTTAATTAATTAAATATGATAACTAATGTATTATGCATAAGACTATTATATATAAGTTAATTTAATTTTAAAAGTTATATAATAATTAAAACTTATATAATATGAATGTAGAATAAACACATACATATTGTACATGTATCATGATTTCTAATGTGTTCGACACTTGAATCGCGAGGGTATTTCATATGAAATACGTTATTCCATATAAGTGGATATCACTCAATTAAATATATTGAGGATTATGAATCTTTAATATAAAATAGTCCTCTACCATTTATATATTAATAGAATGCTTGCATACTCTTTAGTTGTTGATATTCCTTGAGCTATAGATGTTATGTGCAGCACTATTAGTATATTGATCAGACGAGGTAAGATAAATGCACGTATTTGTTGATATTCCTCAAGATATGTGCATTATACTTAAGCCATTGCAAAAAGGTCGGTATAAGTTAATAATATCTTTCGATTTGTTAATATTCTTCAAAGTCGAGATGAGAATAGGACAAGGAACCACGGGTTAGGAGTTGTATATGATACAACCAATAAGAAGTTATCCATTGTTTGTGGGAGTACGATTTATTGATATTCCTTAAGGTCAGAATCCAAAGGCGCATGAGTCCTAACACCCACTAATGAAGTCGAAAGATTTCTATCTTTCATCTTAAGTTTTTAAGAAATATTAAAGACTATTTGTGCCATTTTAGAAAAATAAAATGGTGATATTTAACCTTTCTAATATTGTAAGAACATTTTACGTTAAGGTTTTGATAATCTATATTGATAAATTTATGCAATTAACATAATTAATGAAATGTTTATCGATTATAATATACAAACAAACTGAATTAAAGATTGACAAATATAAATATGAAATATACTTACCAATAAATATTATTGCATATTATTTTTTCAATACTCATGCGAGCGATTGATTTTACAACTGCTAACTATATTCATAATTAGTCACTTACGTGTTTATTTGCCCGAGCTGTGTATTTTGTTTTATGAGTTTCAAGCTCCGAATGAAATACTTGTGTATGGATATTTGGTCCATATACGATCACATATAAATGTTATATGGTGAACGGTTGTAGTTCGTAACATAAAAACATCAATGGAATTAGTTGATTCAAAATAAGCAAGTAAATAATAGTGTGAGATCGAGTATTCAATTTGATTGATTACAACAAAGATCTTGTTGTGTTAAATGTAATACTAGATCATAACCTACAAGATAGTTATAAGAATTCGATCTTTGAAATGTCAGTTTGATTAGTTATGTCAAGTGCAACATATTTGATTCCTTAAATGTTAAGGATGACCGAATTCACTTTGTAAAGAATTCATTACTATATTGTAGTAAGGGTTTGTTTTGAATGGTTCAAAAATTTAGAAAGGAAAACAAATTAGTGGATGTAACTTAAGGCATGGTTGAAATGAAGAGAGTGAACGATTGTTTCCTTTTCATAAAGACACACCGGAGACAAGAATTGTAAAGTAGTAATGGACACTTAACATTGCAATGAGAAATATGACTTCTATTTCGAAATGTTTCATATAGAAAATTGATTTCTATGAGATTTATTTATTTGAGTTCAAAATATTCGATCTGAAAAATCTTGACTGTAAATTGATTACAGTATATGGAATAAATATCTTATATTTAGTGGTTAAATGGAGCTCTATATTCTATATGCTATTATAGTAATGGCGAAAATAGTGAGAGCATGCCATATAGCAGTTTTTAGTCACATCAAGTTACGAAAATGGTTCTCATTAAACGTACCAAACATTATTCGTGAAATGAAAACTATTTTCGCCATTGATTAAAAAATAAGTATAGTGTTATTTTAATATGAATACTCTTTCTTAAATAAAACTATAATAGTTGTATTTGTTTTGATAATAAAATAATGCATTGGAAAATATAGAAGTATCTTAATTATTTACAATTATTTTGAAATGTAGACTAAGCCATGGTTTTGAGAAACAATTCTTTGTGGTCTGATGACATCCCCGTTAAGGTGTGGAGATGCCTTGGAGATGTAGGGACAGCCTGGCTAACTAAGTTGTTAAATAATATTTTCAAATCAAACAAGATGCCAAATGAGTGGAGGAGAAGCATATTAGTTCCAATTTTTAAGAATAAAGGAGATATTTAAAGTTGCACAAACTACAGAGAAATTAAGTCTACGAGTCATATAATGAAGCTTTGGGAGAGAGTCATTGAAATCATTTAAGAAGGATGACAAGAATTTTAAAAAACCAATTTAGTTTCATGCCTGGGAGGTCGACCACAGAGGTGATTTTATTGATAAGACAACTTACAGAGAGGTTTAGGGAGAAAAAGAAGGATCTACACGTGATATTTATCGATTTGCAGAAGGCTTATAACAAAGTACCGAGAAAGCTTATGTGGTGGGATCCGGAAAGAAAAGAGTTCCAGCAAAGTACATTACCCTAAGGATATGTACAATGATATTGTGACTAGTGCTAGAGCATGCAAGGGTGAAACCGGTGACTTTCCCATTAACACAGAATAACATCAAGGGTTAGCTTTGAGCCCAAACATTTTTACCCTAGTGATGGATGAGGTTAAAAAGGGTATGCAAGGTGAGATTCCTTGGTGTATGCTCTTTGCTGATGATGTTGTGCTAAGTGACGAAAGTAGGATTGGGATTGATAGACAACTGGAGATATGGAGATGGACTTTAGAATCAAGGAGTTTTAGGCTTAGCAGAACTAAAATAGAGTATATGATGTGCGAGTTCAGCGATGTCATATCACAGGATGGAGATGTCACTCTGGCTAGACAAGTGACGCCCAAGAAGGAAGCTTTTCGATATTTAGGATCAATGTTGCAGTATGATGATGAGATTGATGAAGACGTTAGTTTTAAAATTTGAGCAGGATAAGTGAAATGGCAACAACCATCTAGCATTCTCCGTGATAGGAAATTCCCATAGAAGCTTAAAGGAAAGTTCTACATAACGACAATCAGGCCTGCGATGTTGTATGGTGCAGAATATGGGCCTATTAAAAGCCAACACATCCAGAAGATAAGTGTAGCAGAGATGTGTATGCTGCGATGGAGCTGCAGTCGTATAAGAAGAGATTGAATTAGAAATGATGATATATGTGACAAACTTGGAGTCGCACCAATTAAAGAGAAGCTAGTCCAACACCATTTAAGATGGTTTGGAAATCTCCAACGAAGGCCTTCATATGCATCTGTGCGAGTTGGAATTATAGACCGCGTCGAATGCTCAAAGAAGGGTAGAGGTCGACCAAGGTTGACATAGGAGGAAGTAGTAAAAAGGGACTCAAGGGATTGGAATATATCCGAAAAGCTAGTGTCAGACAGGAGCCGTGGAAGTTAGCGATCCACGTAACAGAACCATGAGCTACCAGTTTTTTCTTAGGGTTCGTTTAGAGGTAGTGTTATAAGTTTTAGATTATAGGACTAGCGAATAGGAGCCTAAGACGTAGTGTTTGATCTTCGATCAATATTACTATTAGTACCATTATTACTACAGGTCTCGATAGTACGCGCTATGTGCGTGCATGAGAAATTTTAGTACAAACAAAGTATGTTCCAAAAATGAATGACGACATATTTAGTAAAAAGACACATAATTTATAACTGCAAATCGAATTAATTAGTACAAACAACATGCATAAAGCTGCAACGAATAGTGATGAACAATGATTAACATCGGATAACGTTGGAGAACGATGACGTATAACAATAAATAATGAAGAATGATGAAGAGCAACGCATTGGCGAGTAGTGGAGAAAAATAGAGTAGAAAGGGGTGGAGAATGTCAACTAAGTTAGAACGTGAATAGATAGATTGCAATGTAAGAGAAAATTATTTTTCAGATGATATTTTCTAGGCTATTTAAAAGATCTGTATTTTTTTCTACAATGCAATATCATGGTATAATGTTTGAATCTGTACATATAGTTAACCTATAACTTTGAGAATTCGGTCAAAAATGGAAAAAAAATCTAGAACTGAAATGAACATGGTATATATATTGATGTGATTTTAATAGTTATATTCTAGTATATTGTAGAATATTCAATATTTGTATTTGAATACCTTCAGGAATAATTATAGGATGATTTTACCTATTCTACTTATATGTTGGTATGAAATAACAATAATTTTAATATATAAACTTATATAGAGGGCAATTTTGGAACTTTACAGTCGGACTAAAAGTTTGCGCTTCCAAGCCAGCTATTAATAAAGATTATTATTATTATTATCATGGTTTTTATTTTATATTTTATATATTTTATATATTTATTTTACTTAGTTATTATTGTTATTCTTATTATTTATTTACTTATTCGACTTTATCTTATTATTATTATCATGGTTTTATTATTATTTTTATTGTTATTATAACTTTTAAACCGACTTTATCATTTAGTTTTGGGTTTCATCTCTAGCTGATCCCAACTTGTTTGAGAATAATGGCTTAGTTGTTGTTGGTTATCTGACCATGAATCGTATGGTTCTAGTGAATTACATCTTAAACAATTAAAGGCAGAACACTCATTCAGTGGGAGCGACATAACTGTTAATGAACTCTTCGGATTAATACATATGAATGTATGCAATTGTTATTCTAATAGTATCAAAATGATTCTACATGATTCATTGAATTCACCGATGAATTATCACAACACGAACATGTGTATTTGATAAGTATGTAGCATTTTCATGGTAAGTTCGTAGAATGTAAAATGGAAGAAAATGAAAATTCTATGCAATAAAAATGAGTCGATTTGATCGAATATTTAAGTATACTAGAAAGAGTTTTGAATGTGCAAAAAATTTGAATAAGGATTCAATCCCAAAGGTCACTCCTCCTAATGATACATAATGATGTATCAATAAGGACTAATTGAACTTAGGTGGATAAAGTACGATTGATGATGAGTGAAGTTGAGTTAACTTCTTTCTATACGGTAATGTATTTAAGAGTGGTACACAAGGTTAAAATTAATTTCTTCTAAAGAATAGCTTACAAAATCATACAAGATAAGATTTTATAAGAGACCCCAACATATATTAGGCCAAGAAATTGGCGATTGTGCGAATCAAAAGACTGAACATAATGATTGTGCATGAGGAATCCCGTATGGTTCACCCCAAAGGATTTTGGGAACCATTGTCATTGGATGACCAATTTATGTTTTGAACATAAATATTATAAACTGGAATCAAATTAGTTTTATACAAGGCAGTTCATAAAATATTTATGAATACCTGTTATGTTGCACTGAGAAGCAATTGTTGTTAAGTAAATACCAACTTTGGATTGAAGGAATTTCTTCTAGAAATTAATGATGGTGAAATAGATTTGGATATGATCCGAAAATGAACGTGATTATATATGATGAAATGAAATTAACCAAATCTAAATGAACATAATGCATTAAAATGTCTTATAAGTATTCATGCATATTAAAGAGAAATTATGAGTCTCTTATCAATGTCGAGAATAAATATTCCACAATTGTCAATAAAACCAATAAGAGTGTTGACTCTGCGAGATGGTATGATGGGCAAATTGAAGTAGATTCTAAGCACATCATCAAAATATGATTTTGATAGTTGTACAGGTAGGGATATAATCCATTGGCTACAAATGTGTCTTTAAGAGAAAGACTAATGCAGTTGAAATATTATGAGCCGCACTGATAAGAATAACATCGTAAATTTCAATTATTGAAATTAGCACAACAAATTCATCAATCAATGTGATCAAGTTAATTTGAATTTTATTCACAAAATTATTGCCTGGTATTACTTTTTGTTTTTGTGCATATGTGTTGAAATAGAAAATTATAAATAATGATTTAAATAGGCTTGTTGCACATAACAACCAAAGTGTCTCAAAATCAGTGGTATTAATACCACAGATATTGATTTTGATGACAACAACCATGTTAATACTATTGGTATTGATATTGAGTATGCAATTTATGGTAAGTTTTTTTGGGAAGATTTGCTAATTGTAATGAATTTTATTCCTATGTTTCCAAGATCTTACTTTGAAAAATGGTATTTTTGGTTTTACCAATTTATCACAAAATGATTTTGATTGTTATCTTGATTTGGTCAAAATGTTTTATGCTAATTTATATGGAAATTTTTATTTAGGAGATTAACATCAAATCCGAAGCAGTATCAAAGATACAATTATTGTTTAGACCATGAAATTCTTGGTCAAATCCTTGATTGTAAAAGTACTGGAAATAAACTCTCTATTTTTTAAATTGATTATGGAAATAGAGAATTTATGCATGATTTATTTCCAAGTGATGAAGAATATGGTTTTAAAAGCAAGAATCTTAGACAAAAAGCAAGAATAATGAGTCATATTTTATAATAAAGTATCACACCTAGGATGGGGAATTAGAACAACCTCACTTACAAAGTATTCAAAGCATCTTTTGCTATTTTCGGAAAATATGATGTAAATTAGAATCAAATGATTTTGGATGACTTTGTTTACAAGAAAATTTATGTACATGAAAACACACTTTACCATAGTATGTATCTTACTAGATTTTTAAACTGCTTGGTATTGACCTAAAAGGTAAATATTTTGCCTCATAAACTTTTTGACAAAACAAACCTCTCTCTCATACATATTCCTTTTAAAATTGAACCCTACGAGTCTCTTACTGAAAAATAATAAAGATTGGCAAGGGAAGAAGTGCATGAGATTCTTCAAAAATAAGAAAGTGATGATATGGAAATAGAAGAGGAGGAGGAAAAAGAAGTGGTGAAGGAAATGGATACATCTCTTGAAAGCTATGACAAAACATCATGCTATTCAAATAAAGAGTTTCTTAGGAATCAAGAAAAGCTTCTTAATAATCAAAAGAAGCTTATGCATTCTTTTAGTAAAAAATTCCCTAGTCTCTCAAATAAAATTGACAACTACATTGGGAATATAATGAGAAAGCTTGGTAGAAATTCATCTTCTTCATCATTCTAGATCTACTTAGCTCTTCGTATATTTCTTGTTCTATTTATGTCATTTTCTTATTGTTTTTATTATGTTTATGTATCTTTCTATTTTATCAATTAAATTTTCTTAGAGTCTTTATTTTTATTATCAATTATGTTCTTTTATTTTTTTGGTATCATAAACTAAAATCAAAAAATATAAAGAAAAATAAAAAAACAAAAACATGCAAATTACTGCATGTATGTCGACATACTCTGGTATTTCTAAAATTTGAAATTCAAAAAGATTAGTTGCTTTAAAGTGATTAGTTTTTAATCCAAATCTCCACTACTATAAAACCATATTTTTTCCAGAAAAAGTCAAAAAATAATTCATCCTCAAATTTTATTCTTCTTTACACTTCTCTTTTCCTAAAAATAAATCCAAACATCAAAATTTCACATCAAAAACTAAGCGACAATCTAGAAGACACTCTTCAATCATTCAGGAATTCTTTTTGTTACATTCTTCGCAATCAAATACACTTTGAGTTGAGTTAGATGCAAATTATCAAAGAATAAGAAAAAAAATTGATTCTCTTTTATATTTAGTTTTTTTCACTAAAGAAGTTCAAAGTAATGCCCTAAAATACTCAAACTCTAAAGCGAAAGTGGGACATAAAGGTAGGGAAGTTGTCCACACCAATCCAATCTTTGGATCCGAAGGATGGGTCGAAGTCCCCAAGAAAATTTAGTTTTAATTTGTACTTATTATTTGTACAATTTAGTGTTTGTGACCAGAAACTACTTTTGTTGTAATTAATTGCATATAAGTGTGTATAATTGTAAAAATTGTAATGTATGGTTTAAAATAGATGCAATTATAAATGTATATGTTAAAATTTCTCAAAATTATTGTTTCATAATTGATACCAAGTTTGATTTCATATATAACATTATCATAAAATTTAATATGTCACGTTTAGGGAGAACTTATTTTTCCTTGCTCGTTTTTGTTGGCGACAAAAGGGTAGAAAAATATAAACTATAATATATGCATATACAAAGGCGGAGTTATTTGAAACAAGAGGAGTTAACTAAGTTAATAGGAGTTACATTATATTTATAACAAAAACATTTGCATAGTTGTCATCATCAAAGCGAGGGAGATTGTTAATACTATAGATATTTATTTTGATGACAACAACCATATAAATATAGGTACTAATATTTTTTTAAGTTGTATGGAATATTTTGTAGGATATTACATAGGTATATACAAGTACAGGATAATTGAGTTCAAAGACTGATTAGAAAAGGAACTAGAGATCGGGATCTAAAGATGATCAAGACAATTGATGACTCATGAGTTTAAAGGCGAAGACATAAAGAGTTCATGGCTATAGATAATATTTAATAGATATTAGATAAATTTGTTAAAGTCTTTAAATAGCAACTTTCTTTTCTTTGAATAATCTCTCACCAAAATATTTATTTTGTTTTTCATTTCTATAAAAAAATTATAATTTTTTATATATTAAAGTATTTAAAAACTATGTTTAAATTATTTTACAAAATTTCAAGATTAGAAAACACTTTAAAAGTATTATTGTTTCTCAAAACATACAAGGGTATGTTGACATACCCTTCTTATGTATGTTGACATATGCACCGTTGAAGATTATTTTTAACTTTTGAATAGTTGTAACTTTTAGCTCCATTTCTTTATGAATAGACATGTGTCTTCAAACATTATATAAAGGGGACAGGAAATCAAATTTTAATAACTGCTTTGTCTACTCTAAAATCTCATTGCATATTTCACAAAATCCACTTTCTATACTCTCCAAATCCACATAAATTCAAGCTCGCTTTCACTACTCTAAAATCTCATAATATATTTCACAAATCCACTTTCTATAATTTACAAATCCATATAAATTCAAGCTCTAACTTACTACATCCATTCTCTATAATCTACTTAACGAATTGCAAGTTTTCTCTCATCAATTTAACAATCAAAGTGTTATAAAAGAGTTATTGAATATTCTGTACCTAAAGTATAATTATTTGTATTTGGAATCAATAACTCTCTACTACTATTTGTGTGGGTGTGCTTGTTGCCCGTTTAAATCAAGTTGGTATGCTTATTTCCCATTCAAATCAAATGGGTATGCTTGTTACCTATTCAAATCAGGTGGGTGATCTTATTACCCACTTAAATCAAGAGAGTCTATCCTGAGCTCGAAAAGTCAGGATGGTGTATCTTATGCCTTGAAATCAAGATTGTATTCTGGTTTGCTTACTACCTGATAAGAGTTGGTATTTGAAAGGAAATATGCACATAAACTCTACATGATTGGATGTATGATTAGTCAGTCCGAACTAGTATAAAACTCATAGTGTCATCTCTGTTACTTTTACTTTATTTTCATTGCATTTATATATATCCATGAGCTCCTATGAATATATTTCTGTGTAGATTATTTGTGCTTTGATTTAAATCTTGAAACTATTTAGAAAAGTTAAATGTAAGTTATGTAACATTATTCACCACCTTCTAGTATTAAAGTAGCCTTAAGATTTGTTCAAATTTGTACAATTTATATTACACCATTTCCCTCATTTAGTATCAGAGCCTTAGCTTTTCAAAAACTCGTTATTTGATTTTTGAAAATTTTAAATGGCTAGTAACACTGGCAGTACACTATTTAACACTTTTGTGGAAGGACAATCAACTATTAGACTCCACTACTTAATGGTAGTAGTTATGCTTACTAGTCATGTATGATGAAAATTTATTTACAATCTAACGGTTTGGAAATTTGGAACATTACACAAAGTGAATACACCGAACCCCCAACCGAATATTCATAATGGACTGCAGACCAAAAGACACAAACACTCAATGACTCAAAGGCTATGAATATTTTATTTTGCTCCTTAGGTAAAAATGAATTTAATCGAGTTTCTATTTGTAAGTTTATTTATGAAACTTAGAGAACTTTGCAAGTCACGCATGAGGGAACTAGTAAAGTAAAACAGACTTAGATTTCTTTACAACCAACCAGTTTTAACTTTTTAAAATGAGACTAAATGAGACTATTTCTGATATGTATTCTAGATTTCAAAATATGGTTTATTTATTAGTATTGTTAGGGAAAAATTTCTTAGAAGGGGATCAAGTTATAAAAATCCTTACTTCACTCTCTTTAGAATGGTATCCAAAGACATTAGCGATAGATGAAGCTAATGATATTAATATATTAAAATTGAAGAATTAATTGGTAATCTAATGTCCTATGGAGCACAGTTGCAGAGTAGAAGTGAAAGCAAGGGTACCAAAAAGAAATCAATTGCATTCGATGCAACAACCGACGATCAAGTTCAGAAGACTAATCGGTAAAGGAACTAGAGATGAGATTCAGTGATGATCAAGACTGTGACGACTCGCCCTTCTCGACCCTCGAAAATCGACACAAATACGCCATTGTATAACATGCTGAACGTTCGAGTGCCGGAAAAGACGGATTGCTGAGGGAAAAGAAAGAAGACAAAAGAAAGAAGGAACTAAAACAAATAACAGAACCTCGCAATCACAGCGAAACAAAATGTAATAGATAACAACTGATCTTTTTACAAAAAGAACTATATATGCTTTATACATTACATCATCAGAGTTCAACTCAATCAATAACATAATACTGGATAGTTATATTAACTTGTCCTCACAAAAGCTGACTACACAGCTCACACAGCATAGTGGAATATACATCAAGTACGAGTGATACGTCTCGCCCTGTATTTATAGTACTTGGTCTGGCCTGAGCATTGTAATAAAATAACACCTGAGTCAGTCTGAAAAACTAGCGTGAGAAAATACACTCAATTTAATTATTAAAGTTTTAAAATCCTCTGAAAATCAAAGGTATCTCATAAGACGACACCACCAATTAACATGTCGAGTTTTTATCTTACGATAACCAAAACATTTCTTATCAAAATCCTCTGATATTATAATAGTGTCTAAATAGAAAACTTATTCAAATAGCCGAAAATTTTACATTCATTAAATTCCAGCAATAGTAGGCTCTACAATCAAAACCGTAAAGGCACGTAGGGAGAATGGATTTCCAACTAATGACTAGACACTGGCGTATCACCTGTCACAATACCTGGTCCAGATCAGCATACCAAGGACCCCTCTCGTTCCTCTACAACACAAGACCGGAGCTACCCCTTACTGGATAGTCCGAATAAGATCACCCCGTGGTTGGGATCAACAACCGCCCACATAACCGAATAAAAAGGGACATCTAGACAGGGATGACCTTACCGTAATTGGTTGCTAGCCACTTAGCCTTGATGCATATCCCCTAATTTTCAGTAATTCTCGGTTGACGAGGCTCGAGGCTAAGCGTTACCTTTTTAGAACACATCTCACTTAGAATGCTCATCGTCCTCCTGACGATGTTCTGAAAGCATTCATCCATACAAGTCCGTTTCGGGTCCGAACGGAACCGAAGGCACTACTCCTACTACATCCATTTTAGAATCACCCTCAAGATTAGTAGCGATTATCCCTTGCACTTATTTGCTCCATCTTCGACTCCTAGCTCTTGTCTTCATCACGAAAACGTACTCGTTGGATCGAAGTGGATTTTGGCTCACAAATCGGATCCCGGTCTCTTCGAAACAACGTTCGCTATTTTCCGGTAAACTCAACCCCGGTTCTTTAGGAAATACACAAACGAAAATAAGATCGAAGATCACCTCCTAACCATTAGTGGACGGATTTCCTTACAAACGTCCTAAAAGAACGGACAAGTATATACGTACAGTATAGCACCTCGGACGGTAACTGTACCATATAATTCTCATATCTCTCCTAGATATTTCCAAAGTTATATTTGGATCCAGAATTGACAGTTGGTTATTTAACTATCAAATAAACAATCAACTCAACCAATTATTTTATCTCCACTATAAACTTCAAGTCTTATTAAAATTTAATTTGAATAATTTAAATCACTTTACCCAAAAACATACACTTAAAACTTTTGAAATAAAATTACTTAAACCACTTTACTCAAAATAGTAGTTATGGAATTCTATAATAATTTTCCAAGTAAAACTTAACCACAAACTATTTTTAAAATAATTTTTTTGTATAAAGTATAAATATTAGAAAATTTCTTTTAAAACATAATACTAATTTAACCTTTAAAATAATTACTACTAAAATTAATTTGAATAATATTTACTTTAAAATTCTAAAACAATTAAAAATAATAAATTTCTCTAAAACATTCTTTTTAAAACAACTTTAAAACTTCCAACTTATACATAAAATCTCCTTTTAATAATCATAATATTAATTTACTTTTAAAAATAATTAACTACTATAATTAACTTAAATAAATATTTACTTTTCACCTTTAAAGAAATTAAATAATAAATTTTCTAAAAAATTCTTTAAAAACATCTTTAAACCTCTTGTTTATACTTAGAAAATTTCCTTTGAAAATATACTTAGTTTTCCAGGAAAATACACTTTCCAACTTTAAAAGTAAAATCACCTTTTTATTTTTAAAACGAATTGCCTTTTCTTATAAATTCCCACCGGAAATCTATACTTTCAAATTTATGCACTGATGAATATTCTACTTTATTTATAAACTTAGTTATAAATTTCCATTCCTCATCATCCTTAAAATCACAGTTTCCCAAACACTTAATCGATTTCAAACCGATTTTCCTGAGTTAAATTCCCTTAAAAATTTATCTCTTGATTTATCCAAAATTAACTCCAAAATCCATTAATACCAAATTCACCCTTTGTTATGATTTAAAATCCTTATTTAAATCTAAAATGTTAATTTCATTCTTTATTTCAGAATTTCTCTTTTTATTTCCTTTAAGAACCCAATTCATTATATTTCTATATTTCAAAATACCAAAATATATTCAACCAAACCATAGTATCGAATAACTTAAATCCCAATATAATCTATCACAGGATATCAAATAAATATATCACTGATTATGAAAATAATTTCAATATTTTGAGGAATCCAGTTGGATCCCTCCAACCTGTTTCCCTGCATCCACAGATGTTAGCACAACAAATAAAATAGCAAATCCCACTTTGAGGGGGACATCGCGGTATAAAGGGTCATCCGCTATAATGCAGGGTGCATAGGGTCTCATCCGTTAGATAATGCGGGAATATAAATCACTCCAATATATATATATATACATACATACATACATATAATATCACATTCAGTCAATCGATCAATAATTTAGAATTTAAACTAATTAAATTAATTAGTTATCCAGATGTGAGTGAGATTAAATCACCTTGAGTCGGCGTTTCAAATTTTAAATTAAATCGAGCTCGTTCGATTTAATCCAAAATTTCCACTTGCTCAAATTGCCTTCAGATCTGCTGCAGCGCAAAGAGCTCGTTGTTGCGATTTCGGCGCTTCCTGTTTCGTCAGAATCTGACCATGCATGCAAAAGCTATGGTATTTTAAAGTTTTGTATATACAATTGAAAACAATAATCTTTTTTTATGTGAAAAATCAGACCCGCTCGTTCAGCACATGAAATCATGACCGATAGCAGTTCTTCCCTCTACATCTTCACGTACGCGAGACCCTAGGGTTGTTCAACACCCACTGTCGCCCTTCCTCCTCCAATTACGTGATCACCACGATGATCTATAACCTGATCGACGAGTTCCAGATGACGCGCCGTGCTTTCCTCCTTTCAACGATACCCACCTCGATGAGCTTGGTGCTCACATCTCCCCTGAAAGAGCAAACAAATGGCAGCTCCTCCCGGCCATTTTCTGGCTTCAAATGGCAACGATGACCGAGATCCACCGTTAGATGCCTTAAGCTCGCCATGCTCTTCGATCTTCCAATTGGAAGTTTCTCCTAAAAATCGATGGATCAAGAGAAATTCGATGGGAAACGAAATTGATTTACGGCCATTAAAACTATAAACGGCGCCCGCTTCAGGAGATTAGGGTTTCACTGTAAACGTGTTTATATAAACGTTTATTAATATTAGTTCCAATTTAACAAGCTTTTACTAACGAACTTCAAAAAACACATGCCGCCCAGCGTTTATAAGGTTTTACCTGTATTTCGAACATAATGGAACGTGTTTCGGAAGCTAATCTGATCGTATGTGGAAGATAGCCTTTTGAATCGATTTTAAATATTAAATTTTCAATTTAAATTTCAACGTGTTTCTTACCCGTACAAACAAACGGTAACTCCCAACGCTACGAAATTTGAAATCGGATAATAACACACTATTACAGATCCAATGGAACAGGTTTCGTCGAATTCCAAGACTGTCCCCTAGAAGGCTATTTTAACTCGTCGATTAAATCGAGCGATTTTCAAAATCGTCGAAATCATTTAAAATTTCGATTTTAAAACTTTACTAACTTAATTATAAAACATTTAGAATTTATATTCACATTAGAAATCATTCTGATTTATTTTAAATCAAAATCTGATTATTTACATTTTTACTATATATTAAATTCCATTATTAAATTAATATAAAAATTCCAATCTTAACTTATCGACTTTTGATTCCATCCAAAAGTCTAATATTATAATTCAAAACCAACTAGATCTAAATAAATTGTAGAAACCATTTTCATATCCATTTATTTTTCAGAATTACAAATTATCTCAATTCCAAATATTGCATTACTATTTATCCAAATTCAATTATAACTCATTTTACTAATTCAACTGAAATCTTCGTATTCCGAAACCAATTAACAATCCACATTCAACACTTAAAATGAATTAAATGCCCAAAAACTAATGAGTCTTAAAGACAATGAAATGAAGAGTTCAAGATAATTGAAAACAAAGACAATTGAAAACAAATGAGTTTAAAGACAATGAAATGAAGAGTTCAAGACTATAAATAATAGCTAATAGACATTAGATAAATTTCATAAGGTCCTTGAATAACAACTTTCTTTTCTTTGAATACTCTCTCACCAAAATATTTATTTTATTTTTTCAAAATATATTTCTGCAAATATTTTATAATTTTTTTATATATTAAAGTATTTATCGACAATGTATGAATTATTTTACAAAATTTTAGAATTTTAAAACGCCTTAAAAGTATTATTGTTTCTCAAACCATATAAGGGTGTGTCGACATACCCTTCTACGTATTTCTATATATGTACTACTGAAGAGTTATTTAACATTTTGAATAGTTGTAATTTTTGGCTCCATCTATTTACGAATGAACATGTCTCTTCAAACACTATAAAAAAGGGACTAGAAAATGAATTTTAATAACTGTTTTTTCTACTATTAATTCTTATTTTGTATATTAAAAAACCACTTTTTATACACTTCAAATCCAGTCAAATTCGATCTCTACTTCAATACATTAATTCTCTATAATCAACTTACTGATTTGCAAGTTTTATACCATCAATTCAAAAATTAAAGTGCTATAAAAGAGCTGTAGGATGCTTTGTATCCAAAGTATAACTAATTTTTTATGGATTCAATAACTCTCTACTACTACTTATGTGGGTGTGGGTGTGCTTGTTGCCCATTCAAATCAAGTGAGTGCGCTTATTATCCATTCAAACCAAGTTCTTGTGCTTGTTGGATGTTTAAATCAAGTGCATGATTATTGCCTGGTTACGTCAAGGGAGTCTACCCTGAGCTTGGAAAGTCAAGTGGGTGCATCTTCATGCCTTGAAATCAAGATTGTATTCTGTTTTGCTTGCTAACTAACTAAATTGGACATTTGTAAGGAAACCTATATAGAAATTATACAAGATTAGATATAGGGATCGGTTAATCTAAGCTGGTATAAAACACCTAGTGTCATCTCTCTTGCATTTACTTTATTTTTACTACATTTACGTGCCTATTAATATATATCTGTGTTGATTATGTGCGTTTTGACTTAATCTTGAAACTATTTAGAAAAAGTCAATATAAGTTATAAAACATTATTCACCATACTCTACTGTTAAAGTAGCCTTAAGATCCATTCACATTAGTATAATTTATATTACACCATTTCCCAAGGGTGGGAGCGGTATTCAATTTGTGGTTTTTCTAATATGGTCCAAGAATGGATATAAAAATATCATTTGATGAATACATGACTTGAAAAGGTATTTTGATAGAAATATCAAACGGTTTGGTTTTTATTCAAAATGCAGGGAAGCTTGCGTCCAAAAGAAATAACACTAAAAGGTACATATATATTTCTTAACTATAAGTAAAAACATATCGATGATTATTAATAATGTACCTGTATTAAAAAAATTCTAGTTCAATTATTTAATTCTCAATATAGGATTTAAAAAACATCTTTTACAATCAGTATAAGTGGATGTTGGGAATGTCCCAAATAGTATGCAAAGACACGTTATTAAAAAAAATTAATGTGTAAGATGGATTCCTTATGTATTGGCAATAGGAATTCTCCTGCAAGTTGTATTGTCTATAATATCATAATTTTCTTGCATGAAAAAAACTTCGAATCCAAATTAAGATCATTAATATGGTAGTTTAGAGCATTGTCGGGTATTCAGGAAATGCTAGAAATTTGTTTATGGAAACAACGAACTCTTTATGAAGGAGTATTTAAACTCAAACTTCGTAAGTGATAATGAGTATAATATGTGAATATTAAATTCATGTTCAAACCTTAGTTAAGGAGCTTTAAGTTGGAAATATTCCAAACGAAAGGTCATGGCTAATTCAACGAAAATGCTAAGGAAATCATCTTGAATAGCGCCACAATAAAAGCATTGAACAAATATAATTGCATAAATTTATAAGAAGTTAAGGGCGATTTGAAATTTTGAGAATCCAATGATATTATTATATGATAACAATGTTGCAATATAATCCACAAAAGAAGCCATTGCTCACTAGAAGTCAAGAAACGCACTTTGAATAGTTTCACATGATAATAACAGTTTATCAACATAGGAGAGAGTTGATTGATAGAGTAGATAATTATAAAAACATAGCGAAGACATTCACCGAGGGACTGACCCAAAACGAGAAAACTATCAGAAGAAAATGGATTAAGATTCCATAATTGACACCAAATAATGTGTTATACATAATTGATTATTCAATTTTGGTATGTTTAACAAAAAATTCATAAACGTACTGATAATTATTAGATAACTATGAAACGACTCACTTGGTAGTTTTCTGTCAATATAAAAAAGGTCAAACTAAAAACATCAAAGTGACAATATTATACAATTCCCTTGACTTGATAATATGTCAAGCTTCAATATAGAAACTATATTTAATTATAGTTGAATCACGACAAATTGTCTATTGAGCGACTATAGTAGGGTCGAGTGGAAGTATTGGACGCAAAATACTATTCAAGAGAGAATTCATCTTCTTAGTTATATGAGATTAGTATCGCAGGTCAACTTAAGTCAAACTCTTTGGCAAAAGCAATACAGTTAATAATAATTGTTATTATTAAATCGAGGACTTTATGTTTAGACTATAAAGTTGAACGTTGAGGACTTTGGAATTTTAACCATTACTAAATTTCGAAAATCCGAATGTGACGTTGTTTTAACGAAGAGGATTTGTGTAAATAATTTTCACAACTGGATAACGCTTAAATTTATTAAATTAGAATCTGCCAAAGCTCTATATGCGATAAATTTAGCCATAATGTCACACACTAGCTAAAGTGAAATGTGAACTTTGATATTCGAATATTTCTAACCAATTTTACATCTAAAGAGTCAACATAACCGCAATATTGAATCCTTCGTCTACCAACTTGTTTAATTAAACTATAATTGATATAATAAATTTAATTAATTAATATTTATGCAATACTAATTGTAATTTTTTTGATTTATGTTGATCGGTATTGAAAATAGCGCGTTTATAAAGTTGTATGCACACAGTTGGATATATAGTATCAAGTTTAAATTTGATTCAAATGTAAATTATTCGATCTAGCTTGAAATGGTTTGAGACACAATAAAGGGGCATGTATAATCGGCTATAATGGTGGGGAAGGGCTTGGAATTTGATTCCAAAATGCTGTGAAATAGTAAAGGAAACAAAAAAAACATGCTTCCATTTTTATATCTCTTCTTTCCTATGCTGTTTAATCTTCTTTAGCCACTCTTCCATTTTCTCTTAATGGATTCTAGGGATTTTGCATCCATCTTGCCCTACCTTATTAGGCTGAAATCACCCTTCTCCCTCTCTAAAAAATTAAACAATACAAATTCAATTAAAATCTACATAACTGGGTGTAGCTTTCTCAATTGGGTTACGACTTTTGAAAGTGTTGAATAAGGATTCAAATGGATTAGATTACCTTTTTCACGAATCCATATATATGTGTTGTCTACATGAGAGGCTAAATATGAATACACACGCGCGCGCGGGCACACACACATGTATGTATGTATATGTATCGGTGTGTATATGATTAGATTTTTTGTATATGGATGTACGTTTAGACATGTGATTTTGGCTATAGAATCAAAATAAAAAAATTTCTTTTTAATTTTTAAAATATGATAATGTTTGAAAGAAAATTTGAACAAATTAGTTTAATCTACATAATTACAAAGTATGTAATTGCTTATGTGTATGTGCGCGTGCATAATTTATTAATTACGTTAATACATTATATATGTTATTAGTTTTAAACAAAAGGAAAGTATAATTTTATGTATATATCAAGTTTTGTGTATGTGCGTGTGTGTATGGGCACATGCATTTATAGCATAATAAATTGTTTTTGACATGTACGTTGAATGAAATTCACACACACATATATATTGTAAATATAAAATTATATATACATACATCATTCGGTTGTTTTTAAAATTAAAGAAAAATCGTTTCATAATTTCCATATGGAAATTATAAATTAAGTAAAAACTTTTATTTTAAAGCCATATGCTTTTAAATTAAAAAACCAAAATTTTCTTAAAAATATTTGTTGCCGAATAGTCATGTGTGTGTTTATACACACACACACATACATATATTTATACAAAGTTGCTTTTATGTAATTTTTAAATTAAAAAAAATTATGTATGTGTTTAAATAATTGTATACATGTATTTTTTTTGAAACTTTGTATACATATGTGTGTGTATTGGCATATTATAAATAAATTATTATTTTGTAAGTATGTATATAAACACATATGTATATTTATTAATTTACCAATTATAGTTCATTACATAATTATTTTAAATTTGGAGTTTTAAATTTGAAATTAAAGCTTAAATTTACATTTGATGTTTCATATTAGTGATTAAAAAATCTAGCATTTTGTGAAATTATAAATATACATTGTATATTTATGTGTGTGTGTGTGTGTATGACGTAAATTTATACTATTATTTTACTATTTTATTTCATATTCAAATATGTAAATAAATACACACACATGTTAGACAAAACATACGTATACAAAGGGTTTGACTTGTCCATTGCGGTGTAAATCCCAACACTTATATACAGACATGTTAATCCATGTGCATTGTAATTGTTGCACGTGCACATGCACACACATGTGTATATGATATACATGTTTACAATAAATAATTCACATACAACTTCAAAACAAAACTTGATTTTATTCGAGATAAATTTGGATAAGATCCAAATTAATTTTTGCTTCATGGGCTTAACAAGATCCAAAATGGTAAAAAAAAAAAAATTAACCCATTTCATCCACCGTGCACTCAACTGGTTCCTTTAGATAGAACGGCTTGGGTAAAGGCCAATTGGCGGACAATACCATGGTATGATCATATCAATAAGGCAACATAGGGCGGGGAGTTATTGGTGAAAAGTGACATCTCCATCCCATGAACTGTGAAGTACATAGGGTTATTTCTGCACAGTGGTGCTTTTATCAGATGAATAATGTCATTTTATGATAATATTATTAGCGAAACAATATGGGATCATCGCTTCTTTATGCATGGACAACTATGTAATTTTATTAGAAACCTGCCAAGTCTCACAATGCAGGACATTCGTTGTAGTTTGGACAACCAAATGAGTGACATGACGAGAAAGGTGAGGGGCTCGAATGGGCACATTATAGGCGAGGCCCCCTTGTTATGGCTCAACTATCTTTAGATGAGGCATGGCGGAGTTTCTTCGAAGCTCCTTTGCTATGTCGATAACGATGATTTGAGAGCAGCTGTCCAGACCCAATAAATAGCAAGGTGCCTTTGCCTTTTAGAGTAGAAAGAGTAGAACCAACTAAAGCATGAACATAAGTATTAGGCTAGACCGACACCCTATGGGGCAACATAACATGGGTTTATTCTGTTGCGCCTTTTGTTAATGGGCCAATCATCCACTGCAAGAAAGTCGAGTAACATGACAATGCGCTTACTGACCATGACACTTCATTATTCGAGACGGTTTCAAAGACATGACCTTTGATGTGATTGGTACATATTTAAACCTCTTGGGCTAAGATTGACTCCCATAAATTTCATCGCGCGGTTAAGATCATACACGTATATTTATAAAAGGAGAACTGCTTCTTCCTTTTTATATTTACCGAGTTCATTAAGTTATCGAGAATCCACTATTAGATCTCGCTTAGGCTCCTAGGTTTTGAACATTCTTCAAAAACTTCATATCACTGCAATTGTTGTCATTAATCCACCATTAGATCTTACTTAGGCAATTTTCAACATTTGCCTCTTTTCTTCTTTCCTTTTCTATTTCGTTGTCATTTTAAGTCTTAGCTCCATCTAAATTGGATGTTGGTCAATCGACAGTTAGGAGCTGACGTCGATCAACCATATTCAAAATATTCCAGCCATTTCCTAGAAACTAACTAAGCCCACAAAATAGGTGTTAAATTATCGAACTGCCTCCCTCTTTATTAGGAAGAAGATGCTTAGATAGTCTTTTAGGCTACAACCCATTAATGTTAAAATAGGAAATGCACATGTCTAAGTTAGATGGAATTCACTACCCTACTTAGGAGTAGGTAACATGAGAGTACCTTAGTGTAATGGTCGGCCTTGCGCTTATGGGGCGCCTCCTTTAGGAACGTCAAAGTTTGGATCGCCTGACTTCTTTGTGTATATGCTTGCCCCCGAATATAATCTACACCATAGCTATTGTTGGGGTAATTCAGTAATGAGGTTGCTCTTGTGTTATTACAGATGAGAAAAGGAAATAATAAAACTACTAAAGTATCTCTAGGAGCGGTGGCGCATCCAAGGTAAGGGAGGACTGAGATAGGCAAACTGAGGCGCTTGCCAAACATAGCATTCTAAGGGTGAAGACATTGTATCCCATTAAGGGTGATAAGCTGAACTGTCCCCTTATTGGGTACTACACATGTGTCATATCATAAACGAAGTGTGGGCCGACTCTGCCTCTCCATCACCACTCCGTCCAGTTTTTCAACATTCACCAAATATCATATATCGACCTTTTCCCAATGGGTATAGTCTATTAATACCTCAAATATTTATTTTGATGAAAACAACCATACAAATATAAATACTAATGGTTTGCCAAGTTGTATAGTATATACTGTAGAATATTACATAGGTACAGAATGATTAAACTTAAAGATTGATTAATATAAAGACTAAAATTCAAGGGTCATAGACAATCAAGACTCATGAGTTTAAAGAAAAGTATTTGAAGAGATCAAGATTCTAGTGTATAATCATTAGAATAAATTGTTAAAGTACCTGGTAGCAAATTCTGATCTTTATCACAAAATTCTGATCTATGATATTTTATCAAAATAAATTATCTAACATTCAAAATATACTTTTGCAAATATTTTATAGAATATTTTATGTGTTTAAAATATTTAAAAACCATGTTTAAATTATTTTATAAAAATATAGTGTAACGACCAATATTCCACATATCGGAGGGTCATAGAATATTAATATTATTTTCATATGAGGTTGTATAATTCTATAATTTTGGAAAATGACTACTGGGGTTATTTAGTTTCCTTAGAATTTTTGTTGAATTTTTCTATGACCTATTTGCCCTTGGGAAATTTGTTTGGCCCATAATCTTCGATAGGAGTGGAATTAGGTCCTGAAACCACTTCTATTGGATTGGGATGATGATTTTAATTTTCGTATAAGAAAACGTGCTTATGGTTTGAGAGATATGGATGTCTGAAATTTTAATTAGTTTCAAATAACTTAAATGGGTTAGGGTCATTAGTTGATGGGTTTATGACCCATTTCGGGTTTGGGGTGAATGGGGCCTGGAGGAGCGATGGGAATCTCTTTCCTCATTTGCACAACTCCCAAAATACCTTTTTACCTCCATTAATCATTTTTCACCCAAAACTCACAAAAACCTTACTTTGATTATCAAAATTTCATCATTAGTAAGTGATTAGTTAAATCCATCCTAAAATTTGAAGATTTGGTGCTACAAAAGCATTGAAATCTGTGCATCTATTGTTCGTAAGAAGATCTAAAACTTAACTTAGTTTAAGATGAGAGATTAGCAGTCTCCCTTACTATTTAACATGTATTAGGCTATAAAAATCCTCTAAAATCCCCTAAAAGTCTTTTTAATTATCTTAAATCATATTATAGCACATATGTGAATTTGATTAATTTTGGTTAAGTTTGTGGAATTGTGATTTTAGGGATCCATTGTTGACTCTATGAATATATGTATATTCCGTTAGATCTATGCTTTGGTTTACCATGTTTCGACCATTTTCTTGTTGTTGTGTATTTTACATGTTATATATTTGTTGTAAACATGCTTCAATGGATGCAACCGCCGATGAATGGTGAAAATAGCCATAGAAAGTTAGAAAAAGACTGTTAGGGACAGGTCACCCCTAGAGATAGACTGTAGGGGGTACGATCGGTATGGGACACCAAGAGAAGTCCTAGGAAGCAACATGTCAAATTTCAAGTCATTTGGAGATTGTATGCTTAAGTTACAATCGATTGAAGATGGGCCATTACAAGGATCGACTCGCTTAGAGGGGTTGGCCTATAAGGGTCGGCTACGACCCCTAGAGATGGATTGTAAGGGGGGTGATCGATAATGTGATGTGGTGAGATGTGTTGGAGTGATATATGAAGTTTGGGATTGGATGGAGTTAGATGGCGTGAAATACAGGGAGAAGGGTTAAGGGATAGGGTTCGGTAGGGGAGGGCTTGGTTCTATATAGGGGTCGAACATGACCCCTAAGGTTTCACTCTATAGGGGTGCAACCCCTGGGGTAGGTCAAAGGGTTCGAGAGGAGTGCTCTAGTGCAGTTTGGTTTGTCAATGGTGGCACAATTGCTCATTTGATGGTTTGGTTCAATGGCGACTCTATTTCTTGAGGAACGACTTCAACAATGACTAACTTTACTCAGGGAGGCAGAGAAGGCCATAATGAATTGGATTTAGGGAACTGTTGGAGGTGGATTACGGGATGCATAATGACACTCTATGACATACGATAACTGTCTAGAGTAGTTCCCAACTGCGATGACTTTAGATGGGAGTTGGGTGGACAGTTCCGGGACAACCTCTTCTACGAATAGCATGTGCAAGGGGAGGGGATCAATGACACTCCTGGGGTTGAGATGGATTGATACGACATCATCTCTAGTCTCGTGTATTGAGATGGATTGATGTGGGGATACATCTAGTCTCATGATGATTTGGATTGATTGGTGGGGTGATATGCCCAGTCCCCGAGTTTGCGAGTTGTCGTATACGCAATGCACTAAGTGAGTGAATGTGAGGATGTATAATGGATGTTTTGTTTGTTTGTTTCTATCACCTTAGTGATATCATATGATGTAGATATCTAGACACCCTTAGGACCTTGGCACCCACATTATATCTATGATGATGACCATAAAGTAGCTTACATTATTTCTGTGCTAACTCTATTGATGCAGGTATAGGTTAGGTATAATTTCATATACCGTGTCCTATTCTATCTTTTCTATACTATTTGATATTTCTATCGCTCACACCAGACTTTTGTCTGGCCTGGGGTTTTATGCATTACTTCTTATTAAATAAGAAGATTAGAGATAGGTTTGGCGAGTACCAATAGCTGTTCAGGTGGCGAGCATGAGGCTATTTCTCATATTATTATTTTTACTGTAGTGCTTTTCGCTATACAGTACTATGGAGCTTATTAGTACTTATTTTGTGAGACAATTATTTAGGAGTTATTTGGGATACATGACTCTATTTCTACCACTGTACTATATGGATCAATTATTCTAATGCTATTATCTATTCAATTATTTACTGTCTCACCCGTTTTACATCTATAATGTTGCTATTATTTTTTATTCGATGTGCTATGAGATATACGATAGGTTCTGTGTCATTTTGTTTATTTTACCTTTAGATGACCGCTTACATCGGCCGAGCACCATTGCAGTGCACCATCTAGGACTTTGGGGTGTCGACGGTGTAGGGCAGTCATCTCATATAGAAGTTTGAAAATAATTTAAAAGAATTATTATTTTTCAAAATAAACCTAGATATGTCAATGCAGGCCTCATATGTATGTCAACATATAAACAATTGAAGAAGTGTCTTTTGGATTTTGAATAGTTATGATTTTTGACTGCACTTCTTCGCGAATAGACGCTTCCCTTCTTATACTATATAAAGGGGTCTAGAAAACAAATTTTATTAACTACTTTCTCTACTTTCTTCCTACTCCAAATTCTCACCATATATTTCATAAAATCCACTTTCTATACTCTTAGAATTCATTCAAATTCGATCTCTACTTTACTACATTCATTATCTACAAATTATTTACTATTTTGGAAGCATTTTCACTACAAACTCAAAGTTCAAACCACTAGTAGAAGGGATACACGAGATCTTGTATCCTAAGTGAAACTATTTGTATTTGGAAATCAACAAATTTACTCTTATTTGTTTGTATGTGTTTGTTTTCCATTCAAATCAAGTAGGTGCACTTAGTAGCTTATTTAAATCTAGTGGGTGATCTTGTTGCCTACTAACCAAAAGAGTTTGCCCCAAACTCATGAGCATGAGGCTGTATCTCGTAGCCTTGAAATCGAGACTGTATTCTGGTTTACTTGCTACGTAGTTAAACTAAGCAATTGAAAAGAAAGCTGTAAGTATTGTACGGGATTGGATGTAGGATTGGTTAATCCAAACCAGCATTAAATTCCTAGTGTCATCTTTCTTTGCGTTTTTCTATTGCTTTTATATTATCTGTGATTGCATCTGTGACTGCTTAATTAGTGTTGAATCGTGTTGATAATTATTAATTTGATTTAATACTTGAAACAAAGTTAAAAAGATTCAAAAAATTATGAAACACCGTTCTTGTCCTTCTAGTGTTAAATCAACCTTAATGTCCATTACACCATAACCCACATTTAGTATTGGAGCATTAGGTTTTCAAAAATTCATAATTTGACCTTTTAACATTTTTGTAGAAAAACAAAGCCATAAAATATGTATGTTACTATCAAATAGGTTAGAAATTATTTATTCTAAAAAGTCACTTGATGTTTTGAAAAGGTATAATGTGAAATTACAGGAATAAGTATGTTATATGGCCGACGGAGAACAAATACTTAATATTCATACCGAACTAGAGAGGATAGGTTTATTACATTTTAAAGAAAAGTATGAAAGTGCCCATAAAATAAATGTGGGAGCCAAATGAATTCAAAGATTCATGTTTGGTTTGGGAAGAGCTCATAGAAGTTGTAAAATTAAAGGAACCCTATATGCTATCGGAGTAAAGGATTGTCAACAAAGAGTTTTTGTTATTCATATTAACAGCTATTCTAGGAGGAATGTTTTTATGTGGTGCTAACGATTTAATAACTATCTTTGTAGCTACAGAATGTTTCATCTTCCCCTTATCTAGCTAAAGGATTTTCTCTTTTTTCCACTTATCATTATTATATTTATTCTTTCCTTTATACCTAGATCGAGATGTTAAAAACAAAACAAAACAAGACATTCATTATCTTTCATTTTTTTTACACATTTGCTGCTGTGGAATAAACCAATTTTAAAATGGGATAAGTTGCTTGATAAGGCATAGGTTCTAATATCATAAGCGTTTCAGCTCCTGTTGTAGCTGCTACTGCTGTTTTCTTGATCTATCCTACTAGTCAAGGAAGCTTTCTCTGATGGCATGCCTTTAGAGATTTTGGGTACTTTCAATATGAATGTATTACAGGCAGAGTGCCAAAGAAAAAAATACTTGAACAAAAGGTAGAATTATAGAATAACATATAAGTTATCATGTTTGCATATCCATCATTTGAGTCTCCAACAATTATTCCAATAATTACATATCTGATTTGACCGAATAACAATAGGGGTACTAGTAATTATGTGGTTAGAAAGAGAAATATCTGCAGCAATACAACAATGCATTGGGCCTGAATATGCCGGTCCATTGGGAATTCTTCAAGCTATAACAGATGGAACCAAATTAGTTTTTAAATAAGATTGATTCCTTTAGACGTGCCAATTAGGTAAATACGATTTGGGTTTTGGTGGGACAAATGGATAATAGACAGTGGATTCTCAACACGCATGACTGGAAATCCGAAGATCTTAAAGGATATAGTTTACAAAGATGAAGAATCGGTTAACTTCAGAGATAACTCAAAAGGATATGTGATTGACAATGGCAATGTCGGTAACTCTAAAATTTCTAAATTTTTTAATGTTTTGCTAGTTAGAAATTTGAAACATACCCGCTTAGTATTAGGCAATTGTGTGATAAGAGTTTTAAAAATAAGTTTTAAAAAGATATTTTCCACATCGAGGATAGTGAGTCAAAAATTATCTTTGAAAGTGTTAAAGTACTAATTACATCTTGAGTATGAAAATGTCTAATGACAATCTTTGTCTTTTGGTTGAATCTATGACCCTTGGATTTGCCATAAAATATTTGGTTATTTAAATTTTGAACATTTATCTGAAGTTGCTAAATATAAACTAGCTTGGGGACTTCCTAAAATGAGTTTTATTGTCGATAATTTATGTGACGCTTGCCAACTAAAAAAACTTCGTAAAATTCTTTTAAATCAAAAGACATGATTTCAACTTCTTAACCCATAGAACTTCTTCACCTAGATCTTTTCGGACCACTGCAAGTTCAATCAATAAATCATAATAGATAGTTTTTTTAATAGTAGATTTCAAGATATACTTCGACACTATTCCTTAAACATATAAATGATTCTTTTAAACGTTTAATTTTTTTACTAAGAGAATTCAAAACCAAAATTCAATTAAAATTAAAACGGCATGGAGAAACCATGGAGGAGAATTCGAAGATGAAAACTTTGATAGCTTTTATAATAAGAAAGAAATTATACATTACTTTTCATTACCTTTAACACCTCAACAAAAATGAGTTGTGGAATGTAAAAATAGAACTATACAAAAATGTGATAGGACTATGCTTAATGATAGTAATTTACCTAAAAGATTTTGGGCTGAAGTAGTTGCTACAAGATGCTGTATTTTAAATATAATCTAATAAGATCCTTGATGAAGAAAACTCCTTATGATTTTTTTAGAATAAAAAGCCTAAAGTATCTCATTTTAGATTTTTTGGTAGTGAATATTTTATATTAAATACAAAAAATAGTTTAGGTAAATTTGATGTGAAATTAGATAATGAAATTTTTATTGGCTATTTTAATAGAAGCAAAGCTTATAGAGTTTTTAACACTAGAGCTAACACCATTAAAGAAATATTACATGTTTGATTTGATGGAAATTTTAAAGGAAATGATTCCAGTATCGATAAAGAAGATGTTTATGTTGAACAATCCCTACTTTTTAAAGACTAGAACTTTCAAATCATATTTATAAATTAAAGAAAGCTTTATATGCTATAAAACAAGCTCCTAGAGCCTGGTTTGATTGACCTAAATCTTATTTAATACGCTCAAATGTTGAAATAGAAAAAGAAGATAGCACACTATTTATTTAATGAAATAATAATAATATTCAACTTATACAAATATACATGGATGATATTTCTTTTGGATCAACAAATGAACAGCAAAATAAAGAATTTTCTGATATAATGACTAAGAAATTAGAAATGAGTCATATGAGATAATTAACCTTCATTTTAGGACTACAAATTAGACAATTAAATAATGGTATATTATTAGTCAAGAAAAGTATGCTAAGGAATTAGTAAAAAAATTTAGTATGTCCAATGCTGGTGGTAAGCCAACTCCTGTGGCAACTAATGAAAAACTAAAAAAGTAGACAATTCAAAAGATGTATATCAAAAACTAGATAGAAGTATGATAGGATCTTTGCTTTATATAACTGCTAGTAGGCTTGTTATAATGCATAGTGTATGTCTCTGTGCAAGATATCATTCTCAACCAAGAGAAACTCATTTAAAAACCGTAAAATGTGTTCTAAGATATGTAACTAACATATAGACTATGGACTCTTCTACCCAAAAGAAGATCCTTTAACTTGATATCATATAGTGACGCGGACTATGTTGGATGTAAATCAGACCAAAAAAGTACAAGGGGAACTTGTCACTTTTAGGACACTCTGTTGTTTCCTGCTTTAGCAAAAAGCAAAATTCTATAGCTATCCATAACAGAAGCATAATATATCTTAGCTGTGTTAGCCTAATCATAGGTTATGTATACGCAACAAACTCTAAAATAATTTGGTCTTAATTTAAAAGTAAAACAATCACCAATATATTGTGATAATACTAGTGTAATAAATTGATCAAAAATGTGACAGATCATGCTAGAACAAAACCTATAAATATATGACATCATTTTTTGATAGATAACGTTAAAAAGGAAATTATTACACTAGAATTTATAAATACAGAAAATCAAATAGCTAATATTTGAACTAAACCAATGACACAAGATACATTCATAAAATTAAAAAGAGAATTTGCAATACGTTCATTAGCAAAAATCTAAAAATAATAATGTTTATTTACAAAATTAAAAAGAAAATGAAAAGTAATTTTTTTTGTATATGTCGACATACCTAAGAAGCATATGTCGACATACCTAGCAATTTTCAAAAAACATTTTTTCCCTCCTTAATTTATTTTTTTTGAAAATGATCTATTTAACCACGATATTTCGGTGCAAACCCATTCTATCATCTTCTTCCTTAAGAAAACCCTAATTTAAATAAATAAAAATGGATCCCTCAAATTCCAAGCACCCTAGAGAAAATAGTAGTTCTTTCCATGACTTCACTTTCTCCAAACTTAGTAGAATAGAAGAAGATTTATAACATGTCCTCGCCATGTTTACTAAAATAGAGGCACTGCAAATTTGATTCAAGAATTAATAAGACAAGAAATGGAGAATGCTTAGGAATTTGTGGAAACACTTATTGGATAATAAAGCAAATCTAATAATCATCTTAGACGGAGACTCTGAACATCTTATGATTCATAATCCTATGATCAAAATGATGAAGAAGAGGAAGAATAAAATGATAATGATGATATTGGGGATGCTGATGGAGTGCATTGCGTTGGAGAAGTCTTCTACAATATTCCCGGCAATTCAGTAGAACAAAAGGGAAACTTTTGTCCTCACTATCCAAATTGCTCCATTCACAAATCATCGTAATTAAACCAAAACATTAATTTTTATTCTAGGCATGCATATATGTTGGTTTGGCTTGTATGGTTTAAATTTGTCTTCATTTTAGATTTAGTTGTTTTATAGGGTTGTTTGAATATGGTTACATCGTTTGATTGTATTTAAGGCTTATGTAAGTTCTATTTGACTTGGATTGATAATGTAATTTGGTTTTGAATCATATGTCTTGAATTCGACTCCATATATTGATAATATTGATTTTGACTCCATAATTAATAAGTATATCATATTTAGGGGGATTTTAGTTTTTCACCCTTTTTATTGATGACGAAGGGGGACAAAATATAAAATATAGCACATATACCAAAGGGGGGTTATTTAACTCAGGGGGAGTTATATTATAGTTTATATAGAGGAATGTTTACATGGCTAGTATCATCTGAAAGAAGGGAGATTGTTAATACCTCAGATATTGATTTTGATGACCGCAACCATATACATATAGATACCAATGGTTTGCCAAGTTGCATAATATATTGCAAAATATTACGCAAGTACAGAATGATCAAACTTGAAGACTTATCAGTATAAAGACTAAAGTTTAAGGGTTATAGATAACCAAGACTCATGAGTCTGAACACAAAGATTTGAAGAACTCAAGACTCTAATGTATAGCTATGAGCATTAGAATAAATTATTAAAGTCCCTGTTAGTAGATTCTGCTCTTTATCACAAAATTTGATCTTTGATATTTTATCAAAATAAGTTATTTAAAATTAAAACATATTTTTACAAATATTTTATAAAAAATTTTATGTTCAAAGTATTTAAAATCTATGTTTAGATTATTTTACAATAATATAGAAGTTTTAAAGCAATTTAATTTTTTTGTTTTTCAAAATAAACTTAAGTATATCGACATTGACCATCTATGAATGTTGACATATAGACCGTTAAAGAGGTGTCTTTCGGATTTTGGATAGTTGTGATTTTTAACTGCATCTCTTTGTTAATAGACACATCTCTTTATACACTATATAAAGGGGTTAGAAAATGAATTTTGTTACCTACTTTCTCTACTTTCTTTATACTCCAAATTCTCACTATATATTTCACAAAATACACTTTCTGTACTCTTCGATTTCGTTCAAATTTGATCTCCACTTTACTACTTTCATTCTCTATAAATTATTTTCTGTTTTGGAAATATTCTCTCTACAAAATCAAAGATCAAACCGCTATCAGAAGGGCTATAGGATATCTTGTATCCTAAGTACAACCATTTGTATTCCATTCACATAGAAGGATATCATATGTAGCATAATAGAACAAGGAGTTAAAAGAAGCTGCCCTCGATCTAATTCTAGAGAGAAGTGATGAGGCAACAATCCGATCCTCCACACACCAAAAAAGGATGGCAAAGAATTACAATGTTAGGCTCAAGGAAAAAAACTTCTATAAGGGAGACCTAGTACCGCGAAGAGTAGTGGCTAACACCAAGGACCCGGCAGATGAAGCACCAGGGCCTTGGTTTTTATAATCAATGTCATTGGTATAGTGAAATAATAAGCATTGTAATTGCTATGAAAAGTAGTAATCCAATGAACATGATATAAGGATATTAGGCGGCTCGAGCTAGTAAAAAAATCTTCATGTGGTCATTTTACTAACATGAACAACATTGATTTGTAACTTACATAACTCAACTTTGTTAAATTTTGGTGATATAAAATCACAAATAGAAGGAAAGAAATATTCAAAAAGGAAAGTAATCACGTGTGTTCATTATGGAAATGCATAAATTATTGGATTGCATTTACATGAGACGGCTATGAAATAAATGCATACGGACGTTATGGATTAATATATATGCAAAAGGATAATCTCATTGCTTTGGGATTATTTTCTTCCATCTTTGCTAATTAAAGGAATTAGTGAATTACTTGCTATATTTGCACCATTCGTTACCATTATAACTTGCCTCCACTATCTTCTTACCATATCTTGGTAATTTAACCAACACCTCGCATGAATTTACACTAGCTATATATATTAAAGGTAGACTTCATTGTAAACCTATCCTGGCATTCAGCCAGCGATCCCCTAATAAAGCGTCTCTTCTTGTTGACCCTAATTTAGGGCGTTGGTATGTAAACTTTTATCTTGTAATATCTTATAACTCTCTCATGAGTAATAAAATATCTCTCCTTTGGATTGAACGTACAATATTTTAAGGATAGGGGGACCAGTATAAATATTGTCTATCTCTTTTTCTTCTTTATAGTTATTTACTATTTATTTGGAGTAATAGAGTGGTGACGACCTGGTATTTTGGTCATATTATTTTAATAAATATTTAATCCAATTAAATAAAATGTAAACTTATCATTTTAAAATGAGTAAATCTTTTGGAAATATTTGCTATTTATTTATGTAGATTTGTATTTTGAAAAGGGAATTTGATTTGTAAATTTAAATTAAATATCTTTATAATATTTATAATAAAATTTATCTTATATAATTGAATTAAAATGCTTTCTCTTGTTAGCATTTGATTAAAATTATATACAGATAATAATGTTTGAAATAGAATCAAATTCTATCATTAATTATTTAAATCCCTTTAATTCCATCAATATAAAATATAAGTATAAGATATAAGCAAACTTATGAACATAAGATATAAATAGAAATATAAAAAATATAAATACAAGTATACGTTATAAATCAATGTTTGGAAATTTAATTACAGATAGAAAATAAAACTAAGAAGTTATGTTAACAATAACTATAATAATTTTACCCAAACATATAAGATAAGTTTAGGAAAAGATGTTGCTGTGTAATATACTTATGTACAATGCAAAGAAACAAAGAAGGAAAAAGGAAATAATAAAGTTTGCTGTGTAATACATGTGTGCTGTATAACCAATGCAAAAGAGGACAAACTGTTTATATGCAAATATCTTTGTACAGGAAAGAAGAAATTTTTTATAAATATCAGCAATAATAATTATGTGTAAACATATATGAAGACATAAGCATTAAATGGTAGCACAACTTTTGTCAATTCGAATGGAAAAAAAACTCCTTTCAACCGCCATGCTAAAATCTTGTCTGATCAAAGTAAGGTAAAGCTTGTTTTAGAAGACACCACTTTGTCCAAAGCTATTTATATATATATATATATATATATATATACACACACGTATCTTTTATTCCATTTGATTCAAACAAAGCCTGAAAGAAAGAAAAAGAAAACAAATAGCTTTGCTTTGCAAACTTAAATAGATTCAAATTCAGGGCAGAATAGCTTTCTGGAAATTTAACTGCAGCCTTTCGACAAATTATTTTCTGTTCAACAAATGTTTTTGGTGAGTAAACATAAATTTCAAAGCTTCAAGTTGATTAGAAACGATTCTGGGTTTATTGATAATATGGATGCAGATGTTATTGGTTGAATATAACACTATGATGCTCTGTACTTCTATGTTGTTTGTTATAGGTTACATGTTCTTTTCAACTTAAATTCATGCTCATCAAATCATTGTAAAACCCTCTGTTACAATCAAATAAGGTTTTTAAAACTTAAACAAGGTCTTGTAAGCTGGTTAAAACATGATTAGGGGAATATTTTTTTTCACTGGAAGTCATGTTACAGGAAAATCAAGCTATAGATTGATAAATCCAATTGTTAAAAAGGGCTAATTCAAACTTATAACATGGATGCTTACTGGAAGTTATGATTTTTAAAACCCAAATGAAGATTTTTAGTTCTGTGATTCAAGAGCAGTATGTATTTGAGCAAAAGTTGCATTTCTTCCAATTTCTGGTGATCAAATCAATTTTAAAGGTTGAAATTTGGATCGAAGCTAGTACAAACATTTGTGATGTGGAGAAAATTGTTAAATAATTTTTCGAATACACAAGTTGATCAGTCGAATTCATTGTAGGGTTTTGTTTGAAGTTTTTGGTCGTGTTTGAAGCGAAGCGTGTTCTCCTAAAATACGTGATCGGGTTGCTTGAAACTCGAGTGGGTGGCTGCTTAGAGTGTTTTCATGGTGGGGTCAAAATTTGGGCGACTTCGGTGGCCTGTGCGTCAGCGGCGAGACATTTTGATGAAGGTAGTTGGTGCTAGTTATTCGAGCCAAATACCTAAATTTCGATTTGGAAATTTCGAAGACGATCGGAGTTTGGATTTCGATTCTACGTGGGTTTTGTGACTTGCCGATGATCACAAGAGTTCATCGAAGCTTCGCGCGTCGCCGTGCACGTGTACGGCGAAGCGTTCTGTGTCAGTGTCAATCTGGGTGTATGTCTTGAGTCGTATTCGATTTTGAGGTGGGTTGCTTTGGGGTTTTGATCGAGAGTACGAGTAAAATCCTGATACTATAACTTAGTTTTAAATCTAATACTTATTGGAATAAAAAGGAAACGAGAAACAAGAAGAAGAAGGAGAATGTACAGGTGAACGTTACGGGAAAATGAGTGTGTAATACGAAGTGCTACCCGAGTTTCAATTGAGGAGAGTCTCGGGTTCCCTTTCAAAACTGCAGCAATATTATAAAAATTTAATAACTTGTTTTCTACAAGTTTAAGCGTTGCAACTTAATAAAGGTTTAACTGCTTTAGTCAAGAATCTAATATAAGACTTAATTATTCTAGTTAATACATTAACAATGTTTTAACACTTAGGTAATATTTTAATTAAGTAATTAATTTCAATGAAGTATAAAGTTAATTAACATTTAAAGTTTGTAGTTAATATTAAATTGATTTTCAAAAGTTTAAGAAGATTTCATTGAAATGTTAGTTAAGTTGAATAATTAATTTCAATGAATTATTTTTGGGAAGTAATTAAGAATAATTACATTATAATTATAATTAGAGTTTGGATTAATTAATGATTAATTGATAATTAAATTGTAATTAACTACTTAAAGTTAATTAACGAATGATTAGTAATTAAGTAATTTAATTAACTAATGATTAATGATTAATTAACTGGTAATTAAGAAATACTTAATTGGTAATTAAGTTGTGTTAATCAAGAATTAAGGTTTATTAATCAATGGCTAAAGAATAATTGATTTGCAATTAAAATTATTAACTGGGTTCAAGGGTAATTAAGTGATGGATTACTGATTGAAATTAATTTGTTAATTAATTAAAGGGATTACTTAATGGAAGAAATAAAGGGTAATTACTTAGTAGAAGTGATAAAGGATAAATTACTGGGTAAAATTAATCAAGGGATTAATAATTAAGTAAGAAGTTAATTACTTAAGTAAGTAATTACATAGGGGTAATTACTGTTTATAAGTAATTGGGTGGATTAATGAATACAATTAATTGAGGATAATCATTCTTGAAATGTGGTTAAGTATAATTATTTAATGGAAGAAATTAAATAATGATGATAATCTTAATGTAATTAAAGATGAATGATTATGGGATGGTAAATCAATTGGGCTATAATTATTAATAAGCAGGACTTAAAGTTAATGGATTTAATTCAATTATGGTTAATAGATTTATTCGAGATGGTGTGATTGATTATCTTGCTTATTTATGATAAGTGATTGTTTAAATGCCCTGAATTGATTGATACCCCTGAGATGAAATGGTTCGAGATATGATGTGTTGGATGGGCAATGATAATATGGTTATGTATAAATGATGAATTGTTGAGTAAAGGTGATATCTCTTATTTAAAATTTAATTGCATTTTACTTGAATGACATGTGTTAAGATGAACTGAATTCAAAGAGATCGGAGTCGGGTATTAGTTAATACCCGAAACCACTTCGATTTTTTACAAATTGATACGTGGAATCAATAAGTTGTAATGGAATGATTTAAGTAAATTGGACCATATAATCTGAGTTTGGCACTTGGAAATTAATGTGTGAAATAAGTGATGTCTATAACAACTTGTGAAGTGAAAACTGATATAAGTTACCCGGGTTTATATGAGTCGTATACCTTTGTATTCCATGTTAGATGAGTTTACTCACGCTGGTTTCCAGCCTGACCCGGGTGTTACTTTGATGTAATGCTCGGGTCAGACCGAGTATTACAGATTTTCAGGTAGGTACGATGGATGACAAGAACGTATGGAGTGCTTCCGCTATATTATATATTGTATATCTATGACAGGGTAATAGTGTATATCCACTGTCTGTGTAAATGTGTAACTCTGATGTATTAAAGTGTAAATCGACAGATATAGTATTCTTTTGTAAACTATTATTATTTATTATTATATTTTATCTGCTGCGAGTGTGAGTTGTTGATGTTTCTATTCTTCTTTTTCTTCTATCTCTTTCTTCTTTTCATAACTATCTGGAATCTTCGGGATCGAAAATTTCGGGTCGTTACAGTTGGTATCAGAGTAGAAGGTTAAGCGAGAACCTTGGCTCTGGTGGGAATTACTCATTAATTAGAGTCTGTAATACTCTAGAATGAGTTGAGTGTATATATATGAGATTGCGTACTTGTTATTTTCTTATATAAAGATTTTAAATGATTTCATATAAGATTATATTTGATATATAAAGCAATATTTCACTTTAATAAATATTAAGAAAATGACTGTTAAATTATTAGAATTAAATTAAGAAGTAATATAATACAACCAAACTGAAATTAAATAAAGATAAGTTTGACATGGATTCCAACTAAAATTTAAATCTTGAATTGGAGAAGTATTTCAGAATAAGATGATAATGAATGGTTTTAGATATGATAATCTTGGTTATTATCATAAATGATTGTTGTGTGTTAATGAGTAAGCAAATGAAATGTTCTAAAGAAGTAAACATTTAAATAAAGTATGACTTATAAAATTTGAAAATACCTAAATTGTGGAATTTTAAATATGGGTCCATAAATTTGATTTTTTTTTTGCTTCAAAGTGCTAAAGAATAAATAAGTATTATTTGAATAAGAGAGACTTGTTGCAAACAATGGGTTGTTTGAAGATTGGACTTGAATTAAAAACCAAAGATGGTTTAAAACTTAAGGTATATCTAGGTAAGAAATTTGATGTATAAGAGTTGAATTCTTATAATTAATTCTAATTTATAGGTTAGGAAGTCCCTCTAGAAGTCAGTCTTTGAGAGAAATGGCTAGGAGCGAAGAATGGAAGGCAAGGCGCAGGGAACGAAGAGCAGCTGCACGTAAGGAATGGGAAATAGCAATTCAGGAGTATGAAAATCGGATTAAGGAAAGAAATGGACCAGGACCTTATGATAACATCACTTGCTATAGATGTTACAATAAGGGTCATTACGCAGCTAAGTGTGGTAAAACAAGGAAGGAATTAAAGGGTATATTCCAACGTTTTCGCTCCGAGATATTATGCTTTAAGTGCCATAAGAAGGGACATTTCCTTAACCATTGTCCTGAAGTGAGGAAGGTGAAGCGTAAACCAATGGAACTAGTCAACGAGTCAACCATTTGCTATCATTGTAAGGGAATGGGACATATCGCGAGAAATTGTCCCAAGAGACAGAAGAAGAAGAAGATTAAGGTTGTGGAACACCCAGTAGGAAGCATAGAGGTCATCCAGGTTGATGAGAGGGTAGAAACTTTTTGTGGAAAATGCTATAAGTGGGGACATCCTGTTGAAAAGTGATTGTTCGAGCTTTACCCTTTGGGAGGAAGTCCATAGAAAGGATTCTTGTAAGAATATTATGGCTCTGTTCTTTCCAAACCTCTAGGCAATAGAAAGGCATTTAGATCTATGACCTTTGTAAGACTCTTATTTTGGATAAATGTATGTAATGTATGAACTGCTAGTAGGTAATCAACTAATGTATGGAATATTTTATGGTAATTCAACCTAATATAGAATTTTCTCCATCTATTGAGAATTGGACTCAGAATTTAATAGTTTAAAGATTTGGATTACTGATTTAATAAATAAATAAATAAATAAAGGTTAATCTAATTTAAGGGGATTAAATCAACATTTGAAAAGTTAGCTCGAATTTATATAATTCGAGATGGTTAAAGTTGAGATTTTGATTTCATTAGTTCGAATTGAATTTAGTTTAAATTAATTAGAATTGAAGATAGATGAGTATAAAATTCAAATGGAAAATTCGAATTGGATTAATTTGAAATAAAATCGAAGATTTAATGAGTTCAAATTCAAACAGGAGTTGGAAAAAATTCATATAGAAATTGAAATGATTTAAAATTGAAATAGATTCAATTGGAAAGTAGTCTAAATAAATTTGGATGATTTGGAATTGTAGTTAAAGCGAATATGTTTAAAATCAAACGAAATTTGATTAGAATTTGGAAAGAAATCAGATTGATTTAACTTGAATTAGGATTAAATCAATAGAAACTGAAGTTATTTAAACTATAATTGAGTCAAATTAAATGGATGTGGAAATTTAAATTTAATGGATTGGAAGTTGGGAATAGAACAGTTTTGACTCTAGACTATTTTTAATATAAACCGTTTAAATATAGACTTATTTTTCAAGCTATTTAATATATACAACTTTTAAAAAAAAGAAAAATTATTTTTGGAACTATTTTACAATTTTCAACTGTTTTCTAAATTAATTACTGTTTTACAACTATTTTGCACTTATCTTAATTTTTTGAAACTATTTAACTATTTTTCCAACTATTTTATAATTAGTTAACTATTTCACAGTTATTTTGCAAACTAATAATTATTTTTCAACTACTTATCTATTTTTAAAATTTTCAAGCTATTTTCTAAAGTATAAACTGGTCGGAGTTCAAACTGTATTTGACTTGAACACCAAACTGAGATAAGAATTGAAGTGATAATTCAATGGGAATTAAGACAATTGTAAATAAGTGAAAGGGAATTAAAGGAAATGTGAATAGAAAGGGAATTGATTTGGTTGATAATCAATAAAAACAAATACGTAGGATGTACGTATATTATTCTATTCGCATAGTGATTTGATCCAGATTCGAGCATAGAATTTCGAGATAGTTTATCGATCCGAGTTGGAATTTTCACTCGATTTTCGACGGCGGACCTGGATATGGTTTTTTGATTGGTTCTGGATGTTCTCTATCATAGTTATGGCTATGCAAGGAGAATGACGGTTTCTGATCAAGAAACCAGATCTGTGTCCGCACTAGGAAGTCGGGTGGACGATACTAGTTCGGAAGAGAAATTGTGTGATCGAGCGAGCGATCAGATTGGTATAGCGTACGGGTGCCATGTGTACATCGTACAGATTTGAATGAAATTGGTATTGAAAGGAGTAATCAAAATTTGAATATTTTATTTTGAATAAACAAGGTTATATATATATATATCTTTGTTAAATAAGATAAAACTCCCCTTGTTGAATCTATAGCCAGAAGGGAATGGTTTTTGAAAATGTTTGAAGTATAAAAAGGAGTTTTATACAAGTTTGAAATGATCCAAAGTTTTAAAAAGTTATATATATATAAAGGATCATATGAGGATTTTAGAAAAAGGTTTTGGGAACCTTTGGATTTGGAAAGGCTTTTGATTTTTGGGTAAAATCAATATTTGAAATTTGTAAAGCCTAGTTTGAGAATTATCGATTTTGAGATAATCGATTTTGGGTAAGGGAGCCTTATATGAAATTCATACTAGGTGTATGATTTTGGGCAAATACTATATGTGTATAGTATAAGGTGTTTTGAGATTGGCTCTGGGGAAAAAGGCGCTCCCTTAAAATGAACTTCTCAGGAATACCACTGGGTAGTACTGCCTTGAGCCTCTAAGGGGGAGGTTCTAAAGTTGATCCTGTGAGGAGTCCGGACGAAACTAGTTCCTGGGGATTATTGGGTAGCGAAAGTCGATGGCGCTGATGCCTACAGAGGCATTTGGGTTATGCTGTGACGACAGTGTAACTCGATGTCGCTGCGATCTACTGTGGGGACCATAGCGAAAATCGTGTGGAGGATGAGTGCCAACGGACTACACTTGATTTTGCCGGGAAGGCAACGCAACATCGGTAGACTGCGATCTATGGTCGAGTGGAGTGGAGAAGTTTCATTCTTTTGGCAGCGAAATTCGATGGAGTTGATACCTACAGTTATATGGGTTTTTGCTGTGATAGCTACGTAACCCCAGTTGTAGCTGCGATTTGTAGCGGGTTCCATGGTGTAATTGAGGGGCGCGGATGCCTACAGTTATCTATGGATTTTGCCGGGACGACAACGTAACCATCAGTTAACTGCGACCATGGATGAGAGTGATGATTTCCAGAGCATTCTCACCAAAGATATTTCCTCTATTTTCAAAAATTATTTTCGATATTTTCAATAAAATTACTTTCCCAAGTATTTTCACTGGATGTTGAAAATGGGTTTACCAAGTACTTATAGATTTTCAGTCCTACGCCTGATCAACGTATGACCGAATGTCTGTGAGAACAAGAATGGACTTGTCGAAACATCGAGTTATAAAAGTATTTTTATAAAAACTATTTTAGAAATATTATATAGATTTTTAAAGTAGTTTAAAAATGATCAAAGAAAATTTATCTGATTTTAAGCATTTTAATCTGGCTTCGTTCCTTTTCGAGGACGAAAAGATTCAAAGGGGGGAGGAATGTGACGACCCGGTATTTTGGTCATATTATTTTAATAAATATTTAATCCAATTAAATAAAATGTAAACATATCATTTTAAAATGAATAAATCTTTTGGAAATATTTGCTATTTATTTATGTAGATTTGTATTTTGAAAAGGGAATTTGATTTGCAAATTTAAATTAAATCTCTTTATAATATTTATAATAAAATTTATCTTATATAATTGAATTAAAATGCTTTCTCTTGTTAGCATTTGATTAAAATTATATATAGATAATAATGTTTGAAATAGAATCAAATTCTATCATTAATTATTTAAAATCCCTTTAATTCCATCAATATAAAATATAAGTATAAGATATAAGCAAACTTATGAACATAAGATATAAATAGAAATATAAAATATATAAATACAAGTATACGTTATAAATCAATGTTTGGAAATTTAATTACAGATAGAAAATAAAACTAAGAAGTTATGTTAACAATAACTATAATAATTTTACCTAAACATATAAGATAAGTTTAGGAAAAGATGTTGCTGTGTAATATACATATGTACAATGAAAAGAAACAAAGAAGGAAAAAGGAAATAATAAAGTTTGCTGTGTAATACATGTGTGCTGTATAACCAATGCAAAAGAGGACAAACTGTTTATATGCAAATATCTTTATACAGGAAAGAAGAAATTTTTTATAAATATCAGCAATAATAATTATGTGTAAACATATATGAAGACATAAGCATTAAATGGTAGCACAACTTTTGTCAATTCGAATGAAAAAATAAAATCCTTTCAGCCGCCATGCTAAAATCTTGTCTAATCAAAGTAAGGTAAAGCTTGTTCCAGAAGACACCACTTTGTCCAAAGCTATTTATATATATATATATACACGTATCTTTTATTCCATTTGATTCAAACAAAGCCTGAAAGAAAGAAAAAGAAAATAAATAGCTTTGCTTTGCAAACTTAAATAGATTCAAATTCAGGGCAAAATAGCTTTCTGGAAATTTAACTGCAGCCTTTCGACAAATTGTTTTCTGTTCAACAAATGTTTTTGGTGAGTAAACATAAATTTCAAAGCTTCAAGTTGATTAGAAACGGTTCTGGGTTTATTGATAATATGGTTGCAGATGTTATTGGTTGAATATAACACTGTTATGCTCTGTACTTCTATGTTGTTTGTTACAGGTTACATGTTCTTTTCAACTTAAATTCATGCTCATCAAATCATTGTAAAACCCTCTGTTACAATCAAATAAGGTTTTTAAAACTTAAACAAGGTCTTGTAAGCTGGTTAAAACATGATTAGGGGAATATTTTTTTTCACTGGAAGTCATGTTACAGGAAAATCAAGCTATAGATTGATAAATCCAATTGTTAAAAAGGGCTAATTCAAACTTATAACATGGATGCTTACTGGAAGTTATGATTTTTAAAACCCAAATGAAGATTTTTAGTTCTATGATTCAAGAGTAGTATGTATTTGAGCAAAAGTTGCATTTCTTCCAATTTCTGGTGATCAAATCAATTTTAAAGGTTGAAATTTGGATCGAAGCTAGTACAAACATCTGTGATGTGGAGAAAATTGTTAAATAATTTTTCGAATGCACAAGTTGATCAGTCGAATTCATTGTAGGGTTTTGTTTGAAGTTTTTGGTCGTGTCTGAAGCGAAGCGCGTTCTCCGAAAATACGTGATCGAGTTGCTTGAAAATCGAGTGGGTGGCTGCTTACAGTGTTGTCATGGTGGGGTCAAAATTTTGGCGACTTCGGAGGCCTGTGCGTCAGCGGCGAGACATTTTGATGAAGGAAGTTGGTGATAGTTATTCCAGCCAAATACCTAAATTTTGATTTGTAAATTTCGAAGACGATCTGAGTTTGGATTTCGATTCTACGTGGGTTTTGTGACTTGCCGATGATCACGAGAGTTCATCGAAGCTTCGCGCGTCGCCGTGCACTTGTACGACGAAGCGTTCTGTGTCAGTGTCAATCTGGGTGTATGTCTTGAGTCGTATTCGATTTTGAGGTGGGTTGCTTTAGGGTTTTGCTCGAGAGTACGAGTAAAATCCTGATACTATAACTTTGTTTTAAATATAATAATTACTGGAATAAAAAGGAAACAAGAAACAAGAAGAAGAAGTAGAATGTACAGGTGAACGTTACAGGAAAATGAGTGTGTAATACGAAGTGCTACCCGAGTTTCAATTGAGGAGAGTCTCGGGTTCCCTTTCAAAACTGCAGCAATATTATAAAGATTTGATAACTTGTTTTCTACAAGTTTAAGCGTTGCAACTTAATAAAGGTTTAACTGCTTTAGTCAAGAATCTAATATAAGACTTAATTATTCTAGTTAATACGTTAACAATGTTTTAACACCTAGGTAATATTTTAATTAAGTAATTAATTTCAATGAAGTATAAAGTTAATTAACATTTAAAGTTTGTAGTTAATATTAAATTGATTTTCAAAAGTTTATGAAGATTTCTTTGAAATGTTAGTTAAGTTGAATAATTAATTTCAATGAATTATTTTTGGGAAGTAATTAAGAATAATTACGTTATAATTATAATTAGAGTTTGGATTAATTAATGATTAATTAATAATTAAATTGTAATTAACTACTTAAAGTTAATTAACGAACGATTAGTAGTTAAGTAATTAAGTAATTTAATTAACTAATGATTAATGATTAATTAATTGGTAATTAAGAAATACTTAATTGGTAATTAAGTTGTGTTAATCAAGAATTAAGGTTTATTAATCAATGGCTAAAGAATAATTGATTTGCAATTAAAATTATTAACTGGGTTTAAGGGTAATTAAGTGATGGATTACCGATTGAAATTAATTTGTTAATTAATTAAAGGGATTACTTAATGGAAGAAATAAAGGGTAATTACTTAGTAGAAGTGATAAAGGATAAATTACTGGGTAAAATTAATCAAGGGATTAATAATTAAGTAAGAAGTTAATTACTTAAGTAAGTAATTACAGAGGGGTAATTACTGTTTATAAGTAATTGGGTGGATAAATGAATACAATTAATTGAGGATAATCATTCATGAAATGTGGTTAAGTATAATTATTTAATGGAAGTTAACTAATGATGATAATCTTAATGTAATTAAAGATGAATGATTATGGGATGGTAAATCAATTGGGCTATAATTATTAATAAGCAGGACTTAAAGTTAATGGATTTAATTCAATTATGGTTAATAGATTTATTCGAGATGGTGTGATTGATTATCTTGCTTATTTATGATAAGTGATTGTTTAAATGCCCTGAATTGATTGATACCCCTGAGATGAAATGGTTCGAGATATGATGTGTTGGATGGGTAATGATAACATGGTTATGTATAAATGATGAATTGTTGAGTAAAGGTGATATCTTTTATTTAAAATTTAATTGCATTTTACTTGAATGACATGTGTTAAGATGAACTGAATTCAAAGAGATCGGAGTCGGGTATTAGTTAATACCCGAAACCACTTCGATTTTTTACAAATTGATACGTGGAATCAATAAGTTGTAATGGAATGATTTAAGTAAATTGGACCATATAATCTGAGTTTGGCACTTGGAAATTAATGTGTGAAATAAGTGATGTCTATAACAACTTGTGAAGTGAAAACTGATATAAGTTACCCGGGTTTATATGAGTCGTATACCTTTGTATTCCATGTTAGATGAGTTTACTCACGCTGATTTCCAGCCTGACCCGGGTGTTACTTTGATGTAATGCTCGGGTCAGACCGAGTATTACAGATTTTCAGGTAGGTACGATCTGGAGCTCAGGAGGCGAGCTGGATGACAAGAAAGTATGGAGTGCTTTTGCTATATTATATTATTGTATATCTATGATAGGGTAATTGTGTATATCCACTGTCTGTGTAAATGTGTAACTCTGATGTATTAAAGTGTAAATCGACAGATATAGTATCCTTTTGTAAACTGTTATTATTTATTATTATATTTTATCCGCTGCGAGTGTGAGTTGTTGATGTTTCTATTCTTCTTTTTCTTCTATCTCTTTCTTCTTTTCATAACTATCTGGAATCTTCGGGATCGAAAATTTCGGGTTGTTACAAGAGTAATCGTTTCTTGATTGAGTAACGTTAAAATTGGCAAATATAGATCTTGTTTATTGTTTTTTTCGCATTTGTGCAATTATTGCACAACAAATTGATATCAGAGTTGTAGATTTTGCTCAACATATTGGTATCAAAGGAAGACGATTTGTTTAAATTTTTGCGTTAATGATTTCTAAAAAGGGCAGTTGGTCCGTTGGTAATTATGTTATTACTTATTTTGATGGAAAAGGAGATTTTAGCATACGACAAATAAAGATGGAGGAGATTATGTTGAGAGAGAAGAACGTTTCTGTCTTGGAACTTTGGTGATAAGGAATTTAGTGCCTTGAAGGGATAACTTTATTTGGGAATCTATATCCGCTTCATGGCTCAACGCTGATGTGAGAGTCTTATGCTGATTTCCATAGGAAATTTTTTGTTTGGCAGATAAGGTATATGGGAGGAGAGAGATTCAATTAGTGATTGAGGGATTTTTTGGCCTTATTGGCATTGAGATTATTTTGGTATCTACCTTTTTTCGATTTTTGGACATGTGCAATATTTTATTGATGGGCGGGGACATTATCTGAGCTCATTAACAAGGTAAGATGGGGTTGCCTTGCCAGAACCCATCGGGTAAGTATTTATTTTTGGTTCTATCTCGTTAAGAGATTTTGGTTGAAGGTGGAGTTCATTTTTTTAAAGAGTTTTATGTTGAAAAGCGAATTTGAATTGAGACTAGGTGTTGGAGATATGTGATTTTTCGTCAAGGTGGAGTGTTAAATTTTGGTAATGCAAAATCACAAATAGAAGGAAACAAGTATGCGAAAAGAAAAGTAATCATGTGTGTTCATTATGGAAATGCATAAATTATTGGATCACATTTGCATGAAATGGCAAGAAAATAAATGCATGTGCACATTATGGAATAATATATATGCAAAAGGATATGCATATTATTTCTTTCTCGGCAACCTCATTGCTTTGGATTAATTTCTTCCATCTTTGCTAATTAAAGGAACGAGTGAATTACTTGCTATATTTGCACCATTTTTTACCATTGTAACTTGCCTCCATTATCTTATTACCATATCTTGGTAATTTAATCAACGACTAACATGAATGTACACTAGCTATATATTGAGGGTAGACTTAAATATAACCCTATTTTGACATTCAGCCAGCGATCCCCTAATAGAGTGTCTCTTCTTGTTAACCCTAATTTAGGGCTTTGGTATTTAAACACTTATCTTGTAATCTCGTATAACTCTCTCATGAGCAATATAATCCATCTCCTTTGGACTGGACGTATACTGTCTTAATGATAGTGGAACCAATATAAATATTGTGTGTCACCTTTTCTTCTTTATAGTTATTTATTATTTATTTGGAGTAATAGAATAATTGTTACTAGATTGAGTGGTGTTCAAATTGGCAAATCTAGATCTTGTTTATTATTTTTTTCGCATTTAAGCAATTTTTACATAACAGATTGGTATCAAAGCAGTTGATTTTGCTCAACATACTTTTCAGCCAAATAATTATATTGGGTGTAAGGATACCAGATGACCTGAACTAGTACAAAAAACCATGCACATAAATTAAAAAAGATTGTAAACACATGAACTGAATTCATAAAAAATAATAGTCTGCCCCTAAGTAGCGGGGCAGACCATACCGCGTGCACGCAATAAACGAATGCCAAAGAACAAATTCAAGAAGCATGAACTGCATGAGAAATCAATCAAAAGCGGCAATAAAAGACATGGAATGCAATACAATCTTAAATCAGGTACAATTCCAGAAACTACGTAAATCTTGCCAAGTAAATATTACAAACTGAAATCTACTAATATTTACTGAAATCTACTCATATTTTCATATTCCCAAATTTGTACATACATCACAAATGAAATATAAAATGATCGTCACATAATACTACATCAAAAATTATGCTCAAAACTACGGCTTATAGTCAAACAAACTGTGCCATGATTCCGATTCATCCTTAAAAGAATCATCGATTATGATTCTTTCACAATGATGAGAGTTGCGGTCATCTAATGCAGAATGTTGGATAGAGCTGCCCTTTGTGTAAGAAGATGGGGATGGGTCATTTAATACTGTAATAACAACCGACGAACGACGAGGGGCAACACCACTAAAACTCGTAGTTCGCACCAGCCGAAATGTTTCCAAGGTCCTCCGGAAAAGAAATAAAATCCTCATGATTATATAAAAATGGCTAAGTCAAGTTCAGGCTAGAAGTGAGTAAAAACATCAATTGCATTTTGCAATAATCTCTGCCATGACCCTTTTGACCCTCTCTTTATGATGTTTCTCCATCAAGGAACCCTTATTCAAACTTTCTAAAGTAGTAGTAGAAATCCTAGATGATGCAGTAGCAGGAACTCATCCAAGGTCATACAAGTTGGATTGAAACTTAAGTTAGATATTTTTGTTTTCAGGGGCATTCACGTGCTCCATAGCCATCCAACTAACCTGCTCAATTTTATCCCAAAGCCGATCTTTGGTCCTCTTGGTCGCTCTAGAATAAGAGCCAAAAAGCTCCTACGCGATAGATATAACATATGAACATCTATCCCCAAAGGACCGTGATTCCTTTTTATAGCTATTTTTCAACTCATGAAATTTGGCCTCATAATAGTTCTTCAAATCCTTCTTCCACTGGAAAACAACATCAGGATTTACCTTCGATGGAGGAACATGAGTAGTACTAGGCCTCAATACTATGCTAGGGTCTAAGGACGCAATAGGATCATCTTCTGCATAAATTTGCTTAGGGATTTGTAAATATAACTCTTCAGCTTTGACATTAAGTGCCTTAATCTCATCTTTATATAAAACCCTGTGTACTTCTTCGACATTCCAGTTTAGTAATTCGAACCAAAGTAGACCTGAGCTTTTCTTTCAAGTCAGTTATCTTCAAACGTTGCTTAGTGATGCAATGCTGGAAATCAAGCAAATTTAGATGAACGAAATTAAAAGAAAGTGCAAATAAGCCAAAGTTCCAAGGTATTTATACTCATTTATAAGAGAATTCAATTTGCATAGTATCCTTACAGCTATTTGCACAATAATAAAAAATGTTTTCTACAACATGTTCTTGCAAAGGTATAAATTCCAAAATACTGCTATAATTATAAAGTACAATGCCTAAGAGATGCTTGCCGAAGGTCGATTCATTCTTATACGAAAAGTCTTATTAGGCTTGAAGTTGGTGCCTATCCATATTTCCATCGAATCATCAACAATCACCACAAAGCCTACTTTATTATAGGGAACACTCAAATCAAGCGTAGGGTAAAAATAACTAAAATTCTTTTATAGCTCATTGCAAAGAAATCTTCCCTATCTTACATCTAATATTCTACTGTAACGACCCGTAAATTTCGTTAACTAGATTTGTCATATTTATAAGATTTTGGAATTTAATTATAAAGAAATATAATTGTTATAATTGGTAACGAAGTAAATGTAATAATAATTAACCTATGAAATATTACATTGGTTGTAATAGACTAAATTATAAAGATTGAATTTAATAAACCCTATTTATTTGGAACCTTGTTTATCTATATGCAAAAGTATAATAAAGGAGTTATTGCAAGAGATTGAAATTTAAATAGAATGCTAATGAATGAATAGTGGAAAGGATTATACAGGTGTATAATTTAATACGAGAAAGGAAAGTAATTAATTGATTATGTAATAAAAACATTGTAACGGTAATTGGAATAAATTAAGGAATATGTTAGTATAAGTTAATTATTAATAACTTGAAAGGGAATCCAACCAATTCTAGTTAAAAGTTACACTTGGTTATAAATATAATATAAGAGAACTAATGAATATTGAATAAATTTTGGAATAGTTTGTAATAAATGTTAATTGAGTAAAACCAGTGTTATGTAAGTAATTACAATATTGGGGTGAAAAATAGTGAACCTCTAAAAGTGTAATTAAGAGTTAATGACAATATATTGTACGTTACTTATTTTATTAGGTTGTTAAGTTAATTTGTAATCAATTTCAATCAATTCGCTAAATTACTGCAGTTAACGGGGAATAAATTGATAAGTGAAAAATGTTGAATTCAATAAGATGTAACCAAGGTAAAATTCCATTCATAAGATGATAATTAATATAATAAAAAGAAATGAAACCAAGATGAAAATTTGAAAATATAAATGTAATGGAATATAAAATAATATTTACTATGTTAGTTGAGTAATAATTGATTGAATATTAAGTTTGGAACTGAATAAAATCAAATTTATTTGGAATTAATTTGCAATTTATTGGATTAATTGCAGCTGACCTTTGAACACTGTATTTACTGAAATAATTGACACTAAATTGATATGTGAATTTTTTTTAGTTATTATAAACATCAAAGAGATTAATTGCAATTAAATGGAGATGAAATTGAAGTTATTTATGTAATGAGTATGAATCTAATGTTAATTTTACTTATAAAATTGACAATTGATATTGAATGAAAAGAATAAAATTTAAGTTGTGTCAATAAATTGGAATTTGTGTATGATAATAAGTTTAATTGAAATTTAATGAACTCAAACACCTAAATATTATGTTAATAGAAATTTAAAATGGAATCAAAGAATATTTGTATATAGATTTTGAATCAAATGTTGAGTTCATCCGGTGAAATATTGAAGTGAATAATATGAATGAAGATTTAACTTATATTTTCTAAATTTAACGAAATTGGAAATTAATACGGAAATTGATAGATTTATCAACTTTTAATTTACATCTAAATTTGTTTAAATTTTGTAAATGATTTAGAAATATAAGAGTGGTGAAATTTTCAAATTTTAAGGTTGAAATTTAAAGATTGGATTTAATTTAATCAATTTTTAATTTATTTAATTAATATAAAAATAGCCATTTTGGTCACGGACTCGGATTTCGACGAAATCAGTTTCATCGGATCCGTAACAGTGAATTTTTGTAGGGTTTTAAGTTTCGTAGCGATCGGACTTGTCGGTTGATCGTACGAACGCGAAACGATTTGAAATCGATTTAATTGAAATCAATTTGAAATCAATTTGGAAATATTAATTTCATTATAACTTCTTCATAAACTTTTTCCATTGCGTTTAGAATATTTTAAAACACCTATTTCAATATATGGGTTTACCCAATTTCGTTCTGGGGTCAGAATGAGTTTTTTGGGCCACGTTAGCGGTAGCATGTATATCTATCAACCCGATCCATCTATTTTTCAATTTTATTTATATAAACCCAGCTCTAAACCCTAGCCTCCATCTACTCTCATTTGTTTGTGCGTTTATTTTCCTCAGCTCCTCCTCTTCCCAATGGCTGCAAACCAAACCCTAGATCCAATTCAATTTCAAAAATCAAAGTCAAAATCCAAAGTTCTCAGAAAATTCCGAAAAAAATTATATGTTGATGCTCTCGACGAGCGAAATTCAATGATGTAATTGTTTGTCGATTCGGATTGTAGTTTGACCAGAAATTGGCTCGTTTGTCTCGGCCATTCGTTTTGGCTTTGTGATTCAACGGAGGATCTTCGTCCTTAGGTCGATCGGGAGGCATGGATGCGTGGAGGGTGTCGAGTAGGTTCGATCCATACGGTTAGTTCCTGATTTGAGCACCAGAATTCGCCGTGATTTGGGGATAAATAGGGGCAGCGGCGAGCACGGCTTGGGAGCCAGAGGAGGCCGGTCGGCCTGTGGTGGTGCGTCTCGGGGAGAGGGTGACGTCGGCGCGATCTGATCGTGGTATAGGGGCACGTGGTGGCAGCGAAGGGCACGTTCGTTTGTGGCGGCTGTAGAAGCTTCGGTCGCGAATTTGTCTAGGGTTCAGGGGGTCAATGCGTGAAAAAGCTTACGTGGCTGCGTGGTAATGGTTTGATTTCTTTTATTGTTTATTTAAATTTAATTTTTGTTTTCAATTATTTGAATCGTATAATTTTTGCATAGGGACTCCGATTCACGCGCGGTTTTCTCTGCTAGGTTCGTATTGGAATTCCGGACATTTTGGTGCTGGTTTGGACGGATTTGGGGACCGTCAAAATTTTGGGTTTAAATTGGATTTAAATTCAATTTAAATCCCAAAGGTGAGTGTTTTAACCCACTCACAACTTCTAAAATTTCTTATGTTTGTTAAATTGATTTAAGATATGAGTAGAAATTATTTAGACTGTTTGGCATATTTTATTCATCATCTCAGTTAGATTGCATTTATTTAAATTAAATTGTTATTTAATTTTATTATTGCATATTATTTAACAGTTAAATTTGTTTATTCTGCATATAAACTTCCAATTAAACAGTTATTAATTTATTGTGAATATAAACTGTTCGTTGATATGTAACAACCCTGTATTTTCTAATTATTGTAATTGTATATTTTAATTATTTTAATTTAAATTCCTAGTTTAAAAACTTTATTTTATTTATTAAAATGAATATATTTTGTTAATTGAAATATAAATGTTGATTTTGATGTGGATTAGAATTTCAAACATGCATAAATTGAATATTTCCAGAAAATGTGAATTTTGGTCAATCTGGTCAAACTTTTACTTTTATATTTTAAAAGTTTTAAAATTTTAATTTTTTCTTTTATTATGAAAGTAAATAAAATTTCAAGAACACTGCTTTTCGTTTCGTTGAAATCCGAATAATATTGTGAAAGTTATACTTTTTACAAAATTGGGTGTAAATTGTTTTATTTCACACTACGTTTTATTTTAAATTATATAAATAATCTTTTTAATTGTCATATATTATTCTAAATTGTATTATATGTTATGTTACATATATTTTTACCTTTTAATATTTTAAAGTGATGTTTGAATTTTTCCAAAGCTCATTGAATTTATTTTCTATTTTTAAAGGTTAGTTTCCATTTTTCTGCTATTTTCTTCATTTAAATTATATTTAATTAAAATTTATTTATTCATTTTTATGTATGCATTTTATTTTTATGTTTTTATCTTTATTTATAAATATTTTTCATGTACAAACAATTTTCCCAAAGTTCATTTCATTTATTTTCAAATTTTCAAGCCTAATTTACATTTTCTTTGTTATTTTCTTAATTTAATTATATTTAATTAATATTTATTTATTTATTTTTGTTTGTTTACTATATTTTCGTGTTTTATCTGTATTTATACATATTTTACATGTATTTAAATTTTAAAAAAGAAATTAGAAATTCAAAGAGACAAGGCTCTTCATTTCTTGTGACTTTTCAATAGCTAGTCTCTTCATTTCCTTAGCTTTTCATTTTCTCCTTGATAGCCGTACATTTCCCATTGCCTTTCACGTGAAAATACTTCTTATCCTCTTCAACTCACGGCTATTTCTCATTTGAGAAAAAAAAATCCAAGTTAATGGCTTCTCTTTATTCTTTTCTACCTTTCTTCCTTGAATTTGCCTTGTTTTCTGCTTAAATTTGCCTTGACTTCACATATGATCCTCGGCCTATCACCTCCACCATATACAGAAGCAAACATCTCCTCCTCCTCTGACCATGACAAACCATGCCATCCAATTGAAGCCATCTCCACAAAACTTTGCTTAAAACTCCAAATATTGCCTAACCGAGCCTTGTATTCCCATTTCCTTCATGTTTAGCCTTGGCCACCACCTCTAACACCACCACCACTTGCTGCCATGACCTATAGCCATCATCATCATCTCTGACCTGACCTGAAGATGCACCAGGCCGAGCCCATAGGACCATAGGCCGAGCCTATGTACACCAAAACCTTCCATTCCTTGACCCAAACCCCTTGCCTCCTTTACTTTCCACTTGTTTTGCCTTTACCTTCCACTTTCATGCCCTAAGCCTTGTCTCTAGGCCATGGCCGAGCCATGTTGACACCTAGGCTGAGCCTAGTGTGGTGAGGTCAAGCCCATTTGATCATGTGACAAGCTTATGTTGTCGTGTGCAAGTCTTTTGCTTCTAAGGTTTGGTCATCTCTCTTGTTTTGCAACTGTTCTGCAAACTAAAGTTGTTGATTATATTTGTATGTCGATATCTATATTTGTGCTTATGTATGTTATATTTTGTGTTGTTTACAAGGGTCTCCATCAATTCAAATCAAATCGTGCTTGTCGTGCCTTTGGAATCGCTCTTGTATGTGTTGTTTGTCTCTAGCTTCGTAAAAGGTGAGTCTTTCTCACTCTGACATATTTACTTATGAAATAGTAAATTGATGGCAAGTGTATAGTAATATAAAATGTTTATGCAAGTTAGTGATGATCATATGATATGCTATGCCATGTTATTACCATGTTAAAACTGTTAGTTATCACCTGACATTTGATATATTGCGACATTGACATTGTTTATATTGTTTATGCATAAGATCACACTGCAAGTTCCCTGTTAGAATAGAATCACTATGAGTTGAAATGATACATACCCGAACGGACTTTAAAATAGGAAAAAAATCGTTATGGGCTGAAATGATAGGCCTGAGCGATTTTTATTGTATTTTATTTGACTTGGGATTGCGGGTTTTCTTTGTAAACTGCGGATTGAAATGATATATATCTGTATCACTTGACCTAGGTTAGAAAATTATATACAGACCCCGTGGTATATTTTTAAATGATTTTTATTAAAATATGTATTTTTAAAAGTATGAAATTTTGATTTAAAAATATATATTTTATGGTTTTAAGAAAATTGAATATTAAGTCTTGAAATTGTGAATTTGAGTACGTAAATGTGAAATAATTGAGATTTTAGACTTTAAATTTTATTTTAAGATGTAAATAAATAATGGAAATTAAATTTAAAGTTTTAAAATTATATTTGAAGTAAAATTTTAAGTTTTATTTAATTTATATGTTAATAAACAGTGAATTTTGACTTAATAAATGAATGGAGTTTTTAAATTGAATATTTGATCTAAAATTTTTGTTGTGTTAAATCATATGTTAAAATGATTTTAAATGTGAAATTTTGAAGTCTAGAAATATGACTTTTAAGTTATAATAAAAATTTGGAGTTTTATTATTATTTTCGAAAAGCTAAAATGAAATCTGGAATTTTATAGCATTTTCAAAATGTTGTAGTCTTTTGACAGGATTTTTAAATGCTATTGTTTTGAATCTAACAATGTTTGAAATAACTAAATATCTATTACGACATTTTATAAATGCCGTTATTCTTGAACTAAACCATTTTTGGAAGCTGTAATCTACGATAGCACTTTATAAATGCTGTCGTTGCTATAATTTGACAATGTTAGAAATGTTATAGATTTTAACACTGTTTGAGTTATATTTTGAAGTGTTAAATGATTTAACTTTTGGAAATTGATTAATTGTGAAATTTAAGAAGTTTTGAATATATTTTATATTTAAATTTGAATTTTTAAGGAATTTAAATTTGAATTTGAATTTAAATAGGGTTTACTTGGTTATGTGTTAAATGGAATGAAATGTAATGAGATAAATGAATTTTTGAATGGAATTTTTAATGTATTTTGTAATGATACTTGAAATAACAAATGAATGATTTATTTGATTTAAAATGATATTTAAATTTGAGTATTTGAATTTGAATTCAAATAATGATTTGATAATAAGGTTTGGAAATGATTTGATCTTTATTTGATAAAGAATATGAATTGGAATGATATGTACTTTTGATTAATGAATATTTGAAAATTTTATTGGTATGAAAGGATATTTAGTTTAATTGTAAATTGAGTTTATTTAAATGATATTGGATTTATGAAATGAATATTTCAAAACTAAGTAATAATGAAACTAGATTTGAGATATATGAAATTATAAAATTTAGTTTTTGAAATGCGGGATATTAAAGCTTTGAAATATATTAAAAATTGAATAGTTTAATTTGTGGATCAAATCTATATTTGAAATTGATATGACTTGGAAATGGTTATTAGGAAATTTAATTGAAACTGATGGTTTGAATTGAATTAAGTTGGAAATTGAAAATTTGGGATTAATTGAATGAATTGTAAAATGTAAAGAATTAAATGAATATCCGATGATTTCAAATGTATGATTTTGAAATGTTATGATTTTCAAAGTGTAATTGTTTCAAGTATTTTTGGTTTCGAAAGAGTTATACTTCGAAAATATTATGATTTTGAAATGAATATATGTTTGAAATGTTTTTGGTTTCGAAGTATAATCTATTTTGATTGAATAAATAGTTTTGAAATAAAAATGGTTTTGGTTTCGAAGTATAAACTATTTTGAAAGAAATACAGTTTGAAATGAAATGACTTGATCTTTTTGAAGTATAAACTATTTTGAAATAACCACGGCGTTATAATAACGTTTGGTTGTTAAAGAGACCGGGATCGAAAGTTGTCATACTCTCTGCCAACTTCGAAAACCACTTTAACAACCGTGTACGCGGTGGAGATTCCAGAATGAAGTAGGATGGTGGCGACGTTCTTGAGGTATATTACGTGGACCCAACTCCCGTGAGTTGGCATAAGGTGGCTAAAACAGGAGCGATCTCGGGCCAAGTGAGGTCATTCCTCCGATCGGACACATTCCTTCGATACTATACTCTTACTGGTGATTGATTAGATGGCCATCCTCCGATTTTGATATGGGAGTGTGTTCCGAGGTGGGCGTATGTGGCTGCTGCGTTACCACCAGCCCGTGTGCGTAATTGGTATATCTACCCTGGCATTGCCTTGTGTGCCGTGTCACCTACCATACCGAGCCTTTACTACGAGTTTGTTTTTCTCCCGTAGCCCGTGTGGTATCCTCTGACAGTCACCCGGAGTGGAGATGGCATGATATTGGATGGACTACTGGGACTAGTATGTGTGAAGGGTGATATGGGTAGCCCGGAACGCTATTTAAAAGTATGTTTATTTTACTGTAGACATTATTATAATAGCGCAATATTACTACATAGTAAATAGTTTAGCAGATCCTTAAAGGATGGGCGATCCCAAGCATTCTTTAAGTTACTGATGCATTTTTTGTTACTATTCACTTGAGTTGATTTACAGTTCATAAGTGTTTATGTCCTGACTCGAGTGTTTTGTGTTTTGCTTTACGATCGAGTCAGATTGAGTGATTCTGCATTCAAGACTCACCTTTGGAGTTGGAGCTTTGCTTGAAGATCCAGCCATCTATTTGTTTTCAGTATCCAGTGTTTCCAGTGATGTATTTTGATTTGTACTTGATGTATCTTGTTACTCTTCTACTGTATATTATTTAACTCTGATGTATCTTACATATATAGTAGCTTCATGAACTACTATCTCTTTTACTTCCGCTGCATTATTAAATACTCTGTGTCTGTGATATGTGATTATGTATTTATTGTATGTTCTGAGATTTGCCAAATTTTATTTACAACGCGGTATTTTGAGCAATTCAAGTCCGACATGTGCGGATACAAATGGTTGAAAATATTGGGTTGTTACAGTTGGTACCAGAGCTTTGGTAGCTCTAGGCAAAACTCAGTATATAGGGTAAATGTATATACAGAATCACTTTCATTCGAGTTTAAACCTCTTCCTTTTTGACTCGATTCCTTTGAATTTTGGAACATTCCCTGTGGTTCCAAAATCCATTCGGTCCCTCGCTATTTATCTTCTTTTGTTTCTGGAGTATCACATAACTCAACTTCAAAAGATCTTCATAATGAGTCGGCAGTTTCGCCAACCTCAAATTTATTTGTAAAGGGGGAAAACTCCTTTACAACAACATCGATTCACCAGAGATTCTATATCCTCGGTTTAGATGCTAGTATCTCTTATAATTTCGAACTCTACATCTTGAGATCGAATGTCGATTTACCCAAGAAATCCACATCGGTCTTATTCTTTAAGTCACGGTTGACCCGGTTAAAGTTGCCCGCGATTTATATAAGCTTATCCATCTTTCTATTCTGTTATTTAATTATCTCATCTTTGTTTCCAACTTATCTTCAAATCATTCTTGAAGTGTAATTTTAAACTAATATTTAAAATGTTTTATATATTGTGTTTTTTGAGTTGTTGATGTTGATTTGGGTTTCTAATCGATTCGTCTGATCAACGCTATCGATAAGATTTCCAAAACACTTGAACAGATCAAACTGACACAATATGTTTTTAAAATTTAGTAATGAAATAATTTTGTGAAATAAATTTTGTAACTATATTATAAATCTTTTCTGAATTTTATTGAATGGTTGTTAAGAAATAATATTTGGTTTTATATATCATTATCTCTTGTTTCGTTTATAAATAAGTGAACTATGAACATGGTTATAAATTTATTTGGAAATTTAAAATGAATTTAAACAAGAATTTGGGAATTTAATTTCCAATGCTTCCAAACCTTGTGTTTAAAGTTTTAAAGAATGTACTATTTAATGTATTTTCGAGTAGAAATTTGTTTCCAAAGAATTTTAAAGTTCAAAATTTTATGCTCTTCTCTTTGTCGCTGGATCGATGATGACTGCAGCATTATCGACGATCATTTTCGAGTTTCGAAGTGAAGAGACTGTACTGTAGTCTTGCTACAGCTTTGTTTTGGGAAATTTAATTGATTTGAAATTCTAAAATATGATTTGATTTATAATATATATAGATATATGATTTAAATTTGATTTGACTTATTATGTATATATAATTACTTATCTTCAAATGGTTTGGAGGTAATCGGAAATTTAGTTCTTAAATTTTATATTGAAGAATAATTTCAATTATAATTTCAAGATTTGGATAAATATTCAAGCTTGAAATAATTGAATTAGAAAGTTTTATTTGTATAATACACAATTTCATTCTAATATAACTTACCTAAATTTTTAGAAGTTGAATATGAAATTGGATAATATACAATATAGAAAGATTTTATAAATAAAATTGGAATGGTTATAATAAATGTTATACACTTAAATCTTAGTTATAAAATAATTAACAGAGGTAAATATAAGAAAGGATAATTAAATAACTTGCAATAAAATAATGTTAAAAGAACTAAGAATAAGATAAAGTAATTATAATTAGTGTGAGTATATTTAACATAGGTGATAAAATATATTGAGAGGAATAAATTTAATTTTAATTAGTAGTGAAGAAGAATTAAATTTTATTTGGTACATTTTGAGTATAATAAAAGATTTTTCAAATAAATGATTTTAGGGATTTGTTAATTTAAGATAATTGGATGATAAGATAATGAAATTAGAGACGCTTAAGATTTATTTGACTTATGTAAAATTAATTTTCAGTTTAAGTTGAAATTTTATGGTTTCAAATTTATTATCTTATTTTGTTTTTCAAACTATCTTTTGGTTGTCCTAATTTCCCTTATCTTGCTACAGAATGAGAGGTTATTGCTTATACCAGTCTGTTTAGAAATCTTTCTATAATCTTTAATAATCTTTGGTACTCCTCTTTGAATCTAAGCACTGCTTGCCATCTACAGACCGTCGGTTAAACGGAAAGGGTGAATCAGATTCTAAAAGATTTTTTTTCATGCTTGTGTTCTTGATTCTGGAGGATGTTGGAAAGATCATCTCCACCTTGTTAAACTTACCTATAGCAACAGTTATCAGGTATAATTTTAATCTTCTTGTCATCTTGTCTTAATACTATTTCATTCTATCTTTTTTTATGCTTTCCCGTACCTCATTCCTTTTCGGGGACGAAAAGTTTTGAGTAGGGGAGAGTGTAACAACCCTGTATTTTCTGATTATTGTAATTGTATATTTTAATTATTTTAATTTAAATTCCTAGTTTAAAAACTTTATTTTATTTATTAAAATAAATATATTTTGTTAATTGAAATATAAATGTTGATTTTGATGTGGATTAGAATTTCAAACATGTATAAATTGAATATTTTCAGAAAATGTGAATTTTGGTCAATCTAGTCAAACTTTTACTTTTAAATTTAAATTTTAAAAGTTTGAAAATTTTAATTTTTTATTTTATGATGAAAGTAAATAAAATTTCAAGAACACCGCTTTTTGTTTCGTTGAAATCCGAATAATATTGTGAAAGTTATGCTTTTTACAAAATTGGGTGTAAATTGTTTTATTTAACACTACTTTTTATTTTAAATTATATAAATAATCTTTTTAATTGTCATATATTATTATAAACTGTATTATATTTTATGTTACATATATTTTTACCTTTTAATATTTTAAAGTGATGTTTGAATTTTTCCAAAGCTCATTGAATTTATTTTCTATTTTTAAAGGTTAGTTTCCATTTTTCTGCTATTTACTTCATTTAAATTATATTTAATTGAAATTTATTTATTAATTTTTATGTATGAATTTTATTTTTATGTTTTTATCTTTATTTATAAATATTTTTCATGTACAAACAATTTTTTCAAAGTTCATTTCATTTATTTTCAAATTTTCAAGCCTAATTTACATTTTCTTTGTTATTTTCTTAATTTAATTATATTTAATTAATATTTATTTATTTATTTTTGTTTGTTTACTATATTTTCGTGTTTTATCTGTATTTATACATATTTTACATGTATTTAAATTTTAAAAAAGGAATTAGAAATTCAAAGAGACAAGGCTCTTCATTTCTTGTGACTTTTCAATAGCTAGTCTCTTCATTTCCTTAGCTTTTCATTTTCTCCTTGATAGCCGTACATTTCCCATTGCCTTTCAAGTGAAAATACTTCTTATCCTCTTCAACTCACGGCTATTTCTCATTTGAGAAAAAAAATTCCAAGTTAATGGCTTCTCTTTATTCTTTTCTACCTTTCTTCCTTGAATTTGCCTTGTTTTCTGCTTAAATTTGCCTTGACTTCACATATGATTCTCGGCCTATCACCTCCACCATCTACAGCAGCAAACATCTCCTCCTCCTCTGACCATGACAAACCATGCCATCCAATTGAAGCCATCTCCACAAAACTTTGTTTAAAACTCCAAATATTGCCTAACCGAGCCTTGTATTCCCATTTCCTTCATGTTTAGCCTTGGCCACCACCTCTAACACCACCACCACTTGCTGCCATGACCTATAGCCATCATCATCATCTCTGACCTGACCTGAAGATGCACCAGGCCGAGCCCATAGGACCATAGGCCGAGCCTATGTACACCAAAACCTTCCATTCCTTGACCCAAACCCCTTGCCTCCTTTACTTTCCACTTGTTTTGCCTTTACCTTCCACTTTCATGCCCTAAGCCTTGTCTCTAGGCCATGGCCGAGCCATGTTGACACCTAGGCTGAGCCTAGTGTGGTGAGGTCAAGCCCATTTGATCATATGACAAGCTTATGTTGTTGTGTGCAAGTCTTTTGCTTCTAAGGTTTGGTCATCTCTCTTGTTTTGCAACTGTTCTGCAAACTAAAGTTGTTGATTATATTTGTATGTCGATATCTATATTTGTGCTTATGTATGTTATATTTTGTGTTTTTTACAAGGGTCTCCATCAATTCAAATCAAATCGTGCTTGTTGTGCCTTTGGAATCGCTCTTGTGTGTGTTGTTTGTCTCTAGCTTCGTAAAAGGTGAGTCTTTCTCACTCTGACATATTTACTTATGAAATAGTAAATTGATGGCAAGTGTATAGTAATATAAAATGTTTATGCAAGTTAGTGATGATCATATGATATGCTATGCCATGTTATTACCATGTTAAAACTGTTAGTTATCACCTGACATTTGATATATTGCGACATTGACATTGTTTATATTGTTTATGCATAAGATCACACTGCAAGTTCCCTATTAGAATAGAATCACTATGAGTTGAAATGATACGTACCTGAATGGACTTTAGAATAGGAAAAAAATCGTTATGGGCTGAAATGATAGGCCTGAGCGATTTTTATTGTATTTTATTTGACTTGGGATTGCGGGTTTGAAATGATAGAACCCGGGTTTTCTTTGTAAACTGCGGATTGAAATGATATATATCCGTATCACTTAACCTGGGTTAGAAAATTATATACAGACCCCGTGGTATATTTTTAAATGATTTTTATTAAAATATGCATTTTTAAAAGTATGAAATTTTGATTTAAAAATAATATTTTATGGTTTTAAGAAAATTGAATATTAAGTCTTGAAATTGTGAATTTGAGTATGTAAATGTGAAATAATTGATATTTTAGACTTTTTAAATTTTATTTTAAGATGTAAATAAATAATGGAAATTAAATTTAAAGTTTTAAAATTATATTTGATGTAAAATTTTAAGCTTTATTTAATTTATATGTTAATAAACAGTGAATTTTGACTTAATAAATGAATGGAGTTTTTAAATTGAATATTTGATCTAAAAATTTTGTTGTGTTAAATCATATGTTAAAATGATTTTAAATGTGAAATTTTGAAGTCTAGAAATATGAATTTTAAGTTATAATAAAAATTTGGAGTTTTATTATTATTTTCGAAAAGCTAAAATGAAATCTGGAATTTTATAGCATTTTCAAAATGTTGTAGTCTTTTGACAGCATTTTTAAATGCTATTGTTTTGAATTTAACAATGTTTGAAATAACTAAATATCTATTACGACATTTTATAAATGCCATTATTCTTGAACTAAACCATTTTTGGAAGCTATAATCTACGATAGCACTTTATAAATGCTGTCGTTGCTATAATTTGACAATGTTTGAAATGTAATAGATTTTAACACTGTTTGAGTTATATTTTAAAGTGTTAAATGATTTAACTTTTGGAAATTGATTAATTGTGAAATTTGAGAAGTTTTCAATATATTTTAATATTTAAATTTGAATTTTTAAGGAATTTAAATTTGAATTTGAATTAAATAGGGTTTACTTGGTTATGTGTTAAATGGAATGAAATGTAATGAGAAAAATGAATTTTTGAATGGAATTTTTAATGTATTTTGTAATGATACTTGAAATAACAAATGAATGATTTATTTGATTTAAAATGATATTTAAATTTGAGTATTTGAATTTGAATTCAAATAATGATTTGATAATAAGGTTTGGAAATGATTTGATCTTTATTTGATAAAGAATATGAATTGGAATGATATGTACTTTTGATTAATGAATATTTGAAATTTTTATTGGTATGAAAGGATATTTAGTTTAATTGTAAATTGAGTTTATTTAAATAATATTGGATTTATGAAATGAATATTTCAAAACTAAGTAATAATGAAACTAGATTTGAGATATATGAAATTATAAAATTTAGTTTTTGAAATGCGGGATATTAAAGCTTTGAAATATATTAAAAATTGAATAGTTTAATTTGTGGATCAAATCTATATTTGAAATTGATATGACTTGGAAATGGTTATTAGGAAATTTAATTGAAATTGATGGTTTGAATTGAATTAAGTTGGAAATTGAAAATTTGGGATTAATTGAATGAATCGTAAAATGTAAAGAATTAAATGAATATCCGATGATTTCAAATGTATGATTTTGAAATGTTATGATTTTCAAAGTGTAATTGTTTCAAGTATTTTTGGTTTCGAAAGAGTTATACTTTGAAAATATTATGATTTTGAAATGAATATATGTTTGAAATGTTTTTGGTTTCGAAGTATAAACTATTTTGATTGAATAAATAGTTTTGAAATAAAAATGGTTTTGGTTTCGAAGTATAAACTATTTTGAAAGAAATACAGTTTGAAATGAAATGACTTGATCTTTTTGAAGTATAAACTATTTTGAAATAACCACGGCGTTATAATAACGTTTGGTTGTTAAAGAGACCGGGATCAAAAGTTGTCATACTCTCTGCTAACTCCGAAAACCACTTTAACAACCGTGTACGCGGTGGAGATTCCAGAATGAAGTAGGATGGTGGCGACGTTCTTGAGGTATATTACGTGGACCCAACTCCCGTGAGTTGGCATAAGGTGGCTAAAACAGGAGTGATCTCGGGCCAAGTGAGGTCATTCCTCCGATCGGACACATTCCTTCTTACTGGTGATTGATTAGATGGTCATCCTCCGATTTTGATATGGGAGTGTGTTCCGAGGTGGGCGTATGTGGCTGCTGCGTTACCACCAGCCCGTGTGCGTAATTGGTATATCTACCCTGGCATTGCCTTGTGTGCCGTGTCACCTACCATACCGAGCATTTACTACGAGTTTGTTTTTCTCCCGTAGCCCGTGTGGTATCCTCTGACAGTCACCCGGAGTGGAGATGGCATGATATTGGGTGGACTACTGAGACTATTATGTGTGAAGGGTGATATGGGTAGCCCGGAACGCTATTTAAAAGTATGTTTATTTTACTGTAGACATTATTATAATAGCGCAATATTACTACATAGTAAATAGTTTAACGGATCCTTAAAGGATGGGCGATCCCAAGCATTCTTTAAGTTACTGATGCATTTTTTGTTACTGTTCACTTGAGTTGATTTACAGTTCATAAGTATTTATGTCCTGACTCGAGTGTTTTGTGTTTTGCTTTACGCTCGAGTCAGATTGAGTGATTCAACATTCAAGACTCACTGGAGTTGGAGCTTTGCTTGAAGATCCAGCCATCTATTTGTTTTCAGTATCCAGTGTTTCCAGTGATGTATTTTGATTTGTACTTGATGTATCTTGTTACTCTTCTACTGTATATTATTTAACTCTGATGTATCTTATATATATATAGTAGCTTCATGAACTACTATCTCTTTTACTTCCGCTGCATTATTAAATACTCTGTGTCTGTGATATGTGATTATGTATTTATTATATATTCTGAGATTTGCCAAATTTTATTTACAACGCGGTATTTTGAGCAATTCAAGTCCGACATGTGCGGATACGAATGGTTGAAAATATTAGGTTGTTACATGATACCTGTTATATTTTATATGCTATTTATTGATGTTTGTTCAAATTGGATGATGATTGAAATAAATGGTTGATGAATGATGTTTGGTGAATGGATGATGTGTTTTATATTATATAATCTGCAAGTTATCATGCATTTCATTTCATTCGAGATTGCAGTTTGAAATGATGTACAACCGCATTTTATTTTAAATTACGGATTGAAATGATAAATATCCGTATTGCTTGACTATAGGATAGAAAATTATATACAGGCACCACGGTTTATGTATATAAAATATTTTCTTGAAATGATTTTCTATGGTTTGGATAGGATACGGTTAATAAATATAAATTTTGATATTATATAAAATCTTATTTTATATATACATCTATAGTTAAAGTATTTAATTTAAGCTATGTATGATTTTTTTAAATAAAATAAATAAGTTGAATAATGAAGTTTGATTATTTTATATTATATGGTTAAGTACATGTTAAGATATTGAAATTATATAGAGTTTTAAATGATTTAAATCAAATTAAGATTGGGAGTTTAATTGAAAATTTTATTTGGAATTGAGCTTAATTAAGAATATAACTTCATAAGTTGATCTAAAATTTATTAACTTGAAGTTTTTTTTAAAAAGGGGTAGGATATTTATAACTGAATTTTTATTCAAGGTGAATTAAATGAATATTTCTAGTATAAATAAATTGAAGGAAATTTTTTAGTTAAAATTAATTTGAGTTTTATTTAAATGATTTCGGATTTATTATGCAAATGTTTCAAAATAAATAAATAAGACTTTAAATTGTGGAATAGAAATTTCCAACCTTAGTTCCAATTGTTTAATATTCAAAGTTGAAATATATTGAAACTGAAGTGGTTATTGAAACTGAAAGCGATTTTGAAATTTATGGATTTTGACTTAATTTTTTTTATAAAATAAATTGTATGTCACGGAAATTATTTTATTTTATAAAGTAATTTTGAATGCAAACTATTTTATTCTATATACCATTTGAATATCCAAACCATCTAAGTTTTAGAAGTTATGGTTTAAAGCTATGAATTTTCGAAGTATTATAGTTTGAAAGTTATAATTCAATGTTTGATTTCCAATTATTATAAATTTTAAAGCAATATGATTTTTGAAAAGAAATATATTTGAAATAAAATGATACTATATTAATTTGGGGTTTATAAAAATAATATCAAATGAGTTTGTTTTGGAACGGAAAGGATATCGTATTTATACGATTTTGAAATAGATATTTATTCTGGTTTTGAAACTAAAATTATTTTTAAATGACCGCGGTGTTATAATAACGTTTGGTTGTTAAAGAGACCGGGATCGGAAGTTGTCATACTCTCTGCCGACCCCGAAAACCACTTTAATAACCGTGTACGCGGTGGAGATTCCAGAATGAAGTAGGGTGGTGGCGGTGTTTCCCTGTAAGGTAAATACGTGGACCCAACTCCCGAGAGTTGGCATAAGGTGGCTAAAACAGGAGCGATTAACGGGTTAATAAGGTAACACCTTGGATCGGACACTTCCCTTCGATACTATACTCTGACTTTGGATTGATTCGGTGGCCACCTTCACTTTTGATTTCTTTGATTTGGGGGAGTTTGTTCGAGGTGGGTGGTAGCTGTACGCTACGCGTTACCACCGACCCGGAAGCGTAATTGGTATATCTACCCTGGCATTGCCTAGTTGTGCCGTGTCACCTACCCTATCACGCCTTGTATGAGTTTGGTTTTCTCCCTAGCCCGTGTGGTATCATCTGGTGGCTTCCCGATCAGGAGGGACTATGACATTGGATGGACTACTGGGACTATTGTTGTGTTAAAGGGGAGATTGGGCAACTCCTTAACGCTATTTAAAAGCAAGTTTATTTTACAATTAGACACTATTATAATAGCGAAATATACTACATAGTAAATAGTTTAACGGATCCTTAAGAGATGTGAATCCCGAGCATCTTTTAAGTTATTGCACTCATATTTATCCCTGTTGATTTAACTTACATAAGATCTTTTAGTTCCGACTCGAGTGTTTTGTCTTTTCAATTCGCTCGGGTCAGTCCGAGCGTTTCAGGATCGAAGACTTTAGCTCTGGAGGACGAAGACAGAGATTTCTATTATTATTATTTATTATATTCCACTACACTCATATTGTTCCGCTGCATTGTTATATTGGTATGTGAACTCTGATATTTATTGTATAAAGAAGAATCAATTGTTCTGTAAACAATTTTATGAACTGTATATTGATTACTATATTTTATCCTTCCGCTATGAGATTCTGTTTTATTTTATTTCTTCTCTATTTTTCTTATTTACCCCATAACAATCCACCCTTTCGTATGGTTTAAATTGGCACGTGTGCCGATTTGAAGCGTGCGAAAAGGCGGGATGTTACAGTTGGTATCAGAGCTTTGGTTTAGCAATAAACCTTAGCTTTGTGGGGTTTGACTCTTTACTAATAGGGTAGTAATACCCTATGGGAGTCGCTGAGAGTATATATATGAGAGAGCGTATTTGTTAGTGTTATAAAAAGGTTTTTATATTGTGTTAATCTATTCCGTTTTGTATTTATAAATTCTGGTTGGTGCATGAGACACTATGACATCAATAGGGATTTCTAAGCACTTAATAGGACAGACTGACATAAATTTGTTTTAATATAGGTGAATGAAATAATTTTGCCTATTATATTTTCTATATATAAAATAATTTTTTTTCTAATGATATCTATATTTGGCTGAAATAGATTGGTTGTTAGGTAATAAAGTGGATAAATAATAATAGAAATAAGATTGAAAAACAAAATAAATGAAATTTAGAAATTTAGAACTTAAGATCTGGGGTTTTGAAATTTCTTTCGAATAAATTATGGAATATAATAATATTGTTTATAAGTATTTTCTGATATAAATATTTAATATAATTCGGAAGAATTGTTTAAAGAAGATTTTAGAGAAAATAAGTTTTGTACTTTTTTCTTTGTCGCTGGAAAATAATTTCGGTGATGGCGGCCGCATCATCGACTTTCATTTTCGAGTTTCAAAGGGGAAAGGCCACTGTAGTAGTTTTACTGCAGATTCATTTTTTGAAAAAATATATAAATTTTGAATTTTTTTAAATATAATTAGAGATATATAAGTTGTAAGAATATATTTATCGATTATTTTAAAATAATTTGAAGTTTAACCCGGTATTAAATTCTTAAATTTCCATTAATTAATTGTTCAATTATTGTAGTGAAATGAAAGGCAAGTAATTAATAATTGAAACCTCTAATGTAGGTAAGAGATTTAAGACTAAGTTATAAAGGAAATAAAAAGGAAGTTGAAATTGTAACTTATAAGGAAAAGGTAAAAATTTATTGAACAATGAATTAATTAAAGAAGAAAAGGGAAAACTTGTATAACTTTCAATTACATTCTTAAAGGCATATATATAACTTACCAAAAGATATAAAAGGTTGAAAATGTTGATAAGAAAATGTAATAGATATTATACAAGTAATTAACTTGAGGTAATGAAAATAATTAATGGAATTCCTTAATAAATCAGAATTGATGTGTAGTGTATAAACTTAAGTATAATTGAATGCTACTAATTAAATATAATGGGAAGTAGGTATTGTAAGTAAGAAATTATAAACTTAAGTGAATAGGTTGAGGTTAATTCTGAATAAAATAAGAAAATTTTGACTATAAACTTAGGTTAATGAATTTGCCTACTAAGAATTCAATTGAATAGGAATAAAATAAATAAATGAATAAAAGAAGAAACCTACGTGACATTAAAATGAAAAAAATGAATATTGTAAGTGGTAAACGAAAAATTTAAGTAATCACCGAATGAATGAAAAGGAAATCAAACAACTAATATATGAAATAAAATCAATAATAGTTAATTTGATTGTTAGTAGGAATTGTTGTTGTTTGGTTATGGTTATTTGGGTAGGATACTTTAAAATTTGGATTTGGGTGAATGAATAATCTATTTAGTTTATCTAAGGCTGTTGAGTAAATGACGCGCTAGTTTTTTATTCTTCATTCCGTACAATTTAAAAGTTTTGAACCCGAACAACTATTTGTTTGTTTGATTGAATGGTTATTGTATTTGTTGTGTATGCTGTTTGTTGAAATTGATGGTTGTTGTATTGATTTGTTGTTAGTAATTGAAACCACTTAAATATTTCACTTTACATAAATTGTCAACCCTTTGGATTTTATAAGTGAAATGCAGGTTATGTAAGCAATTGCTACTGTTTTTGGTTCCATAAATTAAGCGTAAATTGCCCGACAAATAGGTACGTTTCAGATTACGGTTTATAGCACTATTTTATATTTTTCCCGGGTTTGGGATATTATATTTTGGATAATATATGTAATATAATTGTTATATTTGGATATTATATTTTCTCCCGAGCCTCTCCATACAAGGGAGACTCTCATAAATTTTTGGACTTAGAAATTATTTTGAAAATGTTTTTCCAAACTTTATTTATTCAAGCATAAAAAGATATAATGATTATAAAATGGGTATATTTTATTTGAAGTAATGAATTTTGTAAATTATTGTTTATAAGTTAATATTTTGAATAAGATGTATTGTTTATTTAATTATTCTTTTCCCTTCTTCTCCTTTTCGGGGATGAAAAATTTGAAGTGGGGGAGATTGTAACGACCCGTAAATTTCGTTAACTAGATTTATCATATTTATAACATTTTGGAATTTAATTATAAAGAAATATAATTGTTATAATTGGTAACGAAGTAAATGTAATAATAATTAACCTATGAAATATTACATTGGTTGTAATAGACTAAATTATAGAGATTGAATTTAATAAACCCTATTTGGAACCTTGTTTATTTATATGCAAAAGTATAATAAATGAGTTATTGCAAGAAATTGAAATTTAAATAGAATGCTAATGAATGAATAGTGGAAAGGATTATACAGGTGTATAATTTAATACGAGAAAGGAAAGTAATTAATTGATTATGTAATAAAAACATTGTAACGGTAATTGGAATAAATTAAGGAATATGTTAGTATAAGTTAATTATTAATAACTTGAAAGGAAATCCAACCAATTCTAGTTAAACGTTACACTTGGTTATAAAGATAATATAAGAGAACTAATGAATATTGAATAAATTTTGGAATAGTTTGTAATAAATGTTAATTGAGTAAAACCAGTGTTACGTAAGTAATTACAATATTGGGGTGAAAAATAATGAACCTCTAAAAGTGTAATTAAGAGTTAATGACAATATTTATTGTACGTTACTTATTTTATTAGGTTGTTAAGTTAATTTGTAATCAATTTCAATCAATTCGCTAAATTATTGCAGTTAACGGGGAATAAACTGATAAGTGAAAAATGTTGAATTCAATAAGATGTAACCAAGGTAAAATTCCAATCATAAGATGATAATTAATGTAATAAAAAGAAATGAAACCAAGATGAAAATTTGAAAATATAAATGTAATGGAATATAAAATAATATTTACCATGTTAGTTGAGTAATAATTGATTGAATATTAAGTTTGGAACCGAATAAAATCAAATTTATTTGGAATCAATTTGCAATTTATTGGATTAATTGCAGCTGACCTTTGAACACTGTATTTACTGAAATAATTGACACTAAATTTATATGTGAATTTGCTTTTAGTTATTATAAATATCAAAGATATTAATTGCAATTAAATGGAGATGAAATTGAAGTTATTTATGTAATGAGTATGAATCTAATGTTAATTTTACTTATAAAATTGACAACTGATATTGAATGAAAAGAATAAAATTTAAGTTGTGTCAATAAATTGGAATTTGTGTATAATAATAAGTTTAATTGAAATTTAATGAACTCAAACACCTAAATATTATGTTAATAGAAATTTATAATGGAATCTAAGAATATTTGTATTATAGATTTTGAATAAAATATTGAGTTCATCCGATGAAATATTGAAGTGAATAATATGAATGAAGATTTAACTTATATTTTCTAAATTTAATGAAATTGGATATTAATACGGAAATTGATAGATTTATCAACTTTTAATTTACATCTAAACTTGTTTAAATTTTGTAAATGATTTAGAAATATAAGAGTGGTGAAATTTTCAAATTTTAAGGTTGAAATTTAAAGATTGGATTTAATTTAATCAATTTTTAATTTATTTAATTAATATAAAAATAGCCATTTTGGTCACGGACTCGGATTTCGACGAGACCAATTTCATCAGATCCGTAACAGTGAATTTTTGTAGGGTTTCAAGTTTCATAGCGATCGGACTTGTCGGTTGATCGTACGAACACGAAACGTCTTGAAATCGATTTAATTGAAATCAATTTGAAATCAATTTAGAAATATTGATTTCAGCATAACTTCTTCATACGATGGAATTTGGACGTGAAACTTTTTCCATCGCGTTCAGAATATTTTAAAACACCTATTTCGATATATGGATTTACCCAATCTCGTTCCGGGGTCAGAACGGGTTTTTTGGGCCACGTTAGCGGTATCACGTATATCTATCAACCCAATCCATCTATTTTTCAACTTTATCTATATAAACCCAGTTATAAAGCCTAGCCTCCATCTACTCTCATTTGTTTGTGCGTTCATTTTCCTCATCTCCTCCTCTTCCCAATGGCTGCAAACCAAACCCTAGATCCAATTTCAATTTCAAAAATCAAAGTCAAAATTCAAAGTTCTAAGAAAATTCCGAAAAAATTATATGTTGATGCTCTAAACGAGCCAAATTCAATGATGTAATTCATTTTTTGATTTGAGTTGTAGTTTGACCAGAAATTGGCTTGTTTGTCTCGGCCGTTCGTTTTGGCTTTGTGATTCAACGGTGGATCTTCGTCCTTAGGTCGATCGAGAGGCATGGATGCGTGGAGGGTGTCGAGTAGGTTCGATCCATACGGTTAGTTCTTGATTTGAGCACCAGAATTCGCCGTGATTTGGGGATAAATAGGGGCGGCGGCAAGCACGGCTTGGGATCCAGAGGAGGCCGGTCGGCCTGTGGTGGTGCGTCTCGGGGAGAGGGTGACGTCGGTGCGACCTGATCGTGGTATAGGGGCACGTGGTGGCAGCGAAGGGCGCGTTCGTTTGTGGCGGCTGTAGAAGCTTCGGTCGCGAATTTGTCTAAGGTTCAGGGGGTCAACGCGTGAAGAAGCTTACGTGGCCGCGTGGTAATGGTTTGATTTCTTTTATTGTTTATTTAAATTTAATTTTTGTTTTCAATCATTTAAATCGTATAATTTTGCATATGGACTCCGATTCACACGCGGTTTTCTCCGCTAGGTTCGTATTGGAATTCAGGATATTTTGACGCTGGTTTGGACAAATTTGGAGACCGTCAAAATTTTGGGTTTAAATTGGATTTAAATTCAATTTAAATCCCAAAGGTGAGTGTTTTAACCCACTCACAACTTCTAAAATTTCTTGTGTTTGTTAAATTGGTTTAAGATATGAGTAGAAATTTATTTATGTCTATTTGGCATATTTTATTCATCATCTCAGTTAGATTGCATTTATTTAAATGAAATTGTTATTTAATTTTATTATTGCATATAATTTGACAGTTAAATTTATTTATTTTTCATATAAATTTCCAATGAAACAGTTATTAATTTATTTGTGAATATAAATGTTCGTTGATACCTGTTATATTTTATATGCTATTTATTGATTTTTGTTCAAATTGGATGATGATTGAAATAAATGGTTGATGAATGATGTTTGGTGATTGGATGATGTGTTTTATATTATATAATCTGCAAGTTATCATGCATTTCATTTCATTCGGGATTGCGGTTTGAAATGATATACAACCGCATTTTATTCTAAATTACGGATTGAAATGATAAATATCTGTATCACTTGACCATAGAATAGAAAATTATATACAGGCACCGCGGTCTATGTATATAAAATATTTTTTTGAAATGATTTTCTATGGTTTGGATAGGATACGGTTAATAAATATAAATGTTGATATTATATAAAATCTTATTTTATATATACATCTATAGTTAAAGTATTTAATTTAAGCTATGTATGAATTTTTTAAATAAAATAAATAAGTTGAATAATGGAGTTTGATTATTTTATATTATATGGTTAAGTACATGTTAAGATATTGAAATTATATAGAGTTTTAAATGATTTAAATCAAATTAAGATTGGGAGTTTAATTGAAAATTTTATTTGGAATTAAGCTTAATTAAGAATTTAACTTCATAAGTTGATGTAAAATTTATTAACTTGAAGTTTATTTTTTAAAAAAAAGGGGTATGATATTTATAACTGAATTTTTATTCAAGGTGAATTAAATGAATATTTTTAGTATAAATAAATTGAAGGAAATTTTTTAGTTAAAAGTAATTTGAGTTTTATTTAAACGATTTTGGATTTATTATGCAAATGTTTCAAACTAAATAAATAGGACTTTAAATTATGGAATAGAAATTTCCAACCTTAGTTCCAATTGTTTAATATTCAAAGTTGAAATATATTGAAACTGAAGAGGTTATTGAAACTGAAAGCGATTTTGAAATTTATGGATTTTGACTTAATTTTTTTTTTATAAAATAAATTGTAAGTCGCGGAAATTATTTTATTTTATAAAGTAATTTTAAATGCAAACTATTTTATTCTATATACCGTTTGAATATCCAAACCATCCAAGTTTTAGAAGTTATGGTTTAAAGCTATGAATTTTCGAAGTATTATAGTTTGAAAGTTATAATTCAATGTTTGGTTTCCAATTATTATAAATTCTAAAGCAATATGATTTTTCAAAAGAAATGTATTTGAAATAAAATGATATTATATTAATTTGGGGTTTATAAAAATAAGATCAAATGAGTTTGTTTTGGAACGGAAATGATATCGTATTTATACGGTTTTGAAATAGATATTTATTCTGGTTTTGAAAGTAAAATTATTTTTAAATGACCGCGGTGTTATAATAACTTTTGGTTGTTAAAGAGACCGGGATCGGAAGTTGTCATACTCTCTGCCAACCCCGAAAACCACTTTAACAACCGTGTACGCGGTGGAGATTTCAGAATGAAGTAGGATGGTGGCGGCGTTTCCCTGTAAGGTAAATACGTGGACCCAACTCCCGAGAGTTGGCATAAGGTGGCTAAAACAGGAGCGATTGACGGGTTAATAAGGCAGCACCTTTGATCGGACACTTCCCTTCGATACTATACTCTGACTTTGGATTGATTCAGTGGCCACCTTCACTTTTGATTTCTTTGATTTGGGGGAGTTTGTTCGAGGTGGGCGGTAGCTGCGCGCTACGCGTTACCACCGACCCGGAAGCGTAATTGGTATATCTACCCTGGCATTGCCTAGTTGTGCCGTGTCACTTACCCTATCGTGCCTTGTATGAGTTTGGTTTTCTCCCGTAGCCCGTGTGGTATCCTCTGGTGGCTTCCCGATCAGGAGGGACTACGATATTGGATGGACTACTGGGACTATTATTGTGTTAAGGGGGAGATTGGGTAACTCCTTAATGCTATTTAAAAGTAAGTTTATTTTACAATTATACACTATTATAATAGCGAAATATACTACATAGTAAATAGTTTTACGGATCCTTAAGAGATGTGAACCCCGAGCATCTTTTAAGTTACTGCACTCATATTTATCCCTGTTGATTTAACTTACATAAGATCTTTTAGTTCTGACTCGAGTGTTTTGTCTTTTCAATTCACTCGAGTCAGTCCGAGCGTTTCAGGATCGAAGACTTTAGCTCTGGAGGATGAAGACGGAGATTTCTATTATTATTTATTATATTCCACTACACTCATATTGTTCCGCTGCATTGTTATATTGGTATGTGAACTCTGATATTTATTGTATAAAGAAGAATCAATTGTTTTGTAAACAGTTTTATGAACTGTATATTGATTATTATATTTTATCCTCCCGCTGTGAGATTCTGTTTTATTTTATTCCTTCGATGTTTTTCTTATTTACCCCATAACAATCCACCCTTCTGTATGGTTTAAATTGGCACGTGTGTCGATTTGAAGCGTGCGAAAAGGCGGGATGTTACATCTACCTTCTAAGCTTCTCTTCAAGATCAGCAAGTGACCCTACCTTGGCACATTAACAGGTGCTTCCGTGACACTAGAGACAACCAAAACTTCTTGTAATCGATCTTTTAGTTCTTAAATCTTAAGTACAGGGGTCTCCCTCATCTGTACTAAAGTTTTTATTAACTCGCCCTTGTTGTTTTCAAGTCTCTAAATAAACCACCAAACTATTTGAGAACATCCGCTTTACACCCTGTAACACATTGAAAATTTAACGAAAATTTAATAAGAAAATTAAATTTAAATGAAACAAGGACTGATAGAAAATTTTCACAGATGTTTGAATTTGTATACGAAATTTTACCATTGTATTTGTAGAAATTTTCTGGATGTTTTTTATATATAACACTTCAAGATTGGAGTTAATATAGAGAAGTTACAGGTGTTGGAAGAATTGAAAATGAGACTAAAAATAAAAATTCACAAAATAACAATGGGACCGCGTAACAACCCTAAATTTAATTAACATTGTTTAGGATGTTTAATTAGATAAATAAAATAAAATAATGTAAAAGGATAAGGAGATTGAGATTTAATAGTAAATATGGGCTAAGCCTTAATTAACGAACTAACATGTTCGATTAGAACAATAATAAGAAGGGGGATACGTAAAATAGGAAAAGAAAATAATTCCTTAATACATACTCTCTCATTTTCATTCCTTCCCCACGTGCTTATGATTTATTATGAATCAATTGAGTTAGAAAAGCTTTGATATTATATTTAAAATACTAATTTTAATTACATGGCTTGCAAATGTTTTGGGAATGAAAAATAAGGGTGCGGTAGATTTTTGAAAAGAATTGATAGAGAGTTTTGCTAGCCAATGATATTTTGACAAACAATTGGAGTTCGTGAAAAGAAATAAATTTTATTAGTAAGAAAACAGTTTTTCTATTAATTATCGCTTTACCACACCGAAGGTCACGATGCCGCATTTTAGAAAGCTGCATTTATGGTTTTCGAAGTCAATCATATGCGATACATAAAATATCAACTTTGGTTGTTATGAAATGGATTGGCTGGTTGAAGTGGGAAGTGCGACATTGAAGTTGACATATGGACTTCGACAAGGACGATGCCGCATGTTGTAAGATGCCAAAAATTTGATCATTTTGTTTTTTAATATTTAGTAAATTTTAAATATTTAAATTATTGTGTTTTGGAATTTAATAATTTGAATTCAAATATAGTGATCATTTAATATTTGAATTGTGAATTAAATATTTAATTAAATGGATTTAATAGTCTTATTTAACTTCGTTTAATTAATAAATAATGTTGGTGAATTTGATTTGTAAATTTAACTACAATAACATAATTGGATTATAAAAGCTAACTTATGTATTATTTGGAATTAGGTTTCGAAAATAGTTTCATTGAGTTCAGAATATGGGTATTTAGCTTAGAACGTAATTAAGAACATCTAAATAGGAGTTCGCAAATTTTGGGGGATAAATATTATAGTTAAGATTTCTATATAAGGACCCTCACTTTTCTCAATGGCCCTAAACTCAACCCTTAGGATATCCAAATCTAATATCCGCGATTGACTGGAGAGCTAGAGGCCGAATCGGGCCTCAACGCCAATGTAAAAGTTGTTTGTCTTGATGAGATGTGGATGGTGGACAGTTGGTGGCTCTAGGCAGTCGAAATAGAGTTCGATGGTGATCGAGGATTCGAGTTAGATCTCGTCATTGGTGGTGATTTAAGGGACGAAACCGGTTGTATAAGGTCGAGGTTTGTTGGGGCTTGCACTAAAGTGGGGCGGCGGTCGATGATCGCTTAGGGCGGTGGCCATGCTGAGCTGAACGATATTGATTTTTGTTGTTCGATTTTGAGAGAGCGAAGTTAGCGAGAGGTATGGTCGATGCCGTAGGTGACATCACGGCCAAGGGATATGGCCATAAAATCATGATGACCGATCGTGGTTACGGCGACGTCACAATGGAGGCAAGAAGTTGGCAACCTGGGTTTGGTATTTGGAGATTAGGGTTTGCTTAGGGTAATTATGTTGCAATTAAACAATTAATTATATTAATAAATTCAATGTCTTATTAAAATCATAGATTTTTCATACGAGGTTGGGTCTGAATGCGATTAGTCGCGTTGGAGTCGAAGAATTATCATCTCTATATTGGAATTGGATTGGTTTAAATTAAAGCCAAATGAATTTTGGGCTAGACCAAATTGGAACATGAAAGCGTCCACTGGAATTTCAACGAGTTGTCTCACCTTTAATTAAACTATATAATATTTGTAATGCTATGTATTATTGTGGTATGCTATGTTAGTATGTTGTTGTTTGATTGATTGTTCGGTTGGAAAACGGATGACATATTAACTAATTTGTAGTGAACCCATATAACTATGTATTTTGTTCGTAAGCATAATTTTTCGAGGGGACGTTTGTATGGAGACCCTAAGGAGTTTCTTACCTATATTAATTTGTTTGCATCCTTGCATTGCTTATATTATTGTTTAGTTGAAAATAGTTGTGACATTCAATTTGAATTGCTTAAGTGGCATTATAGCGATTTTCGTTATACCGTCACTTATTTAATATCGTCCCCGAAACTTTTTTGTAAGTTATCTTAAGCTTGTATTTTCACAAAATAGATGTTTAAAATTCATTAATAATTTTGATTAATGATGTTTAAATTTAATTAATCATTTTGATTAATGATTTTAAAATTAATTAATCGTTTTAGTTAATGATGTTTAAATTTAGTTAATCATTTGAATTAATGATATCTAAATTACTTAATCGTTTTAACTAGTGATATTTAAATTTAATTAATCATTTTAATAATGAGGCCTGGTTTTATTTATCCATTTTAAGTAATGAAATTTAAATTTAATTAATGATATTTGAATGTAATAAATCATTCTAATTGATGAAATTTGAGTTTAATTGATCATTTTATTGATATTTAATTTAATTAATCATTTTATTTACTGATATTTGAGTTTAACTAATAAATTTAATTAATGATATTTGAGTTTAATTAATCTTTTTAATTAATGATATTTAATTTTATTAATCATTTTAATTACCGATATATGAGTACAATTAATCATTTTAATTAATGATGTTTGAGTTTAATCTTATTTTAATTAATGATATTTGATTTAATTAATCATTTTAATTAATGACCTTTGAGTTTAATCTTGTTTTAATAAATGATGTTTTAAATTTAGGTAATCATTTTATAAATGATGTTTGAATCTAAGTAATCATTTTAATTAATGGTATTTGAATTTAGTTAATCATTTTAATTTATGGTACTTGGATTTTATTAATAATTTTAATTAACGATGTTTGAATTTAATTAATCCATTTGGATAATGATATTTGGATTTAATTAATAATTTTAATTAGTAGTGTAATAAAAGTTAATTAATCGATTTAAAGTAAAAGAGTTCAAAGTAAATTAACCGATTTAGTGTTTCAAAGTTAATGAACTAATTCAACAAAGATTTTCTAAAGATAATTGAATAGTTTATCAAAAGTGATTATAAATGTGATTAATTATCTTTTGGGATAATTAATGTTGTTTTAAAATTTAAAAAAAGATTTTGATATTTGATTTATTTTCTTTTGGGAAAAATAATGTGGTTTCAAAATTATAAAAGAGTTGTATATAAATTATCCTTTGGGATAGATAAACATTGTTTTAAAATATAAAAGGTTTTTAAATTGATTTATTATCTTTTGGGATAATAAGTGTTGTTATGAATTTATAAATGAAAAAAAACCTTTAAAAGGGATTATTTAGAAATAAAATTAAGTGTAAATTGTTTTCAGTTTATAGTAAGTAATGTTTTAATGACATCTGTTTTGACCCTTATTTTAGTACACTTAGTATTATGATTTTTCCTTTTAAAAGAATATTTCAACGTGTATTTTGAAAGTGTTTTTACAATATTGTTAGTGTGAAAATCAAGCTCAAACGTGAATCAAATGTTTTAAAAGTTTGATTCATTTATTGGTGGTAAGTATGTACGACTTAATTCTCATACACAAATCACTTTGTTATTCTCGATAGTTGATTTGTCGACTATTGATTTTGATTCTGCTATCTTCTTTATATTTCATCACTCTAATATGTCGATTTGCTTATTTGAGCTTTGCTATCTTTTGTTGGAAATGACTAAACCCAAAGAGCGAGTGGAAGCCAAGCTGTGTGGGGTTGCTCCTATTAAGGTATTGCCACATCTACTCTAGATTAGGTTCGGATATTTGTGCACCAAGATGTGAAATACCTAAATACTCGGTAACCGCTGGCGAGGTTCGACTTGGACGTGTCCGAGAGCCATCATAGTACTCAAGTATATTTCTAGAAGTATACTTTCGGTAAGGGGGGTGGACCCTCCTAGTCATTTTTGAAAAATTCCTTTCCTTATTGTTGATGCCAATCTTTGAAGTGTTTTCTTAATTTCATCGAGAAGTGACTAAAGCTCGTCTCGATATTTAATTATTTTTGTCCATTCTTAATGTTTGGATTTTGATCCTGTTTCTGATCATTCTTCTTATTGGATTGTTTTTTGATTTGTTTTCCATTTCTTCATCTTTGGATGTGGTTCATGTGAGGAAAAAACCCGTTTCACGTTTAGCGGCGTAGTCTCATAGAATTTTTTACTTGAGTTTTCTCATGCTGGTTTTCCAGACTGATCCAGATGTTATTTTATTATATGGCTCACGTCAAACAGTATATTTCCAGGTTGTAGTTGGTGGGACATGGAGCTCATGGAGTAAAACTGGATGTTCGCCTGCCTTAATATTATTATTTTCCACTGCATTAACATATATACCTACTAGCAATTATAAGATTAAGAAGTTATAAATGTCCAGGATGATGAGGTTTGTTTTAACTCTGATGAAACCTATATTATGGAGTGTTTATACTACCCTTGTTCTATTATATATTATCGTTCCACTGTGATTTTGTTTCCCATGTTCTTTGTTTCTTCTCCTTTTATTTTACCCTAACAATCTACCTTTTATACTATTGGATGTTTGACACTTGAATACCGTGGACGTATTCGGTATCGACTTTCAATGGTCGAAAGACGAATCGTTACAACTTGGTTCAGAGTTGAAAGTTAAGCAAGAACCTTTGCTTTAGTAAGGTGTGGACCATTAGAGATAGGGTTAGTAATACCCTAGAATGAGTAACTCATTTGAGATTGGGTAAGTGGAACACTAGAATGAGTTGAGAGTATTATATATAGAGCGTATTTGTTGATTTATGATTATTTATGCTAAGCTTATTTTTAAGCATTTAGTGTTTTTATTATAAACGAACCCCTTGTGAATTTAGTTTCATAATTTGACTATAAGGTGTTCGATTATAATGTTGGGTTAAAAGTAAATTTTTAATAAAAGTTGTTTAAAATAATCTAAATGGTAAGATAAGACATTTAGTGAATAAACATTTGGGAAAATTTTATTATAATAAAGGAGGATTATTATAATATAAAATATTTTATATAAAGATAATTTATATAAATTTGATTTACAGAATGTGTTTTAAAAAGATTTTTTTTTAATTTAAATCTCGGAGTCGTTTGAAATAATTTTGAAAGGTTTTTGGAATTTTTTTTAAATATATAGTATTACTGCTAGGAAATATTTCTAATTATAAATATCTTGGAACATAAATTTTAAGTGAAATGCATTTTCTTTTGGGTAATTCAAAGGGAATTCATCTCCATTGGTTTTGTGGTAATCTGAATAATCTTCTAAGTGATGCTCGTATGTTTGCTTTGGAAAATGTTGTAGTGCACTACTAAATTATCCTCTTTATCACCATGCAATCAAAATGAGTTCAAATCTGAATGAACCTAAAGTTAGTTTAGTAAATAAACTATTGAAGTTATTTCATAAAAGAAATATATGTGCTTTGTTTTTCGAAAATAGACTTTGAAATTATAAACCAGGTATTTAGTTTTTAAGTTCCCTTAAAGGTAATTGATTTCAAAATAATAGGTATTTTTGATGAAGGACGATTTAGTAAATAAATTTTTATCCTTGAATAGAAAAAAGGATAATTGAACTCAAGTTCTGAATGGGTTAAATTGGATGGACATGTTTTGATAAATTTATTTTATTAAAACCATAGTTTTGTTTAAATATCTAAGTTGTAATATCTAGTTGGTGATATTGGGCCAACCTGTAAACATCTTTGCTTAGAACACTCTGAGGGTAAAGGCGGTGAAGGGTAGACTTAGTTTCAAAGACCCATATTTTGTTAGGCCTCATTTGGATTTTGAAAAATGAAAATAAGTAATAAATAAAATAAAATTGACTTTTTGTATATACTCTTAGGATTTAAAAGGGTATTATACAAATAAATAAAAGCGGAGTACGATTTTAATTTAATATTTTATAAAGAAGACACTTTATAAAATGTTTATAAACTAAAGTGAAAATTTGTGAAATAATTCACGAATAATTTTTTTTGCAAAGCACGCAAGGTTGACTGGGCCTCTATCATATTTTATTACAACACAATAAAACAAAACAAAATTGAATCAAAACAGGTTTCGACTCAATGGAAAAAGGGGGAAAACAGTGGACAAAGATAAACAAAATCAGAAGAAATAGAAAATCAGAGAGGACTTAGACCCAATGAAGGGCAAAAGCAGCAGCAAGCCTAGATCTCTTCAATTGCATATATGTTCTGGATTGTTTTTCATTCCAAAGGCATACAATTGACTTTCTCTTATCTTTAAATACGATAACATTCCTCTCCTTCCAAATAACATCAATGTAGATCTCGGTTATCATTGCTATCATTCTCGATCTATCAGACTTCCATTTTGTGGCTTTATGGACTATGTTCCATTCAGTACTTGAATCAATGTTTGGGTTCTATCTACTAGCTTTGCACATGAGTCTTTGCCATAGAGGAACAATGGATGGGCATTCAAAAATGGAATATTATAAATGAAAATGAAAGGGACTTAGAAAGAGATTTATATAATTAAGAAACCAATAATTCTAGAAAGCGACTTTCAATTTTATACTAGGGAACTTAGATAATCTTCTAAGCAATAACCAAAGGCTGATGAGCAAAATGATATGCTTAAAGAATTATCTATATTCTTGGACAATCAAGAAAGTTCTGAACCTAAGCTGAGATTTGATTGTTATTTAACATTTAAATAATGTTAAGTGTCAGTTTATTCCTATACGGAATTTGATTTAATTAGGTTTGATTGATTGGTTGTGTGATTTATATATCATAGTTTATAAAGTTTGAATTTATAAATAAATGTCTTTGGATTGTTGTTTATTAGGATTTAAATCTCGGTGATTTTGAAATCGTTTTGAAAAAAGTTTTTGAAATCATTTTGAAAGAGTTTTTGGACTGATCGTGGAAATAAATAATAATAATATGATTTGAAGTATTTGTGAAATATTATTATTTCGCCAAGAGTTTGGAATTTTTTCAATAAATATTTGCAAAATGTTTTACAAATATTTTTATTTATTGCGGTGTACGACTTAAACCAAAAGTGATTGAGAGTTTATCCATTTTTGGGACTCACAAGGTATATTTGTTTACTCTATGTGTTTAAGAGGTACCATAATACCACTGGAGGCTCCATTTTTTGTTTAGAGTTATACCATTCTTGGTGGGGGGGGGGGGTGAACCATCCTAGTCATTGGTGGAAATAATTTTGATATATTCCTCTTTGGAAAGAGTTTTGAATAGGAAAACCCGACATGTAGTTCTAAATTTATCTTTTGAAAAGGTTGGATGCGTATTATCTTATTACAGAGTATTCTTTGTATTTTGTTGCATATGGTTGATATGTTGCTTTTGGTTGCATGTAGCTTTATTCATTGGGGTTGCATGTAAATTTATGTCATGCTAGTTTTTGCATGTAGAGTTGCACCGTCATTATCAGTTGCATCATATTGCCTTGTTGCGTATGATTGTTACATTGTTTATTCCATTTGAGCTTATGATAGTGATAACTAGTGTATTTCTCTTTTGCCAGCCCAATTCTCTTTTGGATTATGTAAGCCGAGTGGCCTTTTGTCAACTAATCAGTGATATTTTGAAATTGGTTGATGATTTTATACCCAGGATATGGAAGGTCACTTGGCTTTTATTTTCTTTTGTTGGTTTGGGGGCCGTAGCGGCGATTTGTGGTTTTCTAATTGAGCCACGCAAAGGAGGTGCTGCCAAATTTTTCCTTCATATTTGAGAATTAATTAAATAATAAGTTGAGGAACTCATTTTAATTTATATTTTTAAACTTCAGGGTTTAGAGACATTTTATTCCTTTGAGAATTTCGGGGATGAAATTCTATTAAGGAGAGGAGAATGTAACAATCCAGAAATTCGTTCATTTTGTTTTTGAATGTTTAATTAATTTTAAATATTTGAATAATTGATTTTTGGAATTTAATCATGTGTATTCAAATATAGTGATCATTTAAATATTTGAATTATGAATTAATTGGATTTAATAGTCATGTTTAGTTCCTTTTAATTAATAAATAATATTTGTGAATTCAATTTGTAAGTTTAATTACAATAATATAATTGGATTATAAAAGCTAACTTTTGTATACTTTGAAATTAGGTCTCAAAAATAGTCCCACTGAGTTTAGAATATGGGTATTCGGCTAGGAACGCTAGTAAGCATGCCTCAATTGGAGTTCGTAAAATTTAAGGGAAGAATAGTGTTAGTTAAGTTTTCTATATAAGGACCCTCACTTCTTTCAATGGCCCCAAACTCAAACTCTAGGATAGCTAAATCTAACGGCCGTGGATGATTAGAGAGCTAGAGGCCAAATTGGGCCTCGATCTCAACATGAAAGTTGTTCATCTTGATGAGATGTGGAGGGGGTGGATAGTTGTATTGACGGTTAGTTTCCCTAGGCGGTCCAAAATTGAGTTTGACGGTAGCGGAGGATCTGGGTTAGATCTCGTCGTTCGCGGTGAGTTAAGGGACGAGACCGGTGGCATACGATTGGGTTTGAGTAGGGCTTGCGACTAGAAGTGGCACGACAGTCGATCATCACTTGAGGCTGAACGGTGTCAATTTTTGTTGCTCGATCTTGAGATAGCGATGACATTGAGAGGTGTGGTCGGTCCCCTAAGTGAAGTCGAGGACAGGGGATGTGGTAGTAGGAGCACGATAACCGGTGGTGGTCGCAGCGATGTCTGATCGAAGGCAAGAAATTGGCAACCTAGGTTTGGTATTTGGGGACTAGGGTTTGCTTAGGTTAATTATGTTGTAATTAAATAATTAATTATACTAATGAATTCAAAATCTTATTAAACTCATAACTATTTCGTGTAAGGTCGGACCTGGATGGGGTCGATTGCATTGGACTCGCAGAAATGACATCTTCATATTGGAATTAGATTGGTTGAAATTTAACTCAGATGACTTTTGGGCTAAAATCGAACATCGTCCAAATTGGAACATGAAAGCGTCCACTGGAATTTTAGTGGGTTAACTCACCTTTAATTAAAATTATATAATATCTATGATGCTGTATATTATTATGGTATGCTTAGATATTAGTATATTGTTGTTCAATCGATTGTTCGGTTGGAAAACAAATGATATATTATCTAATTTGCAATGAACCCATATAACTATTTGTGTTGTGCGTAACCATTATTTTTGCAAGCGACATTTGTAGAGAGACCCTAAGGGGTTTCTCGCCAATATAAATTTGTTTATATCCTTGCATTTTTATATTGTTGTTTGGTTGAAAATAATTGTGACATTCTATATGAATTGTTTAAGTATCGTAGTAGCAATTTTCGCTATACCGTCACTTATTGAATTTCATCCCCTAAAATTTTGTTTGAGTTGTCTTATGCTTGTAATTTCACAAACTAGATGTTTAAAATTCATTAATCATTTTGATTAATGATGTTTAAATTTAATTAATCATTTTTGATTAATGATATTTAAATTAATTAGTCATTTTAACCAATGATGTTTAAATTTAATTAGTCATTTAGATTAATGATATTTAAATTAATTAATCGTCTTAACTAATGATGCTGGAATTTAGTTAATCATTTTGACAACTGAGATTTGGATTTAATTAATCATTTTAAGTAATGGTATTTTAATTTAATTTTAATTAATAATATTTGAATGTAATTAATCATTTTAATTAATGATATTTGAGCTTAATTAATCGATTTAATTAATGATATTTGGTATAATTAATATTTTAATTAATAATGTTTGAGTTTAGTCAATCATTTTAAGTAATGATATTTGAGTTTAATTAATGATATTTGAATTAATTAATCATTTTAATTAATGATATTTGATTTTAATTAATCATTTTAATTAATGATATTAGAGTTTAATTAATAATTTTAATTAATGATATTTGATTTAATTAATCATTTTAATTAATGATGTTTGAGTTTAATTAAATTTTAATTAATGATGTTTTTAATTTAGTTAACCATTTTAATTAATGATGTTTGAATCTAAATAATCATTTTAATAAATGGTATTTGAATTTGGATTTAATTAATAATTTTAATTAATGATATTTTGATTTAATTAATCCATTTATATAGTGATATTTGGATTTAATTATAATGGTGTTTTGAAAGTTAATTAACTAGTTTGAATAAAAGAGTTCAAAGTAAATTAACTTGTTTAATAAAGTGTTTTAAAGTTATTAACCGATTTACTGTTTCAAAGTTAATGAACTAATTTAACAAAGGTGTTCAAAAGATAATTGAATGCATTAGATGTTATAACTGCAATGACCCTGGCTATTTAAAATGAGACTGTCCACATCCCAATAAACTGAAAACTACACCAAACACTGATTCATCTAAAAAACGGAGAAGAGCCTATACTGCAATGTTAGACGATTCAAACACATTCTCAAGTAATAATGAATCAGATATAAAAATTGCTATGTGCTTCACAACAATACATAATTTAGAACAAAATGGTGAAATGGATCAAAAAAGGAATGCTTTTAAAAGTTTTAATTTCTTAAATAATTGTTTTTTGTTTGCTTTATTGGTGTTAGGAATGTCTTATAGATTAATAAAAATATTGGTTGAATATCGTATGAATATAATTTAAATTTAAACATTATATATGTAATAATAATATAAAATATATTTAAAATAATTTTTGAAGTAATTTTTCTGAAAATAGAATAACTACAAACATATATATTATATATATATAATTGGATATAGTAAAACAAAAACCATTTTTGAAATTTACGACCTATATGTCGACATACCCTCACACATAGATATATTTTGAATTTCAATTAAAAATTAAAAATTTGAATTTACCTCTACCTTTCACCAACTCTTATATTCTGAAAAGTTGTCTCTTGACCAAAGAACATAACCTTTGACCCTCTATTTACTTACTCTATCTCCATCCATTCATTTTTCACTTTCATTTTTAAATTCAAAAATCATAAACTCTCTTATCTCTTCAAACTATTCTTCAATGGCATCCTCAAGCAATATTAAAGCAACCATGAGATTTTTTAAGAAAATAAAAGTATATTTTTAATGATCAAGAAGCCATGCAAGGCTATGTTGAGTATTTATCTTTCAGACAAGTCTTTATCGTAAGATTCGCTATTTTTGAAGATTTTCCTGCTTATGATCTTTTTAATCTTCGTTTGCAAAATTAATTTCTTGGTTTAATCGATGCTTCTCAAAATAATTTCGTTTGTTATCCGAAATTGGTGAAGATGTTTTATGAAAATTTAAAAGGAAAGTTTTAATATGGAAGATAAGGAGAAGTTTGGAGTAGCATCAAAGAGGCACAAATCGTCTTAAATTGTGAACTTATAGGTCACATTCTTGGATGCAAATCTAGTGGAATGGACATTTCAACATTTTAAACTAATTTTCAAAATCATGAAGTAATCCATGATATTTTCGAAAGTGATGATGATTTTGTATTTAAAAACAAAAACTTGAGTCCAAAAGCAAGATTTTAAGCCTTCTTTTGCAACAAAGTATCACTCCTAGAACTGGTAGTTATAATAATCTGACATAAAATGTTTTCAAAGCTCTTTTCTCTATTTATGGTCAATATGACATAAATTGGTCTCAAGCCATTTTGGATGAAATTTCTCCTAAAAATCTTTCTAAACATGAAAACACACTATTTCATGGTATGTTACTCATGTTTTCAATTATTTTGGTATTGACCTTAAAGAAGGGGAAACAATTCCTCGAAAAATATTTGACAAGGCCAACATTTCACTTATGCATATTTCAACCTTTTTCGAGCCATATGAAATGCTTTTGGAAAAGGAACAAAGGTTGTCTTGGGAAGAGGAACAAGAAATAAGAGAAGAAGAGGAAAAGGAAGAGGAAGTAGAGGAAATGAAAGTCGAGGAGGAAGAACAAGAAGAGGATACTTCTTTGGAAAGTATCAATATGGCACCTACTCCATCCAACAAAGATCTTTTCAAAAATCAAGAGAAGATCATTCACAGCCAAAGAAAGCTTAAGAAATCATTTTCAAAGATATTTACCTCAATTTCCAACATAATGCATAAATTCTTTGAAAAGATCATTTGTAAGCTTAGTGGTTCTTCTTCATCTTCATCCACATCTTTCTAGTTGTTTGTTTAAGCTACCTATATATTTGGATTTTCTAATTTTAGTTTATGTTAAATCTTATGTATCTATCTTTAATTTCTTGTACTCATCCTTATTATCGATGAAAATTTTATTGCTTGCCATTATACATTGTTTATCGTCTTTAGGAAACATAAATGTATAAGCTAAATACATTAGAATATCAAAACAAAATTGTTTTGAAATTTCTTTATATATGTCGTCATAACTTGGGTATGTATGTTGACATACAACGGTAATTTTTCAATTTTTTTTAGTTTTGAAAATTAAATAGACAACAGGTTCCTATTCATTTCCAACAAATTTTCACTCATTTAAATACCTATTAAGATAAGAAAATCATTTGTTTTTCAAGTCTCTTCCTATCTTCCTTTTCATTCGCGAACTCTAACAAAAATCAATGGCTTCTCCTATTCGAAAAACTAACCGAAAACCTCGAACAAACTCTTGAATCATTCAAGAATTTCTTTCTTTCATCCTAAGAACTAGAGGCACTTAGAATTGAGTCAAATGCGGATGATCAAAGAGCAAGAAAGGCATTTTGACGCAATTCGGTAGATGATTTCTGCCTTGAACAAAGAAGAACCAACCGCCAATCCATAATGTACCATCAACAAAGCTGATGAAGATTGGGATGCTATCAAAGCGGATCCAATCTTTGGCGCTGATGGATGGGTTGTAGTTCCTCTAAAGTCTAGTTTAAATAGGTTTGATTGTATATAAATAATATTACTTGATTTGGTTTGGATTTGGATGGTTTGATTGTGTGGATTTGTTTGAATAGTGTGTGACATTACTCTGTTGAATTAGATGAATATATGGATTGATTATGACTATCTCGTAATTATCTAATTTTACATATCACTTATTATTTTTATACAATCTTTCTCATAATTATATATAATTCTTATATATATATGTATATATATATATATATATATTAATTAGTATTTTATTTAGGGGGAGTTGGAGTTACAATTAGAGTAAAAGTTAGTGTTAGAGTTATAATTTTAGTTGGTAATTTTGTTTGATGATAAAGGGGGAAATATATAAAAACTTGTAACGACCCAATTTTTCGATGTCCGAAAGTCGACATCAATACGTCCACTGTATCAAATGCTGCACAGTCGAATGCCGGAAAACTGAACCGTTAGGGTTTAGGAAGAAGAAGATAGAAGAAGAACCAGAAACAATAACAGAATCTCACATTTTGCAGCGGAACAATATATAATAGACAAATGAATAATCTTTAAAACAAAGAACCATATTTGTTATTACAATAAACATCAGAGTTTACAACGACACAATACAACACTGTCAGTTATTATAACTTGACTACATGGAAACTGACTTTGCACCAACCCAAACGCAGCGGATACTACATAGTATAAGTGATACGCTTCGCCATCTAGCTTGAACTCCAGATCTCCATAACAACTTCTTGACTTCGCTCCAAAACAATTGATAACCTGACTCTAGGCTGCCCGTGTGGAAAATTATGGGCACTCAGAGTTTAGAAAGGGAATAATAAACTCTAGGTCAGTCATGAGACTGGTGTGAGATATTAAAAAAAGCTACTTTCACAAAGAAAGGAAAAGAAAACTGCTATGCTTTTGGAAAATGAAACTACCATAAGGCCTCCCGCCACACACACAATGCAAATGCAGAATCGGAGGAGATTTCTCCTTATGATAGTCAAACATGCTTGATACGAAAAATTCTTTTTAATACTATCATTAGAGCATAGTGTGGAAAAAATTTCGAAAGTATAATATTAATCTTAGCCAGCATACAACCATTATTGTATGTCTACTATAGCTACCATATTCAATAGCAGGTTACCGCCACATTCCATGGCAGGTTATACAACTAAAACCGTACATGGCGCATATTATTTCTTTGGGTTTCCGACAATGGTCAGGCAAAGGAACTTCCTACACCGAAATGGAACGCCTCTTGAGGGACGTCCCCGAGAACCTAACCGGACTGCCAACACAAGGCCGAGTTACCCCACGCTATAATACAACTATAACATGAGTAACTACCATAAGTATGCCATCCTCGGTCGCTACCGACCTTTATTCGAGGATCCTCAATCACAAAGCAACAAACACAAAGCAATAAATTTACAGTAACCACATAAGTTAAGTATGTGGGATCCTTACCATGATACCACCCTTTTCTAGAAGAAAATGGACATATCCTGAGGGCGCTACACCCAAATTGTCTTGCTGCAACATTCCTGTTTCGACCATTTTCAGGCTGTGAGGTTCGACGAAGTCTCGTCCACAAAGCTACACTTTTCACAAAGCCATATTTGATCCACAGATGATCAGAAGCACTTCGTATGCCACATTACCAAATTGGGAATGTATCACTAGTAACCATCAACTACATAACCTATAAGTTCATACGTCTCAGAGAAGGGTGTTAAGCTAAGAGAATAAATTCTCCGCCACCAATAGAAATGTATTTGATAGAAACCAGCTTTACATCTCAAAGTGTAACGTCAGAGTCGTCAGAAACACATCCATACAAGTCCGTTGCAGGATCGAACGGAATTGAAGGCACTTCAAAGAAGCCCTTGCAATCGGGATATTCACTAATCACGTCCGGAATCCCCATCACAAAGAGTGATAAAATCTCTATACCAGAGCAACTCGGTGCAGAGACATTCGACAGGTAATCCTTTCGCTTTCGAAAATACATGGTCTTCAACACCATCTTCAAATACAATCTCATTTCATCGTATCATTATTCGAGATGGGTTTTATGACACAAAGTCCTCTCTCGGCTAATCCGAATAACGAGCCCTTATTTTAAAAATAAGCGCTACATTCAGATTTCAAGAAAATCACAATAAATTTCCACTTTGATCTTTTAAATAAAAGATCCATCACAAAGATTTGATGTGGATTTCAGATATCCATTTGGAATCCGACCCCCGGTCGCATCGAAATTCAAATGCCATTTAAAAGGCCAATATTGATAGTCGGTTATTTAACTACCAATCAATATTCCCAATAATCACCAGATTCAATAATTTTCCCCCAATTATTTATTTTCAACATATCTTCGCAAGATATAATTTCTAACACTTCAACCATTTGAAAACAAATTTCAAATCACTTTTCACTCACGGAATAAGATTCTCGATAATATTTATTTCCACTGAAAAAATTTGCCGAGTTCAAATACTTTAAAAATATAAAGCACTTATCCAAATATATATACTTGGAAACATTCAAAATAAAAACTAATTTCTACACACTTTATTTAAATATTAGCTATGAAAACATTATACCAATATCTCATATAAAACTTCAAGTCCAAACTAATTTTTTTAAAAACAAAATTAGTAGATAGGGTATAACTATTCCAATAACCATTTTCTAAAACAAATATCAATTAAATCTTTAAAATTCATTTTTATAATAAATTAAATAAATCTTTAATCTAAAGATTTTCAAAATAACTTAAGAAAATAATTTCTCTAAAATAATCTTTTAAAACCAACACTAGAACTTTTAATTTATACTTTAAAAGCTACTTTGAAAACAACTCAGCTTTCCAGGGAAAATATGCTTTACATTTCAAAATGGTCCATTTAAACCAATTAATATACCCTTCTTGATTTATTTTAAATTTACGTTCCAAATCCTTAAATTCCTTTCCATGCTTTTAAAAATAACCCAATGTTTATTTTTAAAACAAATTCCCTTTCCCCTATAAATTCCCATTGTGAATATAGATTTCCAAATATCAATTAATATATGATTTTCAAATCGGTTTCCAAATATTCACTTTCAAACACCAAATCAAATTCCCAATTGATTACAATTTTTTTATATCAAACACTAAATCAAAATCCAAATTGATTTTCAAAATTTATTTCAAACACTAAATCAAATCCCAAATTGATCTCCAAATTTATTTTCTTTTAAAATAAATTCCTTTATTCCTTCCAAAACTATTTAAAATTCATATTTTAAATAAATTCTTCAACCTTTGAATAAGATTAACCGAAATCCATTTATTAAGGCTTTTTCCCAAATTTTGGAATTTATTCAATAGGATTCAAAAATAAAACTTTATCCTTTTAAAATTCCTTCTTTCAAAATTTATCCAATTCTCAAAAATAAATTTTACTATAACTTTCAACTTGAATTTTAAAAATCCAATTCTATTTATTTCCGGTATCTTACGATACCAAAAATATATTCGGCTAAACTATAGCCTTCAACGATTTCAATCACAAATATAATCACACAAAGATTATAAATAATTAACACATAACATTGAAACAAATTCAAATGTTTTGAGGAATCCAGTTGGATCCCTCCAATCTGTTTCCTACATCCATAGAGGTTAGTATAACAATTAAATACTAATTCCACTTCGAGGTGGAATATCGCGGTATATGGGATCAATATGGTATCATCCGCTATTAAGCGGCGCATAGGGTCTCATCCGCTCTATAATGCGGGGAATCAGTCACTCCAAATACATATATAATACCAGTTCCACTTCGAGGTGGAATATCGTGGTATATGGGTTTAATATAATATCATCCACTATTATGCGGCGCATAGGGTCTAAATCAATACAACTGATAATAATTTATCATTCAAACACCCAATCAACAATTTTTAATTTAACTATTTAAAATTAACATAACAATTTGTTTGAGTGAGAAGATCTCACCTTTAACAATGCATGTAATCCATTTTCCAATTCGGCTCGATCCTCAATGATTCTTAGACCTTGTAACAAACATTATACGGTTTATTAATATTCGAATAAATCGAACAATTAATTTTCACTTAATAAATTGAATTAACCAATGATTTAATTTTATCGAATGATTGTTTTTAAACAAATATTCAAATTTTAAACCAATCCTTTTTAAAATGAGAACATGCATGAGGATATATATACATTTATTAAGTTGAAAACAAAATTATTTTGTTCCTTAATAAAATTCCTTTTAAATTTTCAAAATCTTACCTATATATATATATATTGAAAAATCTGCATATATGTGCTACTGTATATATATATATATATATATATATATATTTCTTTTAAATTTGCATGCACATATATTTTTAAGTGAAAACAAAAATTCACTTTACCGTTTAAATTTAAAACGTTATCTGTATGTATAAATTTAAATTATATTTAACTAACTAAAAAAATAAATACCTTACTGCAGAAAAACACCCTAGGCTACTACCTCGATCGCAACCGCGACCTAGCCTTACTGCCGAGTAAAACCCTAGCCAGAAAGATGATCGTGAACCCCAAATCACTGCCAAGCTCGATTCTGTTCCACTGCCGAGCACAATGCAGTGACCCTCGCCGACCCCGCCTTTGAGCCTCCCCATCTCCAAAGTCCTAATGTCGAGCTCGATAACCCCCACACCCAATATTGCGACGAACCCTAGCTTTGCGACCATCGCTACTGCCTCACGCCTAAGCTTCATCGCACCATCGCCTGAGCTCGTGAGCTACGAATCCCACACCGGCCTTGCCGAATTTCACGATCACGAGCCATCGCTTGACCTTGAGCTTCAAGCTCGATTGAACGAATTTACGTTCGATCCCCTTTCTGATTTGATTCGATTTCAGACTCCCCCATCTCATTTCGAGTACGTGGCCATTTTTTAATTAATTTTTTCTTCTTTGAATTTATTTTTAAACGAAGAGGGCTCTGTGATTTTGTTTTGAGAAAATGAGAATGACAGGATAAAATTTTCTTTGTTTGTTTTCTAAATCTACTGCTTTATGTTAATCTTCAACGAATATGCGTGTCCCTAAATATAGACATGTTCAAGTAAGAGAAAATGCGTGGCAAGAAAGCTACAGTATTCTATGCAATTTATTATTTATATTTTAAAATTTTAAATTTAAATTCAAATCGCTTCGATAAATGCAACTCAAAATCTTGATCTCTAATGAGACGTGCCGCCAGGTATTTATAATGTTAAACCCCTATTCCGAACGCAATGGACTAAATTCGATCGTATGGAGAAAATAGCTTTTCGGACCCAACTTTTATATTGAATTTTTGATTTAATTTCAATGCGTTTGCTTATCGTACGGCCAAAGGATCACTCCAAACATTACGAAAATTGAAATCCGATAATAATACAATATTATAGATCCAATGGAACTGGTTCGTCGAATTCCGAGATCGTGCCTCGGAAGGCTATTTTTAAATATCGATTTAAATGATACAAATTCAAAAACTGGAAATCATTTTCAAAATCAAATTTTGAAGGTTCCATTATCTTCAGTATTATTAGTATAAATTTTCTAAGCCTTGAAAATATTTTTAACAAGCTTAAAACTGAAGATTCAAAATTTTACCCAAATTTCTATAATTAAATTCAATAATTAAATTGCCAAATAAACAAATACTTTTAAAATTCAGGTTAAACTAATCTCTAAATATTTAAAATCAATTAAATATTCTATTTTCTAATGTCCAAAATTCAGGGTCGTCACATTCTTCCCCCTCAAAAGAATTTCGTCCCGAAATTACTAGTTAAGAAGAATGAACCTTAACTCGTTTATTATTTTCCCAAAACCCAACAGTTTTATCAATTTTTCAAAACAAATCTTTTTATTAAAGATCCATTATCATTTCAAATAACTTTCCAAAACCTTCCATAAATTCCAAATAATATTGTTTTCTTAACAATTCAAATTTAAATTCGAATTTTAAATTATCAAAAATTTCTCAAAATTTTTCTAACATCCTAAATTTTCGAAAATCAGCGTCTCCTTTGCGTGGCTAGCTTGGTACGACTACAAAATGGCACCACGGGACCCTAGATTCAAAAAGAAAACGAAAGCCAAGCAGCTAGACAAGAAAATCATCAAATTTCATATAGAAATATAAATACATACCTTTTGTCGAACAACTCAAATTTATCTTTGAATTAAAATTCCAATTTATCTTTTTTCTTTTTTTTAAACACCTAAATGCTAGTAAGCAATAATATCCAATTACCATATCCAAAATTGTTAGTTCATTTCTTTACAAAATTTTCAATATATACTTCTTATACCATTTTTACTTCACTATTGAGGTTATATATCCATGATCATTCAATCTTGCATTTTCAATTTCATTTGAATTCAATTTTCAATTTCAATTCTATTTGTCAGTTTATCTTATGAATATTGAATTTTATCAACTATCTTTTATTCACAACCGATTCATATCAGTATTTTAAATTAGTTTCATTTACTAATTCATTACAAATTCCAGTTTTATTCTTTTGTTCATTCCCAAATTTAATTTCTCCTTCACCTTTTTAACACAATTCAAATTCAATTTTAAACACCTATAAGTTTTCTCACTTATTTTCATTTCATTTAATAAATTTACTTTCCCAACTTATTTTGTTTTCATACTCACTTTAACTTAACTCAATTCTTTAAGTTAAATTCATTCTATCAAAATTCAAATTATATAAGTTATCAACTCATAAATACTTTTAATAAATCTTCCAGAGTTTTAAACAATTTCTTAACATATTAAAATCACATTTGAAATCAATTATTTCCAAAATCAAACTATTTTAATTTTAACCTTTCTTCAAGTTAATTTTTTTATTCTAACAACTTCAAATTTATAAGTTGTCAAACTTAATTATATTCTAGAAATACTTTATATAATCTTCCAAAGTCTTTCCATCTTTTCAAAACCATTTTTGAAATCAATTCAATTTATCCTTTGAATTCAAAAATCCAAACCAGTTTTTCAAACAACTTTCATTTAAAACAATTTGGCAGCAATTCCTCTTTTGGAAACCCGAAAATGAACATCGATGATGCTGCAGTCATCACCGAAGTTATTTTCCAGCGACCAAAAAGAGTTTAGAGCTTTTATCCTTCCAAAACATTTTTCCCAAACCTTTGAAAACCATTTTCAAATCAAACGGATATAATTTCCAAAAATCCAAATCCTTTCAAAAATATTTCCAAATATTCCTCTAGAATTCTATTTCAAATTACATTTACAATTTATATTTACAAATCCCATTCGTATATGGATTTTATTTCTCAGCTTTAAGTTATGATTTCAATTTCTTATTCAATAATCAATGATAATAATTTAATATTATCACTTCCTAACAACCAAGCAACCATATACTATATAATAATAATTTCTGGAAAATAATTTCTTTTCTATACAAAAATAGTTTGCGTAAAATTATCTCATTTACCAGATTTTAAAACAATATCGTGTCGAATTGTTCTATACAAGTGTTTAGAAATCCCTATCAATAACGTTAATTACTCGTATTGACCAGAATCCATATACCACTCAAAAAACCAATCAACACAATATAAAACAATTTTATATTCACTAACAAATACGTGCTCATATCTATTATTATACTCAAACTCATTCTAGAGTACCACTGACTCTATCTCTAATGTGTAATCCCCACCAGAGCCAAGGTTGTCGCTTAACCAAATGCTCTGATACCACTTGTAACGACCCAATTTTTCGACATCCGAAAGTCGACATCAATACGTCCACTGTATCAAATGTCGCACAGTCGAATGCCGGAAAAATGAACCGTTAGGGTTTAAGAAGAAGAGTATAGAAGAAGAACCAGAAACAATAACAGAATCTCACATTTCGCAGCGGAACAATATATAATAGACAAATGAATAATCTTTAAAACAAAGAACCATATTTGTTATTACAATACAACATCAGAGTTTACAACGACACAATACAACACTGTCAGTTGTTATAACTTTACTACATGGAAACTGACTTTGCACCAACCAAAACGCAGCGGACACTATATAGTATAAGTGATACGCTTCGCCATCCAGCTTGAACTCCAGATCTCCACAGCAACTTCTTGAATTCGCTCTAAAACCATTAATAACCTTACTCTAGGCTGCTCGTGTGGAAAATTATGGGCACCCAGAGTTTAAAAAGGGAACAATAAACTCCAAGTCAGTCATGGAACTGGTGTGAGATCTTAAAAAAAGGTTATTTTCACAAAGAAAGGAAAAGAAAACCGCTATGCTTTTGGAAAATGAAACTACCATAAGGCCTACAGCCACATACACAATGCAAACGCAGAATTGGAGGAGATTTCTCCTTATGATAGCAACATTGTAACAGTCTAGGCTTTTCAACCATCCCAACCCCTCCATGGCATGCAGTGGTACCTCATAGTTGCTTTTACGGCCGGCCTCTCGACCCCCTAACCGGTAAGCCAACCCCTACCCGGGGACATGTAGGGGTAAGAGTCTCCCGTTCGCCACCAAACGAAAAGCGAGAACCCCGTATCATGCTGAACTTGTAGCAAATGCGATCCCATTTCATCGTATCGTTATTCGGAATGGGTTTTTTGACACAAAGTCCTCTCCCGGCTAATTCGAATAATGAGCGCTTATTTTAAAAATAAGTGTTACATTCAGATTTCAAGCAAATCACAACAAATTTCCACTTTGATCTTTTAAATAAAAGATCCATCACGAAGATTCGATGTGGATTTCAGATATCCATTTGGAATCCGACCACTGGTCGCATCGAAATTCAAACGCCATTTAAAAGGCCAATATTGATAGTTGGTTATTTAACTATCATTCAATATTCACAACAATCACCAGATTTAAATAATTTTCCCCCAATTATTTATTTTCAACATATCTTCGCAAGATATAATTTTTAACACTTCAACCATTTGAAAACAAATTTCAAATCACTTTTCACTCACGGAATAAGATTCCCGATATTATTTATTTCCATTGAAAAATTTGCCGAGTTCAAATACTTTAAAAATTTAAAGCACTTATCCAAATATATATACTTGGAAACATTCAAAATAAAAACCATTTTCTACACACTTTATTTAAATATTAGCTGTGAAAACATTATATCAATATCTCATATAAAACTTCAAGTCCAAACTAATTTTTTTAAAATAAAATTAGTAGATAGGGTATAACTATTCAAATAACCATTTTCTAAAACAAATATCAATTAAATCTTCAAAAATCATTTCTATAATTAATTAAATAAATCTTTACTCTAAAGATTTTCAAAATAACTTAAAAAAATAATTTCTCCAAAACATTCTTTTAAAACCAACACTAGAACTTTTAATTTATACTTTAAAAGCTACTTTGAAAACATACTCGACTTTCCAGGGAAAATGCGCTTTACATTTCAAAATGGTCCATTTAAACCAATTAATAAACCCTTCTCGATATATTTTAAATTTACCACCCAAATCCGTAAATTCCTTTCCACACTTTTAAAAATAACCCAATGTTTAGTTTTAAAACAAAATTCCCTTTCCATTATAAATTCCCATTGTGAATTTAGATTTCCAAATATCGACTGATATACGGTTTTCAAATCGATTTCCAAATATTCACTTTCAAACACCAAATCAAATTCCCAATTGATTTCAAATTTTTTATTTCAAACACCAAATCAAAATCCTAATTGATTTCAAACACCAAATCAAATCCCAAATTGATTTCCAAATTTATTTACTTTTAAAATAAATTCTTTTATTCCTTCCAAAACTATTTAAAATTCGTATTTTAAATAAATTCTTCAACCTTTGAATAACATTACCTGAAATCCATTTATTAAGGCTTTCTCCCATATTTTGGAATTTATTCAGTAGGATTAAAAATAAAACTTTATCCTTTAAAATTCCTTCTTTTAAATTTATCCAATTCTCAAAAATAAATTTACTATAACTTTCAACTTGAATTTTAAAAATCCAATTCTATTTATTTCTGGTATCCTACGATACCAAAAATATATTCGGCTAAACTATAGCCTTTAACGATTTCAATCACAAATATAATCACACATAGATTATAAATAATCAACACATAACATTGAAACAAATTCAAATATTTTGAGGAATCTAGTTGGAACCCTCCAACCTGTTTTCCCGCATCCACAGATGTTAGCACAACAATTAAATACCAATTCCACTTTGAGGTGGAATATCGCGGTATATGGGATCAATATAATATCATCCGCTATTACGCGGCTCATAGGGTCTCATCCGCTCTATAATGCGGAAAATCAATCACTCGAAATACATATATAATACCAATTCCACTTCGAGGTGGAATATCGTGGTTATGGGTTTAATATAATATCATCCGCTATTATGCGGCGCATATGGTCTAAATCAATATAACTGATAATAATTTATCATTCAAACACCCAATCAACAATTTTTAATTTAACTATTTAAAATTAACATAACAATTTGTTTGAGTGAGAAGATCTCACCTTTAACAATGCATGCAATCCATTTTCCAATTCGGCTCGATCCTCTATGATTCTTAGACCTTGTAACAAACATTATACGGTTTATTAATATTCGAATAAATCGAACAATTAACTTTCATTTAATAAATTAAATTAAACAATGATTAATTTTATCGAATGATTGATTTTAAACAAATATTCAAATTTTAAACCAATCCTTTTTAAAATGAGAACAAGCATGAGGATTTATATACATTTATTAAGTTAAAAACAAAATTATTTTGTTCCTTAATAAAATTCATTTTAAATTTTCAAACTCTTACCTATATATATATATATATATATATATATATATATATATATATATATAAATTGAAAAATATGCATATATGTGCTACTGTATATATATATTTTTTCTTTTAAATTGGCATGCACATATATTTTTAAGTGAAAACAAAAATTCACTTTACTGCTTAAAATTTAAAATGTTGTCTGTATATATAAATTAAAATTATATTTGACTAACTAAAAAAATAAATACCTTACTGCAAAAAAACAGCCCAGGCTACTACCTCGATCGGAACCACAACCTAGCCTCACTATCGAGTAAAACCCTAGCCAGAAAGATGATCGCGAGCCCCAAATCACAGCCAAGCTCGATCTTGTTCCACTGCCTAGCACAACACAGCGACCCTCGCCGACCGTGCGTTTTAGCCTCCCCATCTCTAAAGCCCTAATGTCGAGCTCGAGAACCGCTACACCTAATATCACGACAATCCCTAGCCTTGCGACCATCACTACTGCCTCGCTCTTAAGCGTCATCGCACCATCGCCAGAGCTCGTGAGCCACAAATCCCATACCACCTTGTCGAATTTCACGATCACGAGCCGTCGTTAGACATCGAGCTTCAAGATCGATCGAACGAATTTACGTTCGATCCCCTCTCTGATTTGATTCGATTTCAGACTCCCCCCATTTCGTTTCGAGTATGCGGCCATTTTTTTTAATTAATTTTTTTCTTTGGATTGATTTTTAAACGAAGAGAGCTCTGTGATTTTGTTTTAAGAAAATGCGAATGACAGGATAAAATTTTCTTTGTTTTGTTTTCTAAATCGATTGCTTTACGTTAATCTTCAAAGAATACGCATGTCCCCAAATGTAGACACGTTCAAGCAAGAGAAAATGCATGGCAAGAAAACTACAATATTCTATGAAATTTATTATTTATATTTTAAAATTTTAAATTCAAATTCAAATCGCTTCGATAAATGCAACTCAAAATCTCGATCTCCAATCGAGACGTGCCGACAGGCGTTTATAATGTTAAACCCCTATTTCGAACGCAATGGAAAAGGTTCCGAATCCAAATTCGACCGTATGGAGAAAATGGCTTTTCGGACCCAGCTTTTATATTGAATTTTCGATTTAATTTCAACGCGTTTGCTTATCGTACGGCCAAACGATCACTCCAAACATTACGAAAATTGAAATCCGACAATAATACAATATTACGGATCCAATGGAACTGGTTTCGTTGAATTTCGAGATCGTGCCTCGGAAGGCTATTTTAAATATCGATTTAAAACGATACAAATTCAAAACTGAACAAATCATTTTCAAAATCAAATTCTGAAGCTTCCATTATCTTCAGTATTATCAATATAAATTTTCTAAGCCTTGAAAATATTTTTAACAAGCTTAAAACTAAAGATTCAAAAAATTTCCCCAATTTCTATAATTAAATTCAATAATTAAATTGCCAAATAAACAAATATTTTTGAAATTCAAGTTAAACTAATCTCCAAATATTTAAAATCAATTAAATATTCTAATTTTAAATATCCAAAATTCAAGGTCGTCACAAAACTAGGCAAATATTAAGGGGGAGTTTTGTAACCTAGGGAAAGTTATATTATATTTTATATATAGAGTTGTCATCATCAAAAAGAGAAAGATTGTTAGTACCTTAGGATTTAGTTTTGATGATAATAACTATATGACATTATATAAAATATAGATAATAACGTTTTATCAATATATATATATATATGTATGTATGTATATATTTAGTGTAGGACATTAGACAAGTGTTGATTAAGAAGATTGTACACTATCAAGAGTATATTCAAGATGCTGATATCAAGAGTAGATTCAAGATGCTAATATCTTGAGTAGATTCAAGATGATGATAATTTAAAACTCATGGGTATTGAAGAGTTCAAGATTTAAAGATATTCCAGATAAATTATAGAGTCATAATTCATGTTAAAACCTTGATAGCAATTTCCTGATCTTTCTCGCCTTCTCTAATTTTGTTTTAAATTATTTTTCAAATATCCTGGTTTTAAAATAATCTTTTCAAAAATATTTTCCAAAATTATTTTCAATCTCTTATACTAATAAAGATATTATTTTCGTGTTTTTAAGCTTATATATATTGAGTTTTTGTTTATACTTTGATAAGTTATAACTATATATATATTATTGAATATTCTTATTAAATCTTTCAAAATTATTTTATAATGTTTAATTAAGTTATATTTGATTAAAATGTGTATAAACTATATTTAAATGAATTTATAGAATATCAAATTATTTTACAAAGCAATGAAATTTCAAAATAATATTTTAATGTGTTTCTCAATTTTGTGAAGAGTATGTCAACATACTCTATAGGTGTATGTCAACATAGTGGCCATAATTTTCAAAATTCAAATTTAGATAGAAGTGTCTTTTCATCGTATCTCTTCGCAGATGGACATGATTGTCGCTTCCCTATATACATAGAACTTCCAAATGAATTTTGAACATCTACTTTCTTATTCTTCTCTCCTCTTTCCACTCTTTCATTTTAATCAAAATACACCCATACTCTACCAAAATTCAACCCAAATCAAATTCAATCATTGCTAGTTTTCTTCTCTTTCACCTACTCTTTGATTTCTCTCATCTCTCTCACGCAAACCAAGATCAAAGTGCTATTCAAGAGTTATAGGATCAACTATAATCAAGATCAAAGATCTAAGTCTATAAAACTCTATCAAAACGTACTACTATACTTGTGGGTGTGATTGTAGCCTGTAAAATCAATTAGGTGTGGTTGTAGTACATAAAATCAATTGAGTGTGCTTAGTAGCCTGTAAATCTGGTGGTTATGCTTGTAGCCTAGAAAGCAAGTGACTCTATCTAGAGGTTGGGATTCTAGAGGTTGTGTCTCATAGCTTTGAAATCAAAATTGTATTTACATTTATTAGTTGAAAAGAACTCCGAACAAGGAATTATGCGGGACTAGATGTAGGGTAACTATGAACTAATATAAATTCCTGGCGTGTTCTTTCCTTTTTATTTTTATTGCATTTACCTTTATCTACACTTTGATTCTATGATTGTTTATGTGATTGTTAATTACATCATTCCAAGTATAATCTTAAAGAATTTCAAAAATATTCATATAACCAATTAAACATTATTCACCACCATCTAGTGTTAATTTAGCCTTAAGACCTTATTCTGTTGATTCATAATTTTTTGGAAAATTTCTTTCCATGTTGTTAATTACAATCTTTGAAGTGTTTTCTTAATTTCATCGAGAAGTGACTAGAGATCTTCTTGATATTTAATTATTTATGTCCATTTTTAAAGTTTGGATTTTGATCCTGTTTATGATCTTTCTTCTTGATTGCATTGTTGTTCTGATTTGGTTCCTATCGTCTACGGATGCTATTCTTGTGAAATAAAAACTCATCCATGTTTAGAGGCGTGGTCTCATAATTTTTTTATGTGTTCATTATATTACTTGAATTTTCTTACGTTGGTTTCCCAAACCGATCTAGGTGTTATTTTATTATATTGCTTGGGTCAGACTGAGTGTGTATCTAGGTCATAGTCTGTGGGACATGGAGCTCATGGAGTAGAGCTGGATGCTCTCCTGCTATAGTATTTTTATTTTCTGCTGAATTATTATATATATACCCATTAACAACTGTAAGGCCAGGAAGGTTTTTTTAACTCTGATGTAACCTATATATTGGAGTGACAGTTTATAATGCCTTTGTTATATTATATGTTATCGTTTCCATGGTGTTTCCGTTTCCTATGTTCTTTACGCCCTTTCTTTTTATTTTACCCTGATAATCCGCCTTTTCGGCGATTGGAAGTTCAACATTTGAGTACCATGGATGTATTCGGTGTCGAATTTCGATGGTAAAAAAGGCAGGTCATTAAAACTTGGCATCAGAACTGAAGGTTAAGCAAGAACCTTGGCTTTGGTTGGGTATGGCTTATTAGAGATAGGGTTGGTAATACCCTAGAATGAGTAACTAATTTTGGTAGGATAAGTGGAACCCAAAAATGAGTTGAGAGTATTATATATATGAGAGCGTATTTGGTCTGTTGAGTTGTTTATGAATTCTGATCGAGATGCGGCATGCTACGGTGTTGATAGGGATTTCTACACACTTGAACAAGGCTAACAGACATGATATTGACTTTTTAAAATTGGTAAATGAAATATTGTATCTTGGTTTATATTTATATACATATAAAGGAATAATTTTCAAAATTTATTTAGTTATAGAGTGCGTTTGTTTGTTTGAATGTGATTATATTTATTTATTATCACCGTTGTTTGGTCAGTCATGCTTGATTGAATTAGGAAATTTGATTGTTAGTTGTTGATTGCTGATTATTTGTGCTAAGCTTATTTTTAAGCATTTATTGTTTTGATTATAAACAAACCTCTTGTGAATTAAGTTTCACAATTTGACCATAAGATGTTCGATTATAATGTTTGGTCAAAAGTAAACTTTTAATAAAAGTTGTTTAACGTAATCTAAATGCTAAGGTAAGGCATTTAGAGAATAAATATTTGGGAAATTTTTAACTTAATAAAGGAAGATTATTATAATACGAAATGATTTTATATAAAGGTACTTTTATATAAATTTGATTTGTAAAATGTGTTTTAAAATATATTTTTTAGAATTTAAATCGTTGAGTCATTCGAAATAATTTCGAAAGGTTTTCGGAAAAAATAAAAAGTTAAATATATAGTAGTACTACATGAAAGTGTTTCTAATTATAAATATTTTTGAGGAGAAATTTTAACTGGAATGCATTTTCTTTGGGGTAATTAGGAGGAAATTGTCTCGATTAGTTTTGTGGTAATCTGAATAATGTTCTATGTGACGATCACATGTTTGCTTTGGTGAATATTATAGTGCACTTAGTAAATTAGTCTCTTTATCATTGTGCAACGAAAATGAGTTCAAATCCAAATGAACCTAAAGTAAGTTCAGTAAACAAACCATTGAAGTTATTTCATAAAAGAAATATTTGTAGTAGGTTTTTCAAAAATGGGTATTGAAATTATAAATCCGGTATTTAGTTTTAATGTTCCCTCAAAGGGAATTCATTTCAAAATAAAAGGTATTTTTGACAAATGAATTTTTAACCTTGAATAGAAAAAGGGATAATTTAACTCAAGTTTTGAATGGGTTAAAGTAGATGGATATGTTTTGGTAAATTTATTTTATTAAAACCGTAGTTTTGTTTGAATTGTAAATCTCGTTGGTGATATTGGATAACTGGTAAACATGTTTCCATAGAAACACTATAAGGGTAAAAGGATCGAAGAGTTGACTTGGTTTCAAAGACCCATATTTTGTTGGGCTTACATTTCATTTTGAAAAATAAAAATAAATAAAATAAAATTGACACTTGGTACATTCTCTTAGGATTTAAAAGAGTATTATACAAATAAATAAAAGTGGGGTAGGTTTTTAATTTAGTGTTTTATAAAGAGGAGACTTTATAAAATGTTTATAAACTTAAGTGAAAATTTGTGAACTAATTCATAAATAATTTTAGTATTGAATGAAATTCTATAAATGAATATGAAAGGGATTTAAAAGAGATCAATATAATTAAGAAACTAATTAATTCTAGAAAGTGACTTTCAATTTTATCCTAGGGAAAATAGATAATCTTCTAAGCAATAACCAATAGCTGATGAGCAAAATGGTACACTTACAGAATTATCTATATTTTTAGACAATTAAGAAAGTTTTGAACCTGAGCTGAGATTTGATTGTTTGTCATTGAACATTTTAAATAATGTTAAGTGTTGGTTTATTCTTATATGGAATTTGATATGATGATTGGTTGTGTGATTTATATACCATAGTTTATAAAGTTTGAATTTATAAATTAATGTTTTTGGATTATTGTTAATTAGGAATTAAATCCTGTGGTTTTGAAATCATTTTGAAAAGAATTTTTGAAACCATTTTGAAAAGTGTTTTTGAAATGATCGTGGAAAGAAATAATAACAGTATGATTTGAAGTATTTGTAAAATATTATTATTTCGATAAGAGTTTGGAAATATTCCAATAAATATTGCAAAGCATTTTAAAAATATTTTATTCGTTGCGGTGAATGAGTAAAACCAAAGGCGATTGAGAGTTTATCTTTTTTTGGGACTCATCAGGTATATTTGTTTACTCTATTGTATTTAGGAGGTACTGGAATACCACCGAAGGCTCAAGTTTTTTGTTTAGAGTTATACCATGCTCGGAAGGAGGGAGGTGCACCCTCCTAGTCATAGTTGGAAATAGTTTTGATATTATTCCTCTTTGGAAAGAGTTTTGAATAGGAAGACCAAGGCATTTATTTCTAAATTTATCTTTTGAAAAGATTGAATGCATATTATCTTATTACAGAGTAGTCTTTATATTTTGTTTTGCTTTTGGTTGCATGTGGCTTTATTCATTAGAGTTGCATGTAGATTTATATCATGTTGATTTTTGCATGTAGAGTTGCCTCATTAGTATCAGTTGTATATCCCAGATACCACTTAGATTTGTTTTCTTTTGTTGGTTTGGGTCCTATAGAGGCGATTTGTGTTTTTTTCGATCGATCCATGCAAAAGTTGGTGCTACCAAAATTTTCCATAATATTTGAAAAATAACTAATAATAAGTTTAATAACTCATTTTAATTTATAGTTTTAAACTTATGGTTTTGGAAACATTTTCTAAGACTATATACTATGCAAACTAGTTTTATACTTTGTGACACCGACACTCTATGAAGTGCGATATGTGTATTATGTCGACCCTATGACCTTATGTTTTATGGATTCAAGACTTTAACATATTTTGATATCAAAGAGGGACGATGACCCTAGTGGTGATCTTGACGCCGAGCTTCATCTATATGAAAGTTTTTTAAGTCAGGTTTTAAAGCTTATAGCTTTGATAGGCGACGACATCTAAGTATTTTCGAGATTTATTAATACTATTTTACAAAAACAGATATTATGGTATATATATTTTGAATAAAGTAAAGGGCCACATTTTCCTTATTTTAAAGTATGATTTTAGGGGTTAAATCATTTATAAAGAGTTATGTTTTCAAGGAAATAAAAATGGTATTTAGCCAAGAATTTTGCTAAGTAGATTATTATTCTTATCATCTTTAGATAAATTGTGATAGGATGAATTGGCTCAGAGATTAGAGAACTGGATGAGACTGGTATATGGTAGCACCTTATACTTCAGCTATTAGTCCTTAGCTAATATTAGTTCACATTTCTAATGGATAGTGTTTTGTCATGGGTAAGATCAAAAGTAGGTTTACGCATAGAATGAAATACACAAAGACGAGAAAGGTTATTGATGAGCTCGTAAAACCATTAGGATCAGAATGGTTCTATAAATAATAAATTTTGGACAGATCGTCCAATTTTCTTCTAACAGAATGTTAGGAAATTTGATATATCCGATAGGCTTGAGTTATCCATAAATTTGTAGTTATAACAGGAAAACTATGATGTTGGAATAGAAAGTCCACTGATTTAGATAGACTGATCATGTTTACCCATGTTGCATGCATGCATGTTGTTGTTATAATTGTCTATTTTAACTATGGTGGTTGGCGGAGTTATTTTGCAAAAGATATATTTAAAAAGGGATATTAGTGAGGGGGAAACCCGTTTCACTCAACAACATGGTCATACTGAATACTATAAACCGATAATGCATATTATTTTTCACATCAGGCTTTTAATCCGACTCAAAGTTTATATTTTCCCCTTAAACTCTCAGGTGCTCAAAATTTGATTAAAGTAGGTCGGGAAGAAGGGTTTACTGGTTAAGCAGGTTTTGGCGAATAAAGCTTCCTGAATCGTGTAAGAGGCAAAGCTAACTATTTAGGATTCGATATTTATATATTATCAATCCTTTGTATTGAAGTTATCGTATTGAAGTTTATGTAAGGAGAGGTGCTTTAATTGTCTATTCGTAATCTAATCAACCAAAGGAGCATCTTCGTATATCGCTGTTAGAGTATTTTGTAGTAACTATATTTCATCTAAACCTAGGCAACATTTGGGATTATGTACCGAATATGAAATTATGTCTTGAAATGAAATGTGAAAGTTTGTTTTAAAATTTTGTTTAAGAAAGTTTCATATTCTTATGCTTTGATATTATTGGTACAATTAACATATCCGCATTTTATCACCTTATAGCAATACTATATATGACTGTAGCATCTGTAGCACTTAGTTTTTCGGTCTTAAAATAGGGGATGCTACAACTTGGTATTAGAGAATTTATACTAAAAGAATTTTGAACTTGAACGTGTTTTGGAAACATATTCCAAATGAACTAAAGAGTAAGATTGGGGTATGGGATAACACTATAATAACGTACCTGTATTTTCTTTGTATAAATATATGCCTTATCTCTATTCTCCCTCTACCTCGGACCGTTCTTCCATATCTTACTAAGGTTTGAATGCATATTTAAGGAAATAAGATATGGAGGCAGGAAATGGAAGAGTAAAACTCGGCAAAGGAAGCACCACTACTTATGGAAATGTCAGGTCCAATACTAAAAGGAATTCGTGTCGACAAATAATTGCAAATGTGGGTGCAGGAACACCACTAGTTGATATGGGAGCAATGTATTAGTTCTTTGTCAACATGATACAAGTAGGAGCTGCTACTGGATTAGTTGGAGGAAATGCTGGAGGAGCTAATCAAGAAGTTCCAGTTGTCAACAATTATGTTGCTTTGAGTGGAGAATGTGGAAGACTTGGAGGGATGCCATTCGTTGGAACCGGGGATGCTATCGAAGTGGAGAATCTGTTACTTTATTGTGAAAGGATCTTTACGGATCTTGGTTTAAACGATGTGAAAAAGAGAAGATTGTCATCTAAGCAACTGCAAGGAGATGTGTTGTATTGGCAGAATAGAATGACTGTTGGGGTAGCAGAGAAAACTTTGACTTGGGCTAAGTTTAGGAGGAGATTTGAAGAGAAGGTTATGTCTGAGTTCACTAAGTCAACTATGTTAAGGAAGTTTGCTGAGTTGGTGGAAGATGATATGACCGTGCTTGAGTACGCAACTAGATTTGAGGAGTTTGTCCCGATATGGTTATGTAATCGTGGATACAGTGATTAAAAAATTAGAAATTCATTCATGGATTGAGACCAGAGCTTGTTAGGGAAACCTTGTTGCATCTCAGGGATCCATGTGATGTGGTAGTGAAGGTGGCCTTGAGAAATGAAGAGATGCTTGCTTTATTCAGTCAAGACAATAGAGAATTAAGGTAGACAAATCCTACGAGGAAGTTCTTTCAGAAAAAGGGAGCTCAGAAGGACAGGGCTGCTAAGAAAGGAAAATCAAATGTTGCATGTTATAAGTATGACAAGATAGGGCATTTTGCGAACGAGTGTTGTTTAGGGTATGGAAAGACAGTCATTAGAAGGAAGAACATCAAGTGCTTTAATTATGACCATATCAGGCATTATAAGAATCGGTGCAAGGAACCAGCTAAGTTTGAGAAAGGAAAAGTGTTTGCTTTGGAACTAGCTACCTCGAGACCTACACCAGTGGAGAAAGGAAAGGTTGTGATGCGAGGTATGCTTTCGATTCATGGATTACCCATTAGAGTTTGTTTAATACTATGCATAGCATTTTTCTATATCTCGTTGTTGGTATATAAGCTTAACCTAGAACCCTTATACCTAGTCATTTCCTTAAGGGTTGCGAATTCGATATGAGAATATGCAGCTCTGGGGATGAGATGTGACCACTTGGAGTTTGAGTTATTAGGTCATATATTTGTCGACAATTTGCATATGTTTGATTTCATAGGCTTTGGGAATATTTTAGGTATGGATTGGTTAAGTAAATATGATGCCAGAATATTTTGCCAAGGTAGGGAGACGTCAACACGACACCCTAATAGTAGTGACCGAATTATTTACTCAGTAGAGAATCCAAATTTTGATGTTTGTGCTATATTGGGTGTAATAGAGGAGGAAGATGAGCTGAATTGGATTTTGGTAGTTAGAGAATTTGAATATGTCTTTGAGTCTGTTACAGGACTACCATCGAAACGAGCTACTGAATTTTATATAGATCTTGTACTTGGAGTTGAACCCGTAAGTAGATCGTTTAGTAGAACGACACCCACCGAGATGAAGGAGTTAAGGTGCAACTAGTGGACTTAGAAGGCTTTTTTTTTATTAGACCAAGTATTTCACCTTGGAGAGAGCCATAGTGTTTGTGAAGAAACCGGATGGATCGTTAAGGATGCGCATCAGTTATCATAAGTTGAATGAGATGATGATAAAGAAACGATAGCCATTGCCGAGGGTAGATGATTTATTTGATTAATTGAGTGGAGTCAGAGTATTTTCTTAGTTGGATTTGATGATAGGGTTCCATCAATTGAGAGTGCTGGAGGATAATATTCCTTTTACGGCGTTTAGAACAAGATACGATTCGTTTGAGTGGTTGCTAATTCCATTCGAGTTAACTAATGCACTTGCTTTCTTCATAGATTTGATGAACCGGGTCTTTCGAGAGCATCTGGATAGATTCATGTTAGTATTTATAGATGACATTCTAATATATTCTTGGAATGAGCGAGACCATGAGACTCACCTTAGAATAGTGCTTGAGACATCAAGACAGCATTGCCTGAAGGAAAGTTTTTAAAAATGTCATTTTTGGAAGAAAGAAGTAAAGTTCCTTGGTCATGTAGTCTCACAAAAAGGGTTATTTTTAAATCCAGCTAAGATGGAAGCTGTAAATAGTTAGAAGAGACCCGAGAAGTGGTTGAGATAAAGAGTTTTTTTAGACTAGCTGGCTACTATCGGAGATTCATCAAGGATTTCTCTTGTATAGCAGTTCCTATGATTAAAGTAACCTAGAAGGACGTGAAGTATGTTTGGACCGATAAATGTGAGGAGGCATTTCAGAAGCCGGATCATTTATTGACTAATGCGCTTATGTTAGTAGTCTCGGATGAAAATTCAGATTTAGTGGCGTATACTAATGCTTGTGGAACATGATTAGGAGTTGTGTTAATGCAGAAGGGTAATGTGATTGCTATGCTTCACGATAGCTCAGACTGCACTAAGTAGATATCCAGCTCATGACTTAGAGTTGGATGATGTATAATTGCTTGGAAGGAATGGAGACATTATCTTTTGGGAGAACGAGTTGAGTTGTATAGGGATCATAAGTCTCTAAGATACTTTTTCTCTCAAAAGGAGTTGAATATGAGACAAAAAAATGGTTGAAGTTTTTAGCTGCTTATGATTGGAATTGAGTACTCACCAGAGAAAGGAAATAAAGTTGTAGATGAACTTAGCATAAAATATTAGAAAGTAGCGTAAGCAATGATATCAGAGTGGAAAGATTTGGAAGCATTAACTACTTATAGTGTGTAGTCAAGATCGATTGCTTGCTCGAGTCAGAATACTGTAATATTATCTTGCTTAGAAGTTCCTCCAGTATTGATCGAAAGGATTACTTTTAAGCAAAGAGATGACCCACTTCTTGTCGAAAGAGTTCGAAGATTGGAAGGTGGAACTAAGATTGATTATTTGAAGGATTTTTTTCTTGACTAGAATGGATGGTTGAGAAAGAAGGGAAGATTGCGTGTTCCAGATGTTGGTGACCTAAGAAAAGAAGTACTTAGGGAATGTCATCAAACGAAGTTTCATATTCATCCCGGAGGAACTAAGATGTATTAGGATATAAAGAGAAGTTTCTTCTGGAAGGGTGTGAAAATGGATGCAGGCTTGTATGTAAAATAGTGTCTGAATTACCAGCAAGTAAAGGCCAAACATTTGAACTCTAGTGGATTGCTTTAGCCGTTGGATATACCAGTATAGAAATAGAATTCTATATCTATGGATTTCATAGACGGTTGCCAAGGTCAAATAAGAAAATGAAAGTATCTAGGTTATGGTAGATAGACTGATCAAGGGTGCACACTTTATTCCCATTAAGTCGACAACGACGACATCAGTTTTAGCTAAGTTGTCCATGAAGAATATAGTTAGACTACATGGAGTTCCTAGTAGTATAGTCAGTGATAGAGATTCTTCATTTACTAGAGAATTCCAGAAGAGTCTATAAGAAGCTTTAGGTACCGAGCCCAGACGAGTACTGCTTACCGTCCACAAATCGATGGGAAATTAGAAAGTGTTAACAAAGTCTTGAAGGATTTCTTAAGAGAGTATGTACTAGATTTTGGAGGATTATAGGAAGACCATGTACACTTAGTCGAATTCTCATATAACAATAGTTACCGAACCAGTATATTGGTTAGAGACCAAAGATAGATTGGTTCCAGGTCCAGATATGGTAAAATAAGCCATAGAAAAGATTGAGCTTATTCGAGCTAGAATGAAGGAAGCTCGATCTAGGTAGAAAAGTTATGCAGATAAGAGACATAAGGACTTGGAGTTCTCATTAGGAGATCATGTTTTTGTCAACGTGTCACCCATAAAGGGTGTAATAGTATTTGGGAAGTCGGAGAAATTGGCACCTACGTTTGTCAGACCATTTCCTATTATAGAAAGAATCGAGAAACTCGCTTATAGGATAGAATTATCGAACAATTTAGCAAAAATTCATAATGCGTTTCACGTTTCTCATCTAAGGAAGTGTTTACAAAATCCAGAAACCAGTATCACTCCGACTACATTGGAAGACTTAGCAGTGGAACCGAACATGACTATAGTTAGGCATCCTGTTCGTATCGTGGCTAAGGATGAGAAAAATTAAAGAAACAAGACCGTCAAATTAGTGAAAGTCCAATGGAGCTACGATGAGAGAGGCTGTACTTGAGAGATAGAAAACAAAATTAGAGACACTTATCCTGACTTGTTTGATGGTATATTTTATATATATTTATCGTTATGATTGTTGTTGTGTACCTTATCGTAATTTCGAGGACTAAATTCTTTAAGGAGGTAAGTCTGTAAGAACCCTAATTTTAATTAACATTATTTAGGATATTTAATTAGATAAATTAAATAAATAATGTAAAAGGATACGAGATTTGATAGTAAATATAGGCCGAGTCTTAATTAATGAACTAGCAAGGTTGATTAGAACATTAATGAGAAGAGGAATATACGAGGAGGGAAAAATAGGAAAAAAGCATAATTCCTTAATACAATACTCTCTCATTTTCACTCCTTCCTCACTTTCATTTAAGCAAACCTAAACTACAAATAAGGCCAACCATTACAAGAGATTCAAAAGGAAGATAAGATAGGAATCAAGAGGAAAGCTAGGGAAAATCAATCAACACTCATATCTCAACCTTTTTTAACTAATCAAGGTGAATAATAGTTATGCATCTCAAGTTTTAATTACTATTTTCGGTTTTAAGTCTAAATCCCAATCTGTTGATGTTGTTATGCCATGTTTTAAAGGATTGAATGATTATGTGCTTATTGATTGAACATTTGGATTTATTTATGAAATTAGTTAATAGATTTAATTATGAAAACCTATCATATGAAACCCAAATGACTTTAAATCGTTATATAATGTTAGAAATATTATTTTAGAAGTAGGTTTATAATTTTCCTAACAAGTATGAATTTTCTAAGTGTAGAAAATGGATTATTTTGAGAAAATAACTAAATAAAGTTTTTAGCCCCAAAATTTTCATATGTTAAAGAAAATAATAAATATTATTTAATGCGATTTTTGGGGATTTTTCCTAAGTGTTTATGATTTATTATGAATTAATTGAGTTAGAAAAGCTGAAGTATTATATTTAAAATATTAATTCAAAATATAGGGTTTGCAAATGTTTTAGGAATGAAAAATAAGGGTGCGGTAGATTTTCTGGAAAGGAATAGATAAAGAGTTTTATTAGCTAATGAGATTTTGACAAACAATTGGAGTTGGTGAAAAGAAATTATTTTTATCAGTAAGAAAACAGATTTCCTATTAATTACAGCTTTGCGATGCCAAAGGTCACAATGTCGTTCATGAAGCAGCGTTTATAGTCTTCGAAGTGAATCATAGGCGGTACATAGGATATCAACTTCAGTTGATATGTAATGGATTGGCTTGGTTGAAGTGGAAAGTGCGGTATTAAAGTGGACATCATGAACTTCGATGAGGATGATGCTTCATGTTTAATAGGTGTTGATCTTGACGCTACGTTTTATATAAAGTGGCATAGTGCCGCTTATTTTCGACAACTCCTAAAGGCAGTGACGCTGCATTTTTTAACTTCGATTATGACCGTGCCGTGTTTTATCATCTCGACTTTATTTCTTGCCACCTTGTTCCTTGTCCCATGTTTCGAAGAAGCTATGATGCTGCTTATTTTGGCTTTGGCTCTAGTGATGCCGCATTTCTCTATAATGGCTATAGTAATGCCGCCTATTTTCCTTAAGCCGTTAATTCCGAGTTAAGGCATTGACGTCGAGAGTCATCAATGTCACCACTTATCTTCTAAGACTTTATATTATGCAAACCAGTTTTAAACCATATGACGTCGGTACTCTATGAAGTGCAATGTATGTATGCTATCAACCTTATGGCCTTATGTTAAAGGATTCAAGACTTTAATATATTTTGATATTGAAGAGGGATGACGACCCTAGTGGCGACCTTGGCGCCAAACTTCATCTATATGAAAGTTGTTTTTAAGTTGGGTTTTAAAGCATATAGCTTTGAGAGGGGACGACCTCTAAGTGTTTTCGAGATTCATTAATACTATTTTTTAAGATCATATATCTTGGCATAAATATTTTGAATAAAGTAAACAACTATATTTTCCTTGTTTTAAAGTATGATTTCAAGGGTTAAGTCATTTCTTCAAGGAAATAAAAATGGTATTTATCCTGGAATTTTATAAAGAAGATTTTTTTATCACCTTTAGATATATTGTGATAGAATTGACATAGAGATTAGAGAATCAGATGAGACTGGAGCCAGTTAGCACCCTATACTTTAGCTGTTAGCCCCTAGCTGATATTAGTCTACATTTTCAGTGCGAAGGGTTTTTTCATAGGTAAGACTAAAAGTAGGTTTACGCACATAAAAGAATACCCAAAGATGAGATAGGTTGTTGGCGAACCCACAAAACCATTAGGATCTGAGTGTCCCTAGAAGTAGTAAGTTTTGGACAAACTATCCAGTTGTCTTCTAATATTATGTTAGGAAATTCAATATATCTGGTAGGCCCAAGTCATCTATAAGTTTGTAGTTACACTGGGAAAACTATTATGTTGGGATAGATAGTCCATTGATTTTGACAGATTTGTCGTGTTTACCCATGTTGCATGCATGCATGTTGTTGTAATTATTTTTTATTCTAACTATTGTGGTTGCAAGAGTTATTTTGTAGAAGATATATTTAAAAAGGTATAGTAGTGAGGTGAAAACCCGTTCCGCTCAGCTACATGGTCTCAATGAATATGTATAAACCGAGATGGCATAACATTGTAATACACATCATGCATTATGTTATGACTTAATACTATGATAAATTATATTTTGACACATTGTATAGTTTTAATTTTACAATCTTAATGCCAGCATTCATGAAATTGGGGATAAGTGTGCCGTTTAGATTTTATAATATCTTTAATAGTGTATTACATATTGTAATATGTAATCCCAAATTATTTTCCAACAGAATGTAGAAATTGTAATCGGTTACAAATTAAGATAAATAGGTGGAAGAACTACAGTCTGTTTGTGCGCTTGTTGAACGAGCGCTCAATCTCTAGGCGTAGTTCAATAAGCGCCTGAAATCAGGGCGCTTGTTAAACAAGCACATGATGCTTAGGCGCTTGTTCAACAAGTATCCAATTAAACCAAATATATGCTTGTTTGCAAAATTGGGCTACAGGCGCTTGTTGAACAAGTGCATGAAAATCCGACACTTGTTAAATAAGTGCCTAATTCCCAAAAATGATGAAATCAAACGTTTTATATTTTGTAACTACACAAAATGTAATATTGGAGGGGGAAATTGTTGAAGATGCTCTTAGGATGGAGACAGGAACAGTAAGGTGTTACAATGAGGGTGTTGTAGTAAAGTGCTAGAATCTTGGCACATGAAAAGTGAAGATGAAATCAACACGAGGAGCGGAAATTCTTGATCACCGTAATTTTCTATTGTAGGAATTTTTTTTTTCATGTTGATTTAACATTTAATAAAGAGGGAATGTTTTATATTTATGAGAAAAGGTTTTTCTTTGACTATATACTATATGGGCTAATTGTTAGGCTTTTAGTCTTTCTTTTCATTGTTTTGAACTGTATTGTAAAGATCTTTTTTGTAATATTATATTATCAACAAAAAGTATAAGAGGGATTTAAATCTCCTGTACTAAAAATCCGCATAAAACTTTTATATAAAAAGGCCCTCTAAAATTTGTGTTTTTTGGCAGAAGGTTTTCAAAAAATGAAGTTATATAATTATGTTTTATTAACTAACAAGATTTTCTATGTAAAATTAGAAGTCATCTCAAATGTTTTTATTCCTTTAAAATTTTTAGCTAATATAAGCAGTCAAAGATATTCATTCTAGCTTTCGATCTAAAATGTAAATTTTAAATAGATATAAGATTTGGAATGATTTGGATTTTGCATAGATGATTTATGCATAAAAAATAATTTATCAAGTCCAACACCACTAGTCTAGTGGTTAGGCGCTTTGGCTTTGGTCTGTGATGTCATGGGTTCGTATCCTACGTTTGGTGACTTGAATCGCCGGGCATATGATGATTTGTAGTATGTTATGTATTACCTAAGACTTGTAGTACAACTGCATACTAGCACCTAAGTACACAACTTCAAAAAAAATCTATAAAAACCCATCTATCTAGAGTTCTTTTACATGCACTGAAGAAGGTAGGGTTTAAAGGGATAAATAAGAGGGGGCTCTATGGTAAAAGTGGGATATTTTTTTGTGGATATGTATGTTTATGTGTTTGTATATGTATGTTTATGTATATATGTATGTTTGTTTGTATGTATAATGTTATGTGTTTTCTTTGGTTGATTAAATGAAGAAATTTAAAATATGGTGAGAATCAACCGAGGCATTTACTAACTACTGTATAAAAAATTTTGGAACTAGAATATGGCATAGGATTGGACCTAGTTAGGAAAAACTATATCCCGTGGATACTAAGATTGACTTAGACGGTTTGGACTGCCCCTGAAGAGGAAATTTTAAGAGCTATTAATGATATGCTCTGTGATAATGGGTTAGGTCCCTAGGGGTTCCCAATTTTATTCTACAAAAAGTTTTGGCTTGTTATAAAATCAGATCCAATCAATTCGTTGAATGAATTCTATGACGATACATTGCAATTAGGTATGATTAATTTTGCTAATATAATTCTATTATATAAGAAAGTTGGTGTAAATGAATTAAAAGATTTTAGACCTATTTTGCATTTAAATTGCTCCTTTAAATTATCTTTATAGTATTAGCTAATAGGCTTTGTTCTTAAATGAATGATCCAATTGATAGTACGCAAACTGCTTTAAACAGGGTTAGAATTATCACAGATGAGGTTGTGGTCGTTCAAGAGTTCATTAATTATTGTTGTAAAAATAATGTCACATGCACGCTTTTAAAAATAGATTTCTCCAAAGCCTTTGATTCAGTTGATTAGTCTTTTCCTTAAGGAATTATTACTGGCTAGAGGTTTTATCGATAAATGGATGGGTTGGATTATAGCTCTTCTTAGAACAAGCAACTGTAATACTACAGTAAAAAAGTATTTTAGGTAATAAAATTCAAACTAAATGTGAGCTTAGGCAAGATGATCCATTATCACCTCTATTATTCAACTTAGCGACCGACGTCATTGCCAAAATTATTAAGCTAGTAAATACTAATGGGATTTTACAAAGGGTTGGAAATGAGATTGGGATGGTGGTCTCTCCATCCCCCAATATGTAGATGACACCATTGCTTTTTTCTTCCCATATGTCTCATCAGATTATTGCCTTTAAATTTATTCTGTACAACATTGAGCTTCAATCGGGCATAAAAATAAATTTTGATAAAAATTCAATTTTGGTGCTAAATGATGTAGGTAACGTACAAAGTCAGTTTGCCAGAACATTAAACTATAAAACTATGAACTTTTCCATATATTACTTAGGGTTTTTAATAAGACCAACCAAACTTAAGCATGATGATTGGTTAACCATCATTGATAAAATTAATAAAAGACTAGGTCGAAGGAACAATAAATTTTATCAAGGGTGCATATAGTTGTTCTTATCAACTTTGTTTTATTAGCATTACTCATTTATTGGATGTCGATCCATCTCTTTCCAAAATTGGTAATCGATAAATTAGATAAGATTAGGAAAGATTTTGCGTAGGCTGGGGATAACTCCAACAGTAGACAAGCACCATTGCCATAGTGGTTAAGTGATCTGGCTTTGTTGCGAGATGTCACAAGTTCGAAACTTACGTAGCATGATTCAAACGTTTATTGACATGTGATATGTTGTATATAAAGTACGGTTTCAAAAAAAACTCCAACAGTATTATAAGGTGTCTAGTTAATTGAGCAGTTTGTAAACCTACAGAGAAGGGAGGGTTAGAATAATTAATTTACATAACCTCAACATTTTTTTATTAGGAAAATGATTGTGGAATTTCAATACTACTAACGATAATCTAATATAGAAAGATCTAATTTCTAACCAATTTTATCGTGGATCTCATAACCTACCCCAATTAAGTCTAATGATCACAATAATTTGGCACACTTTTGAAAATAAATTTTAAAAGGTTTGAACATTTTTAAACTAGGTATTGGTAGCATTGTACACTCATGTGACGACCCAACTTCCAAACTCCAGGAAGTCGCATCGCTAATAAGAAAGAAAGGGATAGAAAAGAGAAAGAAAGAGAAGAAAGAAGAAACAACACATCAGAATCTAAACAGCGGAACGAATAAATTATATTAATAACATAAAATATTACATAGTTTACAACCACTATCAGAGTACACAGATATACAACACATACTAGATAGTTATAAACACCTGTCTAGTATTTACAACATAATACAACTTAGAGACAATCACCGAACACACAGCGGAATACTATATATCTAACGTAGAAGCCTCCTGCTCCATTGCTCCTTCAATATTCTTCAAAGCTAACCTGAATCCCTTGGCTACTTGTAAAAATTTGAGTGCCCAAGAGTTTATGAAAAACAAAAATAAACTCCGGGTCAGACAAGGGTCTGGTGTGAGTAACAGGTTAAAGTTGCTTAACTTTCAAAAACCTTTTGAAAAGAAAGGTATCACGTAAGACTTCCCACACATAAACATGGAAAAGTTTTTACCTTACGCTAACCAAAACATTTGATAGGAAATCCAGTGATATTATAACAGGTCTAGGGTTTTCAAGTAAATATGAAATAGCCGAAATTGTTACATTAATTAAATTCCAGCTACTAGCCAAAAAATTGGGTAATACAACCAAAACCGTTAGCACTTATAGGATTTTGGATTCCATCAATGACAGGGCTACTGGGGTACCGCCCGTCATAGTACGTGGCCTAGATCAACGTACCGAGGAGTACGCCCGCTCCCCTGCAACACAAGGCCGGACCTATTCCTTACGGAACAGTTCCGAACAAGACAACCCCGCAGTTGGTGCGCAATTCCAACTTCCCACTAAGCCGAAATAAAAGGGACCTCTAGACAGGGGAAAATCTCGCTCTTCAGTGGGAGCTACCCACGAAGCCTTGCTGCACCTCCCATGTTTTAGCCATTCCCGCTTGATGAGGCTTGAGGCTACGATTACCTTTAGAGAACACATCTCTTAGAATGCTCATCGTCCGCCTGACGATGTGCTGAAAGCATTCAATCCATACAAGTTCGTTCCGGGTTCGAACGAAACCGAAGGCATTATCTCGTTACACTCATTTTGGAATCACCCTCAGAGTTAACGACAATAACCCTTGCACTCTGAATCTCCATCTCGAATCTATAAGTACTATTCCGTCAAACTGATTACGGAATCACCCACAGAGTTATACTGACGTATAGCCCTTACACCTCGAGTCTTCACAAAGCTCCACTTTGATTCACGACCTAACGTTATTTGGAATCGATGTGGTTTTCGGATATCCAAATATGGAAACCCGATCCCGGTCTCATCGAAATCCAAAGCGTATCTTTTAGGTCCAAGTTGTTTTAGAGTTTAAAACAATTCAACAACATTATCTATATACACACAGATAGATAATTCAAAAGTTTCACAACAGATAATTATCATAATAGATAATCTATATTATCACTATCAAAAGATAATTAATATCATCATCACAATGCAACCAATGCATCCACATCACACAATATTACTAATCTCATAGTTGAGATTTCCAAACCATTCAAGGCAACTATATCATCCATTCATAAGCAATGACCTATAATCATACTATTTATAATTAATTTAAAATAAATTAAATTAATTACATCATCTTTAATTAATTTAAAATGAATTAAATTAATTACTTACACAATATAAATCTTGCTACATCATCACTAATTAATTACAAATTAATTAATTAGCTAACCTCTAATTCGTCATCTTAATTAATCACCCTTGATTAATTGTACTTTAATTAATTTCACAAAATCAATTACTCTAAACCAAATACAGTAATTAACCTTTAATTACTTCATAAATTAATTAACTATATTTAATTACATTTAACCTTAATTAATTACAATTAATTAATTATACTTAATCATTTATTATTAATTAATTAATCTTAATTAATCAATCTTAATTACGTCATTAATTATATTAATTAATGATTCTTAATTATATTTAATTAATTACTCAATTAGATTAATTATCTTCAGTAATTAATCTCACTTAAACCATAATTATTAATCACCTTTGATTAATCTCATTCTGTAGTTAACTACCTTAATTACTTATCAAATTAATTACACCTTAATTAATTCCTTGATTAATTATACAAAATAATTTAATCCAAATTATTTCACAATTCCAACACTATCCACTAATTACATCCTGTAATTACTTTTAATTACTTTACTGAGTAATTTACTTCATTGATTACATAAAGTAATGGTTATCAAATCCAATGTTTAAAATTAATTAAACTAAATTAATTAATCTAAACCAATCTCAATAAACTCCATTAATTACATTAAGTAATTAATGTCTTAATTACTTTTATTTAAGTAATTAAACTTAAATAAATTACATAATTTATTATCATTTATTAATTAATCTAATAAATTATTAAAATTAATCATATTAATTAATTACTAAATAAACTTTAGTTAATGACCATCATTAACTATTATTTATTCTTAATTTACTTCCTAATTAATCTCTTATTAAAATTAATCCAAATTATTAATTATAAAATGATTAAATAAGTCTCTCCTTAATTATCTTACTTGTTTAATTATTTCAATATCTTAGTAACTTCTAAGATAACCCATTTCTTGTTAATGATTTTATTAATATGGTGTACTTAGAACATTTCATTTTTAAATTTAAATCCAAATTCCATTTTGAATCTAAAATTCAAAATGATATTTATTTAAGCATAAACCAATTTAAATTCCATTTATAATCTTTTTAAAATAAATGTAAATAACATTTATTACTTATTTTTAAAACTTATATAGGATAAGTCTTAATTTACTTAATTTAATTTAGAATTAAGTTTTAAGTAACATTACTATTTAAATTTCAAATTCAAGTTAACAAATCATTTAACTTTCTTTATAAACCATTTATAATGATTTCATTCAAAAAGGAAAATCAAATTTTAATATTGTTTGAAACAATTTTACTTCTAATAAACAATTTAAATTAAACTTGTTTGAAACATTCAAATTTTAAAAACTTAATTCAAATATCCAGATTTTTAAATTCAAAACATTTGAACCCTTCCTTATTTAAATTATTTGAATTTAAACTTGCATCAAACTTTTGATTTAAACCATGATTCTAAAACTTTTTATTCAAAAACTCAAATTCCATTTTTAAAAGAAACTGAAGATTCAAACCCTTAAGAAAACTGAACTTACATTTGAAATTCAAATTTGCTATTTAAAATTTTGTTTCAGGTTCAAAATGAAAATTTTAAATTTTCAGAAACTGCCAGGTTTCCATCTTTTTTTAATTTAAAACTGAAAACCATTTTCAAATTTGAAAACTTATAGGATTCAAAATCATTTGAAACTCTAATACGTATTAGATTTAAACTTAACTCAGATTTTAAAGCTTAACTTCATTTAAATTCAGTTTCAAATTTTATATTTAAAATTTAAACAGATTAACAGGTTTCTGCTAAAACCTGTTACATACCAAAAACCCACCTGCCCAAAACTCTGCTTCGAGAAATCAGACCCATTTCTTCGGGCAAAACACAGAAATACTCGAGTGTTACTTCGAGTTCAATACATCACTATACCCAGATTTCACCAGAATCTTAATAGTGCACGGTGCAACCTGCACCGTGCCTCCAGCCATCAATCTCCTTCTCCGGTGACTTCAACACAACAACGTTCAACTCCCTAGTCCACTACGACCATCTCCTTACTCTTATCCACCTCGAATTTGAATTCGAGCTCAAAAATATAAACCTGGAACAGAAGATACAGGTTTTATCCCAAACTTGTCAAACTTTTTCCCACAGTGCTCCGACCATCAGAGACCTTCCACCTCCGGTCATGAGTTCATCCCTCAACCTACTATCATCTCCCAGAAACTCAACCAACTCGATCACTTCTACAGGTAACACTGACCCAAAACTAAATTACCTAACTCAACTAGGGCTTCAGGAAGAAAATCACCACCACTGTCTTCATATTGTTTTGCATCATCACCTAATAATTTTCCATTCATCAATGACAGCTCCTCCACCTACCAGAAGAACCCCGACCATTACATTTGCCCAGATCCCCCAAAAATTCAGAAATTCCCTATACAGTTCAACACAGAACAACACCATACCCCCCCACTAAAAATTCTAATTTTTGTTCCAAAAATCAAGTTTTGATCTTGGTATATAATTCTTAATACTGAATTTATAATTTATTCAATATAAACTTTCACATTTTTAAACTTGATTAATCAAATTCTGGTTTACAGAGATGTTTACAGGTTATTTTAAGTTAACTAAAAATTTTAAACTAAAACTTATCATAAACAAATAAGTTTGATTTAATCTAAGTTGAATCAGAGGCACAAATCTATAGATTTTGATTTTAAAATAAAACCTGAACATATGATCTATATAAAATCAGAGAGTACCCTTTAGGAATCACAAACATATTATAGTCACAACATATTGTATTCAAATATACATTCAACACATTTTATCACAGAGATTTAATCATGCAACTTATTTATAAATTTAAACTTTTAGAAAACAGAAAAGTTACTCACCTTAATTGGATGGGCAGAGCAGTGAATTTTGACAAAGATTGGTGCTTATTAAAACTGGAAACTTCACTTCTTAAATCTTGAATTGCTTCCTTAATTTGATTAAAACTTGAGTGCTTGTTACAGAACTCTTGCATGCATGCTTTGTTTCTTTAATTTGAAACTGCAGTTGCTTGAATAAGAAATGCAGGTTTCAAAACTTAAAATTGCAGATGCTTTTACATTTGAAAAATATGCAGGATTGTTTGAATTCCAGAAATGCAGGGTTGCTCCTTAAAGACTCCAGATTTTTGAAATAATGCAGGTCTTTTGAAAACCCCAGATTTGCATGTTAGAAAAATGTGCGGGTTTGCGAAGTGGATTTGAAGATGATTTCAGAATATATATTTTTTGAATGGAAGTGTTTGTTATATTTTTTTTTCTTAATCTGTTTGTCTTCAGATTTTTAGAAGAAGAAAAGGAGATGAGGGAAGAAAAAGTTTTATATAAACTGAAATTATTCAAAAATAAAAACAAAGGAAAATGTTAAATTAATTTTTTGACACTTGTCTCAAAATGTAACATTTGTCAAAACTTTATTTTATCATGTAACAATTGTTATGTAAAACTTTAAGATGTTACACTTGTCTTATAAAAATAATTAGTATTTAATTAAAAGTTTACTTAGTATTTATTTAAAAGTTAATTAGTATTAATTTAGTATGTTATTATAAGATGAATGTAAACCTATGTTTAATAAATTAGTTAATCATGTATTCATTTACATGTATATAAATTTTAAAATGAATAAATCAAATTTAATTTATAAAATGAAACTTATACAAATAATTCAAAATCAAAACAAATTAAAAATATTTACACTTTAGAATTTAAAAACTTTGAATTCAAGTTCAAATTAATTTTGAAATCAAGTTTATTTACAAATATTACTACACAATTAAATTTTTGAAAAACAATTATTTTTATTAAAAAATTTATTTGTTAAAACAATGTATAATTATATTAAAAAAAATAACCACATTTAATAACCATAAATAACTTATTAAAAGAAATTATCTTCTTATTAATAAATTATTTATTTTATCACATTATATTTAAAAGAAAATCAAAATAACCTCTCTGTTATTTATTTAAATTTAAACTTGAGTTAAACATATTTTTAAATCAGTTCAATATTTATCTTTTGAATTTAAAACCATATTTTATTTATTAAATAACCTTTTTTTAAAAGTTTAATTTTTAAATAAAATCATAATTCACAATTTACTAAAGATACATATTTGATAGAAAACAGGATTTATTTATTAATCAGATTAAAACAAGACCTATGTACAATATATATAATATTCTATATATATTATAAATATAAAAAAATTTATTAGATTTAAAAAGATAAAATCTATCAATTAACTATTTATTTTATTGGATTATTAAATTAATTCAAATCTTATTACAAATATTATTAAATCAATTTAATTTTTATTCCAGATTATTAAATTGATATTGCTTTCAAATTCCGGGTCATCACATTCCTCCCCCATTAAAAGAATTTCGTCCCCGAAATTTAAAAACAAAGGTAATTTAATAATCTATTTAGAGGATTAAATTTTAAAACGCAAGCATATACCAATGATATGCTAACAACCATAGCAATCAATTCACCCAGTCAAACAAATCTAATTATCCAGAAAAATTCTGGATAAAACTTTCACGAGTTTCCCCGGTATAAATATCGGGATACTCGCTCTATAGATTCCAAAAAATCAATACTATTAAGCTACAGAGCTCCTACTCATCTAGAGTTACAGAACTAGACAGCATATCAGACTACAAACGAGTCTGACTCAACAACCAATCTCTATAACTGCTGGTTCTAAAACCAGAGATAGACCATACACGTACTCCCTCAAAGATACGTGAAACTCATCGAATTCCAGTTATCCAAACCGACAATTCAATTCTGAAAACCAAATACCAATCCAACCAAAACACAGATAAAAGATCCAAACATCTCTGAGTCAGCTTTCCAGACTTATTCAAAACTTATAGCTCCTGAATCAGAGAAAACTCCAACAACAACGAAGTCTCCAACTTCGAATTCCAAATTTCTCCGTCCCTTATCCACAAAAGTCTTCGGACGATCCTGGGATGCCAACATTCAAACTGATCAGCTCAACCCCTTGCTGATTCCTCCAGAAACAATCAAAACTAAAAACAACCTAACACAATGATCTCCTCAAGATCAATCCAAAATCAAAACACAATTCTACTCCATCAACAGCAGAAGACAAAAAACTTCTCCTAATCCGGAAAAGACAATCAGAAACACCTCCAAACAGCTTCCGCTGCACAACTCTGATCCGAAGTAGATAAGAAAATGCTGATGAAAAACACAAGCACACTCTGGACATCACCTTCCAGAAATATGGTTCTACAGATCCATAAAGAAAACTTATAAATTCCTCCGAACACTGAGTTACTTCATCAAACTCCATCTTTAGGAATCATCCTTCGACTAAACAGAACCACCGGTTCCATTCCTGGAATCCTAGTTGATAAGAAAACTCAATCTCCAAATGCTGACAAACCTCTGTCCTCCCAGAAGACATCCAGAAAAATCTCCAACCATCTAAAAGAACGCTCAAACAATCGCAAGTCACTTTTGCAATCAACCCAAATAAATTTCCAAAGGAAACCGTTCTCTCTTTACCAAACAGAACAGCTTACATTGGTCTAGTCAATCCATTGAAGAAACGGATTCACTCTGCAGCTTCTGAACTCCACCTTCAGAAAAACTACTCAGCTAAGACCTCCCTGTTTGCTCATAGAACACTCCGAGCTGTACCACCAATTCCAAACTTACTAATCCAAGTTCTTCGAGAAACTCGGACTTCAAAACTGACCACAACATCCTGCTGAATCCAGTCACAATATCGAAGCAGACACACTTCCCAAACTTGTTCCAAAGAAATATCTTCGGACACAACCATAGTCACTGCATCTCATAACACAGTTACAACTTCCTGAGGTATCAAGATACCTTCACTTATTCCAGCCCAATCGAACAGACCAAACTCTACTCACCAAACTCTGCACTTTAAAGATGACTCCGAACCTTAACAGGTTTCCTTCAGAGATTGATGAAATACTTCAACACAACAAAACTTACTCGAGACGGTATTAGGTCTACAGTCTCGACAAATACTTCCAACCTCAAACATCGGACTCCAATCAATGATAGTAATCGTGTTACAAACACTACTACCTCATCTACCTTTATAGCCTATATTGGAAAACCGAACAGGTAACCCAACAGATAGGTAGAAATAGATAAGTATATATAATTATATTTAAAATTACAAATACGCTCTCTCGAGAAAGATACCACTCTAGAGCCTAGGTATTCACTCAACCTAATGCTCTGATACCACTTGTGACGACCCAACTTCCAAACTCCAGGAAGTCGCATCGCTAATAAGAAAGAAAGGGATAGAAAAGAGAAAGAAAGAGAAGAAAGAAGAAACAGCACATCAGAATCTAAACAGCGGAACGAATAAATTATATTAATAACATAAAACATTACATAGTTTACAACCACTATCAGAGTACACAGATATACAACACATACTAGACAGTTATAAACACTTGTCTAGTATTTACAACATAATACAACTCAGAGACAATCACCGAACACACAGCGGAATACTATATATCTAATGTAGAAGCCTCCTGCTCCATTGCTCCTTCAATATTCGTCAAAGCTAACCTGAATCCCTTGGCTACTCGTAAAAATTTGAGTACCCAAGAGTTTATGAAAAACAAAAATAAACTCCGGGTCAGACATAGGTCTGGTGTAAGTAACATGTTAAAGTTGCTTAACTTTCAAAAACCTTTTGAAAAGAAAGGTATCACGTAAGACTTCCCACACATAAACATGGAAAAGTTTTTACCTTACGCTAACCAAAACATTTGATAGGAAATCAAGTAAATATGAAATAGCCGAAATTGTTATATTTATTAAATTCCAGCTACTAGCCACAAAAGTGGGTAATACAACCAAAACCATTAGCACTTATTGGATTTTGGATTTCATCAATGGCAGGGCTACTGGGGTACCGCCCGTCACAGTACGTGGCCTAGGTCAACGTACCGAGGAGTACGCCCACTCCCCTGCAACACAAGGCTGGACCCATTCCTTACTGAACAGTTCCGAACAAGACAACCCCACAGTTGGTGCGCAATTCCAATTACCCACTAAGCCGAAATAAAAGGGACCTCTAGACAGGGGAAAATCTCGCTCTCCAGTGGGAGCTACCCACGAAGCCTTGCTGCACCTCCCATGTTTTAGCCATTCCCGGTTGATGAAGCTTGAGGCTACGATTACCTTTAGAGAACACATCTCTTAGAATGCTCATCGTCCACCTGACGATGTGCTGAAAACATTCAATCCATACAAGTTCGTTCTGGGTTCGAACGAAACCGAAGGCATTTTCTCATTACACTCATTTTGGAATCACCCTCAGAGTTAACGACAATAACCCTTGCACTCTGAATCTCCATCTCGAATCTATAAGTACTATTCCGTCAAACTGATTACGGAATCACCCACAGAGTTATACTTACGTATAGCCCTTACACCTCGAGTCTTCACAAGGCTCCACTTTGATTCACGGCCTAACGTTATTTGGAATCGATGTGGTTTTCAGATATCCAAATATGGAAACCCGATCCCGGTCTCATCGAAATCCAAAGCGTATCTTTTAGGTCCAAGTTGTTTTAGAGTTTAAAACAATTCAACAACATTATCTATATACACACAGATAGATAATTCAAAAGTTTCACAACAGATAATTATCACAATAGATAATCCATATTATCACTATCAAAAGATAATTAATATCATCATCACAATGCAACCAATGCATCCACATCACACAACATTACTAATCTCATAGTTGAGATTTCCAAACCATTCAAGGCAACTATATCATCCATTCAAAAGTAATGACCTATAATCATACTATTTATAATTAATTTAAAATAAATTAAATTAATTACATCATCTTTAATTAATTTAAAATGAATTAAATTAATTACTTACACAATATAAATCTTGCTACATCATCACTAATTAATTACAAATTAATTAATTAGCTAACCTCTAATTTGTCATCTTAATTAATCACCCTTGATTAATTATACTTTAATTAATTTCACAAAATCAATTACTCTAAACCAAATACAGTAATTAACCTTTAATTACTTCATAAATTAATTAACTATATTTAATTACATTTAACCTTAATTAATTACAATTAATTAATTATACTTAATCATTTATTATTAATTAATTAATCTTAATTAATCAATCTTAATTACATCATTAAATATATTAATTAATGATTCTTAATTATATTTAATTAATTACATAATTATATTAATTATCTTCAGTAATTAAACTCACATAAACCATAATTATTAATCACCTTTGATTAATCTCATTCTGTAATTAACTACCTTAATTACTTATCAAATTAATTACCCCTTAATTAATTCCTTTAATTAATTCCTTGATTAATTATACAAAATAATTTAATCCAAATTATTTCACAATTCCAACACTATCCACTAATTACATCCTGTAATTACCTTTAATTACTTTACTGAGTAATTTACTTCATTGATTACATAAAGTAATTGTTATCAAATCCAATGTTTAAAATTAATTAAACTAAATTAATTAATCTAAACCAATCTCAATAAACTCCATTAATTACATTAAGTAATTAATGTCTTAATTACTTTTATTTAAGTAATTAAACTTAAATAAATTACACAATTTATTATCATTTATTAATTAATCTAATAAATTATTAAAATTAATCATATTAATTAATTACTAAATAAACATTAGTTAATGACCATCATTAACTATTATTTATTCTTAATTTACTTCCTAATTAATCTCTTATTAAAATTAATCCAAATTATTAATTATAAAATAATTAAATAAGTCTCTCCTCAATTATCTTACTTATTTAATTATTTTAATATCTTAATAACTTCTAAGATAACCCATTTCTTATTAATAATTTTATTAATATGGTGTACTTAGAACATTTCATTTTTAAATTTAAATCCAAATTCCATTTGGAGTCTAAAATTCAAAATGATATTTATTTAAGCATAAACCAATTTAAATTCCATTTATAATCTTTTTAAAATAAATGTAAATAACATTTATTACTTATTTTTAAAACTTATATAGGATAAGTCTTAATTTACTTAATTTAATTTAGAATTAAGTTTTAAGTAACATTACTATTTAAATTTCAAATTCAAGTTAACAAATCATTTAACTTTCTTTATAAACCATTTATAATGATTTCATTCAAAAAGGAAAATCAAATTTTAATATTGTTTGAAACAATTTTACTTCTAATAAATAATTTAAATTAAACTTGTTTGAAACATTCAATTTTAAAAACTTAATTCAAATATCCAGATTTTTAAATTCAAAACATTTGAACCCTTCCTTATTTAAATTATTTGAATTTAAACTTGCATCAAACTTTTGATTTAAACCATGATTCTAAAACTTTATATTCAAAAACTCAAATTTCATTTTTAAAAGAAACTGAAGATTCAAACCCTTAAGAAAACTGAACTTACATTTGAAATTCAAATTTGCTATTTAAAATTTTGTTTCAGGTTCAAAATGAAAATTTTAAATTTTCAGAAACTGCCAGGTTTCCATCTTTTTTTATTTTATTTAAAACTGAAAACCATTTTCAAATTTGAAAACTTATAGGATTCAAAATCATTTGAAACTCTAATACATATTAGATTTGAACTTAACTCAGATTGTAAAGCTTAACTTCATTTAAATTCAGTTTCAAATTTTATATTTAAAATTTAAACAGATTAATAGGTTTCTGCTAAAACCTGTTACCATACCAAAATCCCACCTGCCCAAAACTCTGCTTCGAGAAATCAGACCCATTTCTTCGGGAAAAACACAGAAATACTCGAGTGTTACTTCGAGTTCAATACATCACTATACCCAGATTTCACCATAATCTTAATAGTGCACGGTGCACCTGCACCGTGCCTCCAGCCATCAATCTCCTTCTCCGGTGACTTCAACACATCAACGTTCAACTCCCTAGTCCACTACGACCATCGCCTTACTCTTATCCACCACGAATTTGAATTCGAGCTCAAAAATATAAACCTGGAACAGAAGATACAGGTTCTATCCCAAACCTGTCAAACCTTTTCCCACAGTGCTCCGACCATCAGAGACCTTCCACCTCCGGTCACGAGTTCATCTCTCAACCTACTATCATCTTCCAGAAACTCAATCAACTCGATCACTTCTACAGGTAACACTGACCCAAAACTAAATTACCTAACTCAACTAGGGCTTCGGGAAGAAAATCACCACCACTGTCTTCATATTGTTTTGCATCATCACCTAATAATTTTCCATTCATCAATGACAGCTCCTCCACCTACCAGAAGAACCCCGACCATTACATTTGCCCAGATCCCCCAAAAATTCAGAAATTCCCTATACAGTTCAACACAGAACAACACCATACCCCCTCCACTAAAAATTCTAATTTTTGTTCCAAAAATCAAGTTTTGATCTTGGTATATAATTCTTAATACTGAATTTATAATTTATTCAATATAAACTTTCACATTTTTAAACTTGATTAATCAAATTCTGGTTTACAAAGATGTTTACAGGTTATTTGAGCTTAACTAAAAATTTAAACTAAAACTTGTCATAAACAAATAAATTTGATTTAATCTATGTTGAATCAGAGGCACAAATCTATAGATTTAGATTTTAAAATAAAACCTGAACATATGATCTATATAAAATCAGAGAGTACCCTTTAGGAATCACAAACATATTATAGTCACAACATATTGTATTCAAATATACATTCAACACATTTTATCACAGAGATTTAATCATGCAACTTATTTATAAATTTAAACTTTTAGAAAACAGAGAAGTTACTCACCTTAATTGGATGGGCAGAGCAGTGAATTTTGACAAAGATTGTTGCTTATTAAAATTGGAAACTTCACTTCCTAAATCTTGAATTGCTTCCTTAATTTGATTAAAACTTGAGTGCTTGTTACAGAACTCTTGCATGCATGCTTTGTTTCTTTAATTTGAAACTGCAGTTGCTTGAATAAGAAATGCAGGTTTCAAAACTTGAAATTGCAGATGCTTTTACATTTGAAAAATATGCAGGATTGTTTGAATTCCAGAAATGCAGGGTTGCTCCTTAAAGACTTCAGATTTTTGAAATAATGCAGGTCTTTTGAAAACCCCAGATTTGCATGTTAGAAAAATGTGCAGCTTTGTAAAGTGGATTTGAAGATGATTTCAGAAATTTTGTTTTTGAATGGAAGTGTTTGTTATATTTTTTTTTTCTTAATCTGTTTGTCTTCAGATTTTTAGAAGAAGAAAAGGAGATGAGGGAAGAAAAAGTTTTATATAAACTGAAATTATTCAAAAATAAAAACAAAGGAAAATGTTAAAATAAATTTTTGACACTTGTCTCAAAATGTAACATTTGTCAAAACTTTATTTTATCATGTAACAAGTGTTATGTAAAATTTTAATATGTTACACTTGTCTTGTAAAAATAATTAGTATTTAATTAAAAGTTTACTTAGTATTTATTTAAAAGTTAATTAGCATTAATTTAGTATGTTATTATAAGATGAATGTAAACCTATGTTTAATAAATTAGTTAATCATGTATTCATTTACATGTATATAAATTTTAAAATGAATAAATCAAATTTAATTTATAAAATGAAACTTATATAAATAATTCAAAATCAAAACAAATTAAAAATATTTACACTTTAGAATTTAAAAACTTTGAATTCAAGTTCAAAATAATTTTGAAATCAGGTTTATTTACAAATATAACTACACAATTAAATTTTTGAAAAACAATTATTTTTATTAAAAAATTTATTTTTTAAAACAATGTATAATTATATTAAAAAAAACCACATTTAGTAACCATAAATAACTTATTAAAAGAAATTATCTTCTTATTAATAAATTATTTATTTTATCACATTATATTTAAAAGAAAATCAAAATAACCTCTCTGTTATTTATTTAAATTTAAACTTGAGTTAAACATATTTTTAAACCAGTTCAATATTTATCTTTTGAATTTAAAACCATATTTTATTTATTAAATAACCTTTTTTTAAGTTTAATTTTTAAATAAAATCATAATTCACAATTTACTAAAGATACATATTTTTTAGAAAACAGGATTTATTTATTAATCAGATTAAAACAAGACCTATATAATATTCTATATATATTATAATATAAAACAATTTATTAGATTTAAAAAGATAAAATCTATCAATTAACTATTTATTTTATTGGATTATTAAATTAATTCAAATCTTATTACAAATATTATTAAATCAATTTAATTTTTATTCCAGATTATTAAATTGATATTGCTTTCAAATTCCGGGTCATCACAACTCAGGAATAACATATCCTTTTGACATGATTGCTGGATACCTACTATTCCTCTTGGGGTAGATTTTACCGATCTCTACGAGATTTGATATTTTAAAATGTATCGGTTTTAGAATTATACAGACCCAACTCGAACTTTCCGTGGATGTTCAGCTTTAATTAATTATTGGAAGGAACTACTCTCTACTAGTAGCTCTTCTTGTGCCAAATAGAATTGTACAATACTGATGATAACGACAATGTTAAAATTTGGTGTTAGGATAGGTCTAACAACTTAATACTATTGAACTTCTAAAAAGAAGAATGTGCATATCAAGAAAAATATATTTTCGCAACATTAATCTAGAAACAACTCACATCTATACTATGATTGTCGGTTCACTAAGTTCGTACTTCTTCATATTCTTAGAATTTTTGGTTCTAATATTTCTCTTACCGTTCTTGATTATGAGTTTTATTGGTTTAGGTCGAGACTTTATTTTACTCCCTATCGACGATTCTTACTGGACACTATTTTACTATTGTTTCTTGGTACATCTGGTTTAAAAGGTATCGAAGATTTTTTAATAACAATATACTTCAACTACTGACATTTTTCATTAGTGCCAGTAACTGTTGATCTCTAGAATCTAACTAATGACATTTAATCTCATTATCCAAATTATCAACTAATTATTACTCTGTTGGCAATATGTGATAGTTATTTTGTCCTCTTACTTTGATATTTCTATGTTACTGGTTGGACAAGGCTAGTAATGCAGACATTTTGTTGAATTTGTTATATATTTGAATTGTTTATACATGTTTTGTTTACTTGGTTTAGAGTATTTATATAAATATTGAATTGAATTTCAATTCAATTTACATTATTTACAAAGTCCATAAAACCAAATACATAATACATTTTTATTTGGTACTAAATAAAATATTACGTTACATTCATTCATAAAAGTACAAAGTAAAAATATAGTTAAAATAATACGAGCCAAAGGTTTTATTCAATCCACGCAATACATATAAAATTATCTAAGTTGGTATGTTTCATTCAATCCATGCCATCTCTAAGAGAAATTTATTTTGTGTGGAAGTTTGCTAAATGATTGATGTGTAATTATTTGGAACTTTATTCTGATATATCCACCTTTCTCATTTAAAAGAAAGATACTCTCTTATATACTGGGAGGACTATTATTACAATAAAATGTTTGTTTCATCCATTATCTCCTTAGTTACTATACCCACAGAAACAGAGTTTGAAATCTAATCTGTTGAACAAATAACTCCCATAATAATTGCATTTCCAAAATATGTTCACATCTAATATAAACTTCGAGTATGAGATCATAAAATAAGCTTGAATTAGACATTCATACATAATTTATTTTTTTCCTACCATTTTAACACACAACGATTTTCATATTTTATGGTTGTGTATTATACACGGTGTACACATATGCAACATTCAAGAGACAAGTACTTGTTCTTTACGCATGTTATAAAAAAGCTTATGCGTTATCATTAAGCTTTGAACTTCAAATTACTACACATTAACTTCATGTTGAACAACTGAACCACCAAAATTCAAAAATACAGACAAGAGGATCATTTACATACCTTAGAACACAGTGGAGAATGTTTGTGCCAAAATTGGTCACAAACACCCGATAGTTGATAATTCACAATCGCAGATCTCAGATGAATAACAAATATGGAGATCACTCAGAAAAATTCAAAAGAAAGCAGTAAACAACACAGATTTTATAGTGGTTCGGCGATCTTGCCTACGTCCACTCTGAACTTGATAACTTTATTGATTCACTTGATGATTTCAATCTATTACAGCAGGTTACAGTAGATTATAGCTCTGAAGTTTGAATACAATGGTGATGGTAAGATGTAGAATTGAATCCTGCAGAATCTGGACCTTGAATAGCAAAAGGATCCCTTTTCTGTAGGCTTCAGTGGGCTATTTATAGGCGTAGGAGGCTGATATCGCGCTCAAACTTCTAAAGACTCCTTCTAGTACATGAGTGGGCCCACGCGACCGATCCCACCAAGTTTCGACTCGAACCATGATCGATACGAATCAATTTCGTATCGATCAAGAAATGGTCCAATCGAGCTGAAACTTGGCAGGAACATTCTTTACCTTGTACGTAAGCTCCTGTGAAAATTTCATAGCATTTGGACTTGTGGATCTCGAGTTATGATCGATACAAGATGGAGTTTTTCGTTCGGCTGTTCGCTTCGAATCGATCACGTCGAATCGATATTTGCACGTGCTTTCGTGACGACGTGGCATGCATTCCTTGGATCGGTCCACCATTCACTCCGAGTTGACCGCGTCTTTGCTTAACCTTCGCCTTGCTCGCATCGATGTCGTTGCCCTGTTCGAATCAATCAACATCATGTTTTTCGTTTCGATCTGTAGAATGCCTTGTTCGTAACAATAGAGATGGACACGAACTAGGATCAATATCGGAAGCCTGATCGATACGAACAAGAGGGATTGATCGATCCGAAATGGACTACGACCGATCGATGCGAAGCGCACTATCAGCTGATAGTTACGAAGACGAACGGTGCGAAGTGATGAATTTGAATGGATGGATTTGAACAGTGGCTTGTCGATGGATACGAAACTGATCGATTCGAACCGCGGTATGATGATGGATACGAATCTGGTGGATTCGAAATATGGCTCGTTGATGGATACGAACATGAGGTTATTTCCTTCAACTTGCATCAATCATAACTTGAGCATACGAGCTCAGATTGACTTGAAATTTGGGGCACTGGTTTCTACGGCTTTGCTCGTCATGTCTTGTTAATTTTAGCCTGATCCAGACTCGGACAAAATTCATCGATATCCATAGCTAAGCAGAGTATAACAAACCATCGGGACGAACTGTCTTTGGTTTTCGGTTAATCTTTTGGTATCACAGCCTTGCTAAAAGGCGGGGTAACAGAGAAAATACCACTTTCTTCTTCTTTTCAATGCCCGACAGCCATAATTAACAAGGAAAAAGGGAAGTGCTCCTCCATTAGTGTGGTCAACTAAATAGTTTTTTCTACGGAAGGATATATCGCTAAATATATTTTCAAAAAATTAATTACTACTAAACTAGTTTTAATAAATAATATGACTATTTTTTATCAAAGGTGTCCCGAGAGTTATGCTAATTGTTTGTTAAACTGAACCTATATTCACATGTGAGGGATTTAGGGAAAAAGACAAACTTTGATAAAAAAAATTGTCTCAAGGACGCCAAGATTCATTTTTTGGCTAAAGGACAAACTTTGAGAAAAATTTGGCTGAAGGACAATGCTAGTTCTAACTAGCATTATATTCAATTTTTACACTATACAAAATGCTAGTTCTAACTAGCCTTTAATTCAGTTTTTACACTATACAAAATGCTAGTTCTAACTAGCATTGTCTTTCAGCCTAATTATTTTTAAAGTTTGTCCTTCAGCCTAAAAATGAAACTTGTTGTTCTTCAGCCTATTTTTTTCAAAGTTTGTCCTTATGACTATTTTCCACTTTACGTATAGTGTGCTATATACTGCCTAAGACTTATAATATAACTATATATCTATTTACAATTGATAATCTATAAACATAGGAAACCCTAGCCATGCCAATAAAACAACCACCACCTTCCCTTCCTAATCTGCCTTTCCCATCCCAAATGCTTAATATTTCCCCAAATCCGATCAGTGACATCAATATGGCAGGCAATTTAAATGTCTCCATCACGTATCCACAGTCCTCCTCCCCAAAAACAACCATAGCTGGAAACCTGTAGCACGTCCAATACCGATCCCCTTACACCCTCCAATACCTACAACGAACCTTACAAATGCCAGATCTTGGGCATAAGTCATCGCAAGGGAGCAGATCCCAATCATAGACTCTTTGAAGTTCTACAGCCCTTCTAATTTCAAGGCGCCCTAATGTGCTAAGATGTCCACAACTGCTACAAAGATGAGGAAGAAGCAATGGAAAACTCTATTGCAATATACGGGGTTGGTACAGAACCATATTTTCAATACTCAAGGCATATATAGAACGGGCCTGGAAACTCGAAGGTAACTTCCAAATACTTTTGAAGAAAAATGGTTTTCAGATTATAAAGTTTTTTAACAAATTAGATGGTGACAAAGTTTGGAGGGAGGCTCGTATTTCTAATACATAAGAATAATGATGAAGAGATGGTCCCCCACACTAAACTTAAAAAAAGAATTCCTTCAATCGATTCTTATTGGGTCAGATTCCCTGGTTTAAGATTAGAGTTTTGGTCAGAGGAAGGCATATAAGCTGCATCGCATCAATGATAAGTAGACTAATTAAGATGGACCATTACACACAAGGCATTACTAAGATATCTTACGCTAGAGTGCTAATTGAAATTGAAATTGGCTATTTGACGAAAATGAAACCTTACACATGCAACATGTTGAATACGAAGGAAACGATAGCATGTTATAACTACGACTGTTTTGGACATAGCCAATAGTTTAGTATGTTTGAGAAAGTTTGGATTTTGAAGCACAGTCATAACTCAAAGAGATGGCTAGGTAGAATGTCGTTATGGAACCATTCAACTTTTCTAATACTAGTATTAACACTCAAGTTAATCAAAAGAATGCTATAGTTAATCCATAAGACAATGAAATGGCAATATCTAACATGGAGGTTGAAAATAAATTCTATAAGGAAAATAACTTGAATATTGATACAGATAACATACTAGCTTCTAATAATTCCAAGACACCTAACGACCATCAAAGTAGAAAGTGTTATAGTGTAGTTTCTCCTAGTCACGATTATAAAGTAACAAATCAGATTTGCTTCTCTTGCATTAAACAACAAATTAGTACTGACGATGAGTCAGATAACACAGTAAACTCAGTCCCTGGCAGTCTAACTAGTCAGGCTTTGCGATCCAAAATACAGCCTGAATCAATCTCAAGAATTGAATTCCCACCTCCAAAAAATGCCAATCTGAACTAGATGCCATGATTATTGCAGCCCTATCTTTAGCATATTTATTGTATCCCTATCCTTAGTAGATTCCAATCCTCTTAGCCCGAAAGTGTAACAACCCGTAATTTATGATTAATTTTATTAAATAATTAAAATGGCCATGATAAGCTAAATATTTAGAAATAGGTACCGAATTAATGAAAAGAGTATGAGGGCCCAAGCCTAATTTTTTTTTGAAATGGTACTTTATATACAACATGTCACTGGGACAACATATTACACGTCAATAAACGTTCGAATCATGCTACACAATTTTCAAACTTGTGGCCTCTCGCACCAAAGCTTTATCACTTAACCACTTGGACAATGATGCTTGTCCCAAGCCTAAATTATTATAGGACAATAAACATTACTCTTTTCATTTATTTATTTAATTCTACTGAAAAAATAAAATACAATAAAAGCTTGAGAGGAACACTAATGATGATAGCCTATAAAGAGAAAATAAAGAAAAGACAAGGAAACACAAGCTAGAGAGGGATTAAGAAGACTAAAGCAAGATATTTCAAAGATGTAGGTGAGTACTACTAATTCCATTTTACTGTAACCAATTATTTCACTGCGGTATGATTTTGGATGCTTTATATATGATTGGATTTCACATGGATTTATATTAAACAAGTAAAATATTTAATGGATGTTGGGGGAAAGTAAATCTGCACTGCAATATGTAAAAGACATGTTATGCCACAAAAACTATAAAGTTGGTGGAAACCGAACTTCGTCCAATATAGATAAGGCATACTATGCCGCAATTTGGAAGCGTTCCCTTAATAAGTAAATGGTGCATTGTCAGTTGGGGCAGAGTCTGCACTAGGGAAAGGTATGAATGATACCTAATATAAGACAATTAGGTAGGACCTAGGAAGTGTCCAAGGATATTAAGGGGGGAAGAACTCCTATGCTAGTTATAGGCTTAGACAGGCTATTGACAACGAGATGAGGTGCTCACTCGAACGCGCACCCATAGAGGGTGAGGAGAGCTAGGTATTCAACTAAAAGAAACTACGATGGGCTGGTTCTATGCAGTTTCAAACAAAACAAATGTTTGGTGATTTTGGGTAGCTATTTCAAAGTAGCCCATAATCGGACTGTATGTGGCTGTTTCTTTGCAGTCCAAAGCATAGCACATAAATGAATTTAAAAGAGTACCGCGGATGGCTAAGACTATGTAGTTAAAGTTTAATGAATGAATCTAAAGAATGATATAAGGGGGCCAAGTCTATGCAGTTTAAGTATAGTGATTTTTTTTAAAATTAATACTGCAGGGAGCTAAGACTATGCAATTAAAGTATAATGAATGAATCTAAATGATATTGCAGGGGACTGACACTAGACAATATCAGACTGAAGACTAATCTAAAATTGAAACTACGAGGGGAACCGACACTATGTAGTTAAAGTATAATCAATGAATCTAAAGAATAATATAGGGGATTAATACTAGGCAATATTAGACTAAATGCTAATCTAACATGAGAATTACGAGGGGACTATGCGGGGGGTGCAGTAGCAAAAGGAAATCGCATAAGAGCACCTAAGGCATAGAAGTATTACGGAATCGAATAAGAGCGCATAAGGCACAAATGTAGATGGGAACTATGTAAAATGATTGTTTCATTTATGATGCTATAGATAGTGAGGGGTAAACCCGTTCCGTGTTGTACGGCATGGTCTCACTATATATTTGTTCTGGGGTATAAGTATTATTCACACTAGACTTTATGTCCGACCCGTGTTTTTATTATTTTTTTTTTCTATAAACTCATGGGCGATCATTTGAGCAGGTTAATTTTATGGGATTAAACATGTTTATAATAGGAGCCGCAACATACAGATCGAAGACGGAGCAGGAGGATTTGCTACCAAATAAAGATTTTGTTTCTGATATTTTAATGAGTTCAGGCAGCATCATCATATGTTGACCGTATGTCATTATTTCATTGTTATTCGACCCCTTTATGGGCTCGACGTTGAGGTAAATTTTTAGAGAAGATGCATGTAATAATTATTAAGATAGTTTTTATATAATGAAAATATTTAGCTGCTCTGTTTACTTAAGCTGTATTTGTATATTTTGTACACAATTCCATCGCTTGAAGATAATTTTGGTGATGACTACAGCATCATCGATGCTCATCTTCGAGTCTCAAAGTGAGGGATGTTACAAGTTGTATTAGAGTATAAGTTAGAGGCACTAAAGTAAAACCGAGCCAGAAAATAGGAGTAGTACTTAGAATAAAACAGACACCATCGGGAGGGGATCGCTATTATATATATCGAACTTGTATGTTGCTGTATAGATATATAGGAAGATATATCTACTCTTCTATTTTTGTTTCGCTCTCTCCTTGTTTCTAAAGAAGACTTGCTTAATATAAAGAGCATGAGAAGTGGGCGAGTTATGATAGGAGGAGTAAGTGCAAGGAAGGAGGTTGAAAGTACACAAACTAATGGAAGGAACAGAGAGGAAGTTCCTAAAGCAGTAAGGGAAGGGAGCCATGTAGCCCGTAAATGTTGCCGACATGGATGTGAATGCTTTGTTTAGGTAGTTTATGTTTCACATAACGAAGGAGAGTAAGTTGGAGGTAGTTGGTCCTAAACCTACGGTAGTGAGAGAGGCTTCTAAAGATGAATAAAGACTATCGACATTTGGAAGGAAGGACATTTACAAGAGAGGAGCCTGTAGTTGAAGTGCTGAACTAGCTTAGGATTTTTGAGCAAATATTTATGAGAATTTAGGTTGAATGATATGTAGAATAGGAGGCTAACATCAATGCAATTGCAAGAAGATGTACTGGACTGGTATGAGACAGTAATCACAGAGACCCCAGAGGAGGAGATTATTTGGGAGCAGTTTAAAGAGAGGTTAGAAGCTCAGTTCATATCAGAGTCTTAATAGAGTGTGCTAATGAGAGATTTCATTGATTTGAGGCAAGTTGACCATAAAATAGATGGATACATCTAGAAGTTTAACTCTTTGGCTAAGTATTGCAGGGAGATCATTAATACTCCAACGAAGAAAAATAAGAAGTTCATGAGAGATTTGAAGCAGTGTCTTGACCATAAGGTGATGGCTCATCTTGCATCTTTTTTTGAATTTGTAGTTGACATGACTTGAAGGTATGATGTGATATATTAGGAGTGGAGAAGAGTGGAGACAAAGCCCAAAGCAGAGAAGAAAAAGAAATTTACCACATATACCAAGGGCAAGAAGGGAGTGTCATAGGGAAGGGGTGGAGAGGTTGCTACTACATAGATTGTTTGTTTTAAATGTGGATAGAAGGAACACTATGAAACAAAGTGTCCAATGCCAAAGAATCTTGGAAGAGTGAAGTGTTTTAAGCGTGATAAAATGGGGCACCTGTAGAAAAACTTCCCAGTGTTTAAAGCGCAGGATTATATTTTGGAAAGACCAAGAGAAGTACCATCGAGGAAAAATGGAAACGGAAAGTCTTAGAAGGTATGGGTATGATTTCTGGTATTTAGTTAGAGTACTAGTTGGCACTAGTGTCACACGCTCATTTATAGCTGAAGTCTTGGTTGATAGACTAGGGTTAGAGATTACCCATTTAGTCATTTTCATACATGTAGTTAATCCGATATGAGGATACGCCACTCTCGGATTAAGATGGACTAGCTTAGATATTGAGTTAAATGAGTGTAAGTGTTTGTGTGATCCATACGTGTTTGACTTCATAGGCTTTGGAGTTATTTAAGGGATGGATTGGTTGGGCATTACTGTGCTAGGATATTCTATGCCGAAAGGATAATAAGTTTGAGGCATCCGAATTGAAATGAAAGTGTATTTGTAGTTTCGAAGGAATCTAAAACAGGCACAAAGGTTTTTTGTTTCCTTTATCCTCAGAGAAGGAAGAACTAGTAGCAGTGCGAGTGGTGTGGAAGTTTGCCGATGTTTTCGAACCGGTTTTGGAATGGTTGTAACACCCCTAATTTTTAATAACATCATTCAAGAGATTTAATTAGATAAATTAAATAGAATAATGTAAATATTAGAGGGGGGGGGTAAGGGGACTGAGATTTGAAAATTTAATTAGAGGCTAGGCTAATTAAATAAAAAAATCTTAAAGAATAGGCCTATGGACTGTTTTATATGTTGATTAGTAGAGAATAAAACAAGGGCATAATGGATAATAGCCGCACCCATAATCCCATTACCCTTACAACCTTGTTTCCATTTCTCTAATAATTCATTATTCATAAAATGTAAATCAAAAGCTCAAGTTAGCCATAACCTAAGGAAAAAAATGGGGAAAAATCAATTAAAGCCAAGCAATCAAGCAAGGGAATTAATCAAAGATCAAATCTAAAGTTCCTTGTCCTAATCAAGGTGAATAATAATCAAAACCATCTCTATTTTCGTTTTTAAAGAGCATATGATTTTGGATTTTATGTTTAAAACCATCATGATAACTTTAATGATGATATGCTTGGATTACATGTTATGTTTTATTCAGACTAGATTGTTTGATAAATTGTTTTATTCGATTTTAAGGCTAAAATCGTTTATATGGGTTTTCAAATGCCATGAGTCCTTAATATGTTATGTAAAACATTATTTTAGAGACGAATTTAATTTTTCATAATTATCCAAGTTATGTATAATTTATTATGAATTTCCAAAGGGGAATATGAATAATTGGATTTAGAAATTAATATCAATAATTATATAAAGGAATTTGGGTCCGAAATTTATGTATGTTAAATAACATAATAAAAGTGAATATTGATGATTTTTGGAGATTTTTGCTAAGTAATTAATATATAATTTAAATTATATAAGATGAATGACGTAAATAACTTAATTGTTTTGTTAAAAAGAAAGGCTTCTTCCTTAATTATCTTTCACTAATTTTTGAAATAATTCGGCGGTCTTTTAGAAAAGATTTTAATAAAGTTTATGGCAACCAATTATATTTTTACAAATAGGCAAGTTAGCTGAAGAGTATTAGTTAAAAAGGCAATCAAAATTGTTTTGCATAAGTTTGTTGTTTTGCCTCTTCCAACAGTAACTTTTCGACCAAGTACCTTTGCCCCCATCTAAGTCAAAACCAATACATATGGTGTCAATGATTTAATACATAACGGATTGGAGAAAGGCATAAGGTAAGGTGTCGGAATGGTACATTCGAAGGGGTCGAGACCACTTTAAATAGCTTTCAAAAGTCATTTGTTTTACTATCCAAAGAAATGCCACTTGCCTTGTTTTCAAAATAATACTTTCGAAAGGGTTTAATATAGCTTTTGAAGAAGTTGCCGCCTTTTTGTTTCAAAAGGGTAGCTTTCAAATGAGTTGCCTTGTTATTAAATCATTGCTTTCAAACGGGTAGTTTAAACCCAGTCGAAACCCTACCGCCGTCTTTATGCCTTTCGAAGGGATTGAAGTTATCAACGAGTTCGAAAGGTAGCTTTTGTTTTATAAATATATTAAGCCACTTCCTAATGCTTTTGAAAGGGCTCCAATAGCCACTCATACTAAAGGTTTTGAAGGCAATGGCTTTGAAAGGGGTTTCGATGCTATCCTTCATATTGTTTTATTTAAATGATTAAAGCTTTCAAAAGGATGGTTCCGAAGCCATCTGTTTTTTCCCACACTCTTTTTAATGGTTTCGAAATGAGTACTTTCAATGGTTTCAAAAGAGGTACTTTCAGTGGTTTTGAAATATGTACTTTCAATGGTTTCAAAAGGGGGACTTTCAAATGATTTCGAAGCTATGCTTCTTAAATTGGATAGTAATGCTTTAATAATTTCGAAAGGTAAGTTTTGATGGTTTTGAAAGAGATGTTTTAAAATGTTTCGAAAGGCATATGCTTAGTTTATTGAAAAGAAGATCTTAATGCTTTTGAAAGAGGTTTTCCAATGGTTTCAAAAGTAAAGGTCTAAGGTTTCGAAAGCCTTAGTTTACAAAACAAAGAACCCAATCTCATTTTTAATGGAAAACCCATGGCAAAAATAAATGAGTTTTCAAATGGCTTTTAAGATGGAGTTTTTGAAGAATCGTTCCTTGACAAAACAATAGGTTGAAGAGATTAACCATGTTTCATATGAAAATGATTTCAAGGGTATTAAAAAAAGATTTGGTATTATTTTTTGTATATGCTTCTTCTAAAAATATTCACTATGTAATGGACCCATAACTGTATTTTGGGGAGTAAGGGCAGAATAACCAGGTAGGTTGACCAGTAGTGAATATAAGTTAAGTAACTCCTAAATGAATAGAGTTGCATCCCGAAGGTCAGGAAGACCATAATATTGGACGCCCAAAGACTAATTAAGAAGTTGTCAGTTTAGATAGGTTCATAGTGAAACCATGAAAATAATGTTTAAAGAGAGTTATTAGTAGGAGCCAATAGGTTTGTAGTGAACCGTGAAAACTATATCCCGATTAAGTTATTGACAGAAGTCAATAGGTTCATAGTTAACCCATGAAAACTATGATATAAGGAAAGTTATTGGAGATACAAATACATTTAGGAGAAACCATGAAATAACTAAATGAAGTTATTAGTAGGGGCCAATATGTTCTTAGTGATCCCATGAAAACTATGAAACCGGGCTGATACTCCATAAGTTGAAAGAGGTTCTTAGTGATCCTATGAAAACTGTGAGATAGGACAGATAGTCCATAAACTTTAATCAGGTTATTAGTGGGCCCATGCAAAATAATAGGTTAATAGTGACCGTAGAAACTATAGCTTAGACAGATAGTCAAATAAGTGGGGATGGGAAACCTAGAATGTTTTACTTATTTGCATATCATCATAATATTTTAAATTGCTATGTTTTGACCATTGTAGATGCATGGGCACAATACATGGTTATTGTAAATTTTTGGATAAGATATTAGTGAGAGAAAAACCAGTTCCGTTAAGCGGCATGGTCTCACTAGATATTTAAATGGTTCAAGATGGTAGGTTATTATTTATACCAGGCTTTATGTCCGACTCGAAGTTTATGTTTTCCCCTTAAACTCCCTAGTGCTCAATTAAGTTTGAGTAGTTAGATGAATAAGCTTCCGGAGACATGCAGAAGGCAAGCTAGCTAGTAGAAGGTCTTTTGTACTTCGATTCCGTTGAGATTTGTTGTAAAGAAAAAGGTGTTTAATTGCCTATGTTTAGACTCTGATCAACCAAATGGGCATCTTTGTATATCGCTCTTGGCCTATGTTATATTAATAATATTTTATCTGAACGTGGCTCTCGAATTTGGGATTATTTAACGAATTGGAAATGTTTTGAAATGAAATGAGTAAATTGTTTAATGATTTTAATTCTTTTCCATATCCATGTGTTTCTGATATATCAATGTGTCGAACATTACCGTATTTGGTCATCGATGATTAATAACTATGGATGACTGCAACATCTGTAGCCGTCAGTTTTGGGCCTCCAAATGGGGGATGCTACAGTTGTCACCCCCTAGGATAGTAGAATTTTGTATAGAGATGTTACTAGGAACCAAACTATTTAGTCAACCCCCAAGTAGAATGTCTCTGAAGGAGATGGAAGAACTAAAGAAGTAGTTGGTAGAGTTAGAAAAAAGACCTTTGTAAGGCCAAGTAGCTCATCTCATGGAGCGATGGTAGTATTTGCAAAAAACCTTTGAAAACGGGTTTGTGGAAAATCCTTTGTAAGACCTTTCTGATATATCAATGTTTATGTGTGGAAAATCCTTTGAAAACAAAAGGTATCACGTAAGACTTCCCACACATAAACATGGAAAAGTTTTTACCTTACGCTAATTAAAACATTTGATAGGAAATCTAGTTATATTATAATAGTGTCTAGGGTTTTCAAAATAAAATACAGAAATAGCTTGAATGCTTACATCTCACGTTCCAACATAGATGGGCACAATCAAAACCGTACATGCACTTATTGGATTATGGATTCCATCAATGGCAGGGCTACTAGGGTATCGCCCATCACAGTACGTGGCCTAGATCACCGTACCGAGGAGTACGCCCGCTCCCCTACAACACAAAGCCGGAACCATCCCTTACTGAACAGTTCCGAACAAGACCACCCCGCAGATTGGCCGTCGCCAACTGCCACACAACCGAAATATAAAGGGACCTCTAGACAGGGGTAAATCTCGCCCTCCAGTGGGGACTACCCACGAAGCATTGCTGCACCTCCCCTATTTTAGCCATTCCCGGTTGATGAGGCTTGAGGGTACGATTACCTTTATAGGACACATCAATCTTAGAATTCTCATCGTCCACCTGACGATGTTCTGAAAGCATTCAATCCATACAAGTTCGTTCCGGGTTCGAACGAAACCGAAGGCATTATCTCGTTACACTCATATTGGAATCACCCTCAGAGTTAACGACGATAACCCTTACACTCTAAATCACCATCTCGAACCTGAAAGTACTATTCCGTCAAACTCATCACGGAATCACCCTCAGAGTTATACTGACGAATGTCCTTACACCTCGAGTCTTCACTCTTCACTTGAGATTCACGACCTAACGTTTAATTTGGATCGATGTGGTTTTCGGAATTCCAAATTTGGAAATCCGATCCCGGTCTCATCGAAATCCAAACGCCATCTTAATGTCCAAGTGAATTTAATTTCAATAATTAATTCAACTCATCATTATCTATTACACACAGATAGATATTCACATATCACAATAGATAATCACATTCATCATAAACAGATAATCTGTATCATCATCATAAACATATAATCATCACAACCAGATAACCATCACAACCAGATAATCCATATTATCATACTTTAACTAAGCATCCATATCATACAGATACTACTTATCTCATTTCTGAGATCACAACCATCCAAAGAAATATCAATCATCCATAAGCAATGATTTATTAACTATCATCTATAATTAATTTAAAATGAATTAAATTAATTACTTCTATCTCTAATTAATTTAAAATAAATTAAATTAATTAACACATCTATAAATCCTGCTCATATATCCACTAATTAATTTACCTAGTTAATTAATCATTTTCTAAATATTCAACTTGATTAAACTCATATGATTAATCATTCTCTAATTACAATAAGTAATTAGTCTTTAATTAATTCCACAATTAATTAATTTTAATCATAAGTAATTAACATTTAATTACTTTATTAATTAGCTATAATTATTTAAATTTATCCTTAATTAATTACATTAATTAATCACTTAATAAATTAATTATTACTTAATTAAACAATCCTTAATTACATCATTAATTATATTAATTAATGACCTCTAATATTTAAATTAATTACTTTATTTAAAATTAATTACATTTAGTAATTAATTTTACAATTATTAATCACTCTTGATTAAAGTTAATACAGTAATTAACTACCCTTAATTACTCATAACAAATTAATTATCGTCATTAATTAATCCCTTGATTAATTACAACAGTAATTATCCAAATCACTTAATTATAAATCATCTCCACTAATTACATTCTAGTAATTATCAATTATTACTTCTCTAAGTAATCCCGCGCCATTAATTACATTAAGTAATTACTCTCATTAAACCACCAAATGATTTACTTAAATTAATTAAACTAAATTAATTAATTTAAACAAATCACATTATCAAAATTAACTACAATAAGTAAATAATTCCTTAATTACTATATGAAGTAATTATACTTAACAATTTACAATTGATTATATTAAATTAATTAATCTAGTTAATTATCAAAATTAATTACATTAATTAATTACTTAATTATCCTGAGATAATTATCATTATTAATTAACAATATTTCCTTAAATTACTTCTTTAAGAAAATTATCTTGGATTAATCATCATTAATCATCTCTAGTTAAATTAATTCTAAATCATTATTTAAAATCAAATAAATAAGTGAATTCTTATTTATCTTAATTATTTCAAAATAATTCATTTACTTATTAATAATTTAATTAACATTCAAAATGTATTTAAGACAATGCCTATCTAAATTAAATCCAAATTCCATTTTAAAATTTAAGATTTAAAATGCTTAATTATTTTAACATTAATCCAAATTTTAAATAAATTTATTCCTTAAAATAAAAGTGAAAACATTCATTACTTATATAAGAAAAGTTTAAAACCCAATTTACTTAATTAAAGAAATCAAGCCTCTAAAATAAATTGATCATTTTGCTTTTCAAATTAAAGTCAAACACACTTCATATCTTTTTATTCAAATATTTAAGAAAAGAATTTTATCAAGTTTAAACTATTTGAAAGCAACTCATTTTTAAAATCTATTTGAAAACATTTAAACTTGTTCAATAATTTAAAATTTACAAAAAAACTGTTCTGAATTCAATCTGGATTTGAAGTAAACCTGAAAACCATATTTAGACTTGATTTGAAAACTCAATTTTAAATCTTGCTTAAAATTTAAAAAATTTCATTTTTCAAAACTTTGAATTCAAAAGTTAATTTTAATTCAAATTGTAAGTTTTGTATTTGAAAACTGCTATTGAAGTCCTGCAAAAAAAAACTTGAATTCCACTCAGATTTTAAAAACTGCAAAATTTTCAGGTTTATAAAACCTGAAACAAAACACACCCGAGACCCCTTAGCAACTGCTTCGAGTCAATACTCTACTTACTTCGGGTCAAAAACATGAATACCCGAGAGAAGCTTTGAGTCATCTTCCTACACCAACCCAAACAAATTCGTCAAACCTCAAGTATGCACAGTGCATATGCACCAGTGCTCAGATCATCTCCAGCCACCCTAGGCAACTCCTCCTAGTCGCCGACCATCCGCCAACATCCTTATGACCATCAGCGTTTCCTCTGAAACTCGAAATCAAAATCCAAGATAACAATGCAACCTGGAAAAACAACCCAGTAAAACATTCCCAACCTGTCAACGGCTAGAAAACCCAACGTCGACCATCATCATTACTGCGACTCCGGCCATAGATCCATCTACAACCCCTCTCCCGATTCCCAAAGTATTGAATCACTCGATGCAACCTAGATGAAGAGAAGCAACAAAGATTTCGACCACTTCAAACTAGGGCTAGAAACAGAAATTAGCAATTGCCGTCGCCACCCACTTCTGATCATCAACTTCCAAATTTCCCCCCACTCTCACATCAATACTCCACCCCCAGGCAGAACCACACCAACCCAAAAGCACCAGGCAAACAGATAATTCCAAAAATTCCCAATTTGGTTCAAGCAGAAATGCACACTCAACAGTTAATTATAAAATGTGAATTTTGTTTTAAAATTCATGATTTTAAACGTGCATTCTGGTTATAAACTTGTTTTAATAATTCCAGGGGTTTGATACTTTTTTTTAAACACATACTGTATTTTCTTGTAACAGAGACACAAATTTTATTTTCAATTTAGCTTAGTTATAAATTTTCAAACTTGAATTTATACTAAACAAACAAATTTGGTTTACTTGTCAATCCTAATAGAAAATCAAACCAAGTGGAAATGAATTTCCATTAAAAATCTTGGTTTTAAAGCAGAGATGGGTATGCAAATAGATTCCTGGCATCAACTACACACATATACGTTTTATATATGTATACACAAAACATCATGCTTACTTCTATCAGAACACATGCACAGATAATCTAAAGCAACCCTTAAAATTGTGAAGTTATTCATCAAAAATGAAGGCACTGCAGTTTCAAATCATAGCAGTTTTGATTTTTTTTTAAAATGACAGTTTGCTTTGAACTTGAGTTCTAATACTTGCTTAGGCATTTATTTATTTTTAAAAAAGAAGAAGAATTGTCTTTAAATTAAAGGTTTACTCACATTATTAAGAAGGAGCAGAGAACAATTCAGATGCATTTCACATTTCCAGGAACCTGTTTTGCATCTGCATGTTGAAGTTGATTTGAAATTTGCATTGGTGATGTTGAATCTGCTTGTTGAAGTAGATTTAAAAACTGTATTTGCTGATTGAAGTTAATCTTTAAACTGCATTTTGATTGTTGAATTAAAAACTGCATTTGCTTCCAATTTGATTACAGAATTATTGCATGCAGACCCTACCTTCACTTGCTTAAGTAAAGTTGAAATTGATTCATACAGATTTTCCAATTTGCATATTTTTGATTGCAGATTTGAATCAAATTTTAAAGAGCAAGCAGATTGTGATTCTGCAGATTTTATTTTCAAATTTGAAGATTGAACTATTGAATTTTGTTTGTAGGATTTGTTTTGAAATTTCTTTTAAATCTGATTTTCATATTCATTTTGAAGATAATGGTTTTTAACAAAATGCATTGCTAAGTTTCTTATTAATATATTTTTAGATAAAATGTTTTTAAAACAATTCCACTTGTTATCTTAGTATGTCAAATGTTTTACAAGTGTATTCCTTATGCATAAATGTCTTACACATGTTTATCTTAATATTAAAAGAAATTTCTTTAATTTATGAATGTGTTTTAAATCTATCTAAAACAATTTCTAATTTAATTTAACATGTTTTAAATGTTTTATTTACATTTAATCTTTAAATAAATACATGTAAATTACTTTTATAAAATTACACATCTTAATGTTTACTTGAATTTTCTTTTAAATAATATTTTTAAAAATTAATTTTCAAAAGAGAAAATTTTAAAAAGAAAAAAGAATGTTGAATTCATTTTATTCAATAGTTTTCAAGCCAAATGTTATACTTTAATATAATTGAACTAAATCTATATCAAAACAATTTAAAATAAAACAAAATAAACTTTTATTATAAAATACAATTTAAAATAAATATTTACTTATATTTCTTTTGAAAATATAAGATAGACTTTTAAAACAAACTTTTGAAAAGTTTTCAATACTAATTTAAATCAAATTAACCAATTTACAATTTATACATTTTTATATATAATAATTTGAAAATATTCTTATTAAATTAAAATTAAAATCAAATCCTCTATTTATAATGTATGCACATATATACATTATAAATAAAATATTCTTTAAATAAGCTTAGAAAGACAATTTTATCATTTAAATATTTTTTTAACTTTTGAAAAGAATAAAATTCCTAAATATAATTATTATTATTTTTGGCAAGGCCAGCCGGTTTTATAGTGGCCGTCCACTTTTTATTACGAAAGTAATAAAAGTTGAAGTACAAGAGCAAGGTAAAAGCACCTTAACTACTAAAAAGAGATACAATAAAATACAGCATGGGTACGTGACTGCAATGTCACGGTAACAAAAGTATCATAATAAACTAGCACTCCTCCGAGGAGGGAGAATCACCAACAACCGAAGTCATCATAGAAGAGCTCAAAAGGACTGATCCAGAAAGACCAACAAACGGGCGGAACCGGAGAGCCAGACAAGGGTCATAAACCACATCATCAGAACAGTAGATAAACGATCGGTCCCAGGATGGATCAGTAAGCATGTCAGAATTTGAAGCCGCATCTAAACCGTCCATATCAAGAACTATAGAATCACCAGATTGTTTGTAGCGAAGGCATCTAAGATGTAGTTGATTATCAGATACAAACCGGAAGAAGGATTCATTAACCGGGTTATACCTCATATCAGAAATGGGATCAATCCAACACCCTTCTGTTATTTTCATTATTATTATTAATTTTGAAAAGAATATCATTTATCAAACAAAATAGTTATTAATTTTTAGAAGAGAATTTCTGTTTGAATTAGATTATTAAATCAACATTTCACATTTTAAAATAATTATTAATGAAATTATTAAATGAATATTGCCTAAATTTCTGGGACATCACATTCCTCCCCCCTTAAAAGAATTTCGTCCCCGAAATTTAAAAGCAAAGGTAATTTAATAATCCCATACAGATTTTAATTTTAAAATAGCAAACATATGCTATCAACCAAATACTAGCAATCATAGTAACCAATTCAAACAAACAATTCTAACTATCCAGACAAAATTCTGGATAGAATTCTCTAGAGTTTCCCAAGCACAAACACAGGGACACTCGCCCTACAGAATCTAAACTAGCTACACCATACAGATCCAGAGCTTCATATATATCTAGATCTACAAATCTAAACAGGATACTAGACCATAGGCAAGTCCTGATCAACTTCCAAATCTCTCAGAACTACTGATTCTAAGACCAGTGATAAACCATACACGTACTCCCTCAGAGATACGTGGAATACATAACGAATTCCAAACATCCAAACTGGCAATTCAATCCTGTATACCCAACACTTAACCCTCAAGAGAAAACAGAAAGATCCAAAACTCTTATCCACAAATCTCTCCTATCGATCCTGGGCTGCCTTCAACCTCTAGATCAATCCAATCTTCGCAGATGCTTCACGGAACAAATCTGGACAAAGAAAATAAACGATCTCCAGATCCTATTCAACAAAATAGTTCTCCCAAAATACATCAAAATCCACCACACAAACTCTACTACACAAATATTAGAAGACTCCAAACATACTACTCTTATTCTGAAAACAGAACAGATGCACAAGACATCCAAGCCTCCGGATTAAAATGAATTTCCTGTGGAGATCCTCTGATCCAAGACAAAACTCAAATTCCCAATGAATCGGGTGTTGTTCCTATTCTGGAATAGCTGCCACTATGCTTCCACTGCACAACCCTGATTTGAGAATGCTGTTGATGAACACAAGTTCAAACTTGATCAATCCATCCCGGAACATTGTTCATCAAATTCCATAAAATCTTAGTGGCCTATCCGATTCGGTCACAAACACCACAACAAAAATTCAACCCGAAACTAGATCCGATCAATCTTGCCAGCTTAAACAGATCTCTTCCTCAAAGAGCCCTCCTACTATGCTAAATCACCGGTAAAGCTCCAAGAACCCAGTCGAAACAGATCTTAATCTCTCAATGCGGATGCAAATCTTAATTCCTTTGAAGTTATCCGGAAAGTCAAACCACTTCGATGACTCAAACATCCTCTAGAGATGCTTCAATCCAAACAAAGATTGCTCAAAGAACTTCCAAGCATCGCAAGTCACTTTTGCGATTCCACTCAGTTCAGATCCCAAGAAATCGTTCTCTCTTCAACAATCAGAACAGCTAAAGCCTTCTATCCAAAAGAAGAAACCTCCAACCACAAACATCACACCCAACTGAGCTTCCAGAAGAAATGGACAAGCTCCACCATCAGCCTGGCCTACTGACAGAAGAATCAGAGAGATTTCTGAACCATCGAAGAAACAGGCCACTCACTGCTGCTACTCCTGCCAATGTCTTCCTTATCCAAAAGCTCATCGAACCTCAAAGCTACACCAGCCACTTCCACAATAGAGCCTTCAAGATAGATATCCCTCAGGAAACTCGACTCCAAACCAAGCACAAAACACTCTGCCAAACTGAGTCTCAAACTCAAATACAGGCAGAACTCCTTCCTGAGGTTGCCAAGATACCAACTCTGGCTTCAGTACCCCAACTGATCCAAAATCAAGAAAAATCCACTTGCACGAGTGCAACCAAGCTTACAATCCAAAAATAAACTTTGAATCTTGGAAAGATTTCCTTCATAGATCGATGAAATCCTTCACACCAAACCGCAAAACTACTCAAGATGCCCAATACTGCCCTAGCAGATTCACTTCCAACCTCAAACACTCGGACTCCAACCATTGGTAGTTGTGTTACACACACCACTACCCTATCTACCATTAGAACTTACATTGGAAAACCTGAACGGGTAACCCAATCAAATAGGTGGAAATAAATATATATATGTATATATACATATATATATATATATATTCAAAATTACAAATACGCTCTCTAAAGACAGACACTACTCCAGAGTCTAGGTATTCGCTCAACCTAGAGCTCTGATACCACAATGTAACGACCCGCCTTTCATTCCATAGAAAGATGCATCATTAAGAAGAAAGAAAGGGGTAGAAAAGAGAAAAGAAAGAAAGAAAGAAACAGACAACATCAGAATCTCACAGTGGAACGAATAAATTATATTATATCACATAAAACTTTACATAGTATCATATACATCAGAGTTATACGGCTAATACAACACAAACTAGACAATTATAAACATCTGTCTAGCAATTACAATTCAAGTACATTAGAGAAAACAGATACAACTCAAATCCAACGGAATCTCAATATATATCTACACGCTGAAGCCTCCTGCTCCATTATCTCCTTCAGAACTCGTCAAAGCAATCCTGAATCTCTTGACTACTCATACGAAATATGAGTACCCAAGAGTTTAATAAAACAGAAAATAAACACTCGGGTCAGACATGGGTCTGGTGTGAGTAAACGGGTTTAAAGTTGCTTAACTTTGAAAATCCTTTGAAAACAAAAGGTATCACGTAAAACTTCCCACACATAAACATGGAAAAGTTTTTACCTTACGCTAACCAAAACATTTGATAGGAAATCCAGTGATATTATAATAGTGTCTAGGGTTTTCAAAATAAAATACAGAAATAGCTGGAATGCTTACATCTCACGTTCCAACATAGTTGGGCACAATCAAAACCGTACATGCACTTATTGGATTATGGATTCCATCAATGGCAGGGCTACTGGGGTACCGCCCGTCATAGTACGTGGCCTAGATCACCGTACCGAGGAGTACTCCCGCTCCCCTGCAACAAAAAGCCAGAACCATCCCTTACTGAACAGTTCCGAACAAGACCACCCCACAGATTGGCCGTCGCCAACTGCCACACAACCGAAATATAAAGGGACCTCTAGACAGGGGTAAATCTCGCTCTCCAATGGGGGCTACCCACGAAGCCTTGCCGCACCTCCCCTGTTTTAGCCATTCTCGGTTGATGAGGCTTGAGGCTACGATTACCTTTACAGGACACATCAATCTTAGAATGCTCATCGTCCACCTGACGATGTTCTGAAAGCATTCAATCCATACAAGTTCGTTCCGGGTTCGAACGAAACCGAAGGCATTATCTCGTTACACTCATATTGGAATCACCCTCAGAGTTAACGACGATAACCCTTGCACTCTAAATCACCATCTCGAACCTGAAAGTACTATTCCGTCAAACTCATCACGGAATCACCCTCAGAGTTATACCGACGAATAGTCCTTACACCTCGAGTCTTCACTCTTCACTTGAGATTCACGACCTAACGTTTAATTTGGATCGATGTGGTTTTCGGAATTCCAAATTTGGAAATCCGATCCCGGTCTCATCGAAATCCAAATGCCATCTTAATGTCCAAGTGAATTTAATTTGAATAATTAATTCAATTCATCATTATCTATTACACACAGATAGATATTCACATATCACAATAGATAATCACATTCATCATACACAGATAATTTGTATCATCATCAAAAACAGATAATCATCACCACCAGATAACCATCACAACCAGATAATCCATATTATCTTACTTTAACTAAGTATCCATATCATACAGATACTACTCATCTCATTTCTAAGATCACAACCATCCAAAGAAATATCAATCATCCATAAGCAATGATTTATTAACTATCATCTATAATTAATTTAAAATGAATTAAATTAATTACTTCTATCTCTAATTAATTTAAAATAAATTAAATTAATTAACACATCTATAAATCCTGCTTATATACCACTAATTAATTAACCTAGTTAATTAATCATTTTCTAAATATTCAACTTGATTAAACTCATATGATTAATCATCCTCTAATTACAATAAGTAATTAGCCTTTAATTAATTCCACAAATTAATTAATCTTAATCATAAGTAATTAACATTTAATTACTTTATTAATTAGCTATAATTATTTACATTTATCCTTAATTAATTACATTAATTAATCACTTAATAAATTAATTATTACTTAATTAAACAATCCTTAATTACATCATTAATTATATTAATTAATGACCCCTAATATTTAAATTAATTACTTTATTTAAAATTAATTACATTTAGTAATTAATCTACAATTATTAATCACTCTTGATTAATGTTAATCTAGTAATTAACTACCCTTAATTACTCATAACAAATTAATTATCCCATAATTAATTATCTTCATTAATTAATCCCTTGATTAATTACAACGTAATTATCCAAATCACTTCATTATAAATCATCACCACTAATTACATTCTAGTAATTATCAATTATTACTTCTCTAAGCAATCCTGCTCCATTAATTACATTAAGTAATTACTCTCATTAAACCACCAAATGATTTACTTAAATTAATTAAACTAAATTAATTAATTTAAACAAATCACATTATCAAAATTAACTACAATAAGTAATTAATTCCTTAATTACTATATCAAGTAATTATCCTAACAAATTACAATTGATTATATTCAATTAATTAATCTAGTTAATTATCAAAATTAATTACATTAATTAATTACTTAATTATCCTGAGATAATTATCATTATTAATTAACAATATTTCCTTAAATTACTTCTTTAAGAAAATTATCTTGGATTAATCATCATTAATCATCTCTAGTTAAATTAATTCTAAATCATTATTTAAAATCAAATAAATAAGTAAATTCTTATTTATCTTAATTATTTCAAAATAATTCATTTACTTATTAATAACTTAATTAACATTCAAAAATGTATTTAAGACAATGCATTTCTAAATTAAATCCAAATTCCATTTTAAAATTTAAGATTTAAAATGCTTAATTATTTTAACATTTATCCAAATTTTAAAAAAATTTATTCCTTAAAATAAAAGTGAAAACATTCATTACTTATATAAGAAAAGTTTAAAACCCAATTTACTTAATTAAAGAAATCAAGCCTCTAAAATAAATTGTTCATTTTGCTTTTCAAATTAAAGTTAAACACACTTCATATCTTTTTATTCAAATATTTAAGAAAAGAATTTTATCAAGTTTAAACTATTTGAAAACAACTCATTTTTAAAATCTATTTGAAAACATTTAAACTTGTTCAATAATTTAAAATTTACAAAAAAAAACTGTTTTGAATTCAATCTGGATTCGAAGTAAACCTGAAAACCAAATTTAGACTTGATTTCAAAACTCAATTTTAAATCTTGCTTAAAATTTAAAAATTTTCATTTTTCAATACTTTGAATTCAAAAGTTAATTTGAATTCAAATTTTAAACTTTGTATTTGAAAACCTCTACTGAAATCCTGCAAAAAAAAACTTGAATTCCACTCAGATTTTAAAAAGCTGCAAAATTTTCAGGTTTATAAAACCTGAAACAAAACACACCCGAGACCCCTTAGCAACTGCTTCGAGTCATTACTCTACTTACTTAGGGTCAAAAACATGAATACCCGAGAGAAGCTTCGAGTCATCTTCCTGCACCAACCCAAACAAATTCGTCAGACCTCAAGTATGCACGGTGCATATGCACCGGTGCTCAGATCATCTCCAGCCACCATAGGCAACTCCTCCTAGTCGCCGACCATCCGCCAACATCCTTACGACCATCAGCGTTTCTCTGAAACTCGAAATCAAAATCCAAGATAGCAATGCAACCTGGAAACACAACCCAGTAAAACATTCCCAACCTGTCAATGGCTAGAAAACCCAACTCCAACCATCATCATTACTGCGACTCCGGCCATAGATCCATCTACGACCCCTCTCCCGATTCCCAAAGTATTGAATCACTCGATGCAACATAGATGAAGAGAAGCAACAAAGATTTCGACCACTTCAAACTAGGGCTAGAAACAGAAATTAGCAATTGCCGTCGCCACCCACTTCTGATCATCAACTTCCAAATTTTCCCCCACTCTCACATCAATACTCCACCCCCAGGCAGAACCACACCAACCCAAAAGCACTAGGAAAACAGATAATTCCAAAAATTCCCGATTTGGTTCAACCAGAAATGCACACTCAACAGTTAATTATAAAATGTGAATTTTATTTTAAAATTCATGATTTTAAAAATGCATTCTGGTTATAAACTTGTTTTAATAATTCCAGGGGTTTGATACTTTTTTTTTAAATAGATACTGTATTTTCTTATAACAGAGACACAGATTTTATTTTCAATTTAGCTTAGTTATAAATTTTCAAACTTGAATTTATACTAAACAAACAAATTTGGTTTACTTGTCAATCCTAATAGAAAATCAAACCAAGTGGAAATGAATTTCCATTAAAAATCTTGGTTTTAAAGCAGAGACAGGTATGCAGATAGATTCCTGGCATCAGCTACACACATATACATATTTATATATGTATACAAAAAACATCATCACAAAACAAGATCAAACAAACATGCTTACTTCTATCAGAACACATGCACAGATAATCTAAAGCGACCCTTAAAATTGTGAAGTTATTCATCAAAAATGAAGGCACCGCAGTTTCAAATGATAGCAGTTTTGATTTTTTTTTAAATGACAGTTTGCTTTGAACTTGAGTTCTAATACTTGCTTAGGCATTTATTTTTTAAAAAAAAGAAGAAGAACTGTCTTTAAGATAAAGGTTTACTCACATTATTAAGAAGGAGCAGAGAACAATTCAGATGCATTTCACATTTCCAGGAACCTGTTTTGCATCTGCATGTTGAAGTTGATTTGCAATTTGCGTTGGTGATGTTGAATCTGCTTGTTGAAGTAGATTTAAAAACTGTATTTGCTGATTGAAGTTGATCTTTAAACTGCATTTTTATTGTTGAATTAAAAACTACATTTGCTTCCAATTTGATTACAGAATTATTGCACGCAGACCCCATCTTCACTTGCTTAAGTAAGAGTTGAAATTGATTCATACAGATTTTCCAATCTACAGATTTTTGATTGCAGATTTGAATCAAATTTTGAAGAGCAAGCAGATTGTGATTTTGCAGATTTTATTTTCAAATTTGAAGATTGAACTATTGAATTTTGTTTATAGGTTTTTTTTTGAAATTTCTTTTAAATCTGATTTTCAGATTCATTTTAAAGATAATGGTTTTTAACAAAATGCATTGCTAAGTTTCTTATTATTATATTTTTAAATAAAATGTTTTTAAAACAATGCCACTTGTTATCTTAGTATGTCAAATATTTTACAAGTGTATTCCTTATGCATAAATGTCTTACACATGTTTATCTTAATATTAAAAGAAATTTCTTTAATTTATGAATGTGTTTTAAATCTATCTAAAACAATATCTAATTTAATTTAACATGTTTTAAATGTTTTATTTACATTTAGTCTTTAAATAAATACATTTAAATTACTTTTATAAAATTACACATATTAATGTTTACTTGAATTTTCTTTTAAATAATATTTCTAAAAATTAATTTTAAAAAGAGAAAAAAAGAAAAAGAAAAAAGAAAGTTGAATTCATTTTATTCAAAAGTTTTCAAACCAAATATTATACTTTAATATAATTGAACTAAATCTATTTCAAAACAATTTAAAATAAAAAAAATAAACTTTTATTATAAAATACAATTTAAAATAAATATTTACTTATATTTCTTTTGAAAATATAAGATAGACTTTTAAAATAAACTTTTGAAAAATTTTCAATACTAATTTAAATCAAACTAACCAATTTACAATTTATACATTTATATATATAATAATTTGAAAATATTCTTATTAAATTGAAATTTAAATTAAAATCAAATCCTCTATTTACAATGTATACACATATATACATTATAAATAAAATATTCTTTAAATAAGCTTAGAAAGACAATTTTATCATTTAAATATTTTTTTAACTTTTGAAAAGAATAAAATTCCTAAATATAATTATTATTATCACCATTATTATTAATTTTGAAAAGAATATCATTTATCAAACAAAATAGTTATTAATTTTCAGAAGAGAATTTCTGTTTGAATTAGATTATGAAATCAACATTTCACATTTTAAAATAATTATTAATGAAATTATTAAATAAATATTGCCTAAATTTCCGGGACATCACACATTTGGACTAACCAATGCACCTTTATTCTTTATATATATGATGTATAGAGTTTTTCGAGACAAGTTGAATAGATATGTGTTGGTATTCATAGATGAAATCTTGTTATACTTGAAGGATGAGGAGGAGCTCATAGTTCACTTGAGGCTTGTGTTGGAGACTTTGAGAAAACACAAGCTGAAGGTGAAATTTTTTAAGTTTCATTTTTGGAAAATGGAAGTGAAGTTCCTAGGCCATGTAGTTTCGAAAGAGGGGTTAGCAATAGATCCTTTGAAGGTTAATGCAGGAATGTATGGATGAGACCTAAGATTATGACTGAGGTGCGATGTTTATTAGGATTGGCTGGCTACAAATAGAGATTCATTAAGGACTTCTCTTATATAGTTGCACCAATGAAAAAACCGACTTAGAAGGATGATCATTTTAGTTGGACGTAGGAGTGTGAGACGACATTCTAGGGGTTGAAGTATCGATTGACGAATGCGTCTATATTAGTGATATCTGAAGAGAATGATAGCATGATCGTATATACTTATTCTTTAGGAACTGGGTTATGGGCAGTATTGATGCATAAAGGCGAAGTGATCACATATGTATCCAGGTAGTTACGACCTCATGAAGTTCGGTATCCAGCTCATGATTTGGAGTTAGTAGCATTATCTTTGCATTGAAGGTCAGGAGACGTTACCTTTTAGGGGAAAGTTTTGTGTTGTTTACTGACCACAAGTCCCTTAAAAGGACTTATACATGAGGCAGCAGAGATTGTTAGAGTTTTTAGCAGCAAAGGGAAAAAGGTAGTCGATGCCCTATGCCGAAATAAGAGGATCTGTCTTTTGGTTTTGATGGAAGAATGGAAAGTCTTGGAAACATTGTCTGCTTTTGGTTTGCAGTTTCGGTCTAGTGCAGGTTCGAGTGGTGCTTTTGCTATGCTATCCTACCTAAAAGCAAGGTCTGCGCTGGTAGAACGGATTATCGAAAAGTAGAAGGAAGATAACTTTTAGGCCGACATAATAAGCTGCTTAGACTCAGGGTTTGAGGCAGTAGAGCTTAATGGGTTCGATGTTGATAAGGAAGGCAGACCGCAGAAAGGAGAAAGGTTGTATGTTCCTAATATAGAGGGACTATGGAAGAAAGTATTGGACAAATGTATCATTTGAAGTTCATTATTCATCCTCGCGGTACTATGATGTATCGAGATATAAAGAGAAGTTTCTTTCAGGAAGGGAAGAGGAAAGATGTGGGAGAGTATATAACGAGGTGTCTTACGTGCCAATAGGTGAAGGTAGAACATCAGAAGCCTAGTGGGCTCTTGTAGCCTTTGGAGATCCCAGTTTGAAACTGAGATTCAGTATCTATGGACTTCGTAGATGGGTTATCAAGGTCAAGGATAAGGAATGAAAGCATATGGGGAATAGTTGATAGGCTAATTAAGTGTGTCATTAATTGTAGTAAAAGCAAGAAGAATTGCATTGAGGTTAGCAGAGATATATACGAAGGCAGTAGTGAGACTACATGAGGTGCCTTGCACTATTATTAGTGATCGAGATCCATTATTCACCAGTGAGTTTTGGTGTAGCTTGCAGAAGGTATGTGATATAGAATTGTGCTTGATTACTGCATACCATCCACAAATAGATGGGAAAAATGAAAGGATCAACAAGATCATTGAAGACTTTTGAGAGCTTGCATTTTAGACTTGGTGGATCTTTAGAGGATTATTTACATTTGGTAGAGTTTTCATACAACAATAGCTACCAGAGCAACATTGGGTTGGCCCTATTTAAGGTGTTGTATGGAAGACCATGTAAACTGCCTATATGTTGGTTAGGGGCAGGAGATGGGGTCGTATTGGACCCGAGAAGTGATTAAGAGTGCTACCGAGAAGGTAGAGTGGATCCGATCTAGGATGAGCGCATCACAGTCGAAGTAGAAGAGTTATGCTGATACTAGAAGGAATCAAATTATGCAGTTGGTGGTTAGGTGTTCGTGAAGGTATCTCCGATAAGAGGCGTGATGCATTTCGGGAAGGCTGGGAAGTTAGCACCCAAGGATGTAGGATCGTTTCCGATCGTAGAAAAGATTGGAAAGGTGCCGTATAAGTTAGAACTACCTAGCATTTTTTTAGGATTCATAATCTGTTTTACATATCACATCTATGGAACTTCATTAGAGATCCTGATGCATTAGTTGATTCGAGTGCAACAAAAGACCTAGTCATGGAGCCTAATACGAGCTACGTGCACAGATCGATGTAGATAGTGGACCGGGATGAGAAGTGGCTTCGAAACAAGGTGGTGAATCTAGCATGTGTCCAGTGGATCGTAGATTAGAAAGACTACGTATGGGAAACATAGGATAATGTTAGGAGGACCTATCTAGAATTGTTCATTTCAGATTAGCATATAAGCTATCTGTTGAATTGTATTGATGTAGACTATATATATGTATGAATATTATGGTTGGTTGTCGTATTAGTAGATTGCACTAGTACATTTTTGTGAATTTGGAATCCATAGGTAGATGCTTAAGAGTAAGAATTTGATAGATTGACAATCACTATCGTGCCTTAAATGAATTTCGCAGGTAAAATTTGTTTAAGGAGGGAAGACTGTAACAACCCTTACTTTATGATTAATTTGATTAATTAATTAAAAGATTATGATGAGCTAAGTAAGAGGAAAATAGGTAATGAATTAATCAAAAGAGTATGAGGGCCAAGCCCAAATTACTTTTGGACCTAAACATGACTCTTTCCACTCATCTATTTCATTCTACTAAAAAAAAAGCTTGAGAGGAACACCAACGGTGATAGCCTAAAAAAGAGAAAATAAAGAGAAGGTAAAGTAACACAAGCTAGAGAGGGATTAAGAAGACTTAAGCAAGACATTTCAAAGATCTGGGTGAGTAATACTATAATTATTTTACCATACCCAATTATTTGTTTGCAGTATGATTTTTTATGCTTTTATATATGATGGTATTTCATATGGATTTATATTGAACAAGTAGAATTCTTAGTGGATGTTTGGGGAAAAATATGTTAAAAGAGATTTTCATATATATTTCCCTACTCTAATAATTTCTAAATGTCATGGAAGTTTTATATGAAGTTCTAACCATGATTTTAGAAATAAGTTTTTGGTTTGAAAGGTTTTTGATGTCAAAATGATTTATTACGAATTATTGAAGGAGACTAGAAAACAAATAAGATAAATATCTATAAAAATCTAGACATGAATAAAGTACTTTAGGATAGTTGTCCACGAATTTTTTGGGATTTCATTAAGGTTTCCCATGAAGAAAATAAGCCAATATCATATGGGTACTGCATTGGGGAAAAGGGGAACTGTGTAGATGCTAGTAATAAAATTGATATGGTATAATAAGTGTTAAATAAATAGGAGACAAGATCCGTGTAAAAGATGAAAAGAAAAATAAAGGACACTATCAATAACAGAAAGTGAATCATGACGAATAAATAGTGACACGTGTAAAGTTGTCGTCACACTTATTAGACTTTCTATAGTTTAGAGCTGAGGTGATGGCCTAACATTCTATAAGAAAACCGCGCTTACTGGTACAGGGTAATGATTTGCCAAGGGGATAAAGAGACTTTTAAGGGAAAGTAATCTTTGTCGCAATATGTAGAAAACATGTTATGTTGCAATTACAGTCGGAAGAAACTGAATTGCACCACCATATGGATAAGTTATACCGTGTCGCAAGTTGGAAGCCTTCCCTTGATAAGTAAAGGGTGTGTTGTTTTAACAGGTTGGGGCAGGGTGGTTCTGCACTAAGGAAAGGTAGGAATGAAACCCAAAATCATAAAATTAGGTAGGACTCATGGTGAGCCCAAGACTCTTAAGGGGGAAGAACTCCTACGCTAAAGGTAGGGTTGGAGGAGCTATTGGCACCGAGGTAGGGATGCTCACTCGAATGCACACTCAGGGAGGGTGAGGAGAGACATTCAACTTCCAAGAGACTATGATGGACTGATTCTTTGAAGTTTCAAACAAAACAAATGTTTAGGGACTTAGGTTGCTGTTTCACAGTAGTCCGGAATCTAAGTAAGCAGGACTGCATGTGGTTGTTTCTTTGTGGTCCAGAGTTTAGAAAATAAACGAATCTAAAAGAATACTACAAGAGGCTTAGACTATGCAATTAAAGCTTAATGAAATCTAAAAAATACTGCACATGGCTAAGTCTATATAGTTTAAATTTAATGAATGAATTTATAAAGAATACTGAAGCGGACTAAGATTATGCATTTAAGGTATAATGAATGAATCTAAAGGATACAGTAGGGGGTTGATTTTGTGTAATATCACACTAAATGCTAATCAAAAATGGGAACTTAGGGGTGGGGAGAGGGGCTACACCAGAGGTGCAGTAGTAAAAGGAAATCTCATAAGAGAGCCTGAGGCACTGAGGTGTTAGGAAATCAAATAAGAGTGCATAAGGCATAATAGTAAATGGGAACTATATAAACTATGATTGTTTCATTTATGATGTTATGGATAGTGGGGGAAAACTCATTCCGTGTTGTATGGCGTGGTCTCAATATATATTTCTTTTGGGGTAAATAGTATTCACAACAGACTTTATGTATGACCCATGTTTTTATTATTGTTTTCTCCATAAATTCATGGTTACTCATTTGAGTAGGTTGAGTTTGTGGGATTAGACATATTTATAATAGGAGTCGTAATATGAAAATGGAAGACAGAGTAGAAGGCTTTGCTAGCAAATAAAGATGTTGTTTTCATTGTTTTAATGGGTTCAGGTGACACTTCACTATTTGATTTTTCTATTGTTATTTGACCTCTGCACGGGCTCGATTTTGGGTTAATATTTAGGGAAGATGTATGTAATAACTATCAAGACAGTTTCTACGTAATAAAAATATTTAGTTGCTATGTTTATTTAAGCTATATTTGTGTATACTGAACTCACTTCTATTGTTAGAAGATAATCCGGTGATGACACAACATCATCGGTGTTTATCTTCGAGTTTTGAAGTGAGGGATGTTATATAATGTCTCCTCAGCAAGAAATAGCCCTCCTGACTCCCCTCAATGCCCCCTATCAGAACCATCAAAATTAATAGATAGTTTCAGAGTGAAAACTGGACTGTCAAGAAGAGTAAAAGAGAGGGAAATCACAATAGAACGGGGATACATTATAGACAAAGATGTTATAAGCAATCCAACATGGGAATAGTTCACATGTCATCTAAAAGTGAAGGCAAAGAAGCTAAAGAACTCGAAAAAGAGCTCAACTGCTCCGAGAAGCTCGAATCTTAAGGGCAATTCGATAAATTAATATTGCTATTAGTGTGGAATGTGAGGGGACTCAATTCCATCATAAGAAAACAAGATGATAAACAAAATCTTACCACATTGAACATCAATACGTTAGGACTAATTGATCACAAGATAACTAATAAAAATATTTCTAGGCTCTACAACTCCATAAGTAATGAGTGGATAGCAATACATAACAACTTTGATAGCAGAGGGAGGATTTTGGCATTGTGGAATGGTAATACTTAGAATGCTGATATGGTCTCAATGTCTGATCAACACATTAGTAGTATAATAACTAATGAAGGAGGTCTAAAATGCCTACTGGCTATTATATATGCAAAGTGTTAAAAAGAAAACTTGTCAACACCTTAAAGTGGAGTTTGAAGCATAAGTGGTTCCTTTAAAACCTCCTTTTGAACAGGTGAAGGAAGCTTACACTCTTCGGGTAGGTAAAGATAGTTGAAAGCACTTATTTAATACCTTTCGACACAGTCAAAAATGCTAACTTCTCTTCAGAAATTCCTTCCGAGTTATTCAGTTGGTGACACTGTCGGAACCACCTTTTGAAGCAGTCAAGGAGGCTTAAGGCTGGGACTTAGCGGTGTATGGTAATTGGTTGAGTTGGGTGGGTTTCAACTTCGTCGAAGGGTGAGCTCTTATTATCCTGTGGTTCTGAGCAAAAGCTCAAAGGATATGTGTATGGTAGGGGTTTCAACTCGATCGAAGGATAACATTTCGACTAGATTGACATCAAATGATCATAATTGTATGCAATAGGAGTTCTAAACAACTGCATAATCAAAATTATCATCATCTTCCTTTTATTGAACTAAGGATATATATAGACATACCAAATCCCCAATTCGATTTTGAAATTAGGGTTTACAAGCTTTAGAAAGTACAAGTAAGAAATGGATTAAATCGACCAACGAAACCAGACCCCTAGGGTCTTATTTATAGGTGCGGGTTGACATTTTTTGACCCATTGCTTTCGATACAGTCAGAAGGCCTGCTTTCCTCCTTTCGTGTGCATCCCTTGAATCATAGCTTTCAACCTAGTCAAAAGGATTACATGGCCGACCTTCTACTTCCACCGAAGACTGGGCTTCCTTCTATCTTGCTTTATTTCTTTCGACTTCATCGAAAGGTACATTACTTGATCGCTTTCGACTTCATCGAAAGGTATATTGATGCGTACTTCACTTAGCCGTTAACGTGCCTTGCAAGTTGGCATGGGCATTAGCCTCGATGCTATCGAAACGTACACCCTTTGGGTTTTAGTGAGTCGAAACACCGTAAAAGCTTTGCTACAAAAGATTCCATCCGAAAATGTCTTCTCTAGCTAGTGCGGAACCTCGTCCTTTGGTGTTAGTGGATATTATAATGAATTCATAAGTTTTTGCTTCATCGGCGAGGATGGCCTTAACCAATTAGAAAGGCTAACATATGCTTTTAAAAGGATTGCTTTTGCTAAATGTTATTTTGATGAAAGTCGATGAAGACGAAACTAATCATTTTGAAAGGTTTGGCACATATTCGAAAAGCATGCTATTCATTGCCTTTGAAAGGTACCTTTCGACCTCTTCGAAAGCTGGAAACTTATTATCCATTGCCTTCTAAAGTTACCTTTTGACTTCTTCGAAAGCTCATTGTTTATCCTAAAATACCGTTGAAGCATCCTTTTGGCCACTTCGAAAGGTTTTGCTGATGCTATCATCTTCTTATCGAAAGCTTTATTTAATGTTTATAAGGAACACTTTAATGCCATTTGATCTTCACCAATGCTCTTTCTCCTACTTTCACTCTTGAGAATATTTTAGGGATAACATTTAGCCCCTCTAGTATGAAATAAGCTTTTGTTCTTTGGGACAAAGTTCCTAAAATTTATTTCAAGCTGCTCCTCTGATGAAATCCTTTTCTTTATTTTCCTACAAAACATATAATAAATTTGATTAGGACCATAACTTTGTTATGAGACCTTGATTGGTAACTTCCTAATTCAAGATACTATTTGATAGTATTATTAGGCAGATCATTCAAACAAATATATGACCAAATCCTTTTAATACTAATAATGTGAAACGATATCACCTGGTCTGTAGTCATTAATTTACATAAATAAACCTTCCTAGAAGGACATCACAAACTCCAAATCCTCTATTCTCGAGTTATTTTTCTTCAACCATTGGGGGTTAATTCCTCGCTTTTGGCGGTTTTACCCTGTTTCCTATTATAATTTTATTTTCATCCCTACACTATATTCTAGTGATTTTCATTCATTCATCAACAAATTGGAAGGTAGTTAGGCATTGATATTGTTTGATAATATGAAAATTAGAGGGCTTTTATTCCCTTTTACCACCACCTTTTAACAAAATAATAAAAGTCTCTTTGATATCAAGAAACTTTTATTCGGAATTCCTATCTAATATTAGTGTGCTAACATTAAATTTTCAAATAACAAAATCTCAAAATTCATCCAGAAAATTCATAAAGCCATAAAATTCAATGGGAGATCCACAACTCATCGTGAAAATTTAATAAAGAAATCAAGAATTCAAAGAACCAGAAAGTCATTACGAAAAGAAACCGAAAATTCATGGATTCAGGAATGTAATCATAAACTTGCTAGGATCTCATCTGTCAAATAAACTACTCTAAACTTTATCTAATACCAGTACAAAGTTAGAAATTCAATAAGAAGTCTACAGATCATCATAGAAATTTCATAAAGAAGTCAAGAAATCAAGAATTCATAGAAATAGGAGATCAATAAGAAATCATTACGAAAATCTAATGGAGAAACCAAACATATGAAATCCATAAATCATCATAAAAGTCAACTAGGAAATTTAGAATTTACAAAACCATAAATTCAATAAGAAATCCTTATGTAAACTCGATGAGGAAACCAAAAATATAAAATCCTCAAATCATCACAAAAGTCAATATGGAAATTTAGAATTCACAAAACCAGAAATCCCATAAGGGGCCTTTGCAAAAATCGAATTAGGAGACCAAAAATATGAAATTCACTAATCATTATGAAAATCAATAAGAAAATTTAGAATTCGGAAAATTTACATGACATCTTTATAGAAAGAAACAAAGAGATTGGAAGCTCATAAAGTCGAGAATTTAGTCAATAATTTGCTAGGATCTCATCTGGCAAATAGATTGCTTAAAATTCATTCAATATATATACAAAGCTAAAGAACTATCTGGTATTGGTAGACTCAGTAGGTTTAGGTAAAAGATCTTAAGCCTACCTAGCCTTAATTCTAAAGTTGTTCCTAAAATACAATGTCAGAGATTTATTTAAAACTTATGCCTTAAATAGCGACGTGGATTCTCGTTATTCAATGGATAGTATCCAAATAGATGTGTAATTCCTAAAGTACCTATAAGTTAGTAATATTATTGTTATATTGGAGACGAGCAGTTTCGTGAAGCCATGCAATCATTCGGAATGGTAGTTACGTATTACTAGGTAGCCATTCAGAGTAGTAGTTTCGTAAGACTAGTCAACCGTTAAACAGACAGTTCCATTCATATATTCAGCCATTCAACCGTTCAGCAAGTAGTTCCATTCAGTTGACTGGTCGTTCAGCAGTGCAAGCCCCGTTCAACTAATCGGCCAGTTAGTAGTGCAAATTTTGTACTACTGCTCGGCCGTTCAGTAGTGCAATGGTCCTAATAACTTATTAATGTATGTATATATATATGTGTGTGTGTGTGTGTATATATATAATATAGACTCTTCTATCCTAAAGGGTCACCTTATTTCTAAGGATTCGGGAGTGGTTTACCTAATCTATTCTTCGGATGAAGTCACTTTGTCTTTATAGTGAAAATGTGTTTTCTATTCCATTCCTTTAGCTTTTGTATAGATCTTTGGTTTCCATCTCATATTACGAATCTCTTTATCCATTTTCTTATCTCGTGTCTCCTTTCAGGACGCACGTTTCTTAATTCCTTGATGTGGGAGTCACTTTTCAGGTATTGGACGAACTGAAATTTTCTAGCTCATACTACTTTCTAATTATGGTCTTGGATTCTTTGTTTATTCCTGATTATAGCATCAAACATCTTCATCCTTTTTCTTTTGTTTGTACCTCTTTTTGGATTTGTTTTAGATGGTGACTAACTTTATTCCTTTGATCCTTTATTCTTTTAGGCCCTGACTTTGTTTTGAGTTGCAGACACCTTTATCTTTCTTTATCTATTCGGTGCCCCTACCGGGCTTTCCTTGGTTTCTAGGGATGTAGTGTATGTTAGATTGGCCTTCTTATAAAACGTTGCTGGTGGGTGCTTAACCTGACCCTCCCTCTAAGAGGTGAACTAGACGTTAAAGGTTTTGACACTCCCTCTAGGAGGTGCTACAGATTGGTCGTAGGCTTTTGTCCCTCCGTCTTAGGAGGTGCTATGGATTGGTCGTAGGTTTTTTGGTGGATGCATGACCCTCTTCCTTTTTAGGAGGTGCTACGGATTGACCGTAGGCTTTTTGGTGGGTGCAGGTCCCCCTTCCGTTTAGGAGGTTCTACGGATTAGCCGTAGGCTAAAACTTGTATGTGAAAATCATTTTTGACCAATAAAAATGTTTATGAACATCCTTTTAATATCAAAGAATTCTTGTAAATAAACCTTCTAGTATATTAAGGGATTATTTATCTGCGAAAGAGTTTGGTTATAAAAGAATATTTTTGTAACATTGCCTTTTGCTAGGGTCTTTAAATCATTCTCACATTAGAGACATGGATCTCAAATAGGAGACTGAGAAGTCATGATTCATGAACCAATAGTCTTTTTGTCAAGAATAAGATTCTCTTATTTGAGTCATTATTGATAGTTTTAAAACTTTCTTCGAAAAAGTATGAACACGTTTCTACTCGCCAATGATTTTTAGAAAACTTTGAAATATTGGAATTGCTTAGCTGAAAATCCTTGGTCCGCATTTACTAATGCCAAATAATAATCTTGAAAAATTGTGCATATTTATAAACAAATACTTAATTTTCCTTGTTTATATGGCAATTTGAAAGAATTCTCTTTGATTTTTGCAATCAACTTTCTTTGAAAACATATTTAGGAAAACTTTTCTTAAATGCTAGAATAACCTATTGAAAATAAAATCAAAGTGCATAGTATATATGGTTATGCTTCCTCAAGTATTACTTAGCAAAAAGAGATGTCTTGTTCATGATTCTATGAAGCCATGATACATGGACTATTTGACTTTCACGATTAAGGGCATGATTGCCCTAAGAATATCTTCTTTTGGAAGAGTTTTAGATATTTACCCCTTTTGAGTCTACATTTGAAGCTTGACTATAATCCAGGGTTTAATGAGAGTGGTTCTTAATACAATATTGATTCAAGCTTTGAGATGAGGATGTGCTGTCATGTTCTCAACATTTGAGTAGTCTTTCTTACGTAGCTAGAAGTTTGTCCTACTTTAAGAGTATGTTAAATGCCATGGACTGGTTTAGTTTTTTACCTGTAATGACACTTAAATTTTGTATTAATATGTGACCGATTCAAAGTACAATTCAAATTAAAGAAGTAATAAGCAAACAAAATTTGTAATAGGCGTATGTTGCAAGACTTGACATCTTGATCAGCTTGAAGATGAAATTGTAAAATTGACTCTCTATCGGCACTTTAAGTGATTGAGTCGCTCCTTTCGAGGTATAGAATCTTCTAATTCTCTTTAACAAATTCTTTCAAGAATCCAGACTTGGTCATATTCTGAACTATTTTTGCCAAGACATTGCAGCTGTCAGTTTCATGTCCATTTACTTTATGATAAACACAGTATTTCCTTCCTTCCTTTCGTTCAGTGGGAGTTCTTGTCCTATAAAAAATAGAGAATTTTTCATCATCTTTTATCATGGCAAACATATAAGAGTGAGATCTATTTAATTCCACTAATATGGATTTAGATGCCACCATTTGGCTGTTTTTCTTGTTTTTCTTTGATTTAGACTTTCTACGGGGATGGTTGAAGTCAAACTTTTCTTCCTTTTGTTCTTGCTGAGATTTCTTCGTGGTATGATTCATTTTGTCCATTTGAATAAACTTTTCAGCTTGTAGATAGAAATTTCGTAGATCCTTACACCCGCGAATACGAAGTTCTTTCCAGAAAGGAGTTTGTTTGATTAAACCAGAATGAACTGCCGTCAATTTTTCTTCATCAGTCGTATTCTCGGCCTTCAATGCTTCCATGTTGAATCTTCTAATGTATTCGTCAAGTAATTCTTTCGGCCTTTGTTTGATGTTAACTAACATGTAAGAATCCATTACTGGATCTTATATATGTGAAATTACGTTAAGAATTCAAAGGAAAACCGTTCCCAAGAATGAATAATCACGTTCTGATGGCGGCTGTATCATTTGACAACTGCTCCATGCAAAGTTACTGGGAAAACTTTGCAACGAACTGGCCCAAGAGAATTATATAAGTTCATCCTGCTTTCAAAATCTACAAGGCGATCATCTGGATCAGTAGTTCCATCATACTTAAGTGGGGGAATTTAAATGTGAGGGAGAATGCTAGCTGCCATAATTTCTTCTGAAAAAGGAGCCTTTTGTAAGATAACATATTTCCCTAGTCTATGGAGTATATCCATTTAAGTATCCCTTGCGATTTGGTTAAGAATGTTGTTGTGGTGATTTTCACTACCTTCCAAGGTTAAACCATTTGATTGCTCAATGGTTCTCTTAGCCTGACTTTCTTGATTCTCATATTGGTCTTTATTTGGAGATTGTGCTTCATCTTCTCCTTCATAACCTTCAATGATCCTTGAGATGGTGCTCTTTCAAGAAGTTCTTGCATAGCTATTATTTGTTGTTGTAGATTCTAAACTTTAATCTCATTATTTTCCAATCTTATTAGTGTTGAAGGTTGTCCAATTTCTATATTCTCTAGGTTAAAGTTCGGGATGATATTATCTTCTAAAGTTGATTGTGATGCAACTTCCTCATTTGGGAAGTTGTTGTTATTCCTTGTTCTTACCATTTTCTCCTCTTGAACGAAGAACTCTATGTAATTAATCCATGATGAAAGTTAATAGGAAGCGGAGGTTTGAGCCATCATTCTAGCGCCAAAAATGTTAACAAGAAAACTTGTCAACACTTCAAAGTGGAGTTTGAAGCATAAGTTGTTCCTTCGAAACCTCCTTTGAAGATGTGAAGGTTGCCTACACTCTTCGAGTTAGTAAACATAGTTGAAAGCACTGATTTAATACCGTTCGACACAGTTGAAAAGGCTAACCCCTCTTCAGAAATTCCTTTCGAGTTATTCGGTTGGTGACTCTATCGGAACCACCTTTCGAATTAGTAAAGAAGGCTTAAGATTTGGACTTAACAATTCATGGTAATTGGTTGAGTTGAATGGGTTTTGACTTCGTCCAAAGGGTGAGCTCTTATTGTCTTATGGTTCTGAGCTAAAACTCAAACGATATGTGCATGCTTGGGGTTTCAACTCGATCGAAGGATAACCTTTCGACTGGATCGACATCAGATGATCATAATAGCATGCAATAGGAATCTCTAAATAACTGCATAATCAAAATTAACATCGTCTTCCTTTTATTGAAATAAGGATATACAGATTGACCAAATTCCCAATTCAGTTTTGAAATTAGGATTTACAAGCTTTAGAAAGTACAAGTAAGAAATGAATCAAATCGGCCCACAAACTAGACTCCTAAGGTCTTATTTATAGGTGCGGGTAGACACCTTTCGACCCATTGCTTTCGAAACGGTCGGAAGACCTGCTTTCCTCCTTTCGTGTGCATCCCTTGAATCATAGCTGTCGACGTAGTCGGAAGGATTACATGGCCGACCTTCCACTGTCGCTGAAGACCGGTCTTCCTTCTATCTTGCTTTATTGCTTTCAACTTCGCCGAAAGGTACATTACTTGATCGCTTTCGACTTCATCGCAAGGTATATAGATGCCCTCTTCACTTAGCCGTTAACATGCTTTGCAAGTTGGCATGGGCATTGGCCTTCGATGCTGTCGAAACGTACACCCTTTGGGTTTCGGTGAGTCGAAACACCGTAAAAGCTTTGCTGCAAAAGATTCCATTCGAAAGCATCTTCTCTAGCTAGTGTGGAACCTCATCCTTTGGTTAGTGTATATTATATTGAATTCATATAGTTTTTCCTTCATAGGCGAGGATGACTTAAACCAATTTGAAAGGCTAACATATGCTTTCGAAAGGGTTGCTTTTGCCAAATGTTTTTCTGATGAAAGTAGAGGAAGATGAAACCAATCATTTCGAGTGGTTTGGCGGATATTCGAAAAGCATGCTATTCAATGCCCTTAAAAGGTACTTTTCGACCTCTACGAAAGCTGAAAACCTATTATCATTGCCTTTGAAAGGTACCTTTCGACTTCTTTAAAAGCTCCTTGTTCATCTCAAAATATCGTTGAAGTATCCTTTTGGCCTCTTCGAAAGGTTTTGCTGACGCTATCATCTTTTTTGTCGAAAGCTTTATTTAATGTTTACATAGATCATTCTATTGCCTTTTGGTCTTCGTTAATTCTCTTTTTCCTTCTTTTATACTTTCACACTTGAGAATATTTTATGGATAACACAAAGCACTTGGCAAATGAAAGAGAGAATTTGTGGAATAACATATCTGAACATGCTGCAAACTTCTCCTTGCCATGGATACTTGTCGGGATTTCTACTGTACACAAAATCACCATGAGCTAGTAACAACAAATAATACTCTCAATGCAGACATCAATTTTCAAGCTTCCATGCTCAATATGGGAGTAAAATATGTGAATGCCACAGGTAATTTTCTCACATGGACGGGTTGAACTTTTCACTTCATAGTAAGTTTGATAGAGTCTTGGGAAATCATGAATTTTTTACACTTAGTTAATATACAAACCCTACAATACACACAATGAAGAACTCATTCAGACATACAAAACTAATATACAAACCCTACAAGACTTAGTACGTAAGGAAGCTGAGGAAATATATCAATAGTCTAAAATAAATTGGCCGACGCAAGGTGATCAGCCTATTAAATTTTTCACTCCAAAATGACATCCAGGAAAAACAAAACAAACATCTAAATCTAATATGAGAAGATGGGATACCCATCACAAATTTATAGAAAATTAAGGAGGAGGCCATCAAATATTTTTTAGAGCTATTCAACACAACTGCACACGAATGTCAAAATATAGACCACAACATTATTTATAATAAAATACTATCCACAAACCGCTCAAAGGAAACTTATACAGCCATTCAACACGGAGGAATAAGGAGCTCAACATTTCAGATATATGATAATAACAACCCGGGATCCGATGGTTTTAATGCAAAATTCTGCAAATATCACTTGGAGCAAATCAAGGAGGAATTGTAAGAAGCCATGAATTTTGTTTCATTAAAGGGAAGTTTACAAAAGAATTAAATCATACTTTCATTATCTTGAAACCAAATCACAAAATGCTGCAAGCATTAGTGATTACAGGCCTTTATCCTACTGCAACGTTCTATACAAAATCTTAACAAACTTAATGTGCAACGGGATGAAAGGCCTAAGGAATGATCTCATCTCTTTTAACCAAAATGAATTTATTCCATGTAGAAATACTTTGAAAGTTCTTTATTAGCATTCGAAATGGCAAGGAGTTTCAATAGGAAAACTAACAAAAGATTGTGTGCCAAAGTTGAACTCCAAAAGACGTACGACATAATAAACAGAATAATTGAGGAATCAAACAAGGTGATCCACTTTCCCCTTACCTCTTCGCAATTGCAATGGAATACTTGTCCATAAATCTGGAAGGCGAGTATCTTCAAGGCAACCTAAGCCCATCATGTTACATAGACCCATTGTTAACTAACTTGGTCTATGCTAAAGAATTTCTTATTTTCTCTAAAGCAACTTTTGAAAGTGCAAACTCATTTAAAAAAGTGTTAAATGACTTAGAAAAGTTTGCAGGTTCTAACTGTTAACACCTCCATTTTAAGGTGTAGCAGTCAAAGACCGGCTATAAAAAATACTTGGATTACAAATTGGCAGCCATCCCATTAAATATCTAGGAAACCCTTATCAGTCAATAAGCTAAAGACCATTGATTTCTGGGTATTACTAGATAAGATTAATGATAGACTTGACTCATGGAGTAGTAAATTCTTAAATACTAGTGGTAGATTGGAACTTATAAAGACTACAGTCCACCCCATCATCTAGTTCTCGATCCAAATCTATCAAATCCTAAAACAAAATAGAGCAGCAATGCTCTAATTTTCTATGTCAAGAGAAACACCACAAAATAAATTGGTCAATGGTGTGTAAATTAAAATCCGAAGGAGGGATGGGCCTGAGAAACCTAGAAAAACTACAACAGACATATGCGATAAAGTTAGTTTAGAATTTTATTTGAATCAAAATTCATTGTGGGCTAACTAGATGTATAGTGGATATTGCCTTTGAAGGAATTTATGGACTGCCAAAGTAGATAACAATGCCTCATTTACATGTAAACTAATGCCGAGATACAGAAAGCAATGCAATAAACTCATTCATCGAAAAATCGCAAGCAGTAGAAAGTCTACGTTTGACGCCTGGATCAAGGGGAATGCTTTTGTTAACATAGGTTTTTGGTCATATATGGCATTATTTAATTCACATTTTCATCCTGTAAGTAGTATTATAGATCAAGGAAAGCGGTTATTTACTAATGTGAATTTACCAAGACACATACGCAAATTAATTCAACAAATAAAAATTCACATTGAAAACAACAAAGATGAGTGGGAATGGATTGCAGACAAGGGCAAATTCACGTTAAAGTCTACATGGGACTCAACCAGAATAAGAGGAGGGTAATTCCCATGGTAAATAGTTTGGAACCAGAAATGCTCCGCTAAGATGTCAGTAACAACCTATCTTGCGCTAATGAATATATTACTCAAAACAAGGAGAAATGGGCGCTGGCTCAACAGGCTTTCTCCTCGGAACTCCGTATTGAAAATTCTTACCTTCGCCAAAAGGCCAGGCTCAAATGGGTTGTTGATGGTGATATGAACTCCAGGTTCTTTCATTCATCTATTCGCAAGAAAGCCAATCTGCTCTTCATCCGCGAGATTTTGCGTGAGGATCAGTCTATGGTCTCTTCCCAGTCAGGGGTTATTGATGTTATTGTATCTCACTTCCAGTCTTATCTTGGCTCACCTTCTGCTTCTGGTGAGGTGTCGGATATCCTTTCGTTTATTCCTCGTTTTGTTGTGGCGGATGAGGGTGATGCTTTAGCATGCCCGCCTACGACAGATGAGATTCGAGCTTGTGTCTTTGCTCTTAGTAAGGATAGTGCCAGTGGTCCGGACGGCTTTAACGGATCTTTCTTCCGTAGTGCATGGCATATTATCCAAGCTGATTTCTGTCTGGCTGTTCAGCATTTCTTTTCAGGAGCCAGCCTCCCGATTAGCTGGTCTTCCACAAATTTGATCCTCATTCCTAAGTGTGATAACCCGAGGTACTGTTCGGAGTTTCGTCCGATTAGTCTTTGTAATTTCGCCAATAAGGTTATTTCTAAGATTTTGGCATCGAGAATAGCTCCGCTTCTCGACCGCATTATTTCTTCTTCTCAGGCGGGTTTTGTTAAAGGCCGTTTGATCACTGATAACGTTCTTCTTGCCCAGGAACTTATCTCTCAGATTAACCGTAAGGTCAGGGGTTCCAACGTGGTCTTCAAACTTGATATGGAGAAAGCCTATGATCGTATGTCTTGGTATTTCATCATAAAGGTGCTTCGTGCCTTTGGTTTTCCGGAAACTCTGATCGATTTGGTTTGGAGGCTCATTTCCAACTGTTGGTTTTCTGTTATTATCAACGGAACGGCCAATGGCTTTTTCAAGGCTGGTAGAGGCATTCGCCAAGGAGATCCTTTATCTCCTACTCTTTTCGTTATCGCGGCTGAGGCATTCATTCGTGGAATCCACACGTTGACCGTTTATAGTCAGATTCAGCGTTTTGGGATTCCCAGTGGGTGTCCGCTTATTTCCTCTCTATCTTTCGCAGATGACATTGTCATATTCTCCAATGGCAACCGTTCTTCCGTTCGACGTCTTGTTAGGTTTATCCAGCTTTACGAGAGGTGTTCAGGTCAACGGGTCAACTCTTCGAAGAGCTGCTTCATTCCTGCTCGGGATATGATCCATTCGCGTGTTTCGTGGGTTGAGTCCTTTACTGGTTTCAGGGCGTCTTCTCTTCCGCTCCCTTACCTTGGTATTGTTCTTTACAGAGGTAGGAAATTGAATGCTATTTTCGACCCTCTGACGGATAAAGTGAGGGGTAAAATTATTCGGTGGAATTCGTCTTTTCTGTCCCAAGCTGGCAGACTGGTTCTGATTCAATCTGTTTTATGCTCTATGGGTACTCATATTTTCGCTGCTATGACCCCTACTTCCTCTTTCTTCCGCTCCTTTCAATCCTTGGCTTCTTCCTTCTTTTGGGGTTCAAAGGGCGATAACCGGCGTCA